>CM039720.1:17180286-18386776 GCA_022539455.1 Dendrobium nobile | reverse complement strand
TATTTTATTTATATATATATATATATATATATAATATTTATATTTATAAATTTATATATATATATATATATATATTATAATATCCCCACTAAATCCCTTATTTGGTTGCTAGCCAAAAAGAAATTGAAAGATATGAAGAAGATAAAGGAGAGAAAGATATGAAGAAGATAAAGGAGAGAGAAAGGTATTTGGATCATATTTATTAGTCATTCTTGGTACAGATTTTATTTTATTTATTGTAAGCGACTAATCTCTATTTATATCCTAAGGTAGTACATTGACTAAGGCTGCACCATTCATACAAGGTACTCGTTAAAGATATATCTAGCTATGTCATAGATATGGCCACACATGTTCATTTTGGCCTTATTTTCTCTATTTAATTTTAGGTGTAGCATTTCATATATCTCTCTATTTAAGAGACATATTTTGAACTCTATGCTTCATTCACTATTCATAAAGATTACTTAATCTTTAACTTTTTTTCATAGTAACTCATATTCTCTAGTTCTATATAGTCGAACTTGTTAGTAGGATCAGGTGTTGTCTATGAGCAAATGTGGATCCAAAATTTATGAGCATTTGGTCATTAAAGTTATTGACTTATAGTTTGAAAAAAAAAATTAAGTTTTTATTTTTCTAATGGCTATTCTCGTAATGGCCCCACTCACAACTTTCAATTGATATAATGTAAATTCACTTCAAATTTCATATAAATGTAATTCACATAAAACTTATGAATTAAACATAAGCCATTGCTGCTAAATATAAATTTATATTTATAGATTATAATAAATTCATATTATAAAATTGCATCTATTGATTATTTATGTTAGATTATTTCAATTTATATATTAGATAAAAAAGAACCTTACATAGTGGATATTTAATAGATAAATTATATTATTATAAGAAGAAATTACCTCAGTTATCATCATAAAAGTATTAGTATAAATTCTATTAAATTAAACTAAATTAAAAAAACAGTATCAATTTAAGTTATTGTATTTTAATTAACTAATAATAATCCCTAATTTAAGGTAAAATGGGATAGAAATGGGATTTAAAAATTTTTATGGTTTTGAATCTCCTATCTAGAAGCCATAGAATTAACACATCCTTTAGCTTTGTTGAGAGATAATGTCTCCTTATTACTCATTCACACTACTTTCACTCACAAATAAGACTACAAATGAAGCAAGCATTCAGCAAGCTAGATTATTTAGCTCGTTTATATAAGAGCTCATTCATGTTTATTTGATTAACTGGTTGAACAAGAATAATTTTATAAATACTCAAATGTTAAATGAATAAGTTTAAATATTTTTTTGCTTAACTTATTTATAATCATAAAAAGTTTCATTAAAGCTTGTTAAGAAGCTTTATTATGGTTCGTTGTAAAATATTTAGTTGACATTAATATAAATTTAATTCAAATATAAATTATAAATTTAATTCACATATAAATTATAAATTTAATATAAATTACTGCTAATTCATTTAATAGATTTGCCCGTGAAAATTATTTATACTAGATAATTTATAATTAATAAATAGATAATAAATGTATAAAAATTTAAACTTATGTAATGTATTTTTAAATAGATAAATTATAATTAGTATTGGAAGGATCTCAATTAATCATTAATTAAAATTTTATAAAACTAATTGATATAAATTCCATTAATTTAATTAAATTATAAGTACTATAAATTTATTTAAAATATTTCATTTTATTTAACTAACTATAATCCCTAGTATTAGATAAAATGGGTAGAGATGGGATAATTGTTTCATGAAATTAACGAAATGGTTGTCGAAATTCAACAATTTTGAAGAATATCTCGTTATCCTTATTTGGGTTTCGTTTCCTAGTCTTCATCCACATCTCTTTGCTCCTCGTATCTTGCATGGCCTTGGCTCTCTTTTTGATTGACCACTGCAATGTGATAATGCGACGTCAAATGGTTTCGCCTTTCGATTGCTCGCATGCTGGTAGAATTGCACGTTGCAAAATAATATTCAGATTTTGCGTGGATTGGTCCGAAGAACTTTGGTTATATTCAAAAGGTGATTATGGATGATTTTTCTTCCTTTTGTGATCATTGCAAGTCGTTTGGGTCATTTTAGAAAGGAATGTGTGTCTCTCCATCCACATTTAGGTAAGGATCTGACTCATTCTCCTATGCTTTCTTTTGTTGTTGATGTGGAATCTACTCCTACCCCTCTGGTTACTCCCAAACCTGTGGAGAAAAAATTGATGGATGTTGTTAGGGTGGGTTCCCCTCTAATTCTTTCTCCTTTTATTGTTCTTGATAATGTTGAAATTGTATCATTTCCTATGGGGGAAATGGTGAGAGACGAGGGTATTATGAGGATGGGGATGCTCCTATTAATGTGCACACCATTATGGTTATTTCCTCTCCTGTGAATGATCCGGATGTAGAACATTGTGATATTAATCAGGTGGATTTGAATGAAACTTCTATGGGATGCAATTCGAGCCAATTGCATGTGGAATCCAATGAATTGACTATGATACAGTTTGGAAGAGAGTGATATTGTGCCTTTTTATAGTTGATTTCACTTGTTTCTAATGATGCTTTGGCAGCTCATTTGGGTTTAAATCAAAGGATTCCTATGTGGATCATTCAAATTAGCTGGTTGAGTGTGATCCATTGTCTAATTGGGGGTGTTGAGAAAGATAATGATGACCTTGGAGATGATTTTCTTGATTTGTATGGTTTTAATTTAGGTCGCGTTGAGGATAATTTTAACAAAGTTGTTGGTAAAGGAGGCGGGCACAAATAAAAAAAAAATTATTTCTCTTGATTTGGTTGTTTCTTTCATTCGTTGTCTGTTAGTCCTATCCAATTTAGGATCATCTTTTGGTTTGATTGTTTTTTTGCTGGTGTGGGTTTACTGGGCTAGTTGTCTATTGTGGTGTATACTTGGCAGTGGATTTACTAGTTGGTTATTTGATGTAGTGTCTACTTGGCTGGTCTAGTTTCTCGAGATAGGGCAATGATGAGGAAGGTTTACAGCACGCCCCCATGGATGACCTTGTCTTGTTTTGGCAACCTTGGTGGTCGATTCATCTGCTCGATCAAATGGTGGCCCTTGTTTGGTATTTGGGACTTCAGGTTGTTGTATTCTCTGCCTTCAACGGATGGTCCAAGATTGGCAACTAGGTAGCAATACAAAGTCTTTCGGGCTTCAGGGCCTTATTTATTTTTTTTAATTATGCATTATTTTTCATTTTTAGGTTATTTTGCAATTTGTGGCTTATTGTGGTGATTTAAACTTTAATTTTTTTTTGTTTTGGCCTCTTTTGGGCAGCGATTTGTAAGTCCCTGTTCATCTAATGGAAAAAATATTTGAAGAAAAAAAAAGGAGAAAATAGATGGGATTTAAAATTGCTCGTTTTATGTTTAGCAACCTCTTGTTTTAGGCGGGAGAAATTCAAATTTATAATATTTATGGAACAGTTTTAATTACTAGGGAATGAGTCACATGGGGCGGTGCAGAAACATACAAAATGGAGAAAAAAAAATAGTTATTTCCTTTATAAGCTCAATTTTGTATAGGTATGTTTGAGACAACGGTTTAGTTGTTTTATTTTTCAAATAATAATGGCAATTTAATTTGACTATCATTTTCTTACTCTTTTGTGAATGTTTTTAAAAAATTTCTACAATAAAATTTACTTTTTATAATTAGAGAAATAAATATATTTTGTCTGTAAGTATTGCAATTTTTTATAAAAATAATTATAAAGTTGTTGTTAGAAAAATAATTTTATTTAAAGTTATTAAAAATAATAACTTTAAAAATAATAACTTTTTATTGCAAAAAAATTTTTAATGCAGAAAAAAAATTGTAATTATTATTTGAGAAGAAAAATCATAAAATAATTTTCTCAAATTGATACTTAATTTTCTCATAATTTGACAACCAATTCTATTAAAATTACAGCCAATCTATAGGTGTGCTAATGAGCTAAATAATCGGAGCTAAAATAGACTTTAAACCAAACAACCTTGGATGTCCGGTTGGTTTGCAGGCCTAATTGCGCAGAAATGATTACGTGCGGAGTTTAGGAACTTTTATTTGGTCCGGTGAATGTACGCTCCTCTACGTTCGGCCACCAATATTTTAGCGCCACGTAGCATGAAGAAAAGTCGCCGGCCCGACCCGCTGTTTTTTGGGTTCTCGCACGTGCATTTTTTTAAATCCTTGGCGAGCCAAACAACATCCCATCACCTTTTGGATATATTTCAAATACCTAGCAAATACCGAGTTGTACCTAGTTTTTTCTAGCAATACCGAGCAAATACCTAGCAATACCGAACAAATCCCTAGCTATACCGAGCAAATCTTGAGCAAATATTGAGTTGTACCGAGTTTTTTCTAGCAATACCGAGCAAATCCCTAGCAATACCGAGCAAATCCTGAGCAAATACTGAGTTGTACCGAGTTTTTTTTAGCAATACCGAGCAAATACCTAGCAATACCGAACAAATCCCTAGCTATACCGAGCAAATCCTGAGCAAATATTGAGTTGTATCGAGTTTTTTCTAGCAATACCGAGCAAATACCTAGCAATACCGAACAAATCCCTAGCAATACCGAGCAAATCTTGAGCAAATACTGAGTTGTACTGAGTTGTACCGAGTTTTTTCTAGCAATACCGAGCAATATACTAGCAATACCGAGCAAATCCCTAGCATACCCAGCAAATCCTGAGCAAATACCGAGTTGTACACGAGTTGTAGAAAAAATCGTACAAACTCGGTATTTGTATAGTTTTGACTTCACTATGCGGTATTTTTCGTTTTTGCAAAGCAATACCGAGCAATATCGAGAAAATTGCGAACATAGCATTCCCGGATTCCGCTCCGGATCAAGTCGTAGGGCCGCGCGGTAAAAATTAAGAGCACGTGGCGACATGTTCGGAGTTTAGAGGTCAGGCGCTAGATACTGTCCGGCCGCACCTAATAATTTCTCCTAATCGCGGGATTATAAACTGTTGTGAAGTTTCGAATCTCATCACAAGAAGCCATAGAGAGATGAAGAGCGGGAGGCCCGTCGTCTTGGAGGAGGAGAAACGGGAGAAGGTTATTCGCCTTCGAACAAAGGAGTTTGATCCTGGGATGCCGCCACCATTTAAGCTTGCGGAGATCCGCGCGGCGATACCTAAACACTGCTGGGTGAAGAATCCATGGCGGTCGATGAGCTACGTAGGTCGGGACGTCGCCATCGTCTTCGGCCTTGTGGCCGCCGCTGCTTATGTCAATTGCTGGATTGTTTGGCCTCTATATTGGGCCGCACAGGGGACGATGTTCTGGGCACTCTTCGTTCTTGGTCATGACTGGTATGCCGAAGCTAAACTCGACCTTTGCTGTTTTTAGTTTTGAAGCCCGCTAGATCGATCTGGCTTTTTGTTTTTTGGATTTAATTTCGAGCAGTGGGCATGGAAGCTTTTCGGATTGTCACAAACTGAACAATGTGGTTGGCCATCTCCTCCATTCCTCCATTCTTGTGCCCTACCATGGATGGTAAACCTCCTTTACAGAACCAATTTCACGGGCTATATCATTTTACTACTTTTAATCTTTCGTTGAATTCTGCAGGAGAATAAGCCACAGAACTCATCATCAGAACCACGGCAATGTGGACAAGGACGAATCTTGGCACCCTGTTAGTATACTTCTCTTAGTTTTTGTGAATTGATGATGATTGGTTTTTTCTTTCAGCTATTCTGTTTTCTTGTTGTTTGTGTAGCTGTCTGAAAGTGTTTATAGGAGCTTGGATAAAACAACTAGGAATCTTAGGTTCACATATCCTTTCCCAATGATCGCCTTTCCCTTTTATTTGGTGAGTGATTTTGCTTTTACAGTTTCTTGCAGAATTAAGTCACAGTATTGCTAAATTTTAGTATTGATGACAGTGGAGGCGAAGTCCAGGAAAGAGTGGATCACACTTCAACCCAGAGAGTGATTTGTTTGGTCAGAATGACAGGATAGATGTCATTACTTCTACAGCTTGTTGGATGGCAATGGCTGCTTTGTTAGCTGGATTGACTTTGATTATGGGTCCTCTGCAAATGTTCAAGCTCTATGCAATTCCCTACTTGGTTGACCTCTCCTCTTCTTATTGTAGAGCTTTTTTCTAATTTAAGTTTCAGGTCATAAACAACTTAGTTATGTGGATCTAATTGCAGATATTTGTTATGTGGCTGGACTTGGTAACTTATTTACTCACCATGGACATGATGAAAAGCTTCCTGGTATCGTGGAAAGGTAATTAATGAATTCTCTTCTAGCTTTGAACAAATGGATTCAGTAAATCCTGTAAATCAAGCTTTCATAAATCTAAACATGGTGATTTGTTCTTGGCTTGCAGGAATGGAGTTATCTTCGAGGAGGCTTGACGACCGTTGACCGTGACTATGGATGGATCAACAACATCCACCATGACATTGGTACTCATGTGATTCATCATTCTTCCACAAATACCACATTACAATCTTCTGAGGCTGTAAGTAATATTAAATTCACAATGTCTCAACACTACTTATAAAGTTGGCCAGCACTTATAAATGCTCAATGTAACAGACTGAGGCAGCTAAGCCAGTCCTTGGAAAATACTACAGAGAACCAGAGAAATCTGCACCTTTACCTTTTCACCTGCTTGGAATTCTGTTTAAGAGCTTGAGGCGTGATCACTATGTTAGTGATAGTGGAGAAGTTCTGTACTATGAGAAAGATTCTGAATTGTGATTCATATAAGACAAGTGGACATGAATCTCTCCAGCAAGATTACTCGATAGATATTTTCAGAAAAAAAAAAAATAGTCTCATATTTGTTGTTGCACTTTCGATCAAGAAGACGGTGTAGCTCGAACACTCTGAATAAGATGAATAAATTATTAATAATACAGCTTTTTATTTTATTTACATTTTCTTTCCTCTTCGGTTACTCAAGATTGTAAACTTTATATATATATATATATTCTTTTGATGCATGTTTCCCCTTTTCTCATTTCTTTTTCTGAAAAAATCTACACGTTAATAAAAAAGGAATTACAAGACCTTAAAATAATCAAAGCCCCCCCCCCCCTAAAAATACAAGAAATAAAACAAAATCTATAGGCTAATGATCAATATAGTTCATGGCTTAGAGCCACAATGCTCACCAGATTAGTACCATAGCACTCTACTTCAAAATTATTATATTTTTCAAGAAAATTTATTTTATATATTTGAGTTATTACAATCTCCCCACCTTCAAAAAAATTATTATCCTCGACATTTTTATATCAGTCTAAGAGAGAGAGAGAGAGAGAGAGAGAGAGAGAGAGAGAGAGAGCAAGCTCAAAACAAAATTTAAAACTCAGAAATCACATTTCTATTTTGCTCATAATCACCACTTATATTTCATTCTTTTTAGTAACTATTGCTATGATACTATTTTGTCACACTCTAGGATCTATATTAGAAAAATTATATATGTCTTTTATTTTAACCATTTAACTAGAACTTACTAATGAACAACAGTAAAAAAGTCCATCAAATATTTTGAGAAAAAGAAAATGGAGGTAGGAGGGTAGAGTAAGATGAAGGAAGCTTCTCCCTTATAGTTTGGCAAGGCACCTCTTATAATAAAGGCATACAAAATAAGTTTCTACCTCCAAGGTTGCTTGCCAGGTTATTACCATGGTTGGTGCCATGCTAGAGGTGTTGAGCCCTCCTCATTAAAATGTTTGCTCAACCCTCTAAAGCATCTTTGCTCTCATGCTGCATAATATTTATATCAATAGAATTTTTAAAAAATTTCAAATCTCACTATATATATTTAATTTAAATAATCTTTTAACATTTTAATAGAGGTCTACATTTAGAATTATATTTAATATTAAGTGTAAAAAAGTTACCAGGAGCACTTCAGCGCTAAGTATGAACGGTACAAAGCTCTTTTTTTAGGAGACAAAAAAAATTCGGGCTTAGATAGCATTGTGATGCTAGAAGGGACATTGTGGACCTAAGCTCTCTATCCGAAAGCATCTAGAATATTCCAATAGAGCACTATGACACTATATGTTGAAGCATTGCAATGATGAAATCTAATAAGAGTTATAATATATATAAGAAAAATCTAAATTCATTTTTATTCCTCATCCCACACCCTTGTCTCACTTAGTTGGTTAGAGAGAAGAGAGGAAAAAAGGAGAAAGGAGAAGGTAGAGAGAGAAAGAAAAAGAGAGGTTTTAGCAGCCATTATGCAGGATTCATTTTAAGTAAAAAATGTATATTTTAGTTGATATTTTATAAGAATGCCTCGAGAAAAAAGCCAAAAATTTTCAAAGCTAGAACCAACATTGCAACACCCCAAACATTAGCTTCATAGGACCTTCAATACTTAGATGAGCGTCTTAATTCCACCAATGGAACACATCAACACTCTTCTCTCTATTAAATTCATAAATAATTTAATGTAGAAGAGCCAACCACTAGAGAATCGTAGTGCTAGATGATGGATATATGTCTTACTGTCTATATTTTTATAGTGCCACGATAGAGTAATTATGAAATGAAGCATCATGTTGGATCTACCAAGTGTAGCATCGGGTTAACCAACCATCGCATTGGGCCAGTCCAACACCTCAGTGGAGTGCCAATTTAGCAGCGCTAATGTAACAGCCTAAAATCTTAACTATCGAGATATTATCTGCATGGGCCTAAGTGCACCAGGTTTTGTTATGTTTGTATAACTTTCTAGGAGGTTTACCATCCCAAGATGTCTTCATGAAGATTACAATTAATTGCAAAGTTTCTTAATAAAATTCTAACCATTATACCAAAAGATGCCTCCATTTTTTATAAGTTTAGGTCCTTTTACTTAAGGGATTTCAAAATCTTCTCCACTTAAGTAACTAACATCCCCATCACTATCTTTATCCTAGAATCATCCACTTGGAAGATAGGATTCTAGAGGTGACCCATATAAGTTCAAGTGGTGACTCCTTCAAGTAGCACTCTGTCCCATACATGGTTTAAGAGGTGGCTCCCATGACATAATAATTTATCTTGTATGGCAATTAGTTCCCAACTTCAGACTGGTGTATTGCTCTAATACCATTTGTAACAGCCTAAAATTTTAATTATCAAGATATTTCTCAATTTGGCTCATGTTAGTTTAACTTCTCAGGAGGTCACCCATCCAAGGTTTCTTCGGGAAGAGCATACTTAACTATAGAGTTTCATAATAAAATTCCAACTATCATACCAAAAAGCACATTGATGTTTAAGAATTTAGTTTTTTTTTACTTAAAGGGTTTTACAACCAAAGTGCTAGCTCATATTTTAACATTGCGATTCCACCCTGTATACCATTTTTATGGTTAAGTCTATTTTTGTAAAACGTAAATGGTTTTTTTTGTAATTGGAAGACCTAACAATCCCTATTTGAATTCATATAATTTTGATTGGATGAATCACCCTAATTTTTGTTGGAGTAATAATAATGATGAAAATTAGTGGAATGCATGCCAGTCCAACCATATAGTGCCTTGGAATAACCCTCAATAGCCTTTAATGAACCTTAAGCCTTCTTAACCCTTAGATATTAATCAAAATAATTAATTGAAATATAGTAAGATTCCTTTGCAGGATTTAGTGCTTTTGAAAGGAAACTAATTATAAAACTAGGCTGTTGACATTAGAAACTTGAAAATTTTCCTTTTTAGGTTAAATGATAAATATTGGCATGTCTGATTAAACACTACAAGCTTAACACTGCTTGGGAGGTAACACAATTTTGTTGTTGTAAAATCAACATGTTTTTTCTTTTATAAAGTGCCCTTATGTTGTTTGTATAATTATTTTATGTTATTGATATGAAGTATCATTATTTCTTATGTATTTCATATGCATTATGAAAATTGTTGTAAGTTTGTCATGAGTTTACTAATTATAATTTTTTGACTAAAATTCGATATCATATTTTTTCGAGCATTTTGTATCATGTGCAAAAAATTGAACAAGCACCGCAGCGTTAGGTTTTAGAGCATCGTAGCATTTGTGTGCCAAGTGTTGCAGCATCTAAACTTGGCATAGTAATTTAATGCCTCAGTGCTTTACATTTAACTGCCATAGCACTACTCATATTCCCATAGTGCTCCAACTCTAATTTATTTAATGCCACATCACCAAAATGATATTAACTATATTAAAGGGATATTGCATTCATCACTGCTTTAAATACTTACTTTTTCATTATGACTCATTATTGAACACCGCATCGCTGACCTAAGTGCCACATCATTAAGTCAAACCATAATTTGGCTGTTGGAGCACCATGCTGGTAGTCTTTTTTAAGCATCACAATGCTCATACATGCAAATATTGTAATAGTTCTTTAATCAAAAGTTTGTGCTTCAATTTCCAATGCTAGCACTACAGCGCCACATGTCCTCACACACCATTGCACTAGTGTTAGTTTTTCCATTATGTTATTTATCCTTTTCCAACATTGTAACATTGGCCATCGTAATGCTGTAACATTGGTTAAATTCTATAAGTAAGAAGGATTGTTATTTATTTTCTTCACTGTCTATTTCTTTTTCTCATTCTCTTTGTTTTAAGTGTTTTAATATTCTCTTGTAATTTTTAATCAATTTCCATTGCGCCAAAAGTTTAAGCAAGAAAGAAAAGGTATTTTTATTCTTTTGATAAAAGGATTTTTATTTATTTTGAGGCAGAGGAGCAATATGCACAATTACTTTTGAGCAAGCAACTAATACCTAAGAGAGGGTTTTTAAATCCTAGTCGGTCTATCCTTTTTATAATAGTTAACATGAGGTAGAGACATTGTGTGAAGAGCCATCTCTTTGAGTATTGAATGTTATTAGGGAGTTCTTTATAAATGTAAAGGATGTCCAAAATAACATGTATTTATAAGAGGTAAGTGGGTTTCATTTAATCCCCCTAACATTAATAGAATTTACAAACTTAAGGACATCAAATTTGATGATTATTTGCTTTTAGTCTAGGAACTATTGACCCTCAGGAGCTTCTTAGAGTTTTAACTTGTCCCTATAGTGTAGTTGTTTGGAATGAGAGAGGGAAAAATAATTAATTTTTTAGCATAATGTTTGAGTAAAATTTCTAAGGCTTAGCACTGTTTTATCTTTGCATGATTTTTTCCAAGCAAAAATATTAGAAAGGTGGCCGGTGACCTAGCTATCTTTAATTATGCAATCCACATGGTTCACTCCATTGATATTGGAAGGTTAATTCACTGTTATTTGTTGTATGTCATTAAGAGCTCCATTTTAGTAGGTTTAGGTCATCCCTCAGTTTATTTCCTTTGTGACACTATGGATGTTTTGGGTGATTCTAGTGAGGAATAGTTTTTCCCCATTTCTACTCTTACCAAGGGGAAAATTAATAAATTTAAGGAGACAATAAATGATGAAGTGGAAAAACCTAGAGAGCCTAAATTTACTAGCTAGCCAATTTTTAGTAGGAAGAGTACCTTCAACCCCAGGTCATTAAGAGATCAAATTTAGACTTGAGGGAAATAATGGTAGGAGTTTCTACTTTTTTATGAAAGTTAGGAATGGCAGCAGGGGATGTTATATTGGATGGCTCACATTATCGACATGAAGAAAAAGGCAGTACAACTATGCTACACAGTTCAATGATGAATTAGTTAATATGTTTAGGACGATTCCATTTATGGAGAATACCATCCAACTCGATTTCCCACCAGCTCCTATATATCATCCTTTTGTTTGGCAAACACTATCAACATCAGCATATGATGATGATGAAGATGAAGAAGATTGCGATTGAGAAGAGTTGATACTGTTTTTCACTTTTCTTTATTTTATTTTCTTTACTTGAGAAAGGTGATAAGGATGCTGGTTATTATTTTTACTTCATTTTATTTTTTTTTATTTTCTTTAGAAGATGTTGTGATGATAGTTCTATGAATGGTTTGTGGATTGGTGCACAAATTATTTTGGAGATTGATAGACATCGTGCTTAGATGGTATTTTATAAGGATATGTAATATTTATCATTGCAATTAAAAAGCCTTTCTACACTTTATTTTTCGTCTTTTGTGTACATTTCCTTATTTTTTGTTTGTTATTGTTAATTAAGTTGTTTGTTAAATATTTTTAATTAACTTAATTTTCTATTTGCTTAACTATTGTAATATCCTCTTTTAAATTGCATTTGATAACTTATTGAACAAAAATTGAACATGTAATGAAAAAACTTAAAATTAATAATAATACAAAATTATAAATGCTTCATTGAATGAGCAAAGAATAACAATTCCTAATTTAACTATCATAACAAGCAACTAAGAAAAGTATCTAAGTTAATACTTCACATTGAACTAAACTATTATAAAACCAAAGCACTGATTATTGATTACAAGATTGAATAACTATGTTTAGAAAAGAGAGTACTTAAATTAAATTGTAAAGCTCATTCTAAACTCAAATATGGAATTAGTAAACTTATACAATCCTTGTATAATTCTAATTTAGGATCACTTGAAGAAGTACAATTAAAAAGATATTCAAAATTATTATTTTAGTACTGATGTGCATTAAAAGAAGGAAATGAAATTCAAGAAGATCAAAAGAAAGAAAATGGGAAATGAAAATGAGTACTATAATATCAGAAATTGGTATTTAGTGAGGTTGAAGTCTTAAATGATTCTAATTCTTAATTTAAAAAGGAGAGTATAAAGAAGCTAGTATATATGTAGGTTTATAAATAAATTTTAAAATTAACTAATGTACAAACAATTCATTAATGATAAATCATTCAATCTAAATTAGTAGTCAAAATTGCACTTCCAATTATAGTAGATGAGTTAAATTTAGATATTAATAAAGATGATTCTATAGAATGCTTTGTTCACATTAATTTAATCACAATTGAAAAACTTTGATCATTACAATTTGCATATCAATAATGCAATATTATTTTAAATTATCCTTTTTAATTTATAAATTTTTATTTTGAATAATGAAATCTTCAAAGTTATAAACACATTACTTGAGGACAATAAAAGCTTAAGTAGGGGGAATTTATTAAGTGAAAATCATGTTCATTTTTGTTATCTTAAATTCTAATAAAACTGTCTATTTTAGTTGATGTTGTGAAGAAACGTCTCAAGAAAAAGACAAAATTTTATAAAGTTAGATCTACCATCGTGGCGCTCCATATGTTAGTGCCTTTAACACCTAGCATTAGAATTGAACATTGGAGCACTAGAGCCTCATGAAAACATATAATTAAATCAATGCTCTGGTAGAATGAATGTCATTTTCATAGTGTTATGAGCACCTCAATGCCTCCAAAGGAATACTTTAACACTCTGCTCTCTATCAAATTCATAAATAATTCATTAATGAAGTGCTAACAGTCATAATGCCCACATTTTATAGCACCATGGGGTATTAGTTATGAAGGAAATCACATCAGGCTAGCCAACCATTGTGTTAGGTCAACCCAACATCACAATAAAGCCAATTTAGCTCTGTTGATATGCTTCATATTTTAATGCCACCACCCTATCTAGAACTGCGATGCCTAAGTCTATTTTTTATAAAATATAAATAGTTCTTTTACTTTTCTTTGAGAGTCCTGATAGTGTATTGTGAGAGAGGTTAGAGGATGGTGAGATATGGATAGTGGAGTGGATGGTCATTATTGTATTAAGCAAAACAACACTTAGGAGTGGAAAGGAGTGTGGAGAGTGAAAGTGTAAGGAGGGATTCACTCCGAGAAGAGTTCATTGGAAGGTTCATTTGGGATTCAAGTGATATTTTCTTCATCTTTTCTATTTGTACTTTTTCTTAAGTAAGAAATGAAAGTGTTTGTTCCAATTTATTTTTAAGGATGGCTAAAACTCCTTATTTTGGGCTAATATTGTGAATAATTTATGTATATTCTAATGTAGACTCTTGTATATAAATATTAATAGTTATTCTCAATTTCTCTCATGATTCATTTAATTTATGTAATGGCTATGTATGAAGTTTAAATCTAGTGTGATACATTATCTCAATGGAGGAATGTTGGAATTATTAGGAGAATTAAGATGTTATGCTCTCATACTTAAAAAAATAATGACCAGGATTCTTGTTTCTATAGAGATAATATTATTATAGAAAGGCCATAAATATTTTTTTTTTTACATTGTTACATGCTTGATAGAGATGTAAGAGTATATATGCTATGATCGACAACAACTTTAGATGAGTTTGTTTAGTAAAATATAGGTTCATTCATTATCATTAGCCAAGTAAAACTTTAATTATATGTTCCTTCACTATTTTTGGTATTTCTTAGTAGTTATAACATCTACACTTTATTTCATTATGTATGAAAAATTTGTAGTTGGAGTAGATAGTATAAGAGTTAGTTGCTGCATATTATTTTTCTTGTAAGATCAACACTCTCTCCTATAATTTATTAGTTGATCGATACATGCAGTTCCATTATGTAGGAGCATATAGAGCATAAAGTCATAATCGCAAGAAAACTCTTAAGCATTGGAAAGATAAGCTCCACCAAGCTAGCTTCCACTAATTTATCCAAGGAGCTATTAAAGGATATTGAAGAGCTAAAGGTAGGTTTCTATTCCTCAATTTTAGCTTTTAATTTTGCAGGATAAATAAAAACTTAGTTTTTTATCAAATTTTATCCATATAACTTTTTGTATGTTATAGTACTCTTTATTTTAAAATTTCACTAGTTGATTTTCAACATATAAATTTCTGAATGTTTTGTGAATATTATCTTAATTATATTAACAATGTCAATGTAAAAAAAAACCCCTATTTTTTTGTTTAGAATATCTCTCATGAAAGTTTATTTGAAATGTCAATGTTGAATAATATGTCTAAGTTTTACCTCTTTATTACCAGCTGAAATACATGTTTGAAAGTTCATTAGGGTTGTTAATCCCTTATGAACTAGCCTGAGGCTAACCAGAGGGCGGGGGGGTTGAATTGGTTGTTTTAAAAATCTTAAACAAAAAGTACATTCTTTTTAATATATTTTAAAACATTAAATCATATGATCACCCACAAAAAAATAAAGTGCAGAAATTAAAAAATGAAAGAGTAATAAGAATGAGCACACTAGAATTTTATAATGGTTCGGTCAACTTGACCTACATCCACTCCCCATAGCCTCTCCTCCAAGTATTGCACTAAACTTAGTGACTCTTCTTTTGCTCCCACAGCAAGGCAAAGAAGTTTGTATAAAACTCCTTTCCACTGACCCCAGTGAGGCAGAGAACTTGACTCCTTTCACTTCCTCTTGAAGCAGGCAGAGAACCAGATTCCATTCACTTCCTTCTAAACTAGGTAGATAACCTTGATCGATTGCTGAAGAAGATCTCTCTAGGCCTCCAAGGAACCAGAGATGATGACTAGAGAAGACGACTCGGATCCTTTCTTAGAGCAACCTTTGTGAACCCCTCATAAACTCTCCCTCACAATATCATCTCTCTCTCTCCCAAGCTCTCCCTCTCCTTCTCTTAGCTCTCTCAGGTCAGGATAGCATAAAAAGATCACTTCTTGAATAAACAAGAGATCTTATATAAAATGGCTTAAAATTTGCCCTAACTTTCAACAAGCTGTCAAAGATAATCAAGGATGATTGATAGATTGTCCTGTATAATCAGTATATTTTTAGCTCATTCAGCTAGGACGATTGGGGGGGGGGGGGGGGGGGGGGGGCGGCGGGGGGCTGAATGATTGGAAGATTTGTTTGTTCTGATCATCCAGGATATAGTATACATCATCCTATACGATCAGTTTAAAACATCAAATATCATCCAAAACATCGCTATGTTAGGCCAAACTTTACATGTTAGATGATGAAAAAATAACTTATCATCTAGGATGATTCTTAGATTATCATGTACGATTAGCTTAAAATAATAAATATCATCCAACATATTATTTTGTTCACCGAGGATGACTTAGGAAGAAACTAAGGTTTTTTAACTGACAGTCTAGGATGATCCTACGATTGTCCAGGATAATATCATCGATTAATAAAACATTAATTGCTTTTATTAATCATCAAACTAATTAAGGCATAATTCTAATGAATTATCTAGGATGATATGGGATCGTCCTATATGATGTCTAAAAATAATAATATGCCTAAAAGAGTTAGTGGTTGATTCTTTTTTATTTTAGCCTATCTTCCAAGATGATGTTAATATCAGCTAGGATGATTTGCTTAATTCAGTTGTCTTAACAAGGATGCCCTAATTAGGGTTTCCATTTTTAATTGATCATTCAGGATGATTTTGGATGATCCTATACGATATGATCAAAAATAGAAAAAACTCTTAAGCCTATAGAAGTTTTCCTCCTGAGGATGTATGTGTGCAAGATTACTTATCATCAGGATCCACATTATTATATTTGACTTAAGAAAAGGTAAAAATACTAGAATTATACTTACAGACTCACTCAGTCTTAATTTATCCAATCTTGATCTGGCTTGATTTGTAATTGACCTAGTGGACCTAAAATATGAGCATACTGAGTAATAGTAGAGAAATAGAAATGCCAGAAATATTTGCTATCATCAAAATTATAATCCTTGAATCCAGATTTGCAACAATCTCCTCCTTTTTTATGATGAAAAACATTTGTTAGGCAAATTAACTTGAGTAGATTAATGAAACATAATGTAAAGAAGAATAGTATGAACCAAATAATATAAATTTTACTAACAACAAGCAGGTGGTACAAACACTAAATAAGAGTAGTACAAAAAACAAAAATATAATAAAATAAATGAACACCCTAACACTATCACTGCTCCCCCTTATAACATCATAAAAAGGAGGAGAAAATAGAAAAGAAATACAAAGAATACTAGCATATCAGAATATGACTACTAGCATATTGGAATATATGCAAGAATAGATGTAGGAGCAGCTTCCCCCTCAGCTCCCTCATCCTCTTCGTGCTTCGGATGGAGACGAGTGCTATGAAGAACATGGAAGGAGCTATTAGTGTAGTAGGTAGGCTGAAAATCTGGTGAGATAGGATATTGAAGATTATATTTAATTTCTATGACGTAAGCTATGATGTTTCCTAAGGTAAGGTTGTACTTTATTTTTTTTTCCTTGGATCTCTAATACTAGTCAAGTGTTTAATATATCGAAAAGGAAGATCTGTGGTATTGAACTCCCTATGGGCCATTATGTAAAAGGTGTTGATTAAAAGGAGGGGAGTGATGTGAACATGATCACCGACCATTGGAATTTTTAAGGTGAGAAGAACATGTTGGATTGTCCTAGCATCTTTAACTAAGGTGCTAGATGCCCCATCATGGTAGGAGACATTTGTGTTCCTCAGTAGGTGGTTGGCAGGACCCCAGTCATAATCAGAATCTGAAGATAAGAGGTGAATCTTATCTCCAGTAGTGGACAGTTGGAGGAGTTCATGGCAATCCTGATAGGTAATCTCTATGGGGCATCTGTTCACATAGGATTATAAGGCAGTGTAGGTGGAGTTGATGCTAAGGCTAGCAAAGAATTCATAAAGATCAGAGTTGAATGGGAAATCAAGTGTAAGAATAAAAGTGAAGGAGGTGTGAGATAACAGATTCAGGATCGGGTAAGTGAGTATGCAAGGGTTGAAAGTCCTTGAAAGTGTGATCCCAACAATTTTGTATCAAAAATAGGTGGCTTGTCTAGCCGCCTTAGTGAAATGAGGGTCAACAGATGCCCTCGAGGAATTGCCAGTCACCATCCTAGACTATTTTCCACAAACCATTAATAAAGATTTAGAGTTTGAGGGAGAGTGAAAGAAGAAGAGAAAGCTTGAGGGTGAGAAAAACATTTGAAATCGACTATTTATAAAGAATCGACCACATCATCTAGGATGATCACAAAATTGTCTACGATGATCAAGATAAATTAAGACACCCGGGATGATCAATCAAAAAGATGGGCTTATCATCCAGGATGATCAGACATTATTCGTGATGATTGGACTAAGGTTATCATTTCAATGAGTTAGCCTAGACAACCATTGATGAAAAAGGATCGACTAAGATGATTAGGTGTATCATTCAGGACAATAAAAAATAATAGATCGTATAGGCTAAATTTAAAATGTATAATCAACTTTGTCACATGGATCGTCTAGGACGAATAAGTATATAATCCAAGACGATCATAGATAATTGAGCAGGATTTGATCACTTCATCCAAGACGATGTGAATCATCTAGGACGATCTCAAATAATCGACTCTTATCAACCATTAGATGGAAGATAAAGGTGGATTGATGAGATCGTCGAGGACGATATGAATATCGTCTAGGATGATTTGATCAGAAAATTAAAGATTTTGTTGATAGAAGGGGTGATCAGAAGAGGCCCTAAAACATAAAAAATTAGTAAAAATAAAAACTAAAATATTGAAAAGACTATAAAAATGACAAAAAAATGAAAAACAAATTTTTTTTTATCAAAGTAAGGATATGATAAATTTTCCATGTGATTGAATTAAAAATTTGTAAGGAAATATGTTAACTTCACTGAAATCCAAAAAATAGTAGAACATCCGATCCTATTAGCCCTAGCTTAGACTTCTAACAGGGCATATCATTTTTAAAAAACACATATCTAGCTCAAAAAAGATAATTGGATAAGAAAAAGTGATCCGTTCTAAACTTAGTTCTAGGAAAAATATGTTATAGAGTAATATAACAAAGTAATTAGTCACAATCATGAATTTTAAAATTAACTCTTTGAAAATATCAAGTGACACATGAATTCTTCTAAGATTTAAAGATTTGAAAGAGAATGAAGCTTGCTTTCTTATGGGCCAATTTTATGCCTCTTGTCAATTAGTTGGCGCACTTTACATATTTTTTGATTTTTTGATAGAATTTCTATATCTTTATTTTTTTTGTGATTATTGCGCATCTTTTCTGTCTTTCTTTTTTGGGCTCATTTTAAGCCTCTTATCATTTTTGCAAGCTAGCTCCCTTTTGAAATATTTAAATACTCTCAGTTATGAGAACATCTTCCTAATATTAGAGAAAAAAACTTACTCTCTAATATAAGGAAGAGTAAACCACAAAGTAGAATCAAATTCATATGATAAATATAACGATAAGATTAAGAAAACTTAAAAATAATTTAATGACTTCAAATATTATTTATATAAGATAGATTACTGTAACGAGATAGAAAAGATCTCAATTACAAAATCTAGTTGTTAATTTGATATAGTCTTTTATTTATAAAAGAAAATTGCACTCTAAAAAGAGTTAGAGGAAGGGAAATAATCAATGATATTTCTCCCTTTAATTGATTTAGGGATGTCAATCATTGATTACAAATTTTCAAAAATAAAAATAATATATAAAATATTATTTCAGTAATGACCAAAAGAAAAACTGAAAGAAAAACAAAAACATCAGAAATGAAAACATGGAAACCAACTGCAAATGAAAATCAATAATTAAAATAAAAATAAAAGAAAGGTCAAAAGAAAGGTCAGAAAATAAAAAACAAATAAAAGATCAGAAAACATAAAGTTCAGAGTTCAAAAAGCATCAAGTTCATGTATTTATGTCAATCACACCTAATCTAGTCTTTAAGATGCTGAATGTGTAAAAGGCCAGTGGTTTAGTAAAGATGTCAGCCAATTGATTTTTAGTTGCTACATGGTGTAACTCAATGTCTCGTTTGGTAACATGGTCTCTAATAAAGTGATGCCTTATATCAATGTTTTTGGTCCTTGATTGTTGGATAAGATTCTTAGGGATATAGATGACACTAGTGTTGTCACATATGATTGAAATTATACCTATGAGTAATCCTAAATCTAGAATTTGTTGCTTCAATCAAAAGACTTGGGCCACATAACTTTCTAAGGTAATGTACTTTGCTTCAGTAGTGGAAAGTGCAACATAATTTTATTTTTTACTGGACCAGGAGACTAAAGAATATCCAATAAATTAGCAAGTTTTAGAATTGCTCTTTCTATCCACCCTACACCCTATAAAATCAAAATCAGAATATCCAATAATCTCAAAAGAAGTGTTGTGCCTCGGATACCAGGTTCCTAAGCTTTGGGTACTTAAGAGATATCTAAGGATTCTCTTAACTACAGTCAGGTGAGTTTAGGATTAACTTGAAATCTAGCACAAAGAAAAATAATAAACATTATATCAGGTCAACTAGCAGTCAAGTAAAGCACTGATCCAATCATTCCTCTGTACTTCTTTTGATCAATAGATTTTCCATTTGAGTCTTTATCTAACTGAACACTTAAGATCATGGAAGTATTTATTGGCTTTAGTTTATCCATTACATACTTCTTCAAGATGTCCTTAAAATAGTTTGATTGATTAAGAAAGGTTCCATTATCTAATTGTCTTATGCTTAACTCGAAAAAAGTAAGATAATTCTTCCATCAAACTCATCTCAAATTCCTTACTCATTATTTTTGAAAAATCATCACATAACTTTTTATTAGAATATCCAAAAAGTATATCATCAATATAGATCTGAATAATGAGTAACTCGTCTCCTACTTTTCTTAAAAATAGGGTGGTGTCTATGCTCCCCTTAACAAACTCCCTCTCTAATAGGAATGTGCTAAGCCTCTGAAACCAAGCTATGGGTGCCTGTTTTAATCCATATAAGGCCTTTTTTAATTTGTAAATATGATTTAGAAATTGGGAATTCTCAAAACCTATGAGTTATTCTACAAACACATCCTCATTTATTACCTCATTCAAGAAGGCACTCTTGACATCCATTTGAAAAGCTTAAATCCCTTATAACAGGTAAATGCTAGTAACACTCTAATGGCTTCCAATCTAGCTACAGGGGTAAAGGTCTCCTCAAAATCAATCCCTTCTATTTTGTTGTACCCCTTAGCCACTAATCTTGCTTTATTTCTAACCACCATATAAGAATCATTCATTTTATTCTTAAAGAACTATTTGATTCCTGTGGACCTCCGAAAGAGCACCGCGCGAACGGGCCAATTGGAAGGGCAGATTGGATCGTGCATACGACTAACCATTGAGGATAGAAGCTGTCGCCAACACACCTCGATGGGTAGTAATATACATAACCAAATCACGGGTTTCCCCCATCCGATATGAGAGATCGAATGGGGTTTAGTAGATGTGGGATCAAGTTTCCCACGGGCACAAGCCCCCGTGGTTAATTACATCCCAGGCCGGAGCTTGAGAAAACTCTCGATTAAGGATCATACATTATCCTCTCCTAAAGTGGGATTGGCACATGGGTATAGACTAGGAAATCCTATCCAAAAGGAAGAAGGGTCTCAAAGAGGCTGAATCAGCATGCACGGTTCACACCAGCATTCAGGGGCTCTAGGGTACTAAATAGAAACTGGAGGAAATCAAAGTCAGGCATCCGATCACATGCGTGAGAGAAAAGATGGAAGTGGCGTCATCCTGTGACGCAGATAAGTAGGATTTAGGGCTCCTGAAGAGGGAACCTACCCACTATTTTAGGCTTACTACGAGACCGAATGTAGTAGCCCTGAATCCTAAATCTAGATTGGACTTAGTGTTCGACACACACTAAGACCAGTGTCCTAGCTAATGCAATACAAAACCTGGACTTACCCCGGCCTGGATGGGAGAGCCAGCTAACCACCTAATCGATTCAAAACCATGTTGTCCCGTCAATTATGAAAGATGGGTGGGAGGTATAGCTTCTAGAAATAGGACCGACATCTAGAGAATTTCCTAAGTGGTCCTGAACTTATGTGGGTCAGATGCTCCTAGCTAATGCAATTAAATTTTAATTAGTTGGTTGCTAATGCAATGCATGCTAGTTGAAATGTCAGCTCATGAATGCTTTGGATTTTAAAAACAGGCTTAATATAAAATAATTTTTAGAAAAGACTGGGTCTCCCTAGGTCCGGCACTTCATCCTCATAGGCCAGATTATCCAGACTCTACCCGCAGGCAGGGAGATGTCTTATAAGAAGGGGAGAGAAGATGCAGTAATATGCATGCGACCCCGGACGATTCCGGCAGTTCCCTAGGTTCGTTAGATTTCTATGTTATTTATAACTTAAAATTTTAGAAATTAGTTACGAGTATAAAAATTTTATAGTCCTTAGAAGAGCCTAACGGAAATCCAGGCGAAAACAAAAGCGACATGCAAGAAAAGAAACCTAGAAAAAGCAAGTATTTCTACTGCGCAACCAGGAAAGCACATCAATATAAATCCCAAAATAAATCATCTAAATGTCCATAGGCAAACTGCCCTTATTACAACCAGAATTTGTAGAAAAGTAAAGTGGCCGGGCACCACTGCCAACAACCCAGATTTCTAAGCCTATGACAGACGCCGACAACTTTGAGTGGGATATTGGGTCTTCAATCTTTAGCCTTCTTTGGATAACTCCTCCTTGGACTCCTTGGAAATCTCCTCCTTGGACTCCTTGGAAATCTCCTCCTTGGACTCCTTGGATCCGTCGTGGCTTGAATATCCAAACGAAGAGACAATTCCCCCAATATGGGGTATTGCCTTTTCTCTTTGGATATCTAAAGCCATCCAGCTCGATCTTCCAAATGGAAGAAGACTCTCCCCTTAGGGATGCCTTCTTCTTTTAGAATCCGAGCTGGATAAGAATATCCCAACTCATAGTTGTTTTCACAACTCTTAACAATTATTACAAATTTTTACATGAATTGAAAACAGTAAATTTAAGAATTCCTGCAAGGTTATCCTAGTAAAAATCATCCCAAGTAGTTTATATGAAAATGAAAATGCTAACACCATTGACCCTGTGCCAAGCCATGCTCTTAATTTTGAGGGCTAAGCAGCTCCACCTGTGCAGTTATAATTAATTTAGCCCTCATTTTATTTAGGGGGAGCTGAGCAAGTACCTGCATAAAATATTATTAGAAATCATGATATTGCTCCCCCCTTTTATTAGCTTGAGCATGGCCACCTGCACGGAAGAACAATATATATATATGGCGCTCCTAACCTATGGGTAAGTCTAGCGTTCACATCCAGAGTGCAGAAAAAGTAAGCAAACACTCCAATCATTTTTCAAACAGCATGCAATGAAATCCACGAAAGCTCCGGCACACAGCAGAAAAATAAAACACAGCGGCCTAACATAGATCTAGAAGTGGTGCCCTAGCAAACAATTCTATGTGTGTGTAAGGCTAGTGTGGTTTGGATATGTCCTAAGCAGGGTAATTAGTTAAAATTATCTATAGTTCATATTTGTTGAGAGTCTGAAAAGGATATTTTAGTTGAAGTTCAAATATTAGTGAATTAGGTCCATTTTAATTATTTCAGTTTGTTGTTCAATTTTAAGAGCTTAGGATACTGACATTTAAAGTTTAAGTGATATTAGCCAATTTTGGAAAGTCCCGGGTCCTCCTAGGAACTAAACTAGGGGTCCCAAAAAGTCACTATGGGAAATAGGCTAAGTTCAGGTATTTTATCACCTTAGGAAAATACTAGACCTTAATACGAGTAGTTAGCCAGGTAGTACACCGAAATCAGAGGTCTCTAGCTAAAGTTATGAATTTTCTAAATTTCGGGCCCTATCCTATAGACTAGGGTTGACCAAAAAGTTGACTTTCTAATCTAGGCCAATTTCTGGACATCTAATATTTTTAGTAAATACTAGACCCTAATTGGAGTCTAATGCAAGTGAGTTTACCTAATTTGGAATTTTCTAATATTAGTTATGAATTTTCTAAATCTGGGGTATTTATGGAAATTTCTAAATTAATTAGGAGAAGGCCCTATTTTGCAATTTTGGCCCAAATCAGCCCCAAACTGAGTCGAATCACTCCCAAAAGTCAGGGATGACCTGAGAAAGTGATCCCCTAGGGTTTGGAGAACATTTGGGATTTTTAATAATTTTTAATGATTTATTAGGGGCAAAAAGGTAATTTCCACCTATGATCAAATTTAGGGTTAACCTAGAGTCAAGCTAAGGAGCCCTATTTATCTAAAGTCAAGGGTTAGATTCTGGACAATTCGATATATGGTGGGTAATTTTCTGACCTAAAATATATTTATTGTATTTTCCGGAAGGTCTCGGGGCCTTAATTAGCAGATTAATTAGGGTTGGTTAATTAAGGGCTCTAAAAGCTCCTAAAAATTTCCAGAAAATTCTAGAAGGTTTATGATGTCACTAGATTCAAGTGTTGAAGTTTTTCATGTCAATCCGGGATCTATCCTAGCTCCTAGAAAACTTCCAAGTTCGCTAGACAGGTCCTTAATTTTTGTCCTTAGGGTGTCACTACGTTGCAGGAGTTTGAAATGAAGTTTCAACTAACCCTCAAGGTAGTAAATGCATGAGAGTACATAAACAAAATAAACACACCATGTCCTTAGATCTAGGAGAGCCTAAGCTAAGTGCTCGTGGTGCGATCCTACACATGCATACTACGACAAAACAAGAAAAGGAAAGACATCTAATGAAGGGATTAGTGAATGATTGGGAACCAATCACCCACTAACCCACTTCCCCATGATTGCTCTTCATATCTAGAACCCATGTCTAAAATTTCACGAAGTAGCGAGTCTTCCAAAATTAGGATTTATGTATAAGTAGTTTTAAAATAGTTTAAAAGTACTTATCGATATAAGGATATTTTTGGAAAAATAAAATAATTGAAAATAATTCAATTAATAATACATAAGCATAGGGAAACCCACTGACTACCCTAACGAAGTCCCAAACGATTTGAAAATAGTTTGTATCCTGAAAATAATTATCATAATTAATATTTAATATCAAAAATACCCGAATAATCGAATCCAAATAGTGATATGTCAGAACAGCCAAAATCAAGGGCTGGAAATGGCTTCAAAACATAAAGCTCGCTTTTCTGAAAAGAACGAGGGGTTATACGCAAAAATCCGATTTGAAATGACGAAGATACGAATTTCTGAAGTTTAAATACAATAAAATAATGTTTTAAAATAGTGTAGTTTTGCTGTTTTTGAAATAACAGAAAATACAGACAAGATTTTCACCTGAAAATAGTTTCAAAATATGCAGAATTCAGAGTACATACAAAACAAGGTGCTGTGCGTCGACAGCGGATTTAAAACGACAAAGTTATGTAATTTCGAAGTTAAAATACGATAATTAAATATTTTTAAACATTGCTATTTTACTGTTTTGAAAATAATTGCACACAGACCCAAAAATTTTAAGTAGAACCAGTTCCAGAATGTGCAGAATCAAAATACGTTCAAATCAAGGTGCTGTGCGCAAAAATCCGAATTGGAATGGAGAAGATACGAATTTTTGAAGTTTAAACACAACAAATTGATTGTTACAAATAAACAATTATAGAAAATAGTAAAATATAATTAAAAATAATCTCAAAAAAAAGTTAATAATAGTAATGATTATAAAATAAAACCTACACAGCAATATAGTAACTTAAACTAATAGTAATTAATATAAATAACTATTAAATAACAATATAATAATAATTATACAAAAATCATAATTTAAATAAAATAAAAAAATAGGGTTATATTGCTGTTTTAATAATAAATAAATACATACACATTATTTTTATAAAAAAAAATTTTCTAGTGTAGAGAACAAAAATACGAACAAAACGAGGTATTATACGTCGAAATCGGACAAAAAACGAATTTTCTATGAATTTTGGAAGATTTCTGATTTAAAATATATTAAAAAAATGAATTCTTTAATTTAAAATGACGGCGGCGGCTGTCAGCGCGCCACGTGGCGACCTCCGGCTCGCTCCCGTAACCGCGGACGCGGTTTCCAATCATTGGCGATGATTGCGCGACGGCGCAATCATCGCCAATGATTGGCGGACGGCGCGGCGGCTGACTTATCCGAGTCAGCAACGCGCTGCGCCGTCGGATCTCCCGCGTTTTGGATCAACGGCTGAGATCGCGCCGGACGGAGGGATTGACCGCGGGATCGGATCCGCGGTCGGATTGGAGCCGCGGAACGGCTCAATCTCAGCCGTTGATCGTGAGATCAACGGTTGCGATCCGGCCCAGACGGACGAACAGCCGAATCCGAGCCCTATCCCGTTTTTCGCCTCGTTCTCTCTCGATACTCCACTAAATTTCATGAAATTTTAAACTCGATATCTAGACACGAACAGAAATCATGGGGACGTGATATCTTGATATAAAACACACTGTGTAAGTTTCTATTTAACTAGAAGTGTTCTAACTAGGGTTCGCAAATTTACCGAAAATACTCGATGAAATCGAGAGATCTCTGGCTTGTTGCACTTGTAGACTGTCCACGCTCCTAGTTGCAGAAGAAACCGCGAGCTCTCGACGTCTGAATCAACGGGAAAACTCCTAGGACGTTTCACGTTCTCGGGTCGCCGGAGAACTCGTCGCCGCGGGTCTCTGGCCGCTGGGTTTGGTCGGGAAAGGTGGGGGGAAGTCGTGGAGGTGCTCACACAAAATCTCAAAGTCTAAGGTGGTCTGGAGAGAGAGTATGAGCAAAAAGATCCCTTCAAAACCCTAAAATCTCCTATTTAAAGCTCTAAGCTCTAGGCTAATGGTCCAGATCTCATCAAGGTCGAATTAGGAGGGAATTTTGAGGGAATTGGCCGTGGTTCCAATTTTAAAACGAAAGGGAATCAATTGGAGCAATAAATAGGGCTTAAATGGCTCTTAATGGGTTGATTTGACCCATTTATGACTAGAATTGACCAAGTCCATGTTTGACTTGGTCAAACCAGTCAAGGGGTTCATAGGGATGAGGGATTGAGCCAAGCTAAGGTCCAAGTGCATCCAAACTTGATTTGGGCTCTTAAAAGGGATTAATGGGTCAATTTTGACCCATTAAGACTTGGGTTGACCAAGTCAAAGGTTGACTTGGTCAACTCAGTCCACCATGCCCACGTTTGGGCAAAATCGAGGTCAACAATTCCTACTACACTTTGATTCTTAGGTCTTTATACTAACTCCCAAATATCATTCCTCATAAATTGGTTAAGTTCTTCTTGTATAGCTAAGATCTAGAATTCATCAAAAAGGGCTTAATTGATGTTAGTGGATTTAGTCATTGAGATAAAGGTAGAGTGAATCACTTCCTTCCTAAGTCTATGCCTAGTTCTAACACCTTTTGAAGGGTCTCCTAAGATCAGTTCTTTAGGATGACTTGAAGAATATCTACAATCTCTAGGCAAAGTGTTTTGAGGTTCTACCCTTACCTTCATATTTATAGTTTCTACTCTTTGGGTAATCTTACCTACTTCATATTCTTCCACAACTCTAAACTCTTAAGATCAGATTCATCAAACACCACATGAGTAGTCTCCTCTACCACTAATGTTCTCTTGTTAAACACCCTAAAGGATTCCCCACACTTGAATATCTTAAGAACACTCCATCAAATTTTAGGTCAAATTTTCCTAAGAGTAACTTCCAATTGTTAAGAATGAAAACCTTATAGCCAAAGACATGGAGATATGAAAGGTTGGGTTTCCTACCCTTAATGATCTCATAGGATATCTTATTCAATTTGTATTTAATATTTATCCTATTCAACACATAATAAGTTGTGTTAACTACTTCAGCCCAAAAGTATTTTGTAAGTAATTACTCAGCAAGCATGGCTCTAGCAACTTCAACTAAGATCTTGTTCTCCTTTCAGCTACCTCGTTCTATTGAGGGGCCCTATGAGCTAAAACGTTGTGACTATTCTCTTAATCCTCATAGAAAAGTTTCAAATATCACATTTTTAAACTCTCTATCATGGTCACTATGAATAGTCAAGATCTCACAACCTTTCTTTTTATGAGTCCAAGTGGAGAAGGATTTAAACTCATCAAAATATTCACTTTCCTGGTGGTGTTATCTCCAAAAGTGACTTTGCCTCCAGCCCTAACCTCTAACGAAATAAATTGATTGGCATCTCCAATCATGTGTCACGAGCATCTACTTTCCAAGCATGACATGCTCTCATAAGGTCTTATGTGAGAGTACACCTAAAAAATTATTAAATATTAGATTTAGGAACCTAAATAAGTTTAGGTCCCTTCTTATGAAAAGAAAAATGTAATGGATGTGTGTTATACTGTGAATCATGTAATTTAGGTCTCCACACCTAATGTGTACTATAATGAATAGTGCAAGTGTGGGAGATGTGTCCTAGCATACCACATGAAAAATATCTAACACTAGAAAAAGGATTTACTAATCTATTTGGGTTATAGTACCTTTTCCTAGGTTTCAAAACTTTTGGCTTTAGATCAGGATTAAAAAACTGTTCAGGTGTGGGTGGAATCTTATTTTCCTCAAATACTTTTAATTCAACTTTAAAAAATAAGTTAGCATTTTCTAAAACAACATTATAAACTTTCAAATAGTGCTCCCTACTATCATATTCATCAATATATATTTTAAAATCATTTTCAAGTGTAGTGTGGGATGCTTTCAATGAATCATGCTCAATGACCAACTCAGAATGCTTTTTATTTAATTCATCAAACTAATTAAGTAATGACATGTGATTGCTATCAAGTGTAGAGTGATCTTTAGGTAAAACTTCATGCTCTTTATGCAAATTTAAAAATTATAATTTCAGGCTAGGATGCAATTTCTTAAGTTTTCTATATAATGCATGAATTTCTCATAAACTTTAACTAATTGATCGTAGGTTAGTTCACATACATCTTCTTGGTCATATTGGCCAAGATGATCATCGGCCATCAAACACAAGTTTGTAGCTCCTCTTCAGCTTTAGTCTCAGAGGAGTCCAATACAGAATCCACCTAGAAAGCCTTTTAGATCTGCTTCTTATCCTTCTTGAACTTAGATTTCTCCTCACCCTTCTCCTTACTTAGGTGAGCCTTAAGTGTAGGATAATCAGCTTTAACATGTCCCGACTTCCTACATTCAAAACAAATCGTATAAAAAAAACTTTTAGAATTCTTGTTATTTTTACCTTTGTTCCACTTCTAATGGTGCTTCTATTTCTTTCTCAAAAAGCTTTTGAATTGCCTAGTAATTAAAGCAACATAAGCACTTTTATAACTAGATGAGCCAGTATCCATATCGTTAGCCTTCAACGTTATAGTTTTCTCCTTCTTCTTCTCACTTGCATCAAGTTGTATTTGGTTTACTCCTAGCTTATAAAAAATGAGTGATCCAAGTAAGTTATTAATAAAATAAGTATTTAAATTCTTAGATTAAGTGATAGCAATTATCTTAGCATCATATGAAGAGGGTAAACATCTTAAGATTTTATTAACTTTCTCATAGTTAGTGAGTTCTCTTTCTAAGGCATGTAGGGAGGTAATAATTTGTATAAACCTAGTATACATTTTACATATCGATTTATTAGGTTTCATGCTAAATAGTTCGTAGTCATGAAGTAAAATATTCAACCTATATTGTTTGACTTCACTTTTGCCTTCATAAGTAATAAACAATTTATTCCATATTGCTTTAACAGTAGTACAAGTTGAGACACATATATAATCTTTAGATTTTAAATCATAGAAAAATAGTTTAAGTATTTGGCATTAAGTTGCGCTAAATCACTATCGTCAAAAGTCCATTCAGTAAATGGAAGTTCAGTTTTTATGGCATTGATTTCACATGATGGTGGATAATAACCTTTTTTAGCAAGCATCCATATGAGATAGTCAATAGATTATAAAAACATGGACATATTAGATTTCTAAAAATCAAAATATATATTTTTAAACAATGGTGGTTGGGTAATAGAATACCCTTATGCAGTATTTCAGTTATCGAAGTTAGTAATGGATTGAAATTCAGAAGTTTTCAAAAACTAGATTTTATGAATCTCGCTCTGATACCACTTGAAAGTTTGTTAGGATTGTTAAGCCCTTATGAACTAGTCTGAGGTTAACTAAGAGGGGGTGAATTAGTAGTTTTAAAAATATTAAATAAAAAATATAATCTTTTTGAGATATTTTAAAATGTTAAATTATATGATTAACCATAAGAAAATAAAGTGCGAAAATTAAAATATAAAATAGTAATAAGAATGAGCACACCAGAATTTTATAATGGCTCAGTTAACTTGACCTACATTCACTCCCTGAAGCATCTCCTCCATGTATTACACTAAAATCAATGACTCTTCTTTTTCTCCCATAGCAAGGTGGAGAAGCCTGTATAAAACTCCTTTCCATCGACCTCGGTGAGGTAGAGAACACAACTCCTTTCACTTCTTCTTGAAGTAAGAAGAGCACCCGACTCCTTTCGCTTCCTCCTGAAGAAGGCAGAGAACCTTGATTGATTGTTTAAGAAGACCTCCCTAGAGCCTCTATGGAACTAGGGATGATGACTGCATAAGACGACTCGGATCTTTACTTGGAGTAACCTTTATAAACCCCTCACAAACTCTCCCTCACAAAATTCTTTCTCTCTCTCCCAAGCTCTACCTTTCTTTCTCTTGGCTCTCTTAAGTCAGTACAACAACAAAAGATCACTTCTTGAATAAATAAGAGATCTTATATATAAGGGTTTAAAATTTTCCCTAATTTTTAACTAGCCGTCAAAGATTGTACAGGACAATCGACAGATTATCCTGTATAATCAGTAATTTTTTAGCTCATTCGGATAGGACGATTTTATTTTATTTTGTGTGTGTTGTGTGTGTGTGTGTGTGTGGTGGTGGGGGGGGGGGACGATTAGAAGATTTGTTTATTCCGATCATCCAAGATGATGCGTACATCATCCTGTACAATTAGTTCAAAATATCAAATATCGTCCAAAACATCATTCTGTTCGGCCAGACTTTACATGTTGGATAATGAAAAAATAACTTATTATCTAGGATGATTCTTGGATCATCCTATATGATTAGTTTAAAATAATAAATATCATCAAGCACATCATTTTGTTTGCCCAATACTACTCAGGAATAAACTAAGATTTTTTTACTAATCATCTAAGATGATTCTACGATCGTCTAGGACAATATATGATCGATCAATCAAATCTTAATTGCTTTTCTTAATTATGACTAATTTTGGCATAATTTTAATGATTCATCTAGGATGATATGGAATTGTCCTGTATGATGTCTAAAAATAATAACATGCTTAAAAGAATTAGCGGCTGATACTTTCTGATTTGAGTTTATCAACTAGAATGATGTTAATATCATCTAGGATTATTTTTTTTTAATTCAACTATCTTAATAAGGATTGCCTAATTAGGGTTTCTATTTTTAACTAATCATCCAGAACAATTTTGGATCAGCCTATACGATATGATCAAAAATTGAAAAACTCTTAAGCCTATAGAAATTCTCGCCCTGAGTGTGTGTGTGCAAGGTTACTTAGCATCAGGATCCACATTATTACATTTGGCTCAAAAAAGGTAAAAACACTGGAGTTACACTTACGGACTGACTCAGTCCTAATATATTCAATCTTGAGCTGGCTTGATTTGCAATTGACCTTATGTACCTGAAATATTAGTAGGCAGAGCAATATTAGAGAAACATAAATATCAAAAATATTTGTTATCATCAAAATTATAATCCTCGAATTCAGATTTGCAACAATGTGCTTCTTCAATATGTTTTAGTAATGTTATAAGTTAATTCTATATGTTGAAATGCCCATGTTCATGTTTATGTTCTCGTGTGAAATTGCATTGTATATGGTGGATGTTGGGTGGGGAGATGATCAAATTCAAGTACAAGTTACATTTTATGGCCCATACATGTTCAAATTTATGTATTCATCCTTCTATATTATATAGAAGTGACATAACCAAGTGGAGTTATAAAAGGTATTGGGTTATCTTTGCCTATCTTGTATAGATGCGAGATTTCATCATGTAAAGATTTAAGTTAAAGTGGAGTTAAAAGTAGGCTTCAAGTCATGTTCATGAACTCATCTTTCATAAGTTCATGTAACTGAAAAGAAGTGTCATGTTTCCAAGTTAAGTTTAAATGATATGTGTTATGTTAAGTGAACAAGTTATTGTATTAACAAGTAAAAGATCAAGTGACCAAGTTACATTATTGACACTTACAAGTGCAAGTAAAAAAACAATTATGTTAGTATTATTGCAAGTTAAAGTACAAGTATGTCTAAGTAAATGTTATGCTTTAATTCACTTATTACTACTACCAGTTGAATTCTTTAAATATTTGATTAAAACCATGTTTATATCAAGAACATTGAATAAGTTGTGATATTTAATAACCCGACGATTTAACTAATAAATAAAACCCATTCTATTTCAATACATTTGCTTATATTTTTCATTTATTTTATTTAATAATTGAAATAGAGAACAAGCTTAAGGAGGTCTATTAAGCATTTGAGTTGCTCATTCCAAGTTTATATATATGTTTTCAAGAAAAGGAAAGAGTATCGTTGAGTAGAAAGAGACACTTGATCGGGTGAGTTTGGACATAGCGGAGTAATATAAAGATATTCTTTTATAGTCTAGTTTATTTAATATAGTTTAATGTATTGAACTTACTTTAGACTATTATAAATTAATGTTTTGAGTCGAAATGAATCAAATGATTTTGTGTGTCTTTTATTTATCATATTGAATAGTAGATGACTAGTTGGCAAGTAGAAATGAAGATTGATGTCAAATTAGATGAAGTTATGATCAATTCTTCACAAGATCTTGGGGAATAACATGTTGAGTCATACTATGCACTATGCCCTTTACATGAGCTAAACCAAATGGATACTAGATTGTCTCCCATTCGACAGTCCTCCACCTTTTCTAGAAGATGCTTCACTAAAAACTCTAGGCTAGGCTATCATCTACCTCCCCATCTATATATTAGTTCATCTCTCTAGTCACTACAAGAAAAATAGCCATTTCCAATAGAATTTCAAGTGATTACAAAACATTCAGATGAATTTTCTGGCAAATTTTCAAGCGGAATTTTTAGCGGCTTTTTAGGCAAAATTTTTGAAGGTTTTTCTGGCGGAAATTCAGTCAGCAATTAGTTGATCCAACAAAATTTTAGACTAATTATTTATTGAAAATTTTATTTAACTTTTGACTAAAAAAATCCATCAAAATTATTTACGGAAATTAATCATATGATATAAAAATTTAGATTTTAAAATTGAATATAGTTTTTAAAAATGAATAATTAAAAAAATTATTTCTCATAAGAAGTCCTCGATACTAGCTAGTGTTAACTAGGGTTAAACTAACTTATGGGTCTCAAGGCACCGTAGAATTTTAGATTTTCTAGGGCTAGCAAATGTTGAATCATCAGGAATCCAACTATGAGAGTCATAAGAGGATGGTCCAACACTAAGGAATGAATATTAATTTCTAAGGCTAAGTATAAGAGGATATTGTCAATCTCATTTTAAATTCAATTCAAGTTCCAGGTCTTTTCCATGTTAAGAATGTTAGCCTATTTATAATTTTTTAGAATATCATTTTAGTAAATTTAGCAAAAAAATCTCAAAATACTCCATCGAATAGCACATATTATTTTATTTGATCATATACAATTCATTAATCATTTAAGTATTTTAATGACCTGGTAATTAAATAATTTTGTTCAATATAATTTTATTCAATTTGATATTCAGATGACCCCATGATTCTAAAAGAGTTTTGATATATCATCAAAAAATTATCTTGATCGGACACGGATCTTGAGGCAAAAATCAAGTTGGAAACTTCAAAAATTAATTGGAACTCCAATTTCAGCAAACTTAATGTCGAAGTGAACGTCTCGGAAATAAGAACCCAACAACTTTCCCTTTTTTATGATTTTCTACATAAAAATGTTGGTGTCACTTATGAACGTTATAGCCTCTCTCTTATCTGATTGTGAGTTAGATCTTCGTACAAAACTAAGACGTTAAACTTTATATTTCTCTGCCGCCGCGAATACCCTAGAACGTAATTTTATTCGAATTTGGATCCTTTTTTTCTCGATTGCCTAAAATATTTGTAGGTGATCGGTGGGCCCCAGCTATTCAAACAGATCCATGATTCATACTATTTTATTTTGGCAAATATGTTCATAGTAAAAGACAAAAAGGCCGATGTGGTCATAAACTACACGCTAGCATGAGCAAAACGAGTAAGAGCTGAAGAACTTCATCTCTTCAACAAAATTGACAAGCGGGATTTTCATACATTGAATGGAACATAAAATTACCTCATTTTTATCGTTAATAATTAAATTTCATTATTTTTATAATATAACATTTTATTAATGAAGTTAACAAAATTCTATGGAAAGATTTCATGATGGTCTCATTGGATGGGAGAAAGTTGTTATGAGGTCTTGTTGGGATGGGACTTCAATCGTCGTTCACCTCATCGTAAATAAATAATAAATTTTGACGACAAAAATGTCAATGAAAAGAAAATTCAGTGCATGTACGTAAATCCTCCAAGAGATAATGTTCTCAATCATTTTATTTCTTTAAAAGTAAATATTTGAAAATTTTAACTCATATTAACATATAAATTACAAAATTCTATGGAATGAAATCATGATGGTCTCATTGGATAGGAGAAAGTTGTTATGAGGTCTTGTTGGGATGGGACTTCAATCGTCGTTCACGTCGTTGTAAATAAATAATAAATTTTGATGACAAAAATGTCAATAAAAAGAAAATTGAGTGCTATGTACGTAAATCCTCCAATTGATAATGTTCTCACTCATTTTATTTCTTTAAAAGTAAATATTTGAAAATTTTATCCCATATTAACATATAAATTTTACAAAGTATGGATCATTTTACATATCTCTTTAATTTATCTCTTTCATCTTGCTTCATAACTGTTGCATCCTGGAGTATTCGCGGCGGTAGAGAAATATTTAGTTTAACGTCTTAGCATTGTACGAAGATCCAACACACAAGCAGATAAGTGAGAGGGTGTAGCATTCATAAGAGACACAAGAGTTTTTATGTGAAAAACCTCTGAAAAGGGGGAAAAAACCACGGGGTCTGGCCCAGTTTGAATGAATCCACTAGTATTTGTAGTCGATTACAAATGAGGCACTTCCTTGGGAGAGGGCCTTGGATTGATGTAGCAAAGGTACATCATATAGATTGCATTACATTGTAGGAGTTACATATACGTGTTTGTTTGGTCAGAAGGATCGTAGTCGACAGGAGACCGGGGTCAAAAAGACCGTTGTCTGGTGATGGAGGTCGGAGTGACCATAGTAGGCGACGGAGGTCGGGAGGACCGTAATCGGCAGGAGACCGGGGTCTGAAAGACCGTTGTCTGGTGATGGAGGTCGGAGTGACCATAGTAGGAGACGGAGGTCGGGAGGACCGTAATCGGTAGGAGACCGGGATCTGAAAGACCGCTGTCTGGTGATGGAGGTTAGAGTGACCGTAGTAGGCGACGGAGGTCGAAAGGACCGTAGTCGGCAGGAGACCGGGGTCTGAAAGACCGTTGTCTGGTGATGGAGGTCAGAGTGACCATAGTAGGCGACGGAGGTCGGGAGGACCGTAATCGGCAGGAGACCGGGGTCAGAAAGACCGTTGTCTGGTGATGGAGGTCGGACGGACCGTAGTAGGCGACAGAGGTCAGAAGGACCGTAATCGGTAGGAGACCGGGGTCTGAAAGACCGTTGGCTGGTGATGGAGGTTAGAGTGACCGTAGTAGGCGACGGAGGTCGAAAGGACCGTAGTCGGCAGGAGACCGGGGTCAGAAAGACCGTTGTCTGTTGATGGAGGTCGGACGGACCGTAGTAGGCGACAGAGGTCAGAAGGACCGTAGGCGGTAGGAGACAAGGAGTCAGGTGTTAGACCCAGTGTCACTTGGAAGATCGGGTGTTGATGGTCTGGCCTTGAGTAGGACGTTGGGTCTGAACGTCGGACCTTAAGCAGGATGTCGGGTCTTCAACAGGACGTAGGGATTGAACGTCGGACCTTAAGGCAATGGTGCAATGAAACTCCGGCGAGGCTTTGGTGGTGGTCCGGCGAGGTTCCTGCGGTGGTCCGGCGGGACTTCTGTGGTGGTTCGGCGGTGGTCCGGCGGCCGTCGAGGAGGAGCTTCCTCCTCTTCCTCCTTCTCTTCTTGCTTCTCTTTCTTGGATCTTCTCTTGTAAGAATGAGGGCTCTATTTATAGATTTTCTGGAGTGGCATAGCTCGTAAATAGGCGTGAGATCAGGGGTGAATAGGGAGTGGTCGAATGGACGGCTGATATTGAATCCTTAGATCATGCACCGTTCGTTGGACATTTGAAGGCTTTAATGATGTCGGAATTTTGTGGTCTTGAGCTCGTTGGATTTGTCTCGTCGAGCCGTTCGATTCGAGTATAAGCTCGTTAAAATCGGAGACTGTTTGGTAACTCAAATTGCAGTTTGAACCTTCCAACAGCGCTTCGGGTCCATGATTCGGATCCATTTGGGCTCGGATTGAGTTGAATTTGGTGTCGTTGAGTTCGTATTTCTAAGACACTCAGTTTGACTATAAGCTCGCTGAAATCGGAGTTCACGTGCTCCCGGATTTAATTTTTGAAGTTTTCGGTTTGGGTTTTGCCTCGAGATTCGTGCCCGATCAAGATAATTTCATGATGACGGTCCTTCTGACCTCTGTCGCCTACTACGGTCCATCCGACCTCCATCAATAGACAACGGTCTTTCTGACCCCGGTCTCCTGCCGACTACGGTCCTTTCGACCTCTGTCGCCTACTACGGTAACTCTAACCTCCATCACCAGACAACGGTCTTTCAGACCCCAGTCTCCTGCCGACTACGGTCCTTTCGACCTCCGTCGCCTACTACGGTCACTCTAACCTCCATCACCAGACAACGGTCTTTCAGACCCCGGTCTCCTACCGATTACGGTCCTCCCGACCTTCGTCGCCTACTATGGTCACTCCGACCTCCATCACCAGACAACGGTCTTTCAGACCCCAGTCTCCTGCCGACTACGGTCCTTTCGACCTCCGTCGCCTAATACGGTCACTCTAACCTCCATCACCAGACAACAGTCTTTCAGACCCCGGTCTCCTACCGATTACGGTCCTCCCGACCTTCGTCGCCTACTATGGTCACTCCGACCTCCATCACCAGACAACGGTCTTTCTGACCCCGGTCTCCTGCCGATTACGGTCCTCCCTACCTCCGTCGCCTACTATGGTCACTCCGACCTCCATCACCAGACAACGGTCTTTCATACCCCGGTCTCCTGCCGATTAAGGTCCTCCCGACCTCCGTCGCCTACTATGGTCACTCCGACCTCCATCACCAGACAACGGTCTTTTTGACCCCGGTCTCCTGTCGACTACGATCCTTCTGACCAAACAAACATATATATGTAACTCCTACAATGTAATGCAATCTATATGATGTACCTTTGCTACATCAATCCAAGGCCCTCTCCCAAGGAAGTGCCTCATTTGTAATCGACTACAAATACTAGTGGATTCATTCAAACTGGGCCAGGCTCCGTGGTTTTTTCCACCTTTTCAGGGGTTTTCCACGTAAAAACTCTTGAGTCTCTTATGAATGCTACACCCTCTCACTTATCTGCTTGTGTGTTGGATCTTCGTACAATGCTAAGACGTTAAACTAAATATTTCTCTACCGCCGCGAATACTCCAGGATGCAACTATAATAAAAATAACTTGCGTTCTTTATTCAGATAGAATGGAAACATCTTCACCAATACCATAATGATAAGCATTTATAATTATAAAATTATAATTATTTAGATACTTTCACATATAAACTTTTATATAAAACAATTTTTTCATCTTACTTTTTTTGTTGTATTTGTAGACTTCACGTCCATTCTTTCTCAAGATTTCATGTTCATTCAGGAAGCAAAGTTTTAGGTCATTAATTTGATTGATTGGAGAGTATGGGTTGAAATCTTAATTTAAATGTCACTTTGTCTTATGCTAGATTGATAAAGTGCTACATTTTATTAGAGTCAACCCTCAATTCTATGTGATGTCAATGCTTCACAAAAACAATATGCTAGTACTCATAATGAGGAGCTTCTTATACAAGGGCTTAAATGCTCTAAATCATCTTTATCAAATGACTTTCTATATTGCTTTGAAGTAACATAGCCATTAAGTTGCTTGTTTTTTCGAGTTCTTTAGTGATAATTAAGGTGACTCTTATTCTACTCTATGTTCTATAATAATTGTGGAGTTCTTTCATGATTATCAAGGTGATCCATGTTGTCTATTGTGTAGCAAATGCAATCAACTTTTATACTATGGATTATAAATGCCTGCTCATCATAGGAGGAAATGTTCAAGTTGAGCTAATGAGTTCTCTTTGGGCAAGTTATAAGGGAAGCACCAATCATAGAAATTGTTCAAGTAATTCTGATGAGTTTTGAAGCTCAGCTAACCGTCGACTTCTAAGGCTTCATTAAAGTTTTGCTTTCTAAAGCAGTTTTTCAAAACAAATATTTTTTTAACTAAATTTTTTCGTACTTAAAAACTATTTTAAAAATCAGTAAGGAAACTGTCTCAAAAGAAAACTATGAGTCAACATTATAATTGCATGTTGACTTCACAAGTCAAATAACCAGTAATTGTGTAGAAGCGAAGAGCAAAAAGTTTTATTAAAATGAAATTTATTTTGAGTAAATATATATAAAATATATAAATCACATTTCTTTTCTTCGTCGTTAATTTGTTAATTTATCTTGATCCTACCGACATTTGTTGATGTTTTAGAAAATCAAACAACAAATGGAGTTTCAAAATTTTTTATTAAATTTAAATAATCAAGTTATATGTTTAAAGATGTTTAGAGGACAAATAAGTAATGCATTAACTCGTCTCATCAACACGTTCAGTTGGACTATTATTTTTCTTGAAATTGAAATTCGGAAGACCATGACTTTAAAGAGTTTACATATGATTTTTGTTTGATGAAATGAATTATACATATAAAATATCCAATATATAAAATCAAAACGTAATTTTTTTTTTACATAAAGGGCATCCTCTCTGATTTTTTATTCGAATTTGCATCTTTTTTCCTCGACTGTCTAAAATATTTGTAATTGATCAGTGATAGGGGTGTCAATTTGGGTCAACAGGTCGGGTTCGGATCAAACTCGAGTTGACCCGGGCATAAACGGGTTGACACGAACCCAACCCGTTTAGCTAAATGTGTCAGGATTATTAACCCGAACCCGACCCACACGAGTTGTCGGGTTGACCCGACCCGACACGTGAACCCACGACGCATTTGCTGAGTCGCGTTAATGGCTTGTGCGTCCGGCATCTTGGATGAAGGCCGAGCGCATGGGCTTGCGAACGGGGGACTCGGACTGAGCCGAGTCAAAGTGCAACGTGCCGCGTGGGCTTGCGGTTGTCCACTACCAAGTAAAAATGTGGGTGTCGTGTGGGCTTGCCGCTTGCGGGCGTCCGCTGTCGTCTGCTGCCGATTGCCTAGTGTGACCCGCTGTGAGCTGAGGCGGCCAAGGCCAAATTTTCGGAACAAGCAGCTTATATGCGAGATTTAACGATTCAAGCAGATTTTTAAAAAAATTTAGAAAAGATCAAATGCGCTTGATAGGTAGGCGCATTCAAAGAATGCGCCATCTTGTTCGGCGCATTCTATGAATGCGCCATTACTTTAAGCGCATTCTTCAAATTAATTTTTTTTTGCATAAAATGCGCCTAAGCCGTCGGCGTATTCAGCTTTCTACACGTTTTGATCTTCCTCGTTTTCAGTGTGCATAATTTTCATCGTATGAGGTATGTTTTTTTTCGTTTTCAGTTCTCGTATGAGGTATGTTTTTTTTCGTTTTCAATTCCGCATGTTATTCCTCTGTACCGTTTCACTTGAAAATCAGGAAATGATGTAGTGTGTTTTATCTTGTTGATTGTGAAATGATAATTTTATGCTGAGAGTGGGATTATTGTGTAGGGGAATTGGGTCTTAAAGTTTTTGAGTTAAATTTAAAAATTAAAATTCAGTTTGTTTAATAAATATAATATTTAGAAGAGTCGATTTATTGAGATCTTAAAGAATAAAACATTTGTATCGAATTTATTGATTGGACCTTTATAAAAATAATTTCCAATTTGGCTTGAGAAAGAAGAAATTATCGTGAAATATTAAAAATTTAAAATTTTCAAATTTAGAAATAGTTTTGATATTATATACAATAATTCATTTTGCTATTAAGAGATTTAGAAGAAGTAACTTATGAATTATTTGTTATTTAATTTTTTTATAAAAATAAAAATTTAAATTATTTGTTTTTGGATTGATAACATTACTCAAAATATCTTATTTTCCATAAAATAAATAATTAGAATAAATTAGGGTAATATTTATGTCAGCAAATGAGAGAAAAAAAGTGTGAAATTATATATATTAAAATTTCTTATAAATAAAGTATAGTTATGTTGAAATGTATAGAAATAATTGGCCAAGTTTAGTTAGTTTCTTTGTGAAAGTATGGAGAGTTTATCTTCTTAATTTTATACGTATAAATTTAAGAAATATATGCGACAATCATATTAAGAAGTAATTTACGTGAAATCAACTTGAGAAATAAAATTTGTTATCTCATCATTTAAATATTTAATTATTTCTTTAAAAAATTTAAAAATGTTGAACTTTTATGTACTTGTGTTTCCCTGATTGAAAAAAGAATTAGATTAGATAATTTAAAGGCATTATTTAATGGCTAAATTTTCGAAACAAGCATCGTAAATGCGACATTTAAAGTTTGGAGCAGTATTTTAAAAAAAATTAAAAAATTTTTTTAGATTGGAGCACATTTTATATTTAAATCTAAAATAGAACTAGCTAATAATTTTAGAAAATTGGGAAATGAAAGTGCCAAAAGTCTTTAACACAAATTCTAGAAAATACTTGATTAGTTCAGTAATAAAATGGATGACATATCATAATAATTGAGGAATGGTAAACAAAGTATTATTACATTTGGCTCAGAACTATGCGCATACGCGCTTGAAGTTGGGTTAGAGTTGGACAGCATAAGAATTTTGTTGTGAACTGCTGTTGGATGTATTGCCAATCTTTTATGTCAAGAAACTACTTCTTCTTTTTACCATCTATAATATTCAGCTCTTTATATTTTTCTGATAGAAATCCATCTTGATTAGTATGCCACCTTTTATAAAGGATACAATGTTGCACATCAGTTATTGGATTCTCAGCATTGACCACAACGGAACCATCTTTTTTTTGTGTGATTTCATTAATTCTTGTACTAAGAATATTTATAGGAGCAAAATGACCATTGTGATACGTAAACCTTTGTCGTACGAATTTCCAGCCCATATCAGTAATTGTTTCTCCATCCACATACATGGGATGACGACTTTTGATAACTTCGTGATATGTATCCCATAAACTATCGTCTTCATACCAAGACCATTCATGTAAACAACATCGAAAAAATTCATTTGTTCTTGCTTTTTCCTCCAAGAATTCATCCATAGGGTACGACATTGATTCTTACAATCGAATTGTTCCATCATATATCAACTTCTTTCTAGGAATTATATGAAGGAAATCCCTAGCTGGTGAGCGCTTTATTGCTGAGGTCTTTGATGAAGATGATGACATTATGTGCTGAAATTTAAGCAAATGCGGAATGAGTTATTATTTATGAAAATAATACAAGTTTATATGTAAAGGCCGATAAGAATTTTAGATAGTTAGCACCATAATCTTATACATAAAATATTAATATTTGCTTACATTTCAGAACACATCATAGTCATTTCCTAAGCAGATTTCGTACACGACCTTGAAGTTGTGTTTGCGTTGGACAACATTTGAAGTGGTACATAAATCCGTGTTGCAGGTGGTTCCAATCTTCTCCATCTAAAAATTTTCTCTCCTTTCCGCCCTGAGAACATTGCATTAGCATTTTGTAGTTATCTAAGAGTCATTTGTCTTCTTTATGCGACCAATGTTGATATAGAATACAGTGATCCATATCAACCATTGATATTCCTATCCCCGGCTCAACATTACCGTGTCTATCGCACCCCAATTCTCGAATACGATCCTTTATAAAATGTAATGATACTAGGTGGCCGTTCATATCGCAAAATCTTTCTTGTAACAACTTCCAACCACTTGCTCGAAGTTCATAGCCAGACCTATATTGCCTTAATTTCATAATTTCATCATTTTCATGCCACAGGACAACATCCTCGTCTTCCCCCCAAGTATGTAGAAGACATCTAAAAATTTCATTTGTAGTTGCTTTTGCTTCTAGGATCTCATCTGGGCTATAAGCCAAACTTTCATGTATACGGCTACTTCCTTCTTCTATTAGTTGGTTTGTAGGTGCGCCTCTCATATTTTCATTGACCTCTGAGAATATTTTGTAATAATAAACTTCTTCTTGCTTAAAATGTGGATTCCTATGAACAAGGAGCGAAAAATGTTGTGAAATGGCTTGGAATAATATTCAAGTCAAGTATGAAAGAACGTATAGAATACTATAATTTGCATGCTGAATATAAATAAGAGAGCATGAATAGGAGGTATTATGTTGTCTTACGGATCATCGAACATTAACATACATAAAGTAGTAAGCATAAGATAGAGAAAATTTTAACCCAGACCATCTATCGATGCCGAGGAAGAGCCCTACTACCAGGAGTATATCTATCTGGAGCACTTCTTCTGCGTCGTTGTAGCTGTTGCTCTTCCTCAATAAATTCCTCATCTTGTGGTGGAAGTTCTTGTCGATGTTGCCTCACATCAGTATATTGTTCAGAAGTTTGTCCTCCCATTAGTAATATATCTTGCTGCGAGGGGGAGGTTGGTAACCCAACCCCTGACATCCACTCTGGTATTGCTATGGGTATAAATGTTTGTGTTGAGGGATGTTGGGATGGTGTACCATAAAATATTTCATGTGCACTGGTTTCTTGTGCTGCCAATGGGCTCCAATGCTGTGTGGAGGGTCCAGCCCCGGACATGTCATAGGCGCTCGATGGAATGTGCATTGAATGTCGTGGTGGTTCTCGTTCAGTTTGCTGCTGTCGTCGACTTCTCCTGGATCTAGATGGAGCATCAGAAGTTGATCATCTTGGCCCTTGAGAGCCATGAGAACCTATTCCTGCGTCCCTGGTTTGACTCATCTCAGGTAGTGTGGTGTCAAAAGTAGTATAGTCGATATAAACAGATCGCTGCACTCTGGCAAAAAGCTCGGAAACCTGGTCAACTGCTAACTGTAATGAACTGGCATTTTGTCCTTGACCCCCCGCCAATGGCTCAAGAATTGCACTTGAACGTATGTAGTAGTCAGCCTACACGATTTAAAATGATTATCAAAATATGCTTTATAACAAATTTTCTAAAAATATATATTATTGCGACGTACCACTAATCGTTCGCCTGGGGAGCGAGGAAAGAAAGTTTCTGGCGGTTCTGTTTGAGGCTGTAACAAATAGATTGAAGCCCATGACCTATACCACTGTAGGTAAGTACCTAACTCCTGATTACCAGTTCCTTCTGGCCGGGTTATTGCTACTACATATGCTCTCCTATCTTCCCATATTTCCAGGTAATCTCTATACTGAACAGTCCAGTCCAGATCAGCTCGACCTCTTCCATCAATCCTTCTGAAATTTAATTCCATCGGTCGAACATCTGTGAATTGTATTCCCCCAAATTGTCGCATAACACGATCAGGAAAATGCCACTCGGTACGCTTCCAGCTAATGAGGGGCACTCTAGCACGCCATATTTCGATCCCCTCCAAACATTCAGCAGGCAAAGTTGCTAGAATGTCATCCGTGTATGGAGTCATGCTCACCTACATGTATACAAATCAAGGATTTCTACACGTTGACATATGGCAAAAAATTGATAAGGGTTAATGTTCAAAATTTTGTCATACCTGAGAAAGTCGTAAACCGTCAAACTCATCACGATATGTCAACGTGTTGCCAGAGGGGAGCTCACGTATCCGATCTTCAGCCCACCTACATTAAGTACGGAATATCATAAGTAAATGTTTAAAAGGTTTAAGCTCTTGCATAAATTAAATAATAATACTTGCAACCAAGAGGTCTACCACCTAAATCATGTATTTGTGGTACACGTAGTGTGGGTCTGCCAATGTACAATCGCTCCCACGACCAAACCTGTAGTAATGCAACACATCCGGCAATATAAGTACGTGTGGGCCTGGTCGCATTACATAGCTCTCTGTATAGATGCGCAAGAACAGCACTTCCAATAGACAATTGACCGAATGAGTCCACATCCATAAGCAAGGGCAACCACTGCAAGGACACATGTGACCGCGATGTGTCCGGGATCAAAAAACAGCCAATCATGAACAGGATGTAAGCCCGGACATGACAAAGAAATGGTCCAGGAGCTAGCTGTTCATATGAATCTCTGTAGAAAGTCCATCAAAGCCAACGTAAGGGGAGCATTGACTCGAACTGCGAACTACCCATTCTAAAAGTGGCCGTGTCATCTTCATCACCTGGTGCATGGTACACGATTTCTCTACCTGGATGTGTGCCAAGTAGTTCATCACAACAATCTGGCCATGACTCCCAACGGCGACCTAATCCAACAACATTTGGTCCCACGACGGCTGGCCCATCAATGCGCAGTCCTAGTATAACCTGCACATCTTGCAGCGTTATTGTCATCTCTCCAACCGTGAAGTGAAAAGTGTTCGTAAGCGGACACCATCTCTCGACAAGTGCGGTAATGAGATTATGATCCAGACGTATGAACTGTAGATGCCGAATGTTATGTAGTCCGAGGTTTCGTAGAACATAAATCATGCGTGGGCATTCAACCGGCCACTCACGGGCTGTACGTAAATGGGTCGAAGCAACCAAAGGAGATGCCTGTGGCAACGATATAAGAAGATACAATTAAAAGAAAGATAAAGATGTGTGCAGTTCGTAATATACATGAATACAAATAAATAAAATTTCAAACCTGATCTGGATCATGCGCCCTATGAGATGACCCCAGTGATGCTATGCTCATTTCTCGAATAGGTTCAACCACGTTCTCGTCATGGGTGCTACGACGCCCACCACGTCGCCGCCTAGTTCTTTCAGCCATAGCTATACTTCAAAAAATTTAGCGATTTCTTCAAGTTGTCAAATAAATATCACAACATTCAGAGAAGAAATTCTAAAAAAACACCCATCTCATCGCAGAACTATATTTCTAAGCAATTGCCTTTTTTGCTAAATTTTATGAGATACAACATCGCTTGGTGGTTTTCTCTAACATATATATATATAGTTACAAAATTTTAGATATTTGGAACACTTCTACAAATAAGATTTTTATAAAAATTAAATAACACATCGTACAAATAAGATTTTATTAAAAATAAAACAAACATAAAGACTTTGAAATTTCTAACATCAACACATCGTACAACGCCGACCTTCGAACAGCCTTGCAAGCTTAACACATCACGAGGTGGAGCAATCAACATGTTCCCTTTGTTGCGGACGAAAAACAATATAGCCAGATCTATCGACCGTACCTTTAATTCAGCAAGAAATTTAAATGAATTTTCTTAGTTGATTATTTAGAATAAGAAGTTAATAGTATGATAAAGAAAGAAATTATCTTTAATACCTCGACGATGCCGGATTATACGGACACGTAGCCCTATTATGACCATTTCGCTTACAATGTCCACACCGTTTATTTGAGCTTGATTGGGCCTCATCCATCGTATTACGAAATCTGGTTGTCCTCGGTCTACCGGCACGTCTCTGAAAAGCTGGTGGAAGTAATGGTTTGATTCCTATTTGGTCGTTAAAAATGGGCCAAACATCTTTAGGCGGAACAACATGGAAAAGCCCGGAGTATGTTGCCTTATATGAGTTTTGTGCGAAGTATTTAGACACGAAAGCATTGTGATTCCATCGCCTATATCCTGCGACTGCAACCACATGAACGCATGGCAAATGATGTAATTGTGGTTTGTTACATGTGCAAGCACACTGTTCGGGTGTAAGGACATCTACTTTATGTGTTTTGGAAGCCAAATCCACAACTTCAAATTCACCTCTATTAATGGCAATAGGTTCATGGCAACGTCGTGCTTCGCGTTCAGTTCTGTGTAGAATGCCCATTGTACGCGGACCAAATTCAGATTCTGCAGCCATCATCCACTTATCAACTTCTGTAGATCGCCTCATGAATAAAGATACGAGATTATAGTATATGGACATCACTAGGCCTTGAATTGGAAGTCCACGAGCACGTTTAAGAACCCCATTAAAACATTCTGATGCGTTTGTTGTCATGATGCTGTATCGACATCCATTGTCAAATAATAATGACCACTTACTAACATCACGCTGGATCAACAAATCATATGCCTCTTGCTTCGCATTCTTAATGTGCTCCATCATACGAGTGAAGCTTGCACTATCCTCTGTACTACCCGCCAAATACATATTGTTGCAAAGCCCTTCAACATCAACAATACCTTGGCGCCGTAAAAACTTTTTAAAGTTTTCACGCAAGTGACGAAGACAGTGTCTATGGACAGCTTGAGGAAAAATTTCTCGGCACCCTCTCACTAGTCCTGCATGTTTATCTGAGATGATGCATAAATTTTGACGTTCTTTCACCACTTCGACCAAGTTATGTAGGTTACGAAGGAACCAAACCCATGAATCATTGCTTTCTGATTCAACTATTGCAAAGGCCAACGGGAATAATCCACCATTCGCGTCAATTCCAACAGCAGCAAGAAGAGTCCCACGATATTTTCCAAGCAAGAAAGTTCCGTCAAGGCTAAGGACCGGCCGACAATGTTGCCAGCCATTAATAGAAGGGACGAAAGCCCAAAAAATTGCCTTGAATCGTGAACCTCCAACTAAGTCAACATTATATACTGTACCTGGTTGGGACATACGTAGCACTTCCATAAAATGTATGACAGAACGATATGATTCCTCATACGATCCAAATATTGCTTCAATGGCTTTTCTCCGTGCATCCCAGGCCTTCATGTACGAAATCTTCATTTCAAACTTCGACTCCATTCTTGCCATTATCTCCTTCGGTTTCATGTCAAGTTGTTGTTTTATGATGGGCATGATATGTCTACATATAAATTTTGAAGTGCAATTGTGATGTCCACCAGATATAACAGGTTGAGTGCAAGTATGAGGTGGACCCGCACATGATACTTTCCAAAGACCACATAATTTTTTACTTCGTGATGCATGTAGTCGCCAATAGCAGGGCCTATGCACATTATTATGTAGACTACATAAAATTGTGAGCCGAGTTTTATTGGAAGTTGAATTTATGTACTGAACATTTTGTGCGATTGACCAACCATTAATTGCAGCTTGTAAGTCTTCTTTGTTATGAAAGATTTGTCCTTCATAAACTTCAGATGGAATGGTTGCTTCTGTCGAGCTAACAATATTGATGATAGGAGGATCACAGTGTTCATTACCATCCCATTCTTCAGTTGTTCTAAAGGTATCCTCGAAATTATTATTCGCATCCATCGATTGTAATCCAGCGGCGTTTCGTCGAGCATGTTCTTGAATGAACTCATCACCGATATTTTCATTGTTCGTGTAATTATACATTGTCTCCTGTAGTTCAGTATCGGGTTGACTAGAACTATCTCCTGTATCAGAACTACCACTATCCATAGTCTTGTAGGAATCCTCATCGTTGTTATCAATGTCATCTTCGTGTAAGGAAATATTTTCGTTTTGTTCTGATTGAGGGTAGCATGAGGAAGAGACTAGGTTCTCTACAAATATATTACTAGGTGTTCTTTTTGAAGGTTCGGTTACAGTAGGTCATCGGGACACTCGTTGTTGCACAATAGTTTGACGCTCTGACAAACACAGCTGACCATAAAAATTGTTCTGCATTTCAATTGTACTTAATCCTCCACCAAACCACGTGGTGGGCCTACCATAAAAAAAAATTATTATGCTTAAGTTTTAAACTAAGTAAAGTTACCACTACAAATGCCGAAGCTAAAGTTTTGCACGCTTACATTTGTATCTCCGTTGAAGGACCAGCAACGTCACCATGATTGTTTGGTTTCACCTCAACGTACACAACGACAGGATCAATTCTTGCTTCCAACAACATGAACTCACAAACCTCTTCATCGTTTACAGGTGTTGCGCAGTGTCCACCATTATGCCGTAGTCAACAAGTTAGGCTGACTGTAGTTGTTGAAGGATTAATCCTGAGCACCCCCATAACTCTTTCCTTCAGCATCGCAAGTGAAATATCGTGATCAACAATGATTGGTCGATTTTGTCCACCAATATATGTTACTGTAAACTCATCCCCCATGCGTAGCTCTCCACCAAAAAATAACATTAACCGTGACATTCTAACCTAAATTACACAAATTTAAGAGTTAATGCGAATAATGCCAAATTCTACTGTAGTTTTGTACTTAACATACTCGTCAAAACATAACGAGAGTGAATGTAGTTTTAGGCTTCAATACATACTTCAATCGCTGAGTAAATAAAGTTTTAGGCTTCAATATATACTTCCATCGCTCTACCGACCATTGCAGTCAAACTAGTAAATTTTTCTAATCAATCTCAAATAGGTTTCCTATCAAAATCCAAGCAAGAACCAAGAAGTAGCAAGTCATCTTCAAGAGTAGAGCACTCCATTTACCTAAACCCATCAAATCTAGCCTCACTTGTGAAATAAACTATTCCCTCCTGAAGTTAAATTTTAGATAATTTAATTAGAATTTTATAACTTAATTTATCTTTATAACTTGTAAATATAATTTGTAACTTAATTTAAAATTATAATTTATAACTTTAATTTAATTATGTTATAGTTTAAAATAACTTTATCTGATTTAATAATGTTATAATAAAATAACTTCTAACTTTATTTAAATAATTTTGTTAAATTTAAATAAAGTTATAAAATTTATAAATTAATAACTTTATAACATAATTTATAAAGTTATTAAATTTAATAAAATTATATAAATAAAGTTATAAGTTATCAAATTTAATCCAGTTATAAATTTTAATTTAATTTAATCCAGTATTTTAATTAAATTTAGATAATTATTAAAATTATAACATAAATAAATTAAATTTAAAAAAATTGTAACGTAAATATATTAAATTTAATTCAATTTATAAGTTTATTAAATTTAATAACTTTATAAATTATGTTTGAAATTTATTAATGTATCAATTTTATTACTTTATTTAAGTTTAAAAAAAAATCTATTAAATAATATTAGAAGTTATTTTATTATAACGTTATTAAATTAGATAAAGTTATTTTAAACTATAACAAAATTAAATTAAATTTATAAATTATAATTTTAAATTAAGTTACAAATAGTATTTATAAATTATAAATTTCTAATTATATTAAGTTATAAAATTTGTCCAAATTTAACAATTTCTTTCTCAACCTGCGTCTCTCTCTCTTCCCTCAACGTGCATCTCTCTCTCTTCCCTCATCTCTCTCTCTCCACTCTGCTCTTTCTCTCTCTTCACATGAGCAATACGCCAAATGAAATAGCGTTGTTGCTCTTTTTTAAATTATTTATTAAATAAGTTTTTTTTGCTTAATTACACAATAAACATGCTGCTTTTTAAAATTTACTCCAAAAAATATTCCTCCCATCATTTTTCTTTTGTTTGGACAAATTTAATACAATAAAAATATCTTTGAGGTCAGCGTTCCCAGTTGTAAGATGCACATATGAACACTAGGAAGATCATTTCATATTTCCTTCCATCCTCAAACTGTAAATAAAGACTAATTCTATAAAATCTTGATAGTATCTATGGTATTCCGAGAATCAAACCCACTAATATTTTATACTACATCCTCTTAGGCATACAAAGTTCAAGCAAAAGGTGTGTGTATGATTCTTCAAACTAAGTACGATCAAAATGATAGCATATATTTCGCAGTAACTTTCACTTAGACAAAATAAACCATTTACTAAGATATTCAAACAGAGCATCGATGAATGATTCAATGCATCCCCGATCGGTCTTAACTATTACGTTACACTGACTTGAAATAAATTAAACATTAACCAAAAATTATAACTAAAACATTGGTACCACAATAACGCACAAAATTAAAAAAAATTCAAAATATGTCAAACTACCTAACTACATATTACAAGTTCTTCATGTGATAGCTCAACTAATTTATATGTAAATTCTTTTGATTTATGTGTTTTAAGTATTGCCCATCTCAATATTGAAATCTATTGATATTGAATAAGTTTTGCTCATAATAAGTAGAAAATAATTATAAAGCTTATCATAGAATATATGAATACCTTCGTATAATTATGATAGATATAAATATTGATAGTGCCCGCTTATTAATAAGGTCCTAAGTCAATCGATTGATCAATAGTATGATGAGCCTCTTCGGTATTATTAAATTCCATTACTTGAGTGAAAATTAATTTTGAATATATATTAATATGTTTGCGTGTGAATGCATTAATTATAATTTTCATGAAAAAGATTATGAATGCTATCATATTGTGAATGATTATTTAATAATTAGCATTTTGATCATTACTAAAATTTATTAGTATAATTATATTTTTTATATTAATAATAGTTATTAAATCATTGTTCTTTTATTATCTTTTTTTTTTTGTTTTTTTATTATCTATATTACATAACTTGTGTCTTGCCATTTATGCTTTAATAAGAGTAAATTATTTCTTAATTTTGCATAGCAACTTTTTTTTTCCCCATATATCCTTCCATAGTATTAAATGAACATTTTCCATATGGTCACCATCTTCAATAAAAGTCATTTTTTATTTAAATTTATTTTAGTTTCCAAATTAGTTATTCCATATTATTAATTTATTATTTCAATATTGGTCAATATTTTAATTTCCTTAGTTAAAAACTCTTAAATATCCTATTTATTCAATAAATCTTCATTTCATATAATGATAATTATATAAAAATATATCCATAAAATATCAAAAAAATATATTTTATTTCATATAAATTTATATTAGTGATATTTGATATTTTTAATATGATTTAGATATTTAATTTTTATATAGATAAATATAAAAAAAATAATATTAAATATAAAAAATCACTATTTTTTTCATTATCATTCTCACACAACATGGACCTTCATCCTAATCATGCCACCATTATTTGTTAGGATAGAAAGAAAAATCATTAACAAAACATATTTCAAGGTATTACAAGTTAGCAACTAACTGACAGTGAAAACTAATCAGTTCCTTTAAGCTAATCTGAACCCATTGGCTACCAAGTTTCTCACCAAGAGGATCATTCTGTTCTAAATATTACAGAAAAATCATAAAACTACAAATATAAGCTCTCAGAAGCCAGAATTAATCATCTGGACAATGTATAATTAATTACTCATAACAGAAAAAATTGAAAAGAAAAAAAAAATGCAAAACTCACCTCAATGCTCTCTCGGGTGAACAGAAAAAGGAGGAGAGGAAGATGAGGAAGTTGCGAAGAGGTGAATTGCTTCGACGGATAGTACTCTAATTTATAGAAATTTTTTCCTTCTCATCTGCTCAACGCCCATCCACCCCCAATAATTGCCTTATCAATTTCCGCAACCGTCCACGGATTTCGCGGATCTCGTCTCCGCTGAAATCCAAACACCTCAATCAGCCAGCTGCTATTATGGGTAGAATGCGCCTAACAACTTGGCGCATTCAGAAGAATGCGCGAAACAGCTGCACGCATTCTGGGAGTGCGCTTATCAGTTTGGCGAATTGGCTTTAAATTAAATTAATCCAAAAAACTGCTCTTTTCGCTAAATTATCCAACCTTCACGCTGCTTCCGAAAATTTCGCCGGCGGCCAAATCGAGGTAGTCAGGCGGGCTCGAAGCATAGTGGCTAGGGCTAGGCGGACTAGGAGCCTTGAGGCACGAATGAAACTGACGAAAGGCAGGAAGGATTGCGGCTTGGAGATTTTGCATTTCGAAATTCAAATCGGTTCGAAAATGGCAGTCGCCACCTAACATCTCTATTCTATTCAGTGAGCCCCAACTATTCTAACATCTCAAAGATTCAAACGATTTTATTTCAATAAATATGTTAGGAGTAAATGACAAAAAAATGCACTATATAGTGTCGGGTGTGGGCCTAAACCATACGCCAGCACGAGCAAAATAAGTAAAGAGCTGAAGAACTTTATTCCTTCAATAAAATTGACAACGGGAGTTTTCATAGATTGAATGGAACATAAAATTTCCTCATTTATATATATATAAAACTTTTTTTTGGAGAAATTTTTAGGTTAAACCCTTTCCATTGCTATTAGTAGAGGTTACATGATTAAAATATGGTAAACATCACATGAAAAAAGTATAGGTATGTGAAGACAAAAAAAAACTCCAATACCAATAAAAAAAAATTAAACCCAAAAATAAAGGTTATAACACCTTAAAAATTATTACATGCGGATTCCTTACATAAGCTACGTCTGACTTTTGTGAGTATAAGCAGTAAATACTCAGCAAAATATTTTATTAAGTATTTTTACAAATGAGAAGGTTCTACAGTTTGAAGTCCACACATAATAATTTCTCGAGATATGAGCTCATTCAAGAAAAAAAAAAATCTATTCAAAGAAATAAAAAAGAGTTAAATGGCCCTGCAGGTTTCGGTTGCCTGGCAAGTTGGGCATGCAGAAGCGTCCAGACAATAAAGATTGAAGAGCTGCGATAAATAAATCGTCAGTGGAATGGATGGGAATAATTAAATTTTATTATTTATATAATGCAAGGAAATCATGATGGATCTGATTGGATAGGAGAAAGTCGTTATTAGGTCTTGTTGCGGGGAGTGGCGGATCGAACTTTTTTTTTTTTATTGTGGATTATTATTATTATTATTATTATTATTTTTTGTAACGGATGGACAAAGACGTTTAGGATTGATAAAATTAGAAACAAAAATTTTAAAAGAGGCAAAATATTCTAAAATATCCCCTCTAAAATTTAATTTTTTTGTTGAGGGTGGGCATTTGCCCTCCCCCCTCAATACATGGGGGATCCGTGTTGGGAAATTTCTATAAGTGGGCCCATATTATTATACATATAAATACAGTTTTATATACATTAGTTGCTATCGAAAATTAAGCCAATTAAATTCGTGATCTATTTAAATATTAAATTATTGTTTGACTTATGTGGCATCTCAATTAAATTTTGTATGGAATTAATTTGTGTAGAGGCCGGGTATTTATTTTATTTTAATGATGGGCTAAAATAAAATATTTACACTTAAAGTATAAAAGGGTCGTGGTCCCCAGTTTAAGCGGTGAAGTTCTCATTTCCCTCATTTCCCATCTTGAGTGAAAAGAAGGGGTCACTCGCTCTCTTGGAGAACGCCGCTCTAAACGTGGAAGACCGAAAACCTTAATTCTGCATTTCAATGGATTCAGGTACGCTTCCGAAAATTCTTCTCGATGATTTGACATGTCTTTCGGAGACAATCGAATTGTTATTTTCGTCTCCGTTAAATCCTAACAAGTGGTATCAGAGCCCGGTTGTCATGTTGAATCAACGAGAAATAGTTTTCGCTAATCATGATGTTAATTTGAATTTTTCAATCAAAAAGAAATCATCATCTGAGAATTTTTTATTTGCAGAGATTTGTTTTCTCTGTGTATATCAGTTGCCAATTTTTTTCAGAACTGTTTTGTTTAAGATACTCAATCAGTTTTGAGAAATTCAGAAATTTTTATTTGAATAGTGTTTCAATCGTTTGTTGATTCTTGACTGTTTATTATCAAGTTTATTTATCGGTTTCTTATAAATCCATTGGAGAAGATGAACTGACAGTTAATTTTGTTTTCTCTAATTTATCGTTACTGTAAATTCTGAAACGACGTGACTATTGGAGAATTTCGATTATTAACATGTAACTGACTTGTTTTCCTATAAAAGTCATAAACGAATTAATGCTTATGCTTTTATAACTGCATGTCCCTGAGTTTCTAGAATTTGATGCTTCGTGAAACGTTGCAAGCCATTAGTAATTAATTCATTATATCTCCATATTATATTTCCTGTACTCATTGAATGGCTTTTGTTTACTAATATTCACATGAATTTTTATTTCATGGAATATTAATTCTTTTATTGTGTTTATGAAATTAGATAAAATAAATGTGATATGTTTATCAAATGTGATATGTTTATCTTATCTTATGAGAATATTTCTTATTTGATATAATTATTAATTAATTCAAAATTTAAATTAAATTGAAATAATAAGTCACTAAAGTGACCTCTATTAGATCAATTTATTTTATTTTTTAAATTAATTGAATAATGTTAAAGTATTTTTCGAGTCTATGCGAAAAATAATCGGCCCAAAGGAAAATTATTTTTTTTGGCCGGACTCTAAAGATATCTATACTACTATTATAAAAGGGGCTTGAGTTTCCTTCCTCCGGCAAATCTTGTTCATCAATTCTACTTATTTTTTAATTATCTTGGCCGTCCATTCTATTAAAAATATTTAATAAATCAAAAAATTCACATCGCTTTTCAAAAAATTAAACACTTATCTCTTTAATTTCTTCACAGTGCATTAAATCCATCATCCTTTATTGTATTCTCCTGAGTTTCAGTAGTCTCATTAATAGCCCTGTTCATAAATTCTTCATTAAAATTCCGATTGGAATTCCTCCTCAACGAATCGTGGCCCTTCAATTTTCCTAATAAATATAAGTTTTCACCGTCTCTTCGAATTCCCCCGCCATCCCATTTATTTCTTCTTTCCATTATATTTTTTAGGTTGGTGGGAGGTCTCAAAGAGTCGTTAGAGAAGTTCCTCGATGCTGTCACGGATGAGCTCACTTCACGAGAGGAGTTCTGAAATAATCGCTAACATATATTAGTCATTTTTGTCGGATCGGAAGCCATGGGACGGCTCGGGCTTTGCTTTTTGGTTATTCTTCGGCTTTGCGTTAAGGCAAGGTTTGAAATAGTCGTTAATGGAGCTTCTTCACCTTTTTCGTTTTTCTTCGGTCATCCATGAACGAGCTTTGGATGGTCTCTATGAAGGAAACGATCTTTCAGCCCTTTCGCAAGGTTCTTCGGCTAAATACCCTATGCGGCTTGCTTCTTTTTTATGAATCCTAATATGCAAATGATTAACTTCTTAATTAAAAGATCAAAACTAATGGATGAAAGTACTATTTTTTATTTTTAAATTCACGACTTTTCAAATTCCACGCATTTGAAATTATTCTTCTCGACCTTTCAATCATAAGGAAGCATGTTGAAAAGCAAAAAACTTAATATTCCTTATGATAATCAAATAACAAGTTTATTTTTATATACTTTACATTGCAAAAGTGGTTCCCTTTTACATTATTGAAAGAAGATCCACAATTCTTTTAAGACTCTGCCATGTGAGTGATAAATATTGTTTAATTCAATAAATCTTGTTTGAGATATTTAATTTGTATTAATTCATATCAAAAATTCATCTATGTTTTCATTGTCATATCTTTCTCTTATAGATTTATTTATTTAGTTTTTATTCAGCCACCAAAATTTTTCTGCTCATAAATCACGAGTTGTCTAGCTTGATAAAAAAAGAAATGAAGCTTCGGGGGCTTTTCAGCATTGTTGGCCTTCAACTTAGTCATATTGAATGTTGTAAGATGTTGATGTTTTATTTTGTTTGCATTTGTGATTCGCTTCTTAAAGATTAATGAGAATTTTGTCATTTTGCACTTAATATTCAAATATGCAGGTAATTTGCATTTTCAAGAGCGATTCTTGTGAAGATCCGCCATTCAAAGATGCTTCAAAAAAAATTTAATAAGAGGTATTTTTTTACCATAATGTTTAAGAAATTTCTGTATTTTGAATTTTCTTAGTCCTCGGAGATTTTTTAAATCTTAATCTTCCCATTTTATGATTAACTAAAAGTTATAAGTTATTGATTATCACTTCTCACTTTTTTCATCTATTTAATAAAGATAGCTTAATGCAATTTTTTTATCATGTAATTTTACAAAGAGAATTTATAAGTTTTTTTTTTCATCTTTTTTGTCACATTTGAAGCACCTAATTATAGTATTCTTTACACGAAATTTTAAATAATAATATTTTGAAAACAATAGTATTACCTGTTTGATTTATTGAACTGATGAGATCTATTTAAAAGATATGCATTCCCTATTTTATTTTTCTCTATTCTCCAATCATAATTAAATAATTTATTGAGACATTATTATTTTTCCCAAAAATCCAAATCTTATGTCAAAAAATTTCTTCTATGAATTAAATTGTATTTATTTTTTATTTAGTGAGATTGATATAATTCAAGTATTAGCATCCATGTCAATACTGCAAGAGGGAAACTCTCTTATAGTATTGCTGCAACAACCAACTTAGTTAATTCGTCATTTTATTACTTTCTTTATAATTTTAATGACAATTATTTCTATTTTAAATTAATTATCTTTATTTGAATTTAAAGATAATACGCTAAATTTATTCCGCAAATTCAAATATAAATTTATTGAATTAAACAATCTTTATTTGAATAACTTGTGTTCTACGCTAAATTTATAAATCAGCAAAGGCTTCTCTTTGATATGATTAAGCAAGTTTTTATTCTTTTACTTATTTTTAATCATATAACTTATCTAAATATGATTAAACTTTCGACATTTACGTGAATGTCAAACATCATTTGTTATTTTTTCTTAAACTTTTCTTCTTCTAAATACTTCTCTAGGTAGCTTCTCATTTGCATTTAAAACATTCCCATGCTATATATTATAGGATAGAATTTTGCATACATGGGATTCTAAATTTTGTTTTTATGAATTTCATTGGTTATGTGATTTATACACTACGGCCTTCTGACTTGATTCATTCCCAATTTTTCACAAAGATAGTCACAAGGATGTTAAAGTTAACAAAGATCTCACAAGTTATTTAACTAAAAATTAATGGATTCTTTTATATATATATACTACTACTATTACTATAAAAATGACATGAGTTTCTTCCCGTATTAAATCCTAACCCTTCATTTAATATTCTAATATATTCCAAGCTCTTCATTATTCTCACATACTCACTATTACTTTTCAAAATAGAATTCAACCCTTCATTTAATTCAATTATTCAATATCTAATAATATTAATTAAAGAATTGATTAAAAGAATAATTTTCAACTCTTCATATTTCTTATTATTTATAGCCTTCAAAGGGACGACTAATGCAATTGAAACACTTCAAAGCAGATCTTGTGGAATAACAATCATTAATTTAAAGCTTTTCAAATTCTTAAATATCTATTCATTTCAAATTTAAGGCATTGAAAAATATGCATATTTATAAATTCAAATTGTTATTATAACATTTTGTTGTAAATTTATTATTAAATTATACATATCATGCGAAAATAATTCGTCATATCTAAAAGAAAATTGTACTCATTATTTTGTGATTTGTTATAGTAGATGAAACACTTTTACTTCAACATGTACATAATATATTTAATTAATTTTTAAAATGCAATTTAACATTAAACATTATAAACTGATGTTTACTAATCTAAATGTTAGATTATTTAGATTTAATTTTTTTTCTAAACTATTAACTAATAAATTAATATTCTTTAATATTATAAAATTATAGCAACGTGCATTTAATGCACGTGCATTTAAACTAGTAGTTATAAATATGTGATTATTTTTTGAAACTATTCATGCATTTAATAAGTCAGTCTAAAGAAAGGCTTATTATTGGCAGAATTTATTATCAATATTTATTAACTATGAATTTAAGAGTACCATTTACAAATTATAATTTTTGTCCAAAGACTAAATTATGATGTTGTGTTAGGTATCTTATAAAGGACCCACCATATGCTGTTGCTAATTGTGTATTATTTTTTTGTTCTTTTTCAGTTAATGTTTCTTCTATATCTGCCAATTTACATAACATTCCAGTGCTTAATGGCTCTAACTTTGAGAAATGGATAGAGCACATTACTATTGTTCTTGGGTGTATGGATCTAGACTATGTGATTCGGACTGAACGCCCTCCTGCCCTTACTGTGGAAAGCACTATTAAACAAAGGGCAAATTTTGAAAAGTGGGAGCGTTCAAATCGCATGAGTCTTATAATCATGAAGCACTCAATTCCAGATACCATCAGGGGTGCAATGCCTGAGGAGGAAAATGCTAAGAAATTCCTAAGCCAAATAGCAGACCGTTTCGTAGGCTCTGAAAAGGTCGAAACAAGTACTATTCTTAGTAAACTTGTTTCAATGCGGTATAAAGGCAAAGGTAATATAAGAGAGTACATTATGGAAATGTCTAATCTTGTTACAAGACTAAGAGCATTAAAGTTAGAATTGTCTGATGACATTCTTGTGCATTTAGTCTTAATCTCTCTTCCTGCACAATTCAGTCCTTTTAAGATAAGTTACAATACTCAAAAGGAAAAATGGACTCTTAATGAGCTCATTGCTCAGTGTGTGCAAGAGGAAGAAAGATTGAAACAAAAAAAGGTAAAAAGTGCTCACTTAGCTTCTTCCTCTCATGATTTTGCTACCAAAAGGAAAAAGTTAAAGGGGCTGCAGATAAAGGGACTTTACAACCTAAAGTGCAACAGAAGCAAGGTTATTACTTGTTTCTTTTGCAAGAATACTGGTCATGTGAAGAAGGATTGTCCAAAATATGCTAATTTGTTCGTCAAAAAGGGTAAACTTCTGAATTTTGTTTATTCTGAAATTAATTTGACTTTAGTACCAAATCACACTTGGTGGATAGATACAGGTGCAACTACTCACATAAGTGTGACTATGCAGGGTTGTCTAAGGAGCAGAGTGCCAACTGATGCTGAAAGATTCATCTATGTGGGAAATGACAATAAAGCTCCTGTTAAAGCTGTAGGCTTATATAGATTGTACTTAGAATCTGGTTGTACTTTGGACTTGTGTGAGACTTTTTATATACGGACATTTAGACGGAACTTGATTTCTATTTCATGGTTGGACAAATATGGTTACTCTTGTTCATTTGGAAATGTAAAATTTAATCTCTTTCAATTTTCTGAAGTTATTGGTACAGGTTCTTTGATTGATAATCTGTATAAATTAGATATTTCTGTCTCACTGATGAATGAAACTTTGTATATAAATAATTTTGGTACAAAGAGAAAATTAACTGATGAGAATTCTTTTATGTTATGGCACAAGCGCTTAGGGCATATTTCTAAACAAAGAATTGAAAGGCTTGTGTCAGATGGAATTCTTGATTCCCTTAATGATATTGATTTTAAAATTTGTATTGAATGTATTAAGGAAAAACAAACAAATATTAAGAAATTAGGTGCCAAAAGGAGTTTGAATGTCTTGGAATTAATACATACTGATATTTATGGTCCATTCCCTACAGCTTCTTGGAATGGTCATCAGTATTTTATTACTTTCATAGATGATTATTCTCGTTATGGGTACCTATACTTAATACATGAAAAATTAGAATATCTGGATGTATTTAAGATCTTCAAAGCTAAAGTTGAAAATCAACTTGGTAAGAAGATAAAAGCTGTCAAATCTGACCGTGGTGGTGAATACTATGGTAGATATAATGGATCAGGTGAACAACGTCCAGGCCCTTTTGCGAGATATTTAGCAGAATGTGGTATCGATCCTCAATACACTATGCCGGGGACTCCAAGTCAAAATGGTGTAGCTGAGAGATGAAACAGAACCTTAAAGGATATGGTTAGAAGTATGATTAATCATTCTTCTTTACCAGAATCACTTTGGGGAGAAGCTTTAAAGGCTGCAGTTTATATTCTCAATAGAGTTCCAAGTAAAGCAGTAACTAAAACCCCATATGAGTTATGGACTGAAAATAAGCCTAGTATTAGGCATTTTCATGTTTGGGGATGTCCAGCTGAAGCTAGGCCTTATAAGTCTAATGAAAGAAAATTGGACTCAAGAACTGTTAGCTATTATTTTGTTGGATACTCTGAGAGATCAAGATGTTTTAAATTTTTTAATCTCTCAAGTAAATCCTTTTTTGAGACGAGCAATGCTAAATTTATTGAGGGTGTTGAATATAGTGGGAGTGATAAAATTAAAGATTTTGATTTTAAGGAGGAATATGTTACTATTCCTACTATTATAATTAAAAATGATCAGGTAACTATGCCTGATATTATTCAGATTATAAATCCAGATAATCAAAATAATCTTGAATTATCTCCCACTCATATAGAATGACAACAACCTTAAACTGAAGTGTCATTAAGGAGATCTACAAGGGAAAGGAGAACAGTAATTTTGGATGATTATATTGTATATCTCCAAGAGCATGAGTTTGATTTAAGATTGGAAGATGATCCAATCTCATTCAGTCAGGTCAAACAATGTTTTAATTCTCAAAAGTGGATAGAAGCCATGGAAGATGAGATGAAATCTATGAAAGACAATGATGTTTGGGATCTTTCTGAATTGCCTGAAGGAGCAAAACCTATTGGTTGTAAATGGATTTTTAAAACCAAAAGGGATGCAAAAGGAAATATTGAAAGATATAAAGCACGTCTAGTTGCTAAAGGTTTCACTCAAAAGGAAGGCATTGATTATAAAGAGACTTTCTCTCCAGTTTCTTCGAAAGACTCCTTTAGAATCATTATGGCACTTGTAGCTCATTATGATTTAGAGCTACACCAGATGGATGTAAAGACAGCATTTCTTAATGGAGACATTGAGGAAACTATATATATGATGCAACCAGAAAATTTTCAATCTTCTGATTCAAAACATCTAGTATGCAAATTAAAGAAATCCATCTATGATTTAAAGCAAGCTTCCCGTCAATGGTATAGGAAATTTGATCAAGTAATTTCTTCATTTGGTTTTAAAGAAAACACTGTTGATCAATGCATTTATCATAAGGTCAATGGGAGTAAATTTATTCTCCTGGTATTATATGTTGATGATATTCTGCTAGCAAGCAGTGATATAGGCTTATTGCATGAAACTAAGAGATTTCTTTCAAATAAATTTGAAATGAAAGATCTTGGAAATGCATCTTTTATGTTGGGTATACAAATTCATCGGAATCGCTCCCGTGGTATACTTGGATTATTACAAATAACCTATATTGATAAAGTGCTTAGCAGATTTGGTATGAAAGATTATGCACCATGGGACACACCCATTGCAAAAGAAGATAAATTTAGTTTGCTTCAATGCCCAAGAAATGAAGTTGAAAAGCAAGAGATGGATAAGATCCCTTATGCATCGGCAATAGGGAGTCTTATGTATGCTCAAGTTTGTACGCGTCCGAATATTGCGTACATTGTTGGAATGCTTGGTAGATATTTAAGTAACTCGGGAATGGATCATTGGAAAGCAGTGAAACGGGTTATGAGGTATCTAAAAAGGATAAGAGATTTTATGCTCACATATCAGATATCTGATCATTTAGAGATCATGGGGTATTCCGACTCTGATTTTACTGGTTGCTTCGATAGCAGGAGATCCATTTCATGCTATGTTTTCATGTTGGCTGGAGGAGCTATTTCCTGGAAAAGTGTCAAGCAGACACTTATAGCATCTTCAACAAAGGAAGCAGAGTTTATAGCTTGTTATGAGGCTTCAAATCAAGGAATATGCCTGCGAAATTTTATCACAGGGCTATATATTGTTGATGGCATTAAGAGACCATTAAAGATAAATTGTGATAATAAAGCAGCTGAGTTATATTCCAAGAATAACAGGAGTTCGTCAAAATCAAAACATATTGACATAAAGTTTCTTGTTGTGAAAGAAAGGGTTTAGAGTTCTCAGATTTGTATTGAACATATTAGTACAAACCTTATGATTACAGACCCACTTACAAAAGGATTATCACCTAAAGTATTTAATGAGCATGTGGCTCGTATGGGTGTAATCTATTTTGATGATATGCTAGCTTAGTGGGAGTTTGTTGTATTGTTCAATTATTATGAACTTAATTTCTGATTAGACTAAAGTATTGTTATTTTGGTGATTCAAAACTCTGAAATACAGTTATTTGATTTCAATTGCAATTTAGCATAAAGTATTGAATTTTGGTTATAACTCTTTTGAGTTATAAAATTGGACCAGTTGAAAATAGTCATGATTTGAGAGATCACATTACATGAAATTTTCATGCTACACATCCATACTTGATCTATGTCGTTAATTATGTCAACATAGTGACCATTGATGGGTCTTATTACGAAATATGTAACAAAAGTCGCTTTGATTCTATATTGATAAGATTGATGGACCAGATTGTCTAGAGATATTTATTTTAGAAAGATAGCAAAATTGAGCTCTTACAGTTATTTCAGAATGTATAATTATATATATATATATATATATATATATATATATATATATATATATATATATATATATATATATATGTGGCCCAAGTGGGAGATTGTTGGGAAATTTCTATAAATGGGCCCATATTATTATACATATAAATACAGTTTTTTATACATTAGTTGCTATCGAAAATTAAGCCAATTAAATTCGTGATCTATTTAAGTATTAAATTATTGTTTGGCTTATGTGGCATCTCAATTAAATTTTGTATGGAATTAATTTGTGTAGAGGCCGGGTATTTATTTTATTTTAATGATGGGCTGAAATAAAATATTTACACTTAAAGTATAAAAGGGTCGTGGTCCCCAGTTTAAGCGGTGAAGTTCTCATTTCCCTCATTTCCCATCTTGAGTGAAAAGAAGGGGTCTCTCGCTCTCTTGGAGAAAGCCGCTCTAAACGTGGAAGACTGAAAACCTTAATTCTGCATTTCAATGGATTCAGGTACGCTTCCGAAAATTCTTCTCGATAATTTGACATGTCTTTCGGAGACAATCGAATTGTTATTTTCGTCTCCGTTAAATCCTAACAATCTGCCCATAATTGCTAAGGTACTTCGATCGTCGTTCACCTCATTTGCCTTCGGGATGGAGCTTCCGCCACCTCTACGAGCAAAGCATCTATATTTCAACATTAAGGGCATCAAGGGGGATGCCTGTGTGCGAAGGTAGTGATTGGACTAATTACATTCGAAGTTTGACGCAGAAAAAGTCATGACTAGATCTTAATAATCTGTGAAATTTTGATGATAAAAATGTACATGAAATAAATTTGAGTATTTGAAAATTTTATCTCATATCAACATATAAAGTATAAATTTATTTATCACAAAAATTTATTATTTTTCTAACAAGCAAATATATAATTTTATTATATGTGGTGCATGCCATAATTTTAAATCATGTGCAATAGCTTACATGTGGGCTCCAAAAATTTGGCCCCGGCCTCCTCGTGCTCTTTCAGGAAAGTTTTAACAAAGTATTCAGATAGGTCATACATTGTTTGTGGATTTTTTTGACCTCTTCTACACAGGTTAACATCAACGAGGAGTGCTCTGACATATAACCTCAGATAAGTTATACATCCTTAGCGGATTCTCTCAACCTCTTTCATATAAGTTAACGTCATCGAGCAGTGCTCTGACATATAACATTAGATAGATCATACATCCCTGGTAGATTCTCTCGACATCTTCCGTACAGGTTAACGTCATTGAGTAACGCTCTAACATTCAACCTTAGGTAGGTTATACATTCTTAGTGGATTCTCTCGACCTCTTCTGTGTAGCTTACCGTCATTGAGCAGTGCTCTAACATACAATCTTAGATAGGTCATACATGCTTGGTAGATTCTCTCGACTTATTTCATATAAGTTAACGTCATCGAGCAATGCTTTGACTTATAACCTTAGATAAGTCATACATTCTTGGGGGATTATCTCGACCTCTTCCATATAGATTAATGTTATCAAGCAGTGCTTTGACATAAAACCTAGGATATGTCATACATTTTTAATAGATTCTTTCGACCTCTACAATATAGGTTAACATCATCGAGCAATGATCTGACATACAACATCACATAGGTCATACATCCTTAGTAAATTATCTCAATCTGTTTCACAGAACTTGATGTCACCAAACAACGCTCTAACAAATAACCTCAGATAGGTCATACATCCATGGTGGATTCTCTCGAACACTTTCACATAGGTTAATGCATTATGTTTTCTCTATAATTAATACCTACTCCCTACATGAGGGGGACCTTTGGCAAGATATTAGTGTGAGATATGAAGCTTCAAGAGCTCTAAAATCACTGCAAGGCCATCGACCACAACCGAACTTCCATCAAGCCACCGAAAGTCGGACATCATCCCGATTGTCGTCAGATAATTGCCCTGCCTCCGACTGCCGCCGGACTTTAGCCTAATCGTCGTTGGACCATAGCCCAGTCGCTGACCACCTCGGACTTGATCCTGACCATCATTAGATCACTACTCTACTATAGACTACCGCTGGGCTTTAGCTCGACCGTATTAGATCACCGCCCGATCGCCAACCACCATCCGCCGTCGGACCTCCACACGACCATAAACCCCCATCAAACTTCAATCCGACCTTTATCGGACCACCATCGGGCCGCCGACTGCCTCTAGACTCCCACCCGATCACCAACCCTGCCAGACTTAAGTCTGGCCTTCTTTGGACCACCGCTCGACCGCCGACCACATCCAGACATCCACCCGGCCACCGATTACCACCAAATTTTAGCTCGACCATCGTCGGACCACCACCTGATGCCAGAGTTCCACTAGATCACCGTATGAGTCTAGAGTTCCGTCGAACCACTACCTAATGCGGGAGTTCTGCCAAACCACTGTTAAACCACTAATTGAGGCTCAAACTTTCGCCGGACCATAGATAGAAGTTAGAGTTATGCCAGGCCACCGAATAATACCCAGACTTTCATCGGACCAATGCCTTACGATTACGACCTTTTTAACTCCTTTCTACTACTAACTATGCTCCTTTCGACCTCTGTCACCTACTATGGTCTTTCTGACCTCCTTCACCAAACAACAGTCTTTCTAACTTCTATCTCATGCCAACTACTATCCTTCCCACCTCTATCATCTATTATGGTCCTTCTGACCTCCATCGTCAGATAATGGTCTTTCCGACCCCAATCTACTGCCGACTATGGTCCTTCCGACCTCCGTCGCCTACTACAGTCCTTCCGACCTCCATCATTGGATAATAATCTTTTTGACCCTTATCTCATGCCAAGTATAGTCCTTCTAGCCTCCCTCGTCTACTACGGTCCTTCCGACCACCATATCTAGAAAATGATCTTTTTGACCCTTATCTCCTGCTGACTATGGTCCTTTCGACCTCTGTTGCCTACTACGATCCTTCCAACATCCATCACCAAACAACAATCTTTTAGAACCCTGTCTCCTTCCAATCTTTGTTGCCTACTACGATCCTTCCGACTTTCATCGCCAGGAAACGGACTTTCTGACCACAGTCTCCCAGTGACTACGGTCATTCCGATCTCCCTCACCAGATAACAGTCTTTCTGACCACTATGTCCCGCCGACTACAGTCCTTCCGACCTCCCTTGCTAGACAACAATCCTTTCGACCATCGTCACCAGACTACGATCTTTTTGACCTCTATCGGCTGTCGACTATGGTTTTGTTGACTAAACAAATATTTCAATACTAATTCTTCCAATTCCTACTAGGTAATATGATGTACATTTGCTACATCAACCCAAGGCCTTCCCCCCCAAGGAAGGGCCTCATTTTTAATCAACTGCAAAAAATTATGGATTCATTCAAATTGGGCCAGGTCCCATGGTTTTTCCCACTTTTTAGTGGTTTCCACATAAAATCTTTGGTGTCTCTTATAAACGCTACACCTTCTCTTTAATATGCTTGTGGGCCGGATATTCGTACAAAGCTAATACATTAAAATTTATATTTCTCTACCACCGTGAATATTCCAGGATGCAACAAATATAAATTAGAAATAATTTATATTAACTTATAATGGTTATATGTAATTAAATTAGATTAAAAAATTGAATTTAAAATTATCATAATATTATGAGTGTAAATTCTTAAAATTATGAACATTTGGTTTTTATACTCTTATGTGAGATTTAAAATATAATTTTTTTAAAGTAATTATGTAAGTTTTATAATTCATAATTTTTTATGTTGTTTAATTTTATCTCATATTTGAAATGATAATATCATTATTATGTTAATTTTATTAAATTTTAATAATATTATTATTCATTACGTCATCTGGTTCGACCCCAGTGGAACATATCGGTCGAACCGTGAACCTCTCCTTCTTCTGGTTCGTTATCTGATCAAGTTTTCAAAACCTTGGTAATGGCCATATATCAAAGAAGACTGGGTAACACAACGAACAGTGGAGGTAAGAAAAAAAATTTCTTCATTTTTAAGGAGCTAATGTCTAAAGGTCATGTCATCAATCTGAAGCATGCCTATGATCCACTTTATTACGAGCACGTTTTTAGGTTATTAGTCGAGTGTGTTCAAGCCTCACGCAATAGGATAAAGGCTTGATGTTACTATCGTTGTTGTTGTTGTCAAGTGTGTTTCATTGGTGTTGGCTCTTACTCAGTGGGCACCTAGCCTGTATACTAGGATGTGTGATCTCCATGATTAGTTACTCGAGACTCCCCATAGATTTTTGGGAAAAAAAACTTTTCCATATTAACCCTTCGCTTCATACCATAGGGGCTAGCCTAGTGCCAGCAGTCAAGCTAACACCACCAACTAACCAATGCCAACCTCACTTGAAGCCAAACCTACATTGGAGGATGAACAAATATAGGAGCGTGTTTAGTAAGAATTGCTCAGGAGCTTCATATTACGTCCCTTTTACTAGTCTTCTACTTAATCACTATAACATTGGAGTCCCTGTAAGTAATCTCCATTGGAGGCTTTTTACCTGGGCAAGTTCAAGTCTTGGAGGAGGAACTTGCTAGCATCGGCGATGAGTTCAAAGAAGAGAAAAGGAGGTTCGAGGCCTTAGAGAAGGCCAGTTCTTTGATTTCTGGTGGCAAGATCGATGAGTTGCATAGCTTCTGGAGTGGTCACAATCAAACTAGTTTCTCACTGGAGATCGATTCATCTTGCTTGACTTGACTTGGTAGAAAGGGGAATGGTGTTCTCTGGCCACCTCTTTAGTCCCTGTATATTAGCTATTTCTAGGAAGCAAGTAATGCGAACTCAAGAAATATGAATAGTCCGGTAATATAACCATTACATTTAAATTATGATATGTTTCACCGTCCTCTTACATATTTATTTTTAAGATGAACAATAAATTTATAACATTATTATATATAAACACACTCTTATTATTGAAGACTAAGACTTTATTTGGAACGGCTTTTTTATTGCTTCATAAAGCAGCTTTTTAGTGTAAAAATTAAAAAATTTGTACTAAAAAACTGCTTTAAGTAGTAAAAAAGTTGTCTCAAACAAACCCTAAATCAACAATTAAGAGAATCACTTTTTTAATTCACAAAGAATGAATAAATCCCATATTATAAATTAAAAATACCTACTAGTTTAATTATCTTCTCAACATTTAAAAGATCACTCTTTAATCAATATCAAATAAATCAAAGAATATAATATCATTACTTTATTTAATCAACAGTTAATCAGTTTCAGAGCACAATCCTATATAATAAGTTGCTAGTCATAAGCTTCTTATTAGTTTAAAGGGTTTATTAAAAAAAAGTTTTGAATTGCCAGTTTAGCAATTAAGAGGCCATGGGCTGATCAAGATCTCCACTACAATTTGATTAATTTGACAGACAAATATGAAAGCACACATCAAGCATAACTTCATGTTTAGATTTACAAAAGAAAAACAGTTCTTGAAGTGAATCATTATCCATTAGCTTTATTTTGTTCTTGCAACACCTCGTTCAGCTTCTGAGCACAGCTCCAGAAGAAATGAACAATGAAAAATAGTCAATGGGCACAGGTAATCAAACAAAAAATACACCCTAAGCTAGATCAATCAGAGGTCTTTCTGTATGTCTCTTTGATTATTCTTACTAGAAAGAATCATGTTCACTTGTTTTCTAAGATCATAATTCAGTATCCTTCTTATAGTACACAACGTCGCCAGTATCACTAACATAGTGATCACGTTTCAAGCTCGTTGCAAGAACTCCAATCAGGTGAAAAGGTAAAGGTGCAGATTTCTCTGGTTCTCTGTAGTATTTTCCAAGGACTGGCTTAGCTGCCTCAGTCTGTTACGAAGAGCATTTATAAGTGATTGCCAACTTTATAAGGAGTGTTGAGACAATGTGAATTTAGTATTACTTACAGCCTCTAGAAGATTGTAATGTGGTATTTGTGGGAAGAGATGATGAATCACATGAGTACCAATGTCATGGTGGATGTTGTTGATCCATCCATAGTCACGGTCAACGGTCGTCAACCCTCCTCGAAGATAACTCCATTCCTGGAAGCCAAGAATAATCAGCTAAGTTTAGTTTTCTGGAGTTCTAGTCTTCTTTAAACGCAGAATTATAATATGATATGAGGTTGAAAGACTTCTTATCTCAAGCTTGTATTTTATGCATGCTAGGACAGTATGATTGTATACTTGTTTCTTTGTAATAAACCAAACAATCGAATTCAACTGAAAGACTCGTTTGTTAACAAAACTTAAGGTTGTAGATGAAAAAAATATTTTATTTTTATTCATTTTAAGTGTGAAATGAAACTCTCATTTTCAAGGGAAATTTTATGGAGTTCGGAATTAATATTAGCTTATAACTATGAGGCCATTTGGTATCCTATATTAGGTATGATTTAATGTTTATTTGAGACAATTTTCTCACTGGTTTGCTTTTCATAAAGCAACAATAATTTTGTTTGGCTATTATTTTTTTTTATTGATTTCTCACTATTTTTCATACTTTTTTATGATGGAAAGCTGTTTTTGACAATTAGAATAATTAAATTGCTCTACTCAAACAACTTCAAAATTAACTTTATAAAATGTTGCAGTAGCCTCAATCAGACCCTTAAACAAGATTTAGCTTAAGTCTTAGGTCAAAAAGACTTTTGAGTACTTTAAATCCTACTTTTTAGTCCATGTTGATAAATAACAGTCCCGCTCCATTATTTGTTGAAACCAGAACATATAAAATCACATCATTCATATGATTAACCGGTTTTAAGAATTTCTGCATTTACAAGTCTTAAATTTGAAACAAATAGTCAAACAATTTATTAGAAATTAATAAGATTTAATAATTGTCATGCCAAATAAGTTTCATATGGTAATCCTCTCAAGATTTAATGAAGATGATTGGTACTCAAATGACCATGAAAAAGATTCATTACCTTTCCACGATACCAGGGAAGCTTTTCCTCATGTCCATGGTGATGCAAATAAGTTACAAAGTCCAACCACATAACAAATATCTGCAATTAGAACCACACAAAATTAACTTGTTTATGACCAGATATTTCAATTATGAAGCAGATAAAGCCCTTCAAGAAGACGGGATAAGGCCTACCAAGTAGGGAATTGCATAAAGCTTAAACATCTGTAGAGGACCCATAACCAATGTTAATCCAGCTAACAAAGCAGCCATAGTCATCCAACAAGCTGTAGACGTAATGACATCTTTCTTTTCATTCCGAACAAACAAATCACTCTCTGGATTGAAGTGTGATCCACTCTTTCCAGGACTTCGGCTCCACTGTCATCAACAGAAGTTATTAATAATACAGTGACCTAATTCCACACAAAACTTAAACTTGATAGTCAAAATTTCTCACCAGATAGAAGGGAAAGGCAAGCATTGGAAAAGGAAATGTGAATCTAAGCTTCCTAGTTGGCGTATCCAAGCTCTTATAAACACTTTCAGACAACTGCAAAAACAATACGAGTAGCAAAAATTTCCATCAGGCAAAATTGACAAGAAGGAAAAATCAATATTTGATTCACAAAACTGAGAAAAATACTAACAGGGTGCCAAGATTCGTCGTTCTCCACATGGCCATGATTTTGATGATGAGTTCTGTGGCTTATTCTCCTGAAGAGTTCAACAAAAGATTAAAAATAGTAAAATAAAAGAGCTCAACAAAATCATATTAGAAAAAAAGGTTTACCATCCATGGTAGGGTACAAGAATGGAGGAATGAAGGAGATGGCCAACTACACTGTTCAGTTTGTGATTATTCGAAAAGCTTCCATGTCCACTGCCCAAAATAAGATCTTTAGGTAAAAAAAGCATAATCTATCGCGGACTTCGATAAAGGAATGGGGTGAAAATAAATAACAAAGGTTGAGAACAGCTTCGGCATACCAGTCATGGCCAAGAACGAAGAGAGCCCAGAACATCGTTCCCTGTGCTGCCCAATACAGAGGCCAAACAACCCAGCTGTTGATAGAAGCAGCGGCGGCCGCGAGGCCAAAGACGACGGCAACGTCCCGAACTACGTAGCTTATCGACCGCCACGTATTCTTCACCCAGCAGTGTTTTGGTATCGCCGCGCGGATCTCCGCAAGCCCAAAGGGCGGCGGCATCCCAGGATCGAATTCCTCGGTTTGAATCCCACTAACATTATCCCTTTTCTCCTCCTCAACAACAATGGGCCTCGCCGGCGCGCTTACCCTCAGCATGCAATCCCTAAGGAGCGCACCGGGACCTACGACAGTTGAAAGACGAAACGGTTGACTGCCGGAAAAGGGAATGCTCCGATTGGTGTCCGCCGCCGGCAGACGAGGCCTTGGCCGAAAATGAGCTGCGGCAGTGAGGGGCCTCAAGCCGCAGGCTTCGGAGAGCAGAAGACCGGCCATTATGGCTTCGGGTTCTTTCCTCCACGAATAGTACTGTGAAGGAAAGGAAGCCCCTCGTTTGCCACTTTGGTTCTTCTTTCCAGGGAACTGGCGAGGACATAGGAAGCGAATTCTTAGACGTTTATAATCCCCGCCATTGAAAGGTGAGAATGGGTAGGAAGAAGAAAAGGGTGGGGAACCGCGTCGGCGGCGCAAATCTCACGTGAGGAATGATGGCCGGTGAGGTTTCGATGACCGATTGAGGATGGACGGTGGATTTTATTTCCCATGCTTGCCACGACATATGCATTTGCAAACATAAAAATAAAATAAAAAAATAATAGCCGAGAATTTTTGCAGTGGGAGACTTTCATTAATTAAAGATATTAAAACATATGATATATTCTAATACTAAAATATTTTTTATTTTTGTTTTAATTAATGTGAAAAAAACTTTTGGCTAAGCATATTATGGACCTCCAAATTGAAGGTGTAAATAAATGACTCGACCCACTAATTCGATCAAAATTCATGTTTGAATTGACCTGTTTAATAAATAAGTTAGGTTGAGGTTAGATTTTCCAACTTATTTATTAAATGGTCAAATTCAGGTTGACCTGTAAACTTATTTTTTTATCTTAAAATGACTCATTTAATATTTGTTTCTTAATTTTTTTTATATGTGAGTAAAATCTTATTATTTTTTATCTAATATTATAAAAACTATAATTAATAAGTTAGACAAAAAAAATCTTTGTTTTAACCAAAATAGATTAACGGATCATGTTAAAATCATTCGGGTTGTTAGCGAGTCAGGTTTGGATTGATGCTTTTGACATGTTTATTAAACGGGCAGTTTCCGGTTGAGTAGATTTGAGTTAGGTCAATTTTAAGTCAGACTTAAACCCAAATTTTGACACCCGTACTCCAAATGATGTTTGCTATATTGAAGTTTAAAAAATTGAAGGTTTCTTTCTAGTTATAGAAGATAAACATGAATTCAAATAACATCTAAATGATTTCATAGATGACACCACCAAAAACTATTAAAGAGCATCATTGATCTAGAAGGGATTACCTATCTAAGGATTTTCATCTCAAAGTCTAAAAAAAATGGTTGTTATTTTTCAAAGTGATTAGAAATGTGACCAACCATTCGATAAGTTCAAGTTATTAACCTTTTCATTCCCACTTCTATAGAAAGATACTCCAATAATGATTTGCTCCTATTTGCTAGATTGGGTAAAGACTGGTGACTCTACCAAATAAAAATGGAGGTAAGAAATATTTCTCAATTTATTATATTAATACAATTTTTATTAGGGCATAATAAGATACTCGATGTTTAAATATCTAATTTGAGCAATACTCATAACTATTTGACAACTTTGTCCATACTTTTAGGCTTGCATAATTCAATGTCACTTAAGATCATGTAAAAGCCATGTTTATAATCTCTCTTTTAAAATATGTTAAACCTCAGCTATAGTATAAAAAAGTTTTGAGCCCTAGAGCATTAGAGGTTTGATATGGTTACACCCTACCCAAATCATATACCATATTCAACTCACTTTACTAACCTAAAAAAATTTAAAAAAAAAATTAAAAAAATAAAAAATAAAAAAAAATCGACTTTACTTGCCCTTAAAACCCGACTCAGTCCGTTTAGAGACTTGATTAATCCAATTACTTGTAGGGAGCAACCTCTAAAAACTTTAAAATAAAAAATAAATAAAAAGATTTGATTATTCCAATCAAACCATCTAGTTCAATGGATAAAACCTAAGCCTTGAGTTAATCATTGTGGGCTAGCAAGCCTTAGTCTCCTAAGTTAACCTAACTAAAACCCAAGCTCAAGCCTAACTCAAGCTATGGATCAAACTTAATTTAAAACTCCAAATTGAACCTTCGGAGGGAAACAAATTTAACTGAATTAGTGAAACCATAGCGAACATCAATTAGGCTGAATTAAACACTTCGTAATACCTAATTAAATCTTATTTAGCTAACTAAACAAATTTAAGCTATCATAAACAAACCCTTGATCCAATTGCCCAGTTGGCTTAAGATAGCTCAATTGACCTAATCAAAACCTTCTTAATTGAGTTATTAGCTTATTTAAGACCTAACCCTACCCCTACAGGGCTAACCTGACTAAATATAAGGTAGTCTAACCCAAATATTATCAAGCAACTTAATTGGCCTAGACTATTATGTTATTATTATCTAATAATAACTATCTTCTAGGTTTTTAATTATAAGCGATTTGCAAAACAAAAAACTTTGTCTAGCCATTATTTAACCCAATTTCTTTAATTTGACTCATGGAATCATGATTAGGCTAAGCCTAACCATCAAAGCTTTTAATCTTGGGCCATAGGAACTCCCATGATCAACATTAAAACCCACATGGCTAGTCTAACTTAAGACAAGTCTAACTAAGCCTAAGCCCAATTCATTCAATATAACTTCACTATTACATACCAAGTGCAAAAGATTTTAATATTAATCCTTGATAGTCCTCAAAGGCCTTCTTAAGCAAATATTTAAATATAATCTAACATACAAAGTGAAGTACTGAGCCATACCTAAAAGTTGTGATAATTGCAATTTTGTAGTCTGATTCTTGTATTTTGATGATTACAAATATTATTGGATGTCTATTTTCTTATTCATGCATTATATATTGGATCTTTATTTTGTGTGTTACTAACCATCTCAAGTATAACATTTTGAAAGTTCAAAGGATTGTTGTGAAACCACTCGATTTATTAAACGACAAACCAGGAGAGCGGGGGGGGGGGGTGTTGGGCTGTTAAATTGGTGTTTTAAAGACCTGTTCTAAACCTTTTTTAAAATGTAAACCAAGTTCACAAAATTAAACTGAAAATTAAAATTTCAATGGAGAAGCGCATAATAAAATAAAAACTAATTTTGTTTCTTTGGATTTTTTGTAGAATAATAAATATATTTTTTATTTTTTTTTCTTCTAATTTTTAGTTTTTTACAACTAAGCATAAACTCAATCAACCACAAGTTTCATATCATAATGATCACCAACGCAAACAAAATTGCATGAGGTAAATTTAAAAGAAAATAAATCACAAAAAAGAAAGTGCATAAAGTAAAGGAACAAACCCACTAGAAATTTTATAGTGGTTTGATCAACATGACTAATGTTCACTCCCCCAGAATCCTCCTCTCCAAGTATTGCACAAAATTATTTAGCGTCTCTCCTTTAGCCCCTTTGGCATGGTGGAGAAGCCTTCACAAGAATCATTTCCACCCTCGTTATGGCTAAGAATAAAAAAATCCTTTTCACCTTCCCTGGTGCAACGGAGTAGCTGAATCCCTTTCCCCTTCCTCGGTGCGGTGGAGTGGCCAGTTTCCCTTTGACTCCAAGAGCTTCTTCATAGAGTTTTCCATAAAAATACTTTGGCACATGGAGGAACATGGTGACTGTTGGCTAGAGCAACCGTTTGGAAACACCCTCACACACTCTCTTAAACTCACAAGGCTCTTCTCCCTCTCTCATAACTTAAACTCTCCTCTCTTAATCAAATCTCTCTCTTTAAAGCCTTTCTTATAAAAGACACACCCTAAAATAGCCAAAATATTATCTCAAATGAATTAAGAGAACTTCAAATGGTAAGCTTCAAGAAAACACTAATTTTTAATTAAGCTCTCTTTGTTTGTATAGTATGACTTATAAATTGTATATTAAGATTAGTTCATCAATGCCATATTAAAGTTGTATAATGAATAGAGCTTAGTATAATCAATTAAAAAATCTTGCATTGTTTGTCTAGTATAAACCTTGATCGTATCATGTGATTTGTTCAATCGAAGTTCAAATCATCCTGGATGAACCCTGGGTGATTTAATTATCATCGTATGCACTTCTTTGTTTATATAGTAAGAGGGGTAAATTCATGCAATAGGACCATTAATTATAATTAATTTTTATTTGATTGCTTAATCAAAATGACTATATTAGGAATGATTTTAATGAAATTATACAATTCAATTGAAATCATCTAGTATGATTAGTTCAAATTTTAAAATTCAAATTATTTCATAATATTAAATGGCAGTTGGGACTCCAAATTATAATGAATCATCTTGTATGATTTGATTTGTATAATATGATTAGTTTATTTTTAATTTTAAATTTATATCATTTTGTTAAACATTTTAATAAACTTTTGATTACATAGATAATACAATACGATCCAGATCATCATGTGTGATCTTCAAAAAAATTAAAATATTTAGTTTCACTCTCCCATTATGTGTGTGCATCATTGTTGAGCTTACATAGATATTTTTACATTAACTTACTAGAGAAAAATAAAAATTATAAACTCTTTCAAATATATAAAACCTATACATCCTAATCTTGAGCCATGATTCTTTGATGGTGCTTGGTATATGTTGAACCTGAGTTCACACATAAAAATATATGTAATATAAAGAGTATGATAAACTAAATAGTCATGCAAAATATTTATAATCATTAAAGCATAAGCTCGGGTCCAAAATTATAATAATCTCTTCCTTTTTTATGATAGCAAATATTATTGGTTAGATTTATAAATTAAATTTTATTTACTCCTAAGCTCTCCCCTTTACTAAGTTATCTCTTTAAGAAAAGGAAGATACTACTATTATTATTATTATTATTATTATTATTATTATTATTATTTTATTTTAATTTTTTAAATAATAACATAATATAATTACAATAATCAATAACAACATAGTAAGCAGTAAAAAATATTAAGTAATGAAAAAATCTAGTATAGACCAACAACATCCTAATCTCCCATCACAAAAAAGAAGAATTATAAAATTAACACTAATATAAAATAGTACTATAATGCAAAGTGCAAAAAAATATAAACAAATTACAAATAGAAAAACTACACCGCACATTACACACTACTCATATGAAGGTCTGTAATTGTGTGGTGGTGAAGGTAACTAGAAGTAATGATGAAGTGAGGCAAACTGATCACTAAACCAAGCACAGCCAGCCTCGTGTTGTTGTTAGATCTGCTATTATTGCTATTGTAATTGGTTTTGAATCTGGTCCCAACAAGTGGTTGAATCCTGAATGTGTGTCTCCAAGCACGTCTCTAGTCAATCAAAATGCTCGAATAAAGCATCATATCACTACGGCTGGTAAGCTAATGCTAGTGCATACTGGTTCCTGTGCTATCCCTGCCTCCTTTTTCTTGGGCTTTAGTGCAAAACATACCTCATGATGTCTGTTACTATAAAGCAAGTGAAATAAGCTATGGATTAGGAAATCATAGTAGCCTTATATCTATGATAGATTTCTTCATATGTTACATCGAGGAACCTATCATCTATAGGGAATCGGGAATAGCTAATAAAAAAGAGCTCTAGAGTATTTTCCTCTAGTTATCTTGACACTAAGGAAGGGTTACAAGGATAGGATAAGAATTTGTTATGCTTGAACCATTAGGCTCCCCCTTTCTTAAATAGGCCTCAGTCATCATATAATATGGTTAAAATCATATAGTTTGATTATAAGAAGTTAATTTATCATGGTCAAATAGTTCAAAAGGTGGTCAAATTATATAATACGATCAAAACCATACTATATAATTCTTGTAAAAGAGTTCATCCTGAGGGGTCTACTGTAAGATCACTGACCAAATGGATCACCATATATAAATAGGTGTTCATATAGTATGATTGATATTAATGGATTATACTAATCAAATTTAAGTCATCCAATAGTTACTATCACATGTATCGTATAGTACTAAAGATGTGTTAGATCAGTATGATTATCTATGATTGAATGAATCTGACTTGTTGGATTTGTTGAATGCTGATAATGTGTTATTTTAGTAAACGTAACTCTAAAGTTTGGTAGCATCTTTGCAAAGTGAATTGGGCAGTTGAGCCGTCTTTCTATTGGGGTATAGGTAGTGGTAATATTTTCTTTTGGAAGGATCGTTGGTTGGGTGGCCATTCCATTGATTCTTTTTTTAATATTTCTTCCAATGCTTTACTGAATACAGCTTCATAAATACTGTACATACCTAAGACAAGCTTGTATACTCCAATCCCTAGCCTAGCTAGTTCACGGTAGCATAATCATACCTTAGAAGGTTATCGGAGTTAGGAATTTCACCTATTATGTTTTCAGTGCAAGAGGTTTATCCTTACATTAGAAGGTTAATTTTTTTTTTTTCACGGGTAATGGTTGGGATATTTAGAAACTCTCTTATGTGTTACCTAATTTTATTGTTCACCAAATTTTGCAGATCCCTTTAAATATGAACTCTCTTGATATTCAGATTTGTGCCTGAACTAGAGATGGTAAATTTTCTTTAAAGGGTGCCTGAAATTCCTTTAGAACTATGAAAGAGGCTTCAAATATCTTCAAAATGCTATGGCATTAAAGTATTCCTTTAACAATTTTTATTTTTGTTTGATAGATTTTACATAATTTCATCCCTACTAATGACAATTTGATTAAACATGGTTTCATTCTTTCTTCTAAATGCCAATGTTGTTATCATTTGGATAATATGCACCATGTTTTTGTCTCTAGCCCTTGTGCCGTTAAGGCCTGGACTTATTTTGAGGATATTTTGTAATTAAATTGCTTCAATTCTAAAGTTTCTATTTATGCTTTATTGAATTGTTAGTTTGTTAATTCCAAATGTCATATCAAGAATGTTATCTCTTCTCTTATCCTTTGTTTCTTATGGTTAGATAGGAATAATTCCCGTTATAATTGTGTGGTTATGAATCATCATAGGATTATTCAAAATGTGAAAGATAAAATTAGAGACCTTTTTCTGCTAAGTTAATCTCTACTAAGAATTTTAATAAGTATCACAGAGATGTTGTTGATTTTGGGATTAATCTTGATGTGGATAAAAGTTTTAAGGTCCCTAGAAGTATCCTTTTGTTGAAACCTCCTGATAATTTTTTTAAGTTAAATGTGGATGGTTTTTTCAATAAGTGTATGGCTGGTTGTGGTGGAGTCATCAGGGACTCCAGTGGTAATTGCATTCTTGGATTTGTTTGTCCTACTTACAATTGTGATGTTTATACTGCTACTACTTTTGCTATCCTCTATGGTTTAAGGTTGTGTTTCTCTCTTGATTGCATTAATATTATGGTGGAAGTTAGCTCTTCTTATTACTTCCAATCCTTTATCTTGAGGAATGACAATATTTGTTCTTCTAATTTGTTTTACAAGAGGAGGGAAATTTTAAAGGTGTTGAGCATGCTTAATTTCTCCTTTTCTGCTATTGAGGGGAATGGTAATGCTTGTGCTAAAGCCATGGCTAGGTGGGGTTGTGCTTTGGACTCCATGAAGGATTTTAGTTGTTCTGATTTGCCTCTTTCTATTAGGGGCCTGTTGAATATGGACAAGCATTGTGCTCCTTATGTTATTTCTTAAGGTGGAAGAGGCTGTTGTTTTTTTTGTTCAATTGTTGATATTTCCTTTGAGATTTTCTTGGTTGGTTGGTTAGTTTGCATTTTTACTGGGTTACTTGTGTTTTTTCACTTCCTTTGTTGAAGATTTTGGCTATTGGGTTCTCTTCATTATGCTGTTTTGGGATGGTTGTATGTTTCTGGCTGTGGCCTTTTGTTCTCTTTATTTGTGCTCTTTTTTCTGTAGGTGGTGTTGTTGGTCGTACTATGTTTTTTTATTTGTGTAGTGTTTTTCTTTGCAGTTTTTGTTTTTAATATTTGCATGTTATTTGGCATTATATGTTGTTTAAAAATTAAAAAAAAAGAACTATAATTTGAAAAAGTGTGTTTAAAAAAAAGGGAAAATTAATATTAAAAAATAAAGAATTTTCCCATTTTAAAAGGGAAGAACTTAGTGAGCTGGAAAACTAGTATGAAATAAAAATTAAACTTGCAAATTTAATTTCAAATCAATAATGTTTAATATCATAAAAAAAGAAGATTATTGCAATCAAGAAGCCCAACAACATATTTTGATGATTATAAATATTACAAGATGTTTTTTTTGCATATTAATGCATTACATATTGTATATTTGTTTTGTGTACTACAAACCATCTCAGGTACAACATACAACAGTCAAATATTGAAGAATTGACTCAAGATGTTGTAGCGATAGGGTAAAAGTCAATTTATATGTTACATATTATGTATTTTTCATTTTTCTTGAGTACATTTTTGTATTAGGTATATGTTAATTTAGCGATCATGCACACACACACACACACAAGTGGGGTTGAAATTGAATATTCTAAAATTTTCTGGTAATCATACTATACGATACAAAATGCATTGTACGATCTGTTCAAACAGAAAATAATTAAATATTTAATTAAGTGAAATAACTTAAATTGGCATATAACTAATTGTACTATATGATATACATATAAAAATAATAATAATAATAAAAATAAAAAAAATAAAAAAAATTAAAAAAAAAATACTATATGATATACATATAGTACAAAACTATCAGGTGTATTAAGAATACCTATCATCCAATACTGGTTTCTTAAACTAGGTAAATTTAAAATTGAAGAACTGAACTAATTGTACAATACAAACATATTTGCACTGAACCAAATTTAATTATAACCACCTAATTTAAGCCCAAGGATTAAAGATAGAATCAGACCTGAATTAATTATAAACTGTACTATATGATATAAGAATAGTACTATTTGATCCATCCGAGAGCTCTCTGGATGAACCTCAATTTGTCCTATACATTTTCCATTCAATTTGAACTTATAGACCAAGGCTTCACGAAGAATTTGTATTTGTAAGTAAGTTCATACATGAGTTGCTCGAAGGACGAAAACAATTTCATATTTGTTGAATCAAGGGCATCATCATCTAATGACCACAATAACATCAAATGATTGTTTCTTAGAAGATGTATTATTCTTTTGCACATATAGATAGTTTTATATTTAACTCGACCTTTATCATTTGAGCCTTGATCAGCTACAAAATTTGTTATTTAGAAAAACAATTTTTAATTTTTTTAATAGATATATGTTCTAATTTCTTAAGATTTTATATATTTTAGAATTAAAAAAAAAATCAAACCTAGAAAAACTTCATTTTTTTTTCCTTCAAAATTTTCTCTCAACTATGTCTTAATCATTTTCTTAAAAATCTTCTTCGTTGAGTAATTATTATTTACCAATTTATTCAGAGGTAAATGAATCTTTCAGTGGCGTCAAGATCGATGTTTGACATTCACATTAGAATAATTTCTACTTCTTAAAAGTATTTCCTCATAAGATCCCTATCTCTATTTCCTCCAGTCGCACACAGTGACCTGCTCCGTCTGATCCTTGACCTAGCCTCTTGCAACCAAAACCCCCAACCTGCGCTCTCATCCAACCAGATCCCCCATGGCACAACAACAGGTAAAAGTGATTATTATTACTTACGTTATTTATAAATTAGAACTAATTATAATTAGCTCTAAGTAATCATGATTAATGCATTTTAAGTAATTATGATTAATTATTAATAACTATAATTAATTATTTTTAATAATAATAAGTAATTATTGTTAATTATAATTAGTTTCTTTAACTAATTACAATTAATTATCACTAATTAAAATTAATTATTATTATCAATAATAAATTATGAGTAATCATAATTAATTATCGTTAATAATAACTAATTACCTTTAACTATAAATAGTTGTCATTAATCATTATTTAATTATAATTATTCAGAGTTATATTTAATTAATCTCTATTAATTATAATTAAATATTGTTAATCATAATTAAAAAAGGAAAGAAATACTTCTCTCTTGCCTCGATCTGCATACTGACACCGTCATCTTCGTCATCATTCTCAAAGGTATATATTTCTAACTTAAATACTGCCCTCGATGCTTGCGATGAGCCGAAAAACCTCCTTATGTGCTCACGTAGCACAGGGGGAAGGAAACTGGTGCGACGCTTGCGACGAGATGCGTAATCGGCTCATGTAGCGTGAGGGGGATAAAAAACTAAGTACTCATACATTGAGAAACAACTATGCTTTTTTTAAACAGGTGCCAAAGACCCTTAAATGCTCATGTAGAATCACATGGATTGAAGAAAATGCAGCCATGATGTCACCCTACATCTACTTGGAGCACTCATGTAGCGTGGAGGAGAAGACTACCTCTTAGTTTTTCCCCTAAACGGAAGAGACATTGGGAGACTGTCAAAATTCAGAGCAAATGGGGTACCTGATTTGAACTAATTGAAGGGGGCTTGGACTCAAATGAACAATAAATAAATAACATTGAATTGAACTATGAACTTGAATTGAACAAAGGATTTCAATCAAATTGGACAAACAGGGGACTCTGATTTAAGCTCAGAATAACAAAATAAGGAACTTCATTTAGATTCAATTCGAGCTTTAAATAAGTTAAATGCAAACCTAAATAACCAAAACTAAAGACTTAAATTAAACTCAAATCAAAACTTGGCCAAATGAGGATGATTTGAATATGAATTGAACAAGAGTACTTCAGAGGACTAACACCTAGACTTGACATAAACAATTTGAACCTAAGAAAATGGCAATGAACCACAGAGGAACATGATTGTACTTGGACTCAAGCTGAATATGAACTTGATTTGAATAGAATATAAGGGAACTTGAACTTGCTAATATGATAATAGGGAACCTAAAATTGAATGAATCGAACTTGAATGAACAAAGAATTTATCTTGGAAAATATAAGATCAAAATGAAGATGTCAATAATCATGATCACTCAAATACATCCGAATGATTATTGTACAAGTCATATAAAGATGATGATGATTTATGCGCATATCAATAACATAGACAAACATATTTTCCTCTTGCGAATAAAAGAAGTTTATATACTTAATGATGGGCTTATAAGAATGTATCAACATGAATATTCCTATGTACATTATATGTGCTACATTCCATTATCAAAGAAAACAAAGAACTTACCTCCAAACATGGATATGAAAAATAATATTCCAAATTCTTGCAAGAAATGGTAGATGCCAATAGACAACAAATAATATATGGATCTATGAGGGATAAATGCCATGCTCGTATTCAAGCAATGATAGTAGGGAAACTACAATTCATAGATAAATAGTGTTATCACCTACGTATGCTGAAAGTCAATATTCAACAACAAGAAGAGAAGATTGGACATGCAATGAACGCGAGAAAGACCTATAGGAAGTATCAGAATACAAACAAGTATACTCACCATTGCAAGCAATGAAAGTGAAGGGATATTCATGAAAGAAAAATGAAGAATATGTAATGGGTTACAACACACATTGCATATTGCATACAATGATCCTATCTACTAACAGTGAAGGTAAACGAATCAACGGTATGATGGAATCTCATAAATGAGGAAGATTGAAAGGTTTCCTATGGATAACGAATGATTAATAGCATGCTCAATAAAATGTTTAAAAAAGGGATAATGAGAAGCATGTGATGATTTGTTGACCTCATTTTTGTATGAGGTCACTTTTAACCCCTTCTTGAGCTTTGGACATTGGGTTTCTTTGGACTTTAGATCTTAGGAACTTCCTACTCCCTAGCCCTTAGGCCCAATCCAGATCTTAACTCAATTCAAACCCAGAATCCAGGGTTAAAGACTCAGGTCCTAAAACCTTTTCTAGTTGATTTTTCCATCACCTTGAAACCCTGTCAATTGGCATCTGATTCAGGGTCTGTCAATTTCATATTGATGTGGCATGTCTCTAGTGCCAACCCTCCAAATTTGAACTCATTTGGTGGACTCTAACACCATAAACTTAATCCATTTCCAAAGGTTACAAAACCTTCAAATATTTACACCCAATGCCAATGGGCCTTTCACCTAGTGGAATTTGACTTTGGAGCCCCCTCCAAACCCTTTGATCACCTCCAATACCTTGATATTGACTTGTTAAGCAATAGTCTATATTTTTCCAATTCCAACATTGGGTCAACATGGTTGACCAACTCAACCTATTTTGACCTAAAGGCCCCTTAAGGGTTAAGATGATCATTTTGACTAAACTGACCTCATTTTGCATTGGAATCTCTTCCAACACACTCAAAACATCATTCCAAACTTGTTGAACATAGTGTTTTCCCTTGGGTCAGCCTGGTTGACCAAGTCAACCTAGGTTGACCTAATAACCCATTAAGGACGCTTAATAAGCCTTTTTACCCAAATAGACTTTTCAAATGTTAAGATCACACCCATTAGGCTCCAAATCATCAAACAAGTTCATTTGACACAACTCCAATCTTTGGGTCAACCGGGTTGACCAAGTCAACCTAGGTTGACCCATTAGTTCTTAAGGGGTCTAAATGGGTCAAATTGACCCATTTGAGCTCTCCAATCCATATCATCTCTTCAAATCTATCTCAAACCAGGACCCAAGTGTCACTTGACACTTGGTCAACTTAACCCAACTTGAGTTGACCAAGTCAACTCCCTATTCTTGGTCAAACCTCTATGGCATTTGCTTTCACTCACTCTAGTCCTGACTTTGACCATTGACCCTTGACCAAGCCATCCCAAATAATGTTTTACCTCCCCCCATGCCACCTCAGCCTCCTTTGACCCATTAACTGGTCAAAACAATAAACTCTAGTCTTGAAATCTTTCCAAGAGGGCATTATCACATGCTAAGCCATCTTCTCTTGATTTAGGCTGTTGTTGGATCACCTATTTACACCCTAAAGCTCACTTAGAGCTTCTAACCAGGCTCAGGGCCTGGTTTAGCTTTAAATGGAAGTGGTCCCCCCCCACTCACTTAAAGTCCATCCAATGGAAGCAAGGCCATTCCAACCTTTGGGGCAGCCTTCCAACGGTTTAGGACACGTGTTGGGCATCTAGGGGAGGCCTCTGATGCATCACAACCGTCCAAGCTAGCCCAGGTCATTTGAATAGGGCAAAAAGTTGATTTTGAAGACACTTGACCTATACACATTCTCTCACTTCCTCCAGAACCCCAGAGCAAACCCTCTGTTCATTTCAACTCTTCAGGCCTTTCTCTACCTCCCCACTACCAAACCCAAGTGGTTGCACGTCATCGGCGGTGAGTTCTCTGGCGAACTAACCACCTACTCCATCCCAGCCTCATAGCGGTCGATCCAAGCATTTTTAGGCATGGATTTGTGTTAGGAATCAACACTTGGACAGTCTACAAGCTCAACCATTTGAAGACTTTGAAGATCTAATGGTATAATCCCTCAGAAACTTTAGATCTAGCTCACAATAGATAGGTTTATTTAGCTTTGTACCCAGTGTGTTTTAGGCCAAATAAATGTGCCCCCACTGTTTCTATTTATGTACTTGACTCGAGTTTAATATTTCAAGCATTTTGGTCCATCCGATCGAAAGAATGAGACAAAAAATGATTTCTAGGGCGTCTTCGTAACCTAGCCCAGGTGTATGAAATTACGGCCATTGATCTTATGATCAATGACAGAGATCTCGTCGTACCGTATCTCGTTCCAGCCGTGCAACCCACGATCTGAAGAGATTTTTGTTCGGTTCGATCAAGACCGTTCATTTCGAACTGCGGAGATTGATCTCCGCTGTTTGATCTGACTCAATCCCAGCCTTCGGATCAAAACACAGATAATCCAACTATCACGAAGCCCTACTGACTCGGATACGTGACCGCATCATCGCGGCACCGCGTCTGGCAATGATTGCCAATGATGGTCTCAGCATAATTATTGGCCATTAATGCCCAACAGTTAACGCGGTTTCAACACGCAGCTTAGATCGTGCCATGTCACCCCTCCCATCACTGTGGAACAAATCCGACGCTCCGGATGCCGCCGCGTGTCCTCCGTTAGGCCGATGCCATCAGCTCCTTTATCTATCTATTTAAATGGATTTAAATTGATTTTAAAACTATTTTTAATGTAATAAATTATATTAAATTAAATACTAATCCAAAATTTTAGTATAATATATCAAATTACTTAAAAAATTAAATGCTTTTATTTGGAATTATTATCAATTAGAAATATTATACATATATTACAAAAAATATTAAATATTAAGTAACTACTATTTTGAATTAATCTATAACTAAAAAAATAATAATAATCTAATTATATTATATTAAATTGGAATGCTCTCCACTAATTATCAAAAAGGGTCCCTTGAACCCATAGACCTCTCAAGTTAAACCTTTAATTTTCACTACTAGTATTTTTGAGATTCTATTATTTTATGATATATACCCTCAAGTATGGGTCTTATGAGCCTAATTAAATATGTTGAAACCTATTTTGAAATTATAAATATAAATTTTAATATTGAGAGGTCTCTTGAAACCTTAAACATGATTTAAGTTTCTTGAATAGGAACAATGGGGAATGATTAGTGAACAAATATAATTTGTTCATTAACATGACATTTAATGTAATATCATATAATATTCCCTTTTTTTTCAGACCTTGCATGTGTAGGATTACACACACCACTTAGTTTAGGAACTCCTAGATCTAAGTACTTGAATGTTATTTTTTTTACTTGCATATGTGATGTGTGAGGGTTAGTGACTTTGATTCAATTCCACATAACTTAGAGACATCCTTAAGAACAAAAATTAAGGATTTATATAGAGAACATAGAACTTTTTTTATTAGGATGCATGCTCCCCCTAACTTGGAACAATTATTAGGTCAGGTGACCCGACATAGCTCTACGTTCGGTCACCACTGAGATCGCGCCACGTGCTCTTACTCTTTACAGCGCGGCACGATGACTTGATCCGGATCAGAACCCGGGATTGCTATGTTCGTGTATTGTTAGGTATCACTCGGTATTACTCAGTATTTGCTCGGTATTATTAGGTATTGCTTGGCAATAACGAGAAATACCGCTCTGTGAAGACCAATACCGAGTAATATCGAGCAATACCGAGCAATACCAATTTTTTCTAGAAAACCTCGGTATTACTCGGTATTTGCTCGGTATTGCTTGGTATTCATTGGAAATAATGAGAAATACCGCTCTGTGAAGACCAATATCGCGTAATACCTAGCAATACCAGGTTGTCATGGATTTAAAGTATGTACGTGTGATATACCCACTATTCACCGGACCAAGTAAAAGTTCCTTAACTTGAAACTTTGAACCAGTAAACTTAGTATATCACTCACCCATAGAAGATATTTCACTGATTTTTTTTGGAGATCATTAAGCTTCCTAATTGATCTACTTAGGATTAATCCCTTAATTAACCCTTTAGCCTTAATAAAATTCTAAAAAAAAGATTAATTCTAAAAATTACCTAAAATATCTATAACTGACCTTAATTCAACTCCTATTCAGTGAAAATTCAGGTCCCCTTAATTTGACATTAAAATATACTTTAATCTAATTTTAAGTTAAAACTAATATTTAATCAATTTTAATTAATTAAAAATAAGTAAAAAATCCCAAAATTCTCTAAGTACTTGCTGACCTCCCCTTAGATCATTTCTGATCTTTGGGGTCAATTTCAAGAGATTTCAGATCCATTTAAGCCAATATTACAAAATAGGCTCTCTAATTAGGGTAATTAGAAAATTCAATAAAGACCCAAACTTATAAAAATCATAACCTTTCATAGAAAACTACAAATTAAGTGTGCCACCAATCTAACAACTCATAATAAGGCCTAGTATTTATTGAAAATCTAAAACTTACAAAATTCACTCTAATTCTAAAATTCAATTTTTGACCCCTTAGTTAACATATATAGTTGTTTCCTAAAAACTCATTAATTTATTCAAACTCCAGGATTTTCTAACTTGATTATTAAAATGCTCAACCAATCTTTTAAAATCAGTAGTCAAATCTCTTTAATATTAATTCACCCTTTTAATTTCAATCAATTTAAATAAATTAATCAACCTCGATTACTGCTGGGTAACCCAGGCCTACGAGGCTATTAGCTTAGCCCCAAGGAAGGTGAAATAAACTTCACGGTCTCGGTGTGAAACAAAGGTAGTAATCAATTACTCCTTAAAAAATATATTTAACTAAAATTCTTAATATATTAATACTTAAACTTTAATCTAAATCTCCCCTTAAGCCTTAACAAACTCAAAATTTTAGACAACTCTAACTAACCACCCAACTTAGGATCTACCCCAATCACATGATCTTTCTACACACACTTTAGATGGTTTGCTAAGATAACTAACTCTAGATCTAGGTTAGGCCGGTGTTTATTTTATTGCTGTGTGCTATATTTTTTGTGGTTTTACTGCATGTTGTGGATGAAATTGCCTTGCTGTGTCTGCATACTTTTTACTACACTCTATGGATGATTGATGTGTTTGGCGACTAGATTACCCTTAGGATAGAAACGATCTGGAAGTTCACATAGTTTTCTGCAGGTGGCCACGCTCATGCAGGGCAGTAAAAAGGGGGCTAAATAAAAAATCAATTATAAATGCTTGCATAAGTACTTCAGCTGCTAAAGCCCCCAAAATAATAAAAAGAGCGTGGCCAGTGTGTTTATTTACTTTTCTGCACATATATAACTGCTTGGGAATAAATGCTTTTGATTTATTAACTGCTTAGGATAACCTTGTAGGAGAGTCTAAAATTTTTGTTTTTATACAAATGTAATTTATGTAAGTGTCAAGTGTTATGAAAGTGGAGTTTTGAGTTGGGATACTTAGATCCAAAGGTTGTATTCCAAAGAGAAAAGGATACCCCTTAGGGGATTAGCCCTTTTCTATTTGGAAATCCAAATTCGGATCACTGCTTCCTTAACCAAAGAGAAAAGAGTGGCCTTCCCCTCAAAGGAAGTGCCCTCTTATCCATTTAGGTAGCCTACTATGAAGAATCCAAGGAGCTTGAAGATAAGGAGCCCGAAGGAGAACAAGATTAAAGATTCGAAGACTAAAAGTATCCAACTCAAAACCACTTGCGTCTCTACTAGGTTTAGAATCTGGGTTGTTGTCAGTGGTGCCTGACCACTTTACTTTATGCAGATCTGGTTTGTAATAAGCAAGGCAATTTTGCCTATGGACATTTAGTAATTAATTCATTTATAGTTGATGTGTTGAGATTATTGCGTATATAATTACCTGCTATTTCTAATTTTTTTGTCATTTGTGTGCCGCTCTGGCTTTTTCCTAGATACGTGAAACTCGTGAGGGTACTAAAGTTTTATACTCATAATTTTGAAGTTTAAAGTTTTAGCGAGTCTAAATAACATAGAAAGATAACGAATTTAGGGAATTAGTTGGGGATCAACTCTGGGGTCATATGCATTTTTCTGCACTACTTATTTCCTTGTTTTAGACCCTTCCCCACCAGCAGATAGAGTCCGGATAGTCTGGCCTATGAGGATGAGGTGCCGGACCAGGGGAAGCCAAGTCTTCTAAAAAATTATTTTCTAAACCTATTTTTAACTTTCAAGCATTCATGATTTGAAGTTGTTGACTAGCATGCAATGCATTAGAAACACATTTAAAAGAGTCAAAATTTTAATTGCATCAGTCCTTAGCATCCTTGCACCCAACATAAGTCAATGGGGCCAATTTGGAAGACCTCTAGATGTCGGCCCCAACTCTCCAAAACTTTAAATAAAACGTCCCTACCACTCTTTCATAAAAAATCAGACTCATTTATTTTAAATCGATTAGGTGGTTAGCTGGCTCCCCAATCCAGGCCGAGGTAAGTCTAGACCTTGCACTGCATTAGTTAGGTTGGGACGACTATGGTCTAGTGTCCAAATTAGATTTAGGATACGGGACATATCTTTGATTATAAGACCCCAAACATCCAGGAATATAATCCCAAATTTCTAATAAAATGATCAACTTTAATTAAATCTTCTTTCAATACAAAATGTAAAGCCCAACACTTAGATCAGGTTGGGACACTTTCGGATGGTTCCAGAATCTCAACGTGTCCCCTACCTTTTTTCCTTTGATTCTGTTAATAAGTGTTCAACCTCGACCCATTTCCTTTTGAGATTCCAAAATTCATTTTCTTTGATACCACTCATAGAAGATCTTTAACAAAATTTCGCCACTATTTTAATCGAGAGTTTTCGTAGGGGACTTTGTTTCCCTACGATGTAATTAACTACGAGGGCTTGCACTTGTAGGAGATTTAGAACCACACACACCTCATTTTAAAAATTATTTTTTTAAAATTTATATTGGATTTCTTTGGGAAAATTTAAAAGATGATCGTTATTATCATATTCGAACAATTATCATTGAATGGTATTTTCTCCCTTTGGGGAGATACATCCTTCCTTAATAAAGCTTTAGATATGAACTTAATGATTACACTTCTTGATTGTTGTAGCTGGATATTTAGATAAACCTCATCTTGGCCCTTCGGGGCCATATGAAGTTCTCTTAAGCATCCGGTCACAATACTCAAGATGAGGTTCATAATTCTAGATCTGAATCCCGTCTTGAAATTCTATTTTCACTTTTTGAGGTGATATACTCTTTCTAACAGGACGATTTGATATTAGAATTAGAATTAAACTTTAACTCCAAAATTCCCAAAGAAAACAAAGCTTTTCAAAACATGCTTTCAAAATTCCACCAATATGATTATGATGATTTGTTGATGATCATGTATAAAGATCATGACAGGATCACAAGCAAAGTAAGGAAGGCATAGAAGAAGTAGTCCCTATGCTATCAAGGTAGACTAATGTGCAAATGAGTATATAACAGTTTACTTGCAAATGAGGATGATAGATATATTGAGGACTATATCAAACACATGTCCAATGAACATGCAGTATCGGGTAAGTAAATTGGTCTTCTATTGATAAGAGCAGATGACATGCAACAAATGAGAACACCTGCAAACTCTTATGAAAGATCTAGAAAATACCTAATACATCGATTCCTTACAAGCGAGAGGTGGTCAAACTACATCAAGTGCAATCATTTGTGATTCGTTGAAGAATGCCTGCCATATAAGTAACATGCTACTTATAAGAGAGTACAAGGAGAATTTTAATGAAGGTGAACACCTACATGCAACATTGATAGACATGTCACAGACATGAGGAAACCTTCAATAGATATACATAGGTGATAAATGTGCCTTATGGTATATATTAATCCCTCGTGAATAGAAAGATTCAATGATACTGCAGGAGGCCCATCACATATAAGCAAACGCATCTACAAACAGATGTAGGGAGAGTCTCTTTCATATAGAAGTCCTGTCAAAGGTGACGACAAACGATATGTAGTGGATGATGAACCATCTCATAATCAGTAGTCACTTAATATCAGTCACAAACACTGATTCCTTACAACTAGAAGGATTCAATATGCAGTACAAAAGATGATGTGACACATCTAGATGCGTTCAAGTGAATGTTAACACACTACATCGCACCCACCATAGTTAATGATCCATGTTCAACAAATGTGTTGTTAAAGATAAATACAAAGTTTGGTGGCCCAAATTCACAACTATAAATAAAAAATACACTTGTTATCTCGATCATCCCAAGGATTGCAATAATTACTTTAGAAATGGGTGTCTCATATGGTTCTCCTAGACAGTCCGATGTACATCTAATTATTATAGTTAAGTTCTAGTCTATGACCCCCTAATTCCAAAGCATAGGGCATTAATAAATACACAGTCATCCAAGGTTGAAATGATTGATTCTTTTTTTAAGTAAACAACAAAAAATGATGATGATGGCATAATCAGAAAGTTGCTCATCCTATACGAGCTCTGGGAAAGGAAAGACAGATCAAATCATTATGGAATGAGTGAATCTTAGTTCAACCAGGTCTTGAACATTGAGATGGATAATATTATCAAAGCTTACAAGTTCTTCGATGAATAGGGGTTGTGTATCCAACATACAATCCACAAGCAAATGATGAAAGTACTATAATAAAGATGAGCATCTACGGGCTGCTGCAGGAGATCCATCATACTTCCAAAATGTCCCTACACATGCACCATAATTTATATACACATAGGTACACAAAAGGGGTAAGTGCAATAAAAAAACATGCATATGTCTCGGCGAGCATTTTATGGGTATATGTGTGACATTTAGGGATGCTACGCGGGTCAATAAATGAATATAGTTCGATTCTAATTCTTCTATATAGATAGATATGAGTTGACATGACTCGAATTATAAAACAGATATACAGTCAAGGGGTCGACCAAAATATCTGTTTTATACGTGTTAATATAAGGTCTTCAAGGCCTATAAATATAAAAATTCATTAACAAAACCATAAAGCCAACAACAAACTCAATCCTCTGTAGACAAATTGGTAGAGTCGACAAGGTTTAATTCACAAATGGAAATGACCCCAAACACTCCGATGATAGATGTGTTGAATGAAAATCTCAACCGGAGGGGTTAATTCCAACATTTTAAAGTTCCACCAAATTCAAAACTCCACAAAAAATCTCAAAATTCTAGAAATTCCAAAGTCCGCAATGTTTAAAATTTGATTGGGAGGGGTAATTAACTATAGGGGCTTGCGCCTTTGGGAAACCAGAAATTAGATCACAAAGTCCTCAAAATGAGGGCGAAATCTCTGGATAGTGTCTTATTTACAAACACATCTTCCTTCCCAAAATTTACCCCAGAACTTTATTATGTTAAAACTCCCCCTAAGAAAAGCAAGTAGGGGGAGGCTGGGGCGGAATTTTCGGAGCCCATATATATATTGTTCTCCATCACTAATTGATTGTTATCAACTTGCATTGAATTTATATTCATCTCAAGATAAAGTTGAAAATAGAGATGACTTCTCACCCATCTCTAATAATGATATTGATTCAACAAACCATCCAAAGCCTGTCAAAGCAGCCACTACCTCTGCCATTACATCTCCTTCACAGATTACTTGGTACTAGCTAAATCTCAACCATTGATGGATAATCTTGTCCGTCACTTACAACAAACTCAGGGCATACTCCTCTTTATACTGCAACAACTACTCAATATATTTGTGTATATACATCTTTACTGTATTGGCTGAAGCAATGAAGTGATGAAAAAATTTCTCACAAAAGTTCTTCACTATTCTCTTGCTCTTTACATCACTGTTTTTTAATTTCTTTGTTATAGTTAGTATTATATTATGCTTTTACTTAGTATTTATAATGGTATCAGAGTTTTTTTCCTATAACATTTTATATTCTCTGTTAGTATTTTCATTCTTCTTCTCTTATTATGTATCTGTCACTAGCCTCTTTTTATTTGTACTCATTGCTATAGATGATTCTTCCACTTCAGCTACGCGTCTGCCAATTCATACTGAGTGTTCTTTTTTTTTTAAACTGGGTGACATCTCTACACCTCAGCGCAATTTTCTTAAGTCTAATATCACGCAAATTGCTCATACCTAAATTCGAGCTGAGAACTATCAAACTATTCAAGGAAAATTGCTTTGATGAATATTTAGATGGATCCACGTACCACTTGTCCGCCAAAATATATTGTACCTAGCAATGGTGAAATATCACTCAATCCTCAATAAACCTTACGTTTGGTCATTATTATTATTGTCCTTTCCTCAATTATAACTGCATCTATTCGTCCGTACATGTTAAATTCAACCATCCATACTTTAAGGATAGATGCTAGAGACAAATATACTAACAAAACATTTAACAACTTTCGCAATGTGGCAGCACTCATCAATATTATTGTCTATATACTCAGCAGGATGGCATTACAAAACAAAAGTATGGGCATTTGCTTGAAACTGTTCGCATGTTACTGCTCCTGTTGTTTATCTCATGAACAAGTTATCTTCTAAGACCTCAAATATACATTATCTTTCCCAAATAATGTATCTTCCAGTCTCTGGCTGCCATTGTTATCCTTCGTTACAATCCTGTTCTTCACGCAAACCTACTCCCCAATCTGCCAGAAGTAAATTTACTGGATATGCTTATTCCCATAAAGGATATAAATACTACTATACTTTAACTATTAAAATTATTATTTTATAGCATGTTAAATTCGATGACTCAACTATGTTACAGCAAGTTGATTCTGCCACTAGCCAAATAACAAAGCTTTTACCACTACTACACCTTTCACCTTGCTTCGCGCCTCATATCAATCACTTTCTTATATAGCCATGAAGCTTCTACCCATATCTTGTCAGCTGCTCTTACTCGGCACCATATAGCCATGAAGCTTCAGACTAGCTCTCTCAAACATGAATAAATATATCCTGTTTTTTTCATGATATAGGCACTTTCTCAACTCCAACCTCCTAAATTTCTACAGTTAGACATCCTGAATGGCTCCGAGTGAATTTTAGGCTCTTCAATCACAGGGATTAGGTTTTTGTTCATCCACATTGTTAGCAAAATGTGATTGGTGTTAAGTGGGCCATTAAATTGAAATGCAATGCTATTGGTATTACTGTTCGCCAGAAAGCCTGATTGGTAGCTCAGGGATACAAGCAAGCTCTGTCTTTGATTATTTTGGAACCTTCAATCCAATTGGCAGACTCCCTACTATACCATTTTAACACGACAAGTCTTTAATTGGATGTCTCTAATGTTTTTCTCAATGTTTATCATAATGAAATAATATACATGTGTCTACCATCAGGCTTCCAGTATCCACAATATCTCTCTCATATACCTTCTAAAGAAAATCATCTATAGATTCAAGCAAGCTCTACAACCATGATATGCTAGAAAAAAATAAAGAAACTGACAAATTGATGTAAAAATTGGCAAGGAAACAACCAAAGATGAAAGTAAATAAAGTTTTAACATATGATGGATAGACTCTAAAATTTTTCTACAACACCAATATGCTACATCATTTCATGCCAAAGCCCTTAAGGTGCCACTCGATCCAATGTTGAGGCCCACTATAAAATTTTAATAGAGCAGGCAATGCTCAGACACTGACCCTAAACAAAAAATTAACTGTAAGGTACTATAGGAAGTACCTATATGCCACTATATAGCTCTTAGGTGATACAATGTGAACATTCAAAATTTTTAGAGCGATATCTAAATTGGGAGGAGTTACTTGGTACTTTGTAGGAGTTACTTTAGGAGTTAAAAAAAGAAAGTTTCTGGGGAGGGGGGAGAGAGACCATTGATGAGAGAATTAAGAAAAGGAAGAAGTACAAAAAAGAGAGAGAATTCATGAGAATTTTGGGCACAAAATTACATATGGTTCAATTTTAATAAAATCTTTTTTATTCTCTTCCATTGGTATTCTTAAGTTCATAAATCCTATAAATTGTATCTTCCATTCCATCATGAGGAAAGTTTTGATTTTTTGTATTTTAATATATGATTGTTTTGTTGGCTCTAGGCTTCATTGAGATATTAAATAGTCATTAATCAACTTCATATTTTCAAATTTGTTCCCTTAGACAAATTCCCATTTTATACCATCTTTTAATTTTTTTTTTCAATTTGACCAAGTCAACCTACCATTTTATACCATCTAATTATATTAGAATATTCATTTAGGGCATGTAAAAGATGAATCATTAAATTTCTAAGTGAAATATGTTGAAATAGTTGCTACTTAGTTTTGAATGTTTGATATTCTTGCAACTTGTATGTTTTGATGATTCCAAATATTATTGATTTGATTATTATTTCTCATAACATATTTTTGGAAGAATTATTTTGCTCTTATGTGTACTAATATTTCAGGAAAATCATACTCTAGATTGTTAAAGACTTCAAATCAAAGATCAGTTTAGAGTTTATTGTGTTTGAAGTCTGTATTTTTCATTTTATTGAGTCTGAGAGAGTATGAATGTAATTGAGTAACTGAGCACACACACATCGGGGGAGAGTTTAAAATTTACAATTTTTAAACTGATCGTACTGTACGATATAACTTCGTATGGGACGATCTGATCAGTTGTTTCTCCCAATGAGTAGTTGAATGAAAAGAAATGAAAATATTTTTTCTAGTATTGATCGTACAGATGATATTTACTTTCGTACAAGGACGAACTTCTCTATTTTGTCCTCATACGAAGATCGTACGGATGATATTTCATTTCATACCGGGACGAACGCCTCTGTTTTATCCTTATACGAAGATCCTACGGACGATATTTAATTTTGTACTGGGACGAACTCCTCTATTTTTGTCCTCATAAGAAGATCGTACGGACGATATTTAATTTCATACAGGGACAAGCTCCTCTTTTTTTCCTCATTCAAAGTTTATACAGACAATATTTAATTTCATACCGGGACGATTATCTCGGTTCTATTTTCGTTCATTTCGTCCTGACGTTTTGTACCTATGAATTTTGAAATTTTTCTTTTCATACCGGACGAACTTGGTTCGTATCGGACGATGATCGCGTACGAAATGAGTTCGTACCGATTCACAACGTGTTCGTACGCAACAATATTTGAACTGTTCGTACGTACAAACATACGATCGTATTGTACGATCGTGTACACTATAAATTTAGCTTTCTCGATGATTTTTCATGTTTTTTGTATAAAAGGGTCCATTTTAAATTGACATAAATAATCTTCTAAGGCTTGACTTTGTGAGTTTTCAAGGGCAATTGAAAGAGAGAGTGTGAGAGAGTGTTTGAGAGAGATTTCTTACAAGTGGAGTGTGAAGAGTTCACAAGATTACTCAAAGATAAGGATCTCTTTATATTTATTTGTTAACACTCTTCCTCTTGTCTTTCTAGATTGCTCATGAGAAGATCTTGGAGAAGATCCGGTTCTCTGCCGACACTTGGAAAGTGTGAACAGCTGAAGGTTCTCTGCCTACACTTGGAGGGTGTAAAAGGACAAAAGGTTCTCTGCCTACACTTGGAGGGTGTAAAAGGATGGATGTTATCTACCTACACTTGGAGAGTGTGAATAACCAACAGTTCTCTACCGATACTTGAAGGGTGTAAATAGCCGAGGATACTCTTCCTACACTAGAGGGTGTAAAAGGATGACAATTCTCTGCTGCACCGGGGATTGGTGGAAGTGAGTTTTTTGAAGGCTTCTCTGCCTTGCTGTGAGGGCTAAAGGAGAGACACTTATGGTAATAGTGCAATACCTGAAGAGGGAGTCTTTAGAGAGTGGATGTAGGTCGTGTTTGACCAAATCACTATAAATCTTTATGTCATTTTATTTTTCCGCTGCTTATTTACTTACAACAAGTTTTTTTTTGTGGTTGAAAAGTATTTTTAAAACCTTAATTAATTTGCTACTAATCGTTAACTAGTTTCAAATTTTTTAAATCCAAGAAGGAATTTTTAAAATTACCAATTCACCCCCCTCTTGGTTAGCCTTGGGACATTAGCTTAGGCTTAATAACCTATTCTAGATTCAACAAGTGGTATCAGAGCTTTTTTTCAAAATCATAAATTTAGACTATTTTTTGGTAAATAAACATGGCTACATTTGGAAACTGGAACACACCAGAAGGTTACTCTATAACTAGACCTTCTTTATTTGATAACATCCCTTTCAATTTTTGGAAACACACATATCAATATTTTTACAATCACTAAATTATCGTATGTGGATCTTAGTTCAAGAAGGGCATATAAAACCAACTAGATTAGTTGATAGGATTAGAGTTGAAATTCCCTTTGCTGAATGGACTGTAGAATAATTTGACTGAGCATAGTTAAATACAAAAATGTTTAAATAGTTTCTTTTATACACTTAAGTCAGAAGACTACATGCGGGTTTCCACGTGCAAAAGTGAAAATGATATATGAGATAGACTTTGTATAACTTATGAAGGGACTAATAAAGTTAAGCAATCTAGACTAAACATCTTGTTACTTGACTATGAATTATTTTGCATGAAACCCAATGAATTTATTTTTGACATGTACACAAGATTCACTCAAATAGTCACTTCTTTACACACATTGGGTATGGAACTAACGAATGCTGAAATGGTTAACAAGATTCTTCATTATTTGTCAACTGCATATGACGATAAAATAACTGTAATTATAGAGTCAAAAGATTTAAATATTTACTCTATTGATAATCTTCTTGGTTTACTAATTGCCTACGAGCAAGAAGTGAGTCAAATGAAGATTGATGCAGGTGAACACCGTAAGGAGAAGAATATTGCACTGAAAGTGGAGGAGTTAGAGAGTGATCTATCACAACCTGAGGATGAGGACAATATCGCTTTAATGATTAGATAGTTTAGAAGCTTTCTAAAGATGAAGAAAAAGAGACGCCAACATTGGAACAGAGGTAAGTTCAATATGAATGTTAAGATTTCTAATGATGTGTTTTGCTACGAGTGCAAGAAACCTGAACATATAAAGTCTGACTGCCTAAACCTAAAAGCCACTCTTAGAAAGGAGAAGGTAGAGGATAAAACAAATGTGTAGAAGGGCAAGAAGAGAATCTAAATAGCTTTTTGGGAGGACTCAACTTCAGATTCATCAGAACTAAAAAGGAGGAGGAAGTCACCAATCTATTCTTAATGGCTGATAATCTTATTCAATTAGATCAAGAAGAGGCACGTGACTTAATTAATGCTGATTTGTTAGAAGTTTCTAAAAAGATTCATGATGCATATATGAAGCTAAAAAATGCATGCTAGTCTAAATTTGGAATTACAAGAACTAAAAGAGATCACGAATCCTTAGAAAAGATCATGCATTGATAGATAACAACCACATGAGCTTACTTGATGAATTTGATAACTTGAATAAGAAAAATGAGATTTTGAAAACATCATATGCATAATTGGAAAAAGAATTTAAAGATTTTAAGGATGAATCATAGAGTAAATAATATCATTTAAACTATAGTAAGAATATTCTAAAAGATATGAATACATTTTTGAAATCAAAAGTGCAAGCTCTCGAGGAAAATAGGAAACCACCAACACTTCAAGATTTTACTAATCCTTTTTTATATCCAAAATTTATATAGCCCAAGAAGAGACAGAGTAATTACAGAAGATTGTGAAATCAATTTCTTGGAGTCAAATATTATTCTTGTGGCATGTTTGGACATATAACACACACTTGTACCTTGGATAGGAAAACTCATTTAGTGTGGAAAACTAAGATGCATAAACCTATACATATTACATGCATTTATTTTTAAATTGCCAAAATGAGAACCCAAACTAGCTAGTTTGGGTTCCCAGGTCTAACATTTGATAGTTTAGCAGGAGCACTCTCATACAAGGCCTTGTGAGAGTATTTGGTACCTAGAAAGTGGTTGCTCAAATCATATGATTGGAGATACTAAGCGATTTATATCGCCAAAAGCCAGAAGTGGAGGCAGGATTATACTTGGAGATAACACCACTAGGAAGCTGGTTGGATCAGGTATGGTCGGAAACTTTAAAAATTTTTTCATTAAAAATGTGCTACTTGTAGAAGGCTTAAAGCATAATCTTTTGAGTATTAATCATCTATGTGGTAAAGGATATAATATAAAAATTTTTCCTACTATCTACATATTAAGCTTAAATGATAATGATATTTTTCATGGTTTAAGGGTAAACAATATTTATATGCTAGATTTAAATTGTATAAAAACTCCTAATACTTTATATTTGAAAATTATTTCTGATGACTCATGGCTTTGGCATAAGAGACTTTGTCACTCTAGCATGAAAAACCTAAGAAGAATTATCCAAAAAGAACTTAGTGAGAGGTATATCTAAATTAGACTTTACCAAGGATCACCTTTGCGATGCTTGTCAATTAGGAAAATAGGTAAAGTCCTCTAGTAAACCTTTGGAGATTTTACATATGGATCTTTTTGGACTTGTTGGAACTGTAAGCCTAGGAGGGAAGGCATACGGATTTATGATAGTAGATGACTTTTCTATATTCACTTGGGTTAAATTCTTATATCATAAGAGTGAATTATTTGAAGAGTTTAATTTTTTTTGACTTGGATTCATATGAAACTAAGTTATGAGATTTTAATAATCCAAAGTTATCATGGTGGTAAATTTGAAAATGAAAAATTTGAGGATTATTGTAAAGAGAAAGGAATTTATCATTATTTTTCTACACCTAAAACCCCTCAGTATAATGGGCTAGTCGAAAAGAAAAATAGAACATTAATAGAATCCTCTCAAGCCATGTTGGCAGAATATTTACTTCCTAAATATTTTTGGGCTGAAGTGATTAATACTGCATGTTATATTTTGAATAGGGTAAACATCAGATTGAATTTAAACAAAACACCCTATGATCTTCTTACGGGGAGAACACCTAATTTGTTACATTTGTATATTTTTGGATGTAAGATGTTCATATACAATAATGAAAAATCTGCCTTAGGAAAATTTGATCCAAAATCATATGAATGAATTTTTCTTGGATACTCTATAATGTTGTAAAATGTTATAGAGTATTTAACAAAAGAACCTTGGTAGTTGAGGAGACCACACATATTGTATTTAATGAATCTGGAATTTTGGAAGAGCCAAATTTAGAAGAGGATGAGATAAAAAATAACTCCCAAAAGATTGAGAAGATTTCTTTGGATGAAAAGTAGGTGATAGAAAACCTGCTGCCTAGAGATATGAGATTTTCTAAAAATCATCCAAAGGAATTGATTTTAGGTGAACCTAGTGAAGGTGTTAGGACTAAGCATGGATTAAGAAAAGAAGTCAATCATATAGCCTTTATTTCTATGATAAAACCCACAAATATACATCAAACACTTTCGGATGAATTTTGGATTTTAACAATATAAGAAGAATTAAATTTATTTATAAGAAATGAAGTTTGGAAATTAATTGCAAGGTCAAATGATCCAAGTGTAGTTGGCACTAAGTGGGTATTTAAGAATAAAATGAATGACTCAGGAGTTATTATTAAAATTAAGGCTAGATTGGTGGCTAAGAGGGTATAATCAGATTGAAGGCATTGATTTTGAGGACACTTTTGCCCCTGTAGTAAGACTTGAAGCAATTAGGGTTTTATTAGCCTTTGCTTATTTTAAATGATTCAAATTATTTCAAATGGATGTTAAAAATATCTTTTTAAATGGGGCAATTCAAAATAATGTTTATCTAAATTATATTTATAAATTAAAAAAAATATTATATGGATTAAAATAGGCACCTAGGGCTTGCTATGAGAAGTTGAACACTTTTCCTACTTGAGAGATCTTTTGAAAAAAGAAATGTGGACACCACTCTCTTTTTGAAGAAATTAGGAAACAACATACTCATTATACAAATTTATGTTGACAATATTATCCTTGTATCTACAAATAAAAATTTTTGTGATGATTTTTTTAAAAGAATGAGTAGTGAATTTGAGATGAGTCTAATGGAGATCTAAGTTACTTTTTAAGTTTTAGCATAAAGTAAATGGAAAAAAGAACTTTTCATAGTCAGTCGAAGTATGTTAAGGACATCCTTAAAAAGTATGAAATGGACAATTCTAAACCTGTTAGTACGCCTATGAGTTCCCAGTACAGTTGGATAAGGACCCAAAAGGAAAATTTATTGATCAAAAGAAATTTAAGGGAATAATTAGATCTTTGCTTTACTTGACTGCTATCAGACCCGATACTATATTTAGTATTTGTTTATGTGCTAGATTTTAATCTGATCCAAAAGAATCACATTTGACAGCAGTAAAAGGATTTTGAGATATCTCTTGCAAACTCAAAACTTAGGGATTTGATATCCTAAGTTCAGCTCTTCATTTGAAATAATTGGATATTCAAATTCAGACTTTGCAGATTGTATTGTTGATAGAAAGAGTATATTTGGGACATATAAATTTATTGGAAATTCTTTAGTTTCTTGGTCCAGTAGAAATAGAATTCCGTAGCCCTATCTACTGCTGAAGTTGAATACATCGCCTTAGAAAGATGTGTTTCACAATTTCTTTGGTTGAAATAAATGTTAATAGATTTAGGATTAATAATAGATACAATTCCAATTTATTATGATAACACCAGTGTCATTTGTATTTCAAAAATCCTATTCAACATTTTAAAACCAAACATATAGACATTAGGCATCATTTCATAACGGATCATATATCTAAAGGAGAAATTGAACAAAATCATGTTTCAACTAAAAATAACCTTACAAACATTTTTTATAAAACTATTAGCCTTTGATACTTTTAGTACATTAAGAACAAGGCTTGATGTGATTGATTTTAATGCTTAAAAGTTTTATGCAAAACTTGATATACGTGTTTGTGTGATTTTTAATTTATGTGTGTTTTTGTGTTTTGAATGGTTTTAAAATGTTTTCATATCAGATTTCATGTTTCTAATCGATCGTATAAATTTTTCTAAGTATATTATTCGTACTATACAAAATTATTTTCATACTGTACGAATTCTATGGCATGACGATCGTTGATTTGGAATGATTGCATATAGTTTTGTGTTTTCCAATACATGTCATACTGTATGATCACAAGATCATCCCAAATAATGTGTATTCATTCGTATGTACGCATGTAGATGGTTATACGGGTAGAATCATTTATTTATAATTGATCATACATACGAAACTGTAGTTTATATGTACGAACACATGTCATTCAAAGTGGGAGGATGAATCAAATTATCATTAAAATGATCTTAAATAATTGATCATCCCGGATGAACACCTATTTTTCTGTACGATCGTATGGTCAAAAAAAGTATGTACGAAAGGATGCCTCGTAAATTGTGTGAATACAAAAATTTTTTTTTTTTAAATGTATTCATTCGTACATACAAAATTTATTTTCGTACGTATGAACCTATCAATCATACTGTACAAACTTATTTTTTTATGTATGAAAGATCATTTTTTTTAAATAGAAGGTTTTTAGAACTCAAATCTCATTCACTTCAATAGCCTTTTAAATCCTTCTCATCTTCCAATCCTTCAATGGCAAGTTCTACCACTAACGAGGATTCATTTCTTAGGTTTGTTTCTTCCAAGATCACACACTCTAGAATCATTCTCCACATAAAACATTAACTTTCAAATAATGCCGCTTTTTTGCAGCCACCTAATTTGCTTTCATTCTGTCCCTGATCCATTCCTACAATAAGGACATATTTCACTACTTTATAGCCAACATGTCATTTAGCACTGACCATAGTAGGATTAGGTCTTATGTTTTGAAGAAGCGGGTTGAAATTACTAAGGAAGATTTGGGGACATTTTTGCAATTAAGGACTCAAGGAGTTAGAGCCCATACTTTAACTTCTACTTCTGATTTTGACTAGACAAAAATAAACAAAGTGATTAGAGGAATTGAACAAGTGTGTTATTTGCCTAGGGTGTCCACTTTGAACCAAAATATTAGGATCATCCAATATGTTCTTAGAACCTCTATTATTCCTAAAGCTAGTGATCGTATCAATATTACTTCTCTTCTTTCCACTTTCACTTACCTTATTATAACTGGTCAACCAATATATGAAGCCCGACTCATCATTGACTACATTTATGGGCTTTCTGAAATTGGCCATATCTCTCATAAGAGGAAGAAGAATATTGCTTTAGGACACTTAGTGACCTACATTCTTGAGAAGAAGTATAATCTGGTTCATCCTGATCCTCATATAGAATTGCCTATTTACTTCACTGATGATTCATTCAAAGCACTTTTTGTGAGAGATGATGCAAGTGAGGACTCTAAGGGAGAATGGGGAGCATCTACACCTACACCTGCACCTACGCTCGTGCCTTCTTGTGGACCTAACTTTCAGGAGATGGTCTAGTGCTTTGACCGACTAGAGAGTCATTTTGATTAGCGCTTTGATCAAATTCAGGCTCGTATAAATTAGCAGGACGCACAGTACCAGTAGGATATTGGCTAGATACGAGGTCAATTCGACTCGGTGAACACCAACGTGGCTATGATGAGTAGCTATTTTTCCTACTTCAACCAGCCACCTCCTCTAGACCAGGGCCTCTCAGAGTTATAGATGTACTTTTTATGTGATTATCTTTGCTAGTGCATAGTGATGTGATGTGATGATCTTTTATATATATTTATTTAGTGTTTTTCTGTACTTATTTTGTGTTAGAATTTTGATGTAATATTATGATTTTATTGATATCATCTGAGCATTCATTATATCTCATCAATAACTTGATATCAATAAAAATTATCTTATTTTTGCTTTAGTTTATTTGTTCTCTATTAGAAATGTTCGTTTGCCTACATGATAATCCTGACTTAATTGATCTTAAAAATATTATAACATGAACTGTAATGCAAAAAATTAATTTCAATAGAAAATCTAAATTTTCAAAAATATAAGTTAATTTGTAACTCGATTAAGTTAAAGCTATCAATCTCAAGTTCTTTTTAGGCATACATAATTTTAATATTATTATTATAATTTTGATATGTTATTATTCTTTTATTTCTCTTTTCAATATAATTATTTTTGTACTTAGAGAAGTTTGAGTTTTCAGATTTTTGATTTTGGAAAGATCAATTAAAAAGTGAAGAAATATACAAGTGTATAAAAATCAAAAGAATTTGCAATAGTTTGCAAATTGAAAAGAGGCATAAAATTAGCCTAAATACAAAAAAGATGCACAAAGTGTGCCACAAATATTAAAAAGATACGCAATGTCGCCAAAATAAGTATATGTTTTTTTCTCTATCTTTTAATCTTCAATTTCAAATCAATCTAATGTTCAATTATATTTTGTATTAGAAAATGACTTCAATTAATCTTCATTTCGTCATCTTTACAATAATTCTCTTTAAATTGTCTAGAATGTTTCAAGACCTTGATATATTTATCTTGTCTATGTATTATGAATCTTTATTTTCCTCTAATGAACATTAATCTTAATCTTGTTATTGTATTTATAAATCAATCTCTTTAAGGATCAATTATTAAAGGTTTCTCATATGACTTATTATATTTCTTTTATTTTTCTTCTTCTCTTTTTGCTGTTGTCAAAAAAGGTGAGAAATATTGTTTGCTTGCTTTATTCTTAGTGTTTTGCCTTGTCTTTTGTTTTTGTATTTCTCACTTTGTGTGTTTTTAAAACTTAAAAAATTAAAATTTGATTTGTTCTTAATAGAAATTCTCTTATATTCACATGCTTATTCATTTAGGGGGAGTTAAGGAGAAATTTAGGACTTTCAATTTTATTCAAATAATAATTGTTTTGCCATTATAAAAAGAGAGAGATTGTTGAAATAGTTGCTACTTAGTTTTGAATGTTTGATATTCTTGCAACTTGTATGTTTTTTATGATTCCAAATATTTTTAATTTGATTATTATTTCTCCTAACATATTTTATGAAGAATTATTTTGCTCTTGTGTGTACTAATATTTTAGGGAAATCAGACTCTGGATTGTTGAAGACTTCAAATCAAAGATCAGTTTAGAGTTTATTGTGTTTGAAGCCTGTATTTTTTATTTTATTGAGTCTGAGAGAGTAATTATAATTGAGTAACTGAGCACACACACCGGGGGAGAGTTTAAAATTCACGATTTTTAAATTGATCATATTGTATGATATAACTTCGTATGGGATGATGTGATCAGTTATTTCTCCCAACGAGTAGTTGAGCAAACTGAAATGAAAATATTTTTCTAAGTATTGATCGTACGGATGATATTTAATTCTTACCGGGATGAACTCCTCTGTTTTGTCCTCGTACAAAGATCATACAGATAATATTTAATTTTGTACCAGGATGAACGCCTCTATTTTGTCCTCATACGAAGATCGTATGGATGATATTTAATTTCGTACAAGGAAGAACTCCTCTATTTTGTCCTCATAGGAAGATCATAGGGATGATATTTAATTTTGTACAGGGACAAACTCCTCTATTTTGTCATAATACAAAGATCGCACGGACGATATTTAATTTCTTACTGGGATGATTATCTCGGGTCTATTTTCGTTCATTTCATCCTGACATTTCGTACATACGAACTTTGAAATTTTTTTGTTCGTACCGGACAAACTTGGTTCATACCGGACGATGATCGCGTACGAAATGAGTTTGTACTGATTCACAATGTGTTCGTACACAACAGTATTTGAACTATTCGTATATACGAACATATGATCGTATTGTACTATCGTGTATGCTCTAAATTGAAAATTTCAATTTTCTAGATGATTTTTTGTGTCTTTTGTATAAAAGGGTCCATTTTAAACTAACATAAATAATCTTCTAAGGCTTGACTTTGTGAGTTTTCAAGGGCAATTGGAAGAGAGAGCGTGAGAGAGTGCTTAAGAGAGATTTATTGCAGGTGAAGTGTGAAGGTTTCACAGGGTTACTCAAATGTAAGGATATCTATGTATTTGTTTGTTATCACACTTCCTCTTGCCTTTTTAAATTGCTCGTGAGAAGATCTTGAAAAAGATCGATTGTCTGCCGACACTTGGAAAGTGTGAACAACCAAAGGTTCGCTGCTCACACTTGGAGGATGTAAAAAGATGAAGGTTCACTACCTATACTTGGAGGGTGTAAAAGAACGAAGGTTTTTTACCTACACTTGGAGAGTGTGAACAGCCGATGGTTCTCTGCCGACACTTAAAGGGTGTAAACAGCCAAGGGTACTCTACCTACACTTAGAGGATGTAAAAGGACAACGGTTCTCTGCCGCACCAGGGATTGGTGGAAGAGAGTTTTGTGAAGGCTTTTTCATTTTGTTGTTGGGGAAAAAGGAGAGACACTTGTGGTAATAGTGCAATACTTGAAGAGGGAGTCTTCAAGGAGTGGATGTAGGTTGTGTTTGACCGAACCACTATAAATCTGTGTCATTTTATTTTTCCGCTGCTTATTTACTTACTGCAAGTTTTATTTTTCTGTGGTTGAAAAGTGTTTTTAAAACATTAATTAACTTGCTACTAATCATTAACTGGTTTCAAATTTTTTAAATCCAAGAAGGAATTCTTAAAATTACCAATTCACCCCCCCCTCTTGGTTAGCCTTGGGATATTAGCTTAGGCTTAACAACTTATTCTAGATTCAACAAGATATAAATATAGTCCACTAGGCATGCAATCTTTTATGAATGAAATTTAATGCAGATTTATAGGGTAATTCACATAAGAATATATTGAAATTGTTAAATTGATTATATTGTTTAATTATAAGAAGATATTAGAAAACAATTTTTTTTCTTTATTGGTGATCTGTTTTTGCATATATATGAAATCAAATTTGAATGTTAAAGAAATATATTTTGATGAAACACGACTCAAGATTTTCTCTTCAAGTTTAGTTTGTAGAAGTAGAGTTAAAGTTTTCAATCAAATTTTTAAATAAAGTTAATGATAATATATAGTTAATTAAGTTTGATCCTCATGAAAATGCTACTCTACTTATCATATATTATTGATTCAACCAATGCACTTAAGTATAACGTTCAAATCACCAACAAGTTTTTAGCACTATTATAAGGGATCAATATTATTATCTAGGAGTTAGCATTTATTCAATTATATGTGGTTTTAATTTAACTTATTATTTGTTTTTTTATTTATTCTTTTTATTTCTTTTTTTTTTAGTTAGTTTTATCTTACTAGTGCATGCATTATGCAGGAAAATCTACATTGATAACCTTTAATCTTGAAATTTAATAACATGTAAAAGAAATAAAAGGAAACAATATTATCCCTTGCATAATCATACAATAGAATACCCACTCAATGACATAGATTTCCTTAGATCTTTAAGAGATGAAGCTCGCCTCTTATGTATGGCATTCATTGAATCATCAATCGGCTAGAAAATTTAATTATTCAAATAGTGTAAAATTCTCAAATTGGGGGTTTTCAAAATTAAAATCTTAATCTTTTGACAGAAAGTTTATTTGAAATCTATATGACCTTTAAATATAATGGTGTGTTGAAAGAAGCAATAAGACTTATTTTTCTTTAATTTTTACTAAGAGATAAAAAAATATTGTTAAATTCACTATTTCATCAAAATAAATTGGAATAAACATGAAAAAAAATGGTAAAATAAAATTTCCCATAAAAAATAGCCAAGTTAAGAGATGATATAACCTCATTCAGTCAATTGGATAATGAATCAATTTATGAGACTTAGAAGGGATGTAACAACTTTAAGGAAATGCTCACATCATACATTATCTGATTGGTTGATTGCTCAAAATTTTTATAATGGTTTAGTTGGAACATTATGAAAAATAATAATAGATGCTATTACAAGAGGATCATTAATGTCTAAACCATTTGAATAGGCCTATACACTAATAGAGGACATTATCACTATAAATTTTCTATGGATATCTCATAAAATGAATATAAAGAAAGAAGCAATTATGAATGAAAATAATGTTTTGTTTATTTTGACTTCTCAAGTAGCTGCTATTTTTAATAAATTAGATAATATGAGGGCAACAACAATAATAAATCAATTAATCATATGTGATATTATGATATTTCTCATTTAAGTGAATAATGCCCTTAAAATTTGGAATCTATAAACTACGTGATAAATAGATAAAATAATCCTCGCTCAAATATTTATGATCTTATTTAAAAAAGGCTCCTTTTTTTTTTGGAATAACAGACAAAATATATAAGAAAATAATTGGAATAATAATCAAAATGATTTGATAGGAAGCTAAAATAATAATTATGAAAATAATAGTTTATATTTAAGAACTAATTTCTTACCAATATTTCATCCTCAAGTTTAATCTACAGAAAAAAGTTGTTTTTTGAAGAGGCTATGTTGTAAATGAGCATTCAATTGCAAAGTCAAGCTACAATAATTAGAAACATTAATGCATAATAAGGATAATTAGCAAATATATTGGCTAGTATACCTCCATGAACTTTGCCTAGTAATGCAAAAGTAAAGTATAAGAAAAATGTCAAAGATCATGTAAGTGTTGCAACTCAAGCGTATGAGTTTATATTTTTGATGATAACAAATATTATGGCTCACATCCTATTGTTTACTTATATTTGCAATATATTTTTATTTGTGTGTGTACTAACTTTCAATAATACCATGCACCATCCAATAAAGATTCAAGGCTTAATATTGGATAGAATAGGTTATGTTGTAACAATTTTTGTAATATTTATTGATGTATTTTTTATTTCTTGAGTTAAGTCCTATAAAAGTGTGTGCTTGCATGGTGGCCATCCACACACAAACTCAGGGGGAGTGAGATTGAGTCAAAACCAGAAGTTTAACTTTTGAACTAATTGTATTGGACAATTTTTATCATCCAGGACGATCAGCTCATTGAATTAATCATACTGGACGATTTCGATCATCCAGGACGATTTGTTATGATTTTGAAAAATAACCACCGATAATAATTTAGGCAAGAATTTAAGGTTCAAATTTTGTTCTAATTGTCCCAGACGATTTAGATCGATAAAAATCATGCCTAATTGATCATGTGATTATGGGACTAATTATGGTTAAATTGTTCAATCTGATTGTCCTAGATAATCTGTATATCATATTGGATGATATTTGCCAACATATTTGATTTTCCTAAATCGTCCAAGATGAAATTTCATAACTTTTCTTCTAATCGTCCTGGACGAACTATAATATAGTCTTGGATGATCTGTACAAATTTGAATTGATCGTCCAAGACTATCATGATATCGTCTAGGACTATGAGGTCAAATTCTGCATTTCATACTAGACGATCCTGTGATCGTCCAAGATGATTTTTGGCATTGGAATTGAGTTTTTAGGATTTTTTGAAGCCCTTTTCTTAAGCATATTGTACGGGATGATCCTTCGATCATCCTAGATGATATTTGTCTCCAAGATTGATTTTTAAGGTCTTTCAAAGCCCTCTATTTAAGCTTTGTCAAGGCACTTGGTAAGTGTCTTTGGCAGTAATTGAAGCTTCATTTTACTAGAGAAAACTTAAAGAGAGAACTTGAAAGGGAGAGAGGAAAGGATGGAGTTTGAGAGAGGGAGAAGATCTTTGGAGGGGATTTCAAGGGAGTGTGGAGGGGGTTTCATATGATTGCTCCGACAAGCTTGCACCTTAGTACTATCGAATTTAAGATTTGCCTTGAGGGAAGTTTTGGGAAGAGAAAGATCTTTTTGGTGTCAAAGGACTCGACTACTCCGCCGCACTAAGGAAGGTGGAAGTGATTTTGTAAGGGCTTATCCAACTAGCTGTGGGGGCTAAAGAAAAGTCACTAAAGATTTAGTATAATACTCGGAGGGTGCCTCTAAGAAGTGGACGTAGGTCAGGTTGGACTGAACCACTATAAATTTGGTGTATTCTTTCTGATTATTTTTCAAACTTTATTATTACTACGATTAACTACTTAGATGAAATCTCTAATTAATATTTTTATTATTTATTTAATTTATTTCTACTATAAGATATAAACGATTCTCTTTTAGTTAATGAAGTTTTTAAATATCTAATTCACCCCCCTCTTCGTTAGCCTCGGGACTAGTTCATAAGGGCTTAACATCCCTAATGAACATTCAAGTGGTATCAGAGCGGGATTCATAAAATCAAGTTTTTGTAAACTTTTAAATTTTGATTCATGGCTAACTTTTATAATCGTAATATTTCAAAAGGATATTCAATCACCTAACCACCTTTATTTGAAAATATTTCTTTTAATTTTTTAGAAATTTGCATGTGTACTTTATGCAATCAATTAACTAACGAATGTGGCATATATTTCTAACTGGTTATTCTATACCATCACGTGTTATAGATAGAATTAAAATTGATATTCTTTTTAATCAAAGGAGTAGGGTAGAATAAATTAATGCTTAATTGAATGCTAAATATTTAAACTATTTTTTATGTGCTTTAAATTCTGAAGATTATATGTAATTTCCACATGCACTACTAGCAAGAAAATTTAGAACAAATTACACACTACATATGAAGGTACTAGTGAAGTCAAGCAATATAGGTTGAATATTTTAATGCATAATTATGAACTATTTTGCATGAAATCTTATGAGACGATCTTAGACATGTATACTAGTTTTATTCAAAGTGTGACACAATTACTTCACTTAGGTAAAAAATTTTTAAACTTTAAAAATGTCAATAAAATTTTGCATTGTCTACTTGATAAGTTTGATATCAAAGTCATGTTTATATGTAAATAAAAAAAATTGAATGATTCTTCTATTAATAATTTAATTGGCTCACTCATTACCTACGAGCAAAGTTTGGGTCAAAGACTTTTAGATGTAGGTGAAATGATAGTGCTAAAAACTAAAGATACAAAAAAAGTGACTTAGTAAATGACGAAAGTGATGACTTAACAAGAAAATTGGAAAGCCTACTAAAGCACAAGCAAAAACATCAATAAAAGTGGAATAAAAGTAAAAATGGTAAGAATATTAAGATTTTCACTAACATTATTTGCTTGGGATGTAGGAAACCTAGACATAAAAAAAATTAATTCCATAATTTGAAAACTCTTCCTGCAAAGAAAAAGGATAAAACTAAGTAAATTGCAAAAATGTCATATGATAAAAGCAAAAAATCTCATGGGAAAACCTAGTTTCTGAATCATCAAACTAGGAGCAAGGTAATGAGGTATAAAGTTTTATTTGTGTGTTTATTTGTTTAGTTATTATATGTATATATATTTGCTATTTTATTTTATTCATTTTAATTTTTTTGTGCTATGTTTTATAATCGTTTTATTTTTTTGTATACTTTTTTGTGATTTATCTCCGATCTATACACACAAATCAATGTTCACATTATGTTTCCTTAAGAGAATCAATTCACTTCTCTTAAATTTTTTAAAATAAAAATTTTACCTCCTTCTTTCCAAAAAAATTAGTAAGTAGTGATTGACTTTCCAAAATCAGTTAAAGTAAGAAACATCGATGATTGTCTCTCTTCTTCTAATTCCTTTAGTGGTATGTTTTCTTTTTGAAGCAAAATCTATTTCAAATTTAAAGTTGGACTTTCAAATGAGATCTATTTTATCTTCTTACAGTAATTTATCTCATATGAATAATTCTCAAAGTCATTAAATCTTTTTCAAGTTTTTTTGATCAGGTTGCGATATTTATCATTTGAATATGATTCTATTTTGTGGTCTATTCTTCCTTATATTAGATAGTGATGTTTTCTTCTCTATTATCTAGAAGATATTCTCACAGCTAAGAGTCTTTATAGGTTTTGAAAGGGAGCTAGCTTGTAGAAAAGATAAGATGCATAAAATGAGCCTAAAAAATACTAAAAAATATATGCAATGATTGCCAAAAAAATTAAAAGATATAAAAAGTATATCAAAAATTAAAAGATGTACAAAGTGCATCAAACAACTGATAAGAGGCACCAAATAAGCCCACAAGAAATTAAGATTCCTTCTCTTTCAAAATTTTAAATCTTAGAAAAATTTATGTGTTAATTGATATCTTCAAATACTTAATTTTTGAAAATTATAATTTTGATTGATTACTTTATAATATTATTTTATCATATATTTTTCTAAAAAGAAGTTTGAACATATTCATTTTCTTATCTGATTTTTTGTTTGAATTAATTTTTTTTAAAAGGATTTTAACCTGCAAGGAGCATGAGCTAGGGTAAATAAAATTCAAATTTCTAACCTTTCTAGATCTTAGTGTGATCAATACATTTCTTACTATAGTTTTAAATAAAATCAAGAGATGACTTTCTCATTTCATGAAAATTTGTTAAAATTAATTGATTTTGCTTAAACATTACCATCACCCCCAACTGATTAAGAGTTGATTTGATCTTTTGTGCTTATTTTATTTTTTGTTGTTTGTTTCTTTTCTGTGCTTCTCTTCTTTTTGATAATATCAAAGGGGGAAAATTGGTTGTATTTTTATTTAAGTTGCATATGCTTATCATGTAATTTCTTTAGTTTATTTGTTTTGTAGTTTTTATTTTTTATTTATTTAATTTTCCCTACTTTTAATATAATTATCTTAGTGAGGGAGAGATTAGGAGAAAATATTTTTAAATTTGTAAATTCAATCAGTAATATTTGCCAACATCAAAAAGGGGAAGATTGTTGCAACTCGAGCGTATGAGTTTATATTTTTTATGATAATAAATATTATAGCTCACATCTTGTTGTCTACTTATATTTACAATATATTTTTATTTATGTGTATAGTAACTTTTTAGGATACCATGTACCATCCAATAAAGATTTAAGGCTCAATATTGGATAGAATTAGTTATGTTGTAATAATTTTTGTAATATTCATTGATTTATTTTTGATTTCTTGAGTCAAGTCCTATAAGGGTGTATGCTTGCTTGGTGGCCATCCATACACACATTGAGGGGGAGTGAGATTGAGTCAAAACTAAATGTTCAAGTTTTGAACTAATCGTACTTGATGGTTTATATCATCTAGGACAATTAACACACTGAACTAATCATATTGGATGATTTTGATCATCGAGGATGATTTGTTTTGATCTTAGAAAATAGCCTCCAATGATAATTTAGAAAAGGATTTAAGGTTCAAATTTTGTTCTGATCATACTGGACAATTTAGATCATCCTAAACGATCAATACACATCATATTTAAATTGATCATGCGATTAGGAGACTAATTATGGTTAGATTATTTAATCAGATCATCCTGGATGATATGTATATCACCTTAGATGATCTGCATATCATACTGAATGATGTTTACCGATATATTTTATTTTTTTAAATCATCCAAGATGAAATACTATAATTTTTCTTTTAATTGTTTAGGATGATCAACAATGTCACCTTGAATGATCTGTATAAATTTGAACTAATTGTCTAGGACTATCCTGATATCGTCTAGGATAATTAGGTCAAATTCTACACATCGTAATAGACAATCCTACTATCATTCAGGATAATTTTTGGTGCAGGAATTAAGTTTTTAGTGTTTTCTAAAGCCCTCTATTTAAGCATATTGTACTGAACAATTCTTTGATGGCCCTGGATGATATTTAATGTTAAGATTGATTTTTAGGGTTTTTCAAATCCCTATATTTAATCTTTATCAAGGAGCTTAGTAAGTGTCTTTGGCAGCCATTGAAGCTTCGTTCTTCTATACAAAACTTGAAGAGTGAACTTGAAAGAGAGAGAGGAAAGGGTAAAATTTGAGAGAGGGAGAAGATCCTTGGATGGGGTTTCAAGGGAGTGTGGAGGGGATTTAACATGGTAACTCCGACAAGCTTGCACCTTAGTACCATTGGATTCAAGGTTTGTCTTGAGAAAAGTTTATGGAAGAAGAAGATCTCTTTGGTGTCAAAGGATCTGGCTACTCCGCCGTATAAGGGAAGGTGGAAGTGATTTTGTAAGTGCTTCTCCGCCTAGCTGTGGGGGCTAAATGAGAGTCACTAATTGTTTAGTGTAATACTTTGAGGGTGCCTCCGAGGAGTGGACGTAGGTCAGGTTGGACAGAACCACTATAAAGTTGGTGTGTTCTTTCTGATTATTTTTTGTACTTTATTTTTACTATGATTAATTTCTTGGGTGAAATCTCTAATTAATCTTTTTATTATTGATTTAATTTATTTCTACTGCAAGATATAATAAGATTTTTCTTTTAATTAAAGAAGTTTTTAAATATTCAATTCACCACCCTCTTAGTTAGCATCGAGACTAGTTCATAAGAGCTTAACAATCCTAACAAACTTTCAGTAAGGCAATTAAACTTAGAAGTGGAAGAAATTAGAAGGGTTGAGAAAGGAAAATCAAAACTTAAATGAACAAAACAAGGGTAAAAAAAAGGAAAAATATTAAAAGTGACAAAATTAAAAGGAGTGATAATAATAATAATAATATAATAAATAAGAGAAAAACTAAAAACCCTCCATCCTTTCCACAAAACTTATAGAAGCATAAACTAGATAAATAATTATCTAGTTTTTTAGAAATCTTGAGAAATTTATAAACAAGATTCTATTTACTAAATCACTTGAATAAATGCCTAGATATACAAAGCTTATAAAAGATATACTCCCCAAACAGAGAAAACTAGAAGAATTTGAAATTGTAGTCTTCATTGATAAATGTATGGTAATCCTTTAATTGAAACATTCATAGAGATTAAATGATCGAAAGAGTTTCATAATTTCATGTGGAGTTGGGGAAAAGTCTTTGGAAAATCTTTGTGTGACTTAGGAACTTGTATAAACATAACAAATATATCAAATTTTAAGAAATTAGGGTTTGGGGAGGTTCAACCAACTATAACTATATTAATTGTTAACAAATTATTGGCATATCATAGCCGATAAAAAAAATGTTTGGTGAAGTTGGATAAATTTATCTTCATTGTCAACTTTATAGTACTTGATATGGAGGAAGATAAAAGAATTAATCATTACCATAAAAGGTTTTTTAGCTTCAAAAAGAATCATGATAGATGAGAAGAAGGCGGAATTAACCATAATAGTTCACAAAACAATAGTAAGTTATATTGTTTTTCAATCATTGAAGTTCCTTAATTAAATAATAATGTGTGCTATAGAGTTGTTTTAATGTAAGAATGTGTACAAGAAGACTGTGGGGAATGGACTTGAATATGGATGCACTTTAACAAACAATATCAGATGTATAACAAATGAGGGAAATTGAATACAGTCCTTTTTCTAATAATGTACTAAGACTTATTTAAGAAAAAACAAAATTAGATATGTCTTCTATAACACAACACATGATGTCATGACTTGGAGGGGGGGGGGGGGGGGGGAGTGATGGAAGAGAACATGAATATGGATTCACTTTAACGAACATTATAAGATGTATAAAAAAATGGGGGAATGGAATTCAATCCATTTTCGAATAAAGCATAAAGATAGACTTCTTTAATAAAACAATTGAAATATTTTATATGTATTATATCGCACAACACATGATGTTATGACCTGGACCAACAGTCTGAAATAGGGGTGAAACAAGTCGAGTTAAGCTTGAGTTTGGGCTAGCTTGAGCTCGCCTTGTCAACTCAGAGAAAGCATAAACTCGAGCTCATATGGTGAGCTTGAACTCGGCTTACCGGAGTGAATGGTGGTTTGGGCACAACTCTGGAGCTTGCCCCATAAATATAAAATAAAAGGAAACAATATTATCCCTTGCATAATCATACAATAGAATACCCTCCAATGACATAGATTTCCTTAGATCTTTAAGAGATGAGCTCGCCTCTTATGTATGGCATTCATTGAATCATCAATCGGCTAGAAAATTTAATTATTCAAATAGTGTAAAATTCTCAAATTGGGGGTTTCAAAATTAAAATCTTAATCTTTTGACAGAAAGTTTATTTGAAATCATATGACCTTTAATATAAATGGTGTGTTGAAAGAAGCAATAGACTTATTTTTCTTTAATTTTACTAAGAGATAAAAAAAATATTGTTAAATTCACTATTTCATCAAAATAAATTGGAATAAACATGAAAAAAAATGGTAAAATAAAATTTCCCATAAAAAATAGCCAAGTTAATGAGATGATATAACCTCATTCAGTCAATTGGATAATGAATCATTTATGAGACTTAGAAGGGATGTAACAACTTTAAGGAAATGCTCACACATACATTATCTGATTGGTTGATCTCAAAATTTTTATAATGGTTTAGTTGGAACATTATGAAAAATAATAAGATGCTATTACAAGAGGTCATTAATGTCTAAACCATTTGAATAGGCCTTACACTATAGAGGACATTATCACTATAATTTTCTATGGATATCTCATAAAATGAATATAAAGAAAGAAGCAATTATGAATGAAAATAAAGTTTTGTTTATTTTGACTTCTCAAGTAGCTGCTATTTTTAATAAATTAGATAATATGAGGGCAACAAATAATAAATCAATTAATCATATGTGATATTATGATATTTCTCATTTAAGTGAATAATGCCCTTAAAATTTGGAATCTATAAACTACGTGATAAAATAGATAAAATAATCCTCGCTCAAATATTTATGATCTTATTTAAAAAAGGCTCCTTTTTTTTTTGGATATACAGACAAAATATATAAGAAAATAATTGGAATAATAATCAAAATGATTTGATTGAAGCTAAAATAATAATTATGAAAATAATAGTTATATTTAAGAACTAATTTCTTACCAATATTTCATCCTCAAGTTTAATCTACAGAAAAAAGTTTTTTTTGAAGAGGCTATGTTGTAAATGAGCATTCAATTGCAAAGTCAAGCTACAATAATTAGAAACATTAATGCATAATAAGGATAATTAGCAAATATATTGGCTAGTATACCTCCATGAACTTTGCCTAGTAATGCAAAATAAAGTATAAGAAAAATGTCAAAGATCTGTAAGTGTTGCAACTCAAGGTATGAGTTTATATTTTTGATGATAACAAATATTATGGTCACATCCTTTTGTTTACTTATATTTGAATATATTTTATTTTGTGTGTGTACTAACTTTCAATAATACCATGCACCATCCAATAAAGATTCAAGGCTTAATATTGGATGAATAGGTTATGTTGTAAAATTTTTGTAATATTTATTGATGTATTTTTTATTTCTTGAGTTAAGTCCTATAAAAGTGTGTGCTTGCATGGTGGCCATCCACACACAAACTCAGGGGGAGTGAGATTGAGTCAAACCAGAAGTTTAACTTTTGAACTAATTGTATGGACAATTTTTATCATCCAGGACGATCAGCTCATTGAATTAATCATACTGGACGTTTCGATCATCCAGGACGATTTGTTATGATTTTGAAAAATAACCACCAATATAATTTAGGCAAGAATTTAAGGTTCAAATTTTGTTCTAATTGTCCCAGACGATTTAGATCGATAAAAATCTGCCTAATTGATCATGTGATTATGGGACTAATTATGGTTAAATTGTTCAATCTGATTGTCCTAGATAATCTGTATATCATATTGGATGATATTTGCCAACATATTTGATTTTCCTAAATCGTCCAAGATGAAATTTCATAAATTTTCTTCTAATCGTCGGACGAACTATAATATAGTCTTGGATGATCTGTACAAATTTGAATTGATCGTCAAGACTATCATTGATATCGTCTAGGACTATAGGTCAAATTCTGCATTTCATACTAGACATCCTGTGATCGTCCAAGATGATTTTTGGATTGGAATTGAGTTTTTTAGGATTTTTTGAAGGCTTTTCTTAAGCATATGTACGGGATGATCCTTCGATCATCCTAGATGATATTTTGTCTCCAAGATTGATTTTTAAGGTCTTTCAAAGCCCTCTATTTAAGCTTTGCAAGCACTTGGTAAGTGTCTTTGGCAGAATTGAAGCTTCATTTTCTAGAGAAACTTAAAGAGAGAACTTGAAAGGGAGAGAGGAAAGGATGGAGTTTGAGAGAGGGAGAAGATCTTTGGAGGGATTTCAAGGGAGTGTGGAGGGGGTTTCATGATTGCCTCGACAAGCTTGCACTTAGTACTATCGAATTTAAGATTTCCTGAGGGAAGTTTTGGGAGAGAAAGATCTTTTTGGTGTCAAAGGACTCGACTACTCCGCGCACACAGAGGTGAAGGGAAGTGATTTGTAAGGGCTTATCCACTAGCTGTGGGGGCTAAAGAAAAGTCACTAAAGATTTAGTATAATACTCGGAGGGTGCCTCTAAGAAGTGGACGTAGGTCAGGTTGGACTGAACCACTATAAATTTGGTGTATTCTTTCTGATTATTTTTCAAACTTTATTATTACTACGATTAACTACTAGATGAAATCTCTAATTAATTTTTTATTATTTATTTAATTTATTTCTACTATAAGATATAAACGATTCTCTTTAGTTAATGAAGTTTTTAAATATCTAATTCACCCCTCTTCGTTAGCCTCGGGATAGTTCATAAGGGCTTAACATCCCTAATGAACATTCAAGTGGTATCAGAGCGGGATTCATAAAATCAAGTTTTTGTAAACTTTTAAATTTGATTCATGGCTAACTTTTATAATCGTAATATTTCAAAAGGATATTCAATCACCTAACCACTTTATTTGAAATATTTTTTTAATTTTTTAGAAATTTGCATGTGTACTTTATGCAATCAATTAACTAACGAATGTGGCATATATTTCTAACTGGTTATTCTATCCATCACGTGTTATAGATAGAATTAAAATTGTATTTTTTTAATCAAAGGAGTAGGGTAGAATAAATTAATGCTTAATTGAATGCTAAATATTTAAACTATTTTTTATGTGCTTTAAATTGAAGATTATATGTAATTTCCACATGCACTACTAGCAAGAAAATTTAGAACAAATTACACACTACATATAGGTACTAGTGAAGTCAAGCAATATAGGTTGAATATTTTAATGCATAATTAAAACTATTTTGCATGAAATCTATGAGACGATCTTAGACATGTATACTAGTTTTATTCAAAGTGTGACACAATTACTTCACTTAGGTAAAAAATTTTTAAACTTTAAAAAGTCAATAAAATTTTGCATGTCTACTTGATAAGTTTGATATCAAAGTCATGTTATATGTAAATAAAAAAAATTGATGATTCTTCTATTATAAATTTAATTGGCTCACTCATTACCTACGAGCAAAGTTTGGGTCAAAGACTTTTAGATGTAGGTGAAATGATAGTGCTAAAAACTAAAGATACAAAAAAAGTGACTTAGTAATGCGAAAGTGACTTAACAAGAAAATTGGAAAGCTACTAAAGCACAAGAAAAACATCAATAAAAGTGGAATAAAAGTAAAAAATGGTAAGAATATTAAGATTTTCACTAACATTATTTGCTTGGGATGTAGAAAACCTAGACATAAAAAAAATTAATTCCATAATTTGAAACTCTTCCTGCAAAGAAAAAGGATAAAACTAAGTAAATTGCAAAAATGTCAATGATAAAAGCAAAAAATCTCATGGGAAAACCTATTTCTGAATCATCAAACTAGGAGCAAGGTAATGAGGTATAAAGTTTTATTTGTGTGTTTATTTGTTTAGTTATTATATGTATATATATTCTATTTTATTTTATTCATTTTAATTTTTTTGTGCTATGTTTTATAATCTTTTATTTTTTTGTATACTTTTTTGTGATTTATCTCCGATCTATACACACAATCAATGTTCACATTTGTTTCCTTAAGAGAATCAATTCATTCTCTTAAATTTTTTAAAATAAAATTTTACCTCCTTCTTTCCAAAAAAATTAGTAAGTAGTGATTGACTTTCCAAAATCAGTTAAAGTAAGAAACATCGATGATTGTCTCTCTCTTCTAATCCTTTAGTGGTATGTTTTCTTTTTGAAGCAAAATCTATTTCAAATTTAAATTGGACTTTCAAATGAGATCTATTTTATCTTCTTACAGTAATTTATCTCATATGAATAATTCTCAAAGTCATTAAATCTTTTTCAAGTTTTTTTGATCAGGTTGCGATATTTATCATTTGAATATGATTCTATTTTGTGGTCTATTCTTCCTTATATTAGATAGTGATGTTTTCTTCTCTATTATCTAGAAGATATTCTCACACTAAGAGTCTTTAAGGTTTTGAAAGGGAGCTAGCTGTAAAAAGATAAGATGCATAAAATGAGCCTAAAAATACTAAAAATATATGCAATGATTGCAAAAAAATTAAAAGATATAAAAGTATATCAAAAATTAAAAGATGTACAAAGTGCATCAAACAACAGATAAGAGGCACCAAATAGCCCACAAGAAATTAAGATTCCTTCTCTTTCAAAATTTTAAATCTTAGAAAAATTTATGTGTTAATTGATATCTTCAAATACTTAATTTTGAAAATTATAATTTTGATTGATTACTTTATAATATTATTTTATCTATATTTTTCTAAAAAGAAGTTTGAACATATTTATTTTCTTATCTGATTTTTTGTTGAATTAATTTTTTTTAAAGGATTTTAACTGCAAGGAGCATGAGCTAGGGTAAAAAATTCAAATTTCTAACCTTCTATAGATCTTAGTGTGATCAATACATTTCTTACTATAGTTTTAAATAAAATCAAGAGATACTTTCTCATTTCATGAAAATTTGTTAAAATTAATTGATTTTGCTTAAACATTACCATCCCCCAACTGATTAAGAGTTGATTTGATCTTTTGTGCTTATTTTATTTTTTGTTGTTTGTTTCTTTTCTGTGCTTCTCTTCTTTTTGATAATATCAAAGGGGGAAAATTGGTTGTTTTTTTATTTAAGTTGCTTGCTTATCATGTAATTTCTTTAGTTTATTGTTTTGTAGTTTTTATTTTTTTTTATTTAATTTTCCCTACTTTTTATATAATTATCTTAGTGAGGGAGAGATTAGGAGAAAATATTTTTAAATTTGTAAATTCAATCGTAATATTTGCCAACATCAAAAAGGGGAGATTGTTGCAACTCGAGCGTATGAGTTTATATTTTTTATGATAATAAATATTATAGCTCACATCTTGTTGTCTACTTATATTTACAATATATTTTTATTTATGTGTATAGTAACTTTTTAGGATACCATGACCATCCAATAAAGATTTAAGGCTCAATATTGGATAGAATTAGTTATATAATAATTTTTGTATATTCATTGATTTATTTTTGATTTCTTGGTCAAGTCCTATAAGGGTGTATGCTTGCTGTTGGTGGCCATCCATACACACATTGAGGGGGAGTGAGATTGAGTCAAAACTAAATGTTCAAGTTTTGAAACTAATCGTACTTGATGGTTATATCATATAGGACATTAACACACTGAACTAATCATATTGGATGATTTGATCATCGAGGATGATTTGTTTGATCTTAGAAAATAGCCTCCAATGATAATTTAGAAAAGGATTTAAGGTTCAAATTTTGTTCTATCATACTGGACAATTTAGATCATCCTAAACGATCAATACACATCATATTTAAATTGATCATGCGATTAGGAGACTAATTATGGTTAGTTATTTTTTATCAGTTTAAGGAGAAATTTAGGACTTTCAATTTTATTCAAATAATAATTGTTTTGCCATTATAAAAAGAGAGAGATTGTTGAAATAGTTGCTACTTAGTTTTGAATGTTTGATATTCTTGCAACTTGTATGTTTTTTATGATTCCAAATATTTTTAATTTGATTATTATTTCTCCTAACATATTTTATGAAGAATTATTTTGCTCTTGTGTGTACTAATATTTTAGGGAAATCAGACTCTGGATTGTTGAAGACTTCAAATCAAAGATCAGTTTAGAGTTTATTGTGTTTGAAGCCTGTATTTTTTATTTTATTGAGTCTGAGAGAGTAATTATAATTGAGTAACTGAGCACACACACCGGGGGAGAGTTTAAAATTCACGATTTTTAAATTGATCATATTGTATGATATAACTTCGTATGGGATGATGTGATCAGTTATTTCTCCCAACGAGTAGTTGAGCAAACTGAAATGAAAATATTTTTCTAAGTATTGATCGTACGGATGATATTTAATTCTTACCGGGATGAACTCCTCTGTTTTGTCCTCGTACAAAGATCATACAGATAATATTTAATTTTGTACCAGGATGAACGCCTCTATTTTGTCCTCATACGAAGATCGTATGGATGATATTTAATTTCGTACAAGGAAGAACTCCTCTATTTTGTCCTCATAGGAAGATCATAGGGATGATATTTAATTTTGTACAGGGACAAACTCCTCTATTTTGTCATAATACAAAGATCGCACGGACGATATTTAATTTCTTACTGGGATGATTATCTCGGGTCTATTTTCGTTCATTTCATCCTGACATTTCGTACATACGAACTTTGAAATTTTTTTGTTCGTACCGGACAAACTTGGTTCATACCGGACGATGATCGCGTACGAAATGAGTTTGTACTGATTCACAATGTGTTCGTACACAACAGTATTTGAACTATTCGTATATACGAACATATGATCGTATTGTACTATCGTGTATGCTCTAAATTGAAAATTTCAATTTTCTAGATGATTTTTTGTGTCTTTTGTATAAAAGGGTCCATTTTAAACTAACATAAATAATCTTCTAAGGCTTGACTTTGTGAGTTTTCAAGGGCAATTGGAAGAGAGAGCGTGAGAGAGTGCTTAAGAGAGATTTATTGCAGGTGAAGTGTGAAGGTTTCACAGGGTTACTCAAATGTAAGGATATCTATGTATTTGTTTGTTATCACACTTCCTCTTGCCTTTTTAAATTGCTCGTGAGAAGATCTTGAAAAAGATCGATTGTCTGCCGACACTTGGAAAGTGTGAACAACCAAAGGTTCGCTGCTCACACTTGGAGGATGTAAAAAGATGAAGGTTCACTACCTATACTTGGAGGGTGTAAAAGAACGAAGGTTTTTTACCTACACTTGGAGAGTGTGAACAGCCGATGGTTCTCTGCCGACACTTAAAGGGTGTAAACAGCCAAGGGTACTCTACCTACACTTAGAGGATGTAAAAGGACAACGGTTCTCTGCCGCACCAGGGATTGGTGGAAGAGAGTTTTGTGAAGGCTTTTTCATTTTGTTGTTGGGGAAAAAGGAGAGACACTTGTGGTAATAGTGCAATACTTGAAGAGGGAGTCTTCAAGGAGTGGATGTAGGTTGTGTTTGACCGAACCACTATAAATCTGTGTCATTTTATTTTTCCGCTGCTTATTTACTTACTGCAAGTTTTATTTTTCTGTGGTTGAAAAGTGTTTTTAAAACATTAATTAACTTGCTACTAATCATTAACTGGTTTCAAATTTTTTAAATCCAAGAAGGAATTCTTAAAATTACCAATTCACCCCCCCCTCTTGGTTAGCCTTGGGATATTAGCTTAGGCTTAACAACTTATTCTAGATTCAACAAGATATAAATATAGTCCACTAGGCATGCAATCTTTTATGAATGAAATTTAATGCAGATTTATAGGGTAATTCACATAAGAATATATTGAAATTGTTAAATTGATTATATTGTTTAATTATAAGAAGATATTAGAAAACAATTTTTTTTCTTTATTGGTGATCTGTTTTTGCATATATATGAAATCAAATTTGAATGTTAAAGAAATATATTTTGATGAAACACGACTCAAGATTTTCTCTTCAAGTTTAGTTTGTAGAAGTAGAGTTAAAGTTTTCAATCAAATTTTTAAATAAAGTTAATGATAATATATAGTTAATTAAGTTTGATCCTCATGAAAATGCTACTCTACTTATCATATATTATTGATTCAACCAATGCACTTAAGTATAACGTTCAAATCACCAACAAGTTTTTAGCACTATTATAAGGGATCAATATTATTATCTAGGAGTTAGCATTTATTCAATTATATGTGGTTTTAATTTAACTTATTATTTGTTTTTTTATTTATTCTTTTTATTTCTTTTTTTTTTAGTTAGTTTTATCTTACTAGTGCATGCATTATGCAGGAAAATCTACATTGATAACCTTTAATCTTGAAATTTAATAACATGTAAAAGAAATAAAAGGAAACAATATTATCCCTTGCATAATCATACAATAGAATACCCACTCAATGACATAGATTTCCTTAGATCTTTAAGAGATGAAGCTCGCCTCTTATGTATGGCATTCATTGAATCATCAATCGGCTAGAAAATTTAATTATTCAAATAGTGTAAAATTCTCAAATTGGGGGTTTTCAAAATTAAAATCTTAATCTTTTGACAGAAAGTTTATTTGAAATCTATATGACCTTTAAATATAATGGTGTGTTGAAAGAAGCAATAAGACTTATTTTTCTTTAATTTTTACTAAGAGATAAAAAAATATTGTTAAATTCACTATTTCATCAAAATAAATTGGAATAAACATGAAAAAAAATGGTAAAATAAAATTTCCCATAAAAAATAGCCAAGTTAAGAGATGATATAACCTCATTCAGTCAATTGGATAATGAATCAATTTATGAGACTTAGAAGGGATGTAACAACTTTAAGGAAATGCTCACATCATACATTATCTGATTGGTTGATTGCTCAAAATTTTTATAATGGTTTAGTTGGAACATTATGAAAAATAATAATAGATGCTATTACAAGAGGATCATTAATGTCTAAACCATTTGAATAGGCCTATACACTAATAGAGGACATTATCACTATAAATTTTCTATGGATATCTCATAAAATGAATATAAAGAAAGAAGCAATTATGAATGAAAATAATGTTTTGTTTATTTTGACTTCTCAAGTAGCTGCTATTTTTAATAAATTAGATAATATGAGGGCAACAACAATAATAAATCAATTAATCATATGTGATATTATGATATTTCTCATTTAAGTGAATAATGCCCTTAAAATTTGGAATCTATAAACTACGTGATAAATAGATAAAATAATCCTCGCTCAAATATTTATGATCTTATTTAAAAAAGGCTCCTTTTTTTTTTGGAATAACAGACAAAATATATAAGAAAATAATTGGAATAATAATCAAAATGATTTGATAGGAAGCTAAAATAATAATTATGAAAATAATAGTTTATATTTAAGAACTAATTTCTTACCAATATTTCATCCTCAAGTTTAATCTACAGAAAAAAGTTGTTTTTTGAAGAGGCTATGTTGTAAATGAGCATTCAATTGCAAAGTCAAGCTACAATAATTAGAAACATTAATGCATAATAAGGATAATTAGCAAATATATTGGCTAGTATACCTCCATGAACTTTGCCTAGTAATGCAAAAGTAAAGTATAAGAAAAATGTCAAAGATCATGTAAGTGTTGCAACTCAAGCGTATGAGTTTATATTTTTGATGATAACAAATATTATGGCTCACATCCTATTGTTTACTTATATTTGCAATATATTTTTATTTGTGTGTGTACTAACTTTCAATAATACCATGCACCATCCAATAAAGATTCAAGGCTTAATATTGGATAGAATAGGTTATGTTGTAACAATTTTTGTAATATTTATTGATGTATTTTTTATTTCTTGAGTTAAGTCCTATAAAAGTGTGTGCTTGCATGGTGGCCATCCACACACAAACTCAGGGGGAGTGAGATTGAGTCAAAACCAGAAGTTTAACTTTTGAACTAATTGTATTGGACAATTTTTATCATCCAGGACGATCAGCTCATTGAATTAATCATACTGGACGATTTCGATCATCCAGGACGATTTGTTATGATTTTGAAAAATAACCACCGATAATAATTTAGGCAAGAATTTAAGGTTCAAATTTTGTTCTAATTGTCCCAGACGATTTAGATCGATAAAAATCATGCCTAATTGATCATGTGATTATGGGACTAATTATGGTTAAATTGTTCAATCTGATTGTCCTAGATAATCTGTATATCATATTGGATGATATTTGCCAACATATTTGATTTTCCTAAATCGTCCAAGATGAAATTTCATAACTTTTCTTCTAATCGTCCTGGACGAACTATAATATAGTCTTGGATGATCTGTACAAATTTGAATTGATCGTCCAAGACTATCATGATATCGTCTAGGACTATGAGGTCAAATTCTGCATTTCATACTAGACGATCCTGTGATCGTCCAAGATGATTTTTGGCATTGGAATTGAGTTTTTAGGATTTTTTGAAGCCCTTTTCTTAAGCATATTGTACGGGATGATCCTTCGATCATCCTAGATGATATTTGTCTCCAAGATTGATTTTTAAGGTCTTTCAAAGCCCTCTATTTAAGCTTTGTCAAGGCACTTGGTAAGTGTCTTTGGCAGTAATTGAAGCTTCATTTTACTAGAGAAAACTTAAAGAGAGAACTTGAAAGGGAGAGAGGAAAGGATGGAGTTTGAGAGAGGGAGAAGATCTTTGGAGGGGATTTCAAGGGAGTGTGGAGGGGGTTTCATATGATTGCTCCGACAAGCTTGCACCTTAGTACTATCGAATTTAAGATTTGCCTTGAGGGAAGTTTTGGGAAGAGAAAGATCTTTTTGGTGTCAAAGGACTCGACTACTCCGCCGCACTAAGGAAGGTGGAAGTGATTTTGTAAGGGCTTATCCAACTAGCTGTGGGGGCTAAAGAAAAGTCACTAAAGATTTAGTATAATACTCGGAGGGTGCCTCTAAGAAGTGGACGTAGGTCAGGTTGGACTGAACCACTATAAATTTGGTGTATTCTTTCTGATTATTTTTCAAACTTTATTATTACTACGATTAACTACTTAGATGAAATCTCTAATTAATATTTTTATTATTTATTTAATTTATTTCTACTATAAGATATAAACGATTCTCTTTTAGTTAATGAAGTTTTTAAATATCTAATTCACCCCCCTCTTCGTTAGCCTCGGGACTAGTTCATAAGGGCTTAACATCCCTAATGAACATTCAAGTGGTATCAGAGCGGGATTCATAAAATCAAGTTTTTGTAAACTTTTAAATTTTGATTCATGGCTAACTTTTATAATCGTAATATTTCAAAAGGATATTCAATCACCTAACCACCTTTATTTGAAAATATTTCTTTTAATTTTTTAGAAATTTGCATGTGTACTTTATGCAATCAATTAACTAACGAATGTGGCATATATTTCTAACTGGTTATTCTATACCATCACGTGTTATAGATAGAATTAAAATTGATATTCTTTTTAATCAAAGGAGTAGGGTAGAATAAATTAATGCTTAATTGAATGCTAAATATTTAAACTATTTTTTATGTGCTTTAAATTCTGAAGATTATATGTAATTTCCACATGCACTACTAGCAAGAAAATTTAGAACAAATTACACACTACATATGAAGGTACTAGTGAAGTCAAGCAATATAGGTTGAATATTTTAATGCATAATTATGAACTATTTTGCATGAAATCTTATGAGACGATCTTAGACATGTATACTAGTTTTATTCAAAGTGTGACACAATTACTTCACTTAGGTAAAAAATTTTTAAACTTTAAAAATGTCAATAAAATTTTGCATTGTCTACTTGATAAGTTTGATATCAAAGTCATGTTTATATGTAAATAAAAAAAATTGAATGATTCTTCTATTAATAATTTAATTGGCTCACTCATTACCTACGAGCAAAGTTTGGGTCAAAGACTTTTAGATGTAGGTGAAATGATAGTGCTAAAAACTAAAGATACAAAAAAAAGTGACTTAGTAAATGACGAAAGTGATGACTTAACAAGAAAATTGGAAAGCCTACTAAAGCACAAGCAAAAACATCAATAAAAGTGGAATAAAAGTAAAAATGGTAAGAATATTAAGATTTTCACTAACATTATTTGCTTGGGATGTAGGAAACCTAGACATAAAAAAAATTAATTCCATAATTTGAAAACTCTTCCTGCAAAGAAAAAGGATAAAACTAAGTAAATTGCAAAAATGTCATATGATAAAAGCAAAAAATCTCATGGGAAAACCTAGTTTCTGAATCATCAAACTAGGAGCAAGGTAATGAGGTATAAAGTTTTATTTGTGTGTTTATTTGTTTAGTTATTATATGTATATATATTTGCTATTTTATTTTATTCATTTTAATTTTTTTGTGCTATGTTTTATAATCGTTTTATTTTTTTGTATACTTTTTTGTGATTTATCTCCGATCTATACACACAAATCAATGTTCACATTATGTTTCCTTAAGAGAATCAATTCACTTCTCTTAAATTTTTTAAAATAAAAATTTTACCTCCTTCTTTCCAAAAAAATTAGTAAGTAGTGATTGACTTTCCAAAATCAGTTAAAGTAAGAAACATCGATGATTGTCTCTCTTCTTCTAATTCCTTTAGTGGTATGTTTTCTTTTTGAAGCAAAATCTATTTCAAATTTAAAGTTGGACTTTCAAATGAGATCTATTTTATCTTCTTACAGTAATTTATCTCATATGAATAATTCTCAAAGTCATTAAATCTTTTTCAAGTTTTTTTGATCAGGTTGCGATATTTATCATTTGAATATGATTCTATTTTGTGGTCTATTCTTCCTTATATTAGATAGTGATGTTTTCTTCTCTATTATCTAGAAGATATTCTCACAGCTAAGAGTCTTTATAGGTTTTGAAAGGGAGCTAGCTTGTAGAAAAGATAAGATGCATAAAATGAGCCTAAAAAATACTAAAAAATATATGCAATGATTGCCAAAAAAATTAAAAGATATAAAAAGTATATCAAAAATTAAAAGATGTACAAAGTGCATCAAACAACTGATAAGAGGCACCAAATAAGCCCACAAGAAATTAAGATTCCTTCTCTTTCAAAATTTTAAATCTTAGAAAAATTTATGTGTTAATTGATATCTTCAAATACTTAATTTTTGAAAATTATAATTTTGATTGATTACTTTATAATATTATTTTATCATATATTTTTCTAAAAAGAAGTTTGAACATATTCATTTTCTTATCTGATTTTTTGTTTGAATTAATTTTTTTTAAAAGGATTTTAACCTGCAAGGAGCATGAGCTAGGGTAAATAAAATTCAAATTTCTAACCTTTCTAGATCTTAGTGTGATCAATACATTTCTTACTATAGTTTTAAATAAAATCAAGAGATGACTTTCTCATTTCATGAAAATTTGTTAAAATTAATTGATTTTGCTTAAACATTACCATCACCCCCAACTGATTAAGAGTTGATTTGATCTTTTGTGCTTATTTTATTTTTTGTTGTTTGTTTCTTTTCTGTGCTTCTCTTCTTTTTGATAATATCAAAGGGGGAAAATTGGTTGTATTTTTATTTAAGTTGCATATGCTTATCATGTAATTTCTTTAGTTTATTTGTTTTGTAGTTTTTATTTTTTATTTATTTAATTTTCCCTACTTTTAATATAATTATCTTAGTGAGGGAGAGATTAGGAGAAAATATTTTTAAATTTGTAAATTCAATCAGTAATATTTGCCAACATCAAAAAGGGGAAGATTGTTGCAACTCGAGCGTATGAGTTTATATTTTTTATGATAATAAATATTATAGCTCACATCTTGTTGTCTACTTATATTTACAATATATTTTTATTTATGTGTATAGTAACTTTTTAGGATACCATGTACCATCCAATAAAGATTTAAGGCTCAATATTGGATAGAATTAGTTATGTTGTAATAATTTTTGTAATATTCATTGATTTATTTTTGATTTCTTGAGTCAAGTCCTATAAGGGTGTATGCTTGCTTGGTGGCCATCCATACACACATTGAGGGGGAGTGAGATTGAGTCAAAACTAAATGTTCAAGTTTTGAACTAATCGTACTTGATGGTTTATATCATCTAGGACAATTAACACACTGAACTAATCATATTGGATGATTTTGATCATCGAGGATGATTTGTTTTGATCTTAGAAAATAGCCTCCAATGATAATTTAGAAAAGGATTTAAGGTTCAAATTTTGTTCTGATCATACTGGACAATTTAGATCATCCTAAACGATCAATACACATCATATTTAAATTGATCATGCGATTAGGAGACTAATTATGGTTAGATTATTTAATCAGATCATCCTGGATGATATGTATATCACCTTAGATGATCTGCATATCATACTGAATGATGTTTACCGATATATTTTATTTTTTTAAATCATCCAAGATGAAATACTATAATTTTTCTTTTAATTGTTTAGGATGATCAACAATGTCACCTTGAATGATCTGTATAAATTTGAACTAATTGTCTAGGACTATCCTGATATCGTCTAGGATAATTAGGTCAAATTCTACACATCGTAATAGACAATCCTACTATCATTCAGGATAATTTTTGGTGCAGGAATTAAGTTTTTAGTGTTTTCTAAAGCCCTCTATTTAAGCATATTGTACTGAACAATTCTTTGATGGCCCTGGATGATATTTAATGTTAAGATTGATTTTTAGGGTTTTTCAAATCCCTATATTTAATCTTTATCAAGGAGCTTAGTAAGTGTCTTTGGCAGCCATTGAAGCTTCGTTCTTCTATACAAAACTTGAAGAGTGAACTTGAAAGAGAGAGAGGAAAGGGTAAAATTTGAGAGAGGGAGAAGATCCTTGGATGGGGTTTCAAGGGAGTGTGGAGGGGATTTAACATGGTAACTCCGACAAGCTTGCACCTTAGTACCATTGGATTCAAGGTTTGTCTTGAGAAAAGTTTATGGAAGAAGAAGATCTCTTTGGTGTCAAAGGATCTGGCTACTCCGCCGTATAAGGGAAGGTGGAAGTGATTTTGTAAGTGCTTCTCCGCCTAGCTGTGGGGGCTAAATGAGAGTCACTAATTGTTTAGTGTAATACTTTGAGGGTGCCTCCGAGGAGTGGACGTAGGTCAGGTTGGACAGAACCACTATAAAGTTGGTGTGTTCTTTCTGATTATTTTTTGTACTTTATTTTTACTATGATTAATTTCTTGGGTGAAATCTCTAATTAATCTTTTTATTATTGATTTAATTTATTTCTACTGCAAGATATAATAAGATTTTTCTTTTAATTAAAGAAGTTTTTAAATATTCAATTCACCACCCTCTTAGTTAGCATCGAGACTAGTTCATAAGAGCTTAACAATCCTAACAAACTTTCAGTAAGGCAATTAAACTTAGAAGTGGAAGAAATTAGAAGGGTTGAGAAAGGAAAATCAAAACTTAAATGAACAAAACAAGGGTAAAAAAAAGGAAAAATATTAAAAGTGACAAAATTAAAAGGAGTGATAATAATAATAATAATATAATAAATAAGAGAAAAACTAAAAACCCTCCATCCTTTCCACAAAACTTATAGAAGCATAAACTAGATAAATAATTATCTAGTTTTTTAGAAATCTTGAGAAATTTATAAACAAGATTCTATTTACTAAATCACTTGAATAAATGCCTAGATATACAAAGCTTATAAAAGATATACTCCCCAAACAGAGAAAACTAGAAGAATTTGAAATTGTAGTCTTCATTGATAAATGTATGGTAATCCTTTAATTGAAACATTCATAGAGATTAAATGATCGAAAGAGTTTCATAATTTCATGTGGAGTTGGGGAAAAGTCTTTGGAAAATCTTTGTGTGACTTAGGAACTTGTATAAACATAACAAATATATCAAATTTTAAGAAATTAGGGTTTGGGGAGGTTCAACCAACTATAACTATATTAATTGTTAACAAATTATTGGCATATCATAGCCGATAAAAAAAATGTTTGGTGAAGTTGGATAAATTTATCTTCATTGTCAACTTTATAGTACTTGATATGGAGGAAGATAAAAGAATTAATCATTACCATAAAAGGTTTTTTAGCTTCAAAAAGAATCATGATAGATGAGAAGAAGGCGGAATTAACCATAATAGTTCACAAAACAATAGTAAGTTATATTGTTTTTCAATCATTGAAGTTCCTTAATTAAATAATAATGTGTGCTATAGAGTTGTTTTAATGTAAGAATGTGTACAAGAAGACTGTGGGGAATGGACTTGAATATGGATGCACTTTAACAAACAATATCAGATGTATAACAAATGAGGGAAATTGAATACAGTCCTTTTTCTAATAATGTACTAAGACTTATTTAAGAAAAAAACAAAATTAGATATGTCTTCTATAACACAACACATGATGTCATGACTTGGAGGGGGGGGGGGGGGGGGGGGAGTGATGGAAGAGAACATGAATATGGATTCACTTTAACGAACATTATAAGATGTATAAAAAAATGGGGGAATGGAATTCAATCCATTTTCGAATAAAGCATAAAGATAGACTTCTTTAATAAAACAATTGAAATATTTTATATGTATTATATCGCACAACACATGATGTTATGACCTGGACCAACAGTCTGAAATAGGGGTGAAACAAGTCGAGTTAAGCTTGAGTTTGGGCTAGCTTGAGCTCGCCTTGTCAACTCAGAGAAAGCATAAACTCGAGCTCATATGGTGAGCTTGAACTCGGCTTACCGGAGTGATGGTGGTTTGGGCACAACTCTTGAGCTTGCCCCATAAATATAATTTTTATTTATTTATCTATAAAATTATTTATAGATTAGGTTTCAATAAGTTGCATTTCGGCTTAATATTTATAAAAATATAAAGGTATTTATGCAAGTAAGAGAAAGTAGTTCTTTAATCATTTATCCAATTCAATATAGCAATATTAACATTGTTAAGTGAATATATAGCATGCCATAATAGTCAATATTTTAAATATGATAAAAGTTTATAAATATTATAAAATAAAAAGATAATTGCCCACTTTAAATTTTAGATGATCAGCACTTCCACTTCATGGTTACTTCAATGTTAACATAACTTTAGACAACCCTTCCTTACATCATAACATATGCATCATGTATACATTCATATTAATTTACTTAAAATTTTCATAATTCTAAACTCATATGAAATAAAACAGATAACCCTAAAATCTAACTCATACTATAACTTAAATATATTTCTTACTTTTTCAAGTTACAACTCTCTAACTCTATTCTTCTTCTTCACACCAAATTAATCCAAAATATTTCATATCAACCAAATGTTAAAATTTAATAAACATTATTCATCCTATATAATATTTTCATTTTTTTTTATCATAAGAAATTTATAATTCATGCTTCATGTACATACCTTGTTTGCTTCTCCAACTTTTGTGAAATATTAATCATCTTATTATTATTTTTTTCTTTCCACAATAATTCCTAAACATTTCTTTTGGAATTAAATCATAGGAATAACATAAATAATATAATAACATCTTAAATTTTAATTTTTTCTTGATAAATTTTTACTTTTTCTTTTATTCATAATTTAATTCTTATTCTTTCGTGCAATCTAAAATATCTCTATTTTGATTCTCTCTTTTCATATGCTCTAAATCCTATCAACATTTTTTTGTAAATATTAACCTAAGCTTGTAAAAATGAAAATATATATATTCTAAATTGATTTTATCTAATTTTATAACATGAGAAAAGCAAAATGAATACATTCCCATACATTTACTCAATTCACCACTTGAAATTGATGTCTATGTTATCACCTAAATCTTTATAGGCTCTTAAGCTTGGCAAATCACACGCACCCTATTCACCCTTCCTTCATGGGTTGACTCCTTTACCCGCACACTCTTGTGATTTCCCACACTTGCTCTCCCTGCCTCCACCTCCTACTTTCCCTTTGATTCTTGCTCACTCTCTCAATTTTCATCTTCATCTCTCTTTCTTATTCATTATACAGCACACTACAGGAAATTTACTTAATACTAATAGAACACTCAACTATGGTCAAGAGTTAACCGCAAGAATTTTCGCCAGTACAATGTTTTCATGTCAGTATTTACCCGCGGTTTAGCCACCGATTTTAAGTGAAAATTTGTCGGCGGTTTAAACTGCCAGACTAAGGAATTTTTTTTTCGGTTATTTAATTGTGCCGATGGTAATAATCGGCATCTAGTCGACAGTTTGGCTGCCAGAAACATAAGCGGTTTTGCTGTCAGTATGACCGCTGGTAAAGACCGACGGTTTGCCGATTGTAATTGTGCCGAAATCTTCCAGTAATTTGGGTCCAGTAATTTTCGGCTGTCTTAGCTGCCTGATGATCGCTAGAAAATATTGCAGCCAAAAATTACCTTTGGTTATCATTTCCTATGCGGTTTATTCCTACGATTTTTAAAACACCTGTAAAGTTCAAAACCTCCGAAAATTGAAGTTAACCAATAGAAATCGCTGTCAATAATGGATGATTTTACTGCAATGTCACACCTTCAATTCTCTATCTATCTTTGTCCCTCAATATCGATCTCACTTCCACCCTCCTTTATATCTATAACTTGCTCTTGACTATTAGCCCTCATTTGTATCCGCTCGCCCTACTCATCTCTCCTATCAACATAACTTCAACTTTGAATCCATTGAATTAACCAACATTGCTAGTACCTATAACTTTTTATAAATTGTTCTTAACAACCTCCTATTCTTATAATTTTATCATGTAAAATAAAATTGAGAAGAGATTCTAATAAAATAAAATAATTAATTCATGCAATCAATTATGCACAAGATCACTTAAAAAGTTAATTTGCTAGAATAAATTAAAGATTAAGATTTAATGATTATATTATTTTTATTAATCAGATTTACATAATAATTAACAATTTATGACTAGCTTAAATCAAGATATAATTATAAATAATTGAAATAGAACCCATGTCATTTTTATAATCTTTTATCTGTTTAGACTATTATATGCTTATTTGACGACAATAATCATTCAAGTTTGAGAGATTTGATAAGTTAGCTTTACTGACTAAAATAGACTACTATTTTAACATATTTTCAAGTAAAAATATAAAACATTGGATAAATTCTATAATAATTTACGGGCAATGTGATTTGCTAAAAAGGGAATATAAAGTATTTCGTTCTTAGTGAAAAATAAAATTTTAAGTGATCCGTTTGCTGAAAAACGAATATAGTGTAAAATTCTAAAGAGTTTCTTTTTCTATCCCAAGTGTATCATTTATGTATTCTAAACTCGTCCAATTTTGATCGAATTTTCAATTTCTCTAGTTCATTTTTGAGGAAAGTTTGTAGTGCAAAATTCCACTACCACCATTCGATTGCATAGCCATTGTTGGCACCTAACCACCACCCTTTGCTTCCCACCGCTGACAGTTGCTACCACCGATCTCCATCGCCACCCGCCTATCACTGCCACTGCCCTACCACCACCTGACTCTGCCCATTGTCATTTGCAACCCACAGTTGGACATTGCCCCAATCATTATCCGTCATCTATCTGCTGGTCACTGCAAACCATAAGCTGCGGCCACTCATTTTTGGCTATTACCAGTCACTGCCAACCACAATCATTCTTTAACTTTACAATGAATTCACTTTACTCGAAGTCACATTAAAAAAAAAGGCAGTCTAATGCAAATCTTTTACACTCATTCAAACAATTTCAAATATTTCAAATGTACTACATTTCTTTCATATTACATTCCTTCTGCTCTAAACTCCTTTTGTAGTAAATCGAACAACCCTTTAATAAATATTACGGATATATGTAAAGAATCATGCATATACATTGAAGATAAACTACAGATTTTACCCACAGTACCTAAGCACTACATCATACGACACTGAGGGTGCCACTCATTCTATTGTTAAGCAACCATTTTCAAATTATTGACAGAGCAACTAGTGCTTAGAAGGTGCCCTATAACACTATAATGCTATACCTTGATGTGTAGATAAAATGAATTTGATTTCTTGTGTTTTAAGGCATGATTATTTAATTTACTTTATGCTTCACTGAGTTTTTAAATGGCAAAATCAACTTCACATTTACAAAATCTATTGATATCGGAAGAGGCATTTAAAGCATTATAAAAGATAAATCAATAATTTTATTATTATTATTATTATTTTCTATGCTACAGCCAGAATATAAATCAATAAGTTTTTTTTTTATTATTTTAAATTTTTTTAATAAATCAATAAGTTTCTTAGTAAGAAATATACCAAATTAGGATTTGCAATCTTTTAAGAGGGTAGGAATATAGTGGATGGGTTAAATTGATTAGATTTTCTAATTATTGGAAGAGATTAGAAAAAAAAATTATTTGTTGAAGGACAATCTATTTTCCTAATTAAGAAATCAAATTAAAAAGTTGATGAAATATATTTTAATGAAACTTTGAATCATGATTTTTTTTTTCTCTAAGCTTTAGTTCGTTTGCAGAAGTAGTGTTTAAAAAACTTTTATCAAATTATTGAATAATATTAACAATAATATAAATTATTAATCTATTTTTTTTTTTCAAAATTAAGTTTTTGATCCTCGTTGGAATGGTGGTCTACTCGTCATATATAACTTATTCAACATATATATTTCCACATTGACGGTGCTAAATAGGCATTATGAGGATATGGATAAAAATTTCACCACAAGTTATTCTGGTTGAACTCTCATATCTCGAAGTGTGAAGAAATGTGAAGAAATAGTCCACAATTTCGCATTCATTTATGGAAGCCGAATATTGTACTATGGCAACCACTGGTATTTTTTTTTTATCATCAATATGATGAATTCTATTTTTCCTTGGACCCTACAACGTCTTTACTATATTAGTTGAAGCATGCCCAATGAATTCATGAAATCTCTCTTCTATTCTCTTACTCTCACTAATCTCTTTCTTAAGATCCTATTTGAAAAAGCTGTAGCAGCTTTTTCTAAAGTTAATTGTGATATTATTATGAAAAAATAATTTAACTACTATTATTTTAAAAAATAGCTTTCCACTATAAATCCTTTTGAAAAACATTAGAAAGCAGCCTTTATTTACAAAAAAAAGATCCCTCGTAATAATTTTTTAAAAAAATAGGACCAAAATAATCCACATATTGTAGGCCATAGCCATTACCAATTGCTACAGAACTGGCAATAGAAGAATCAAACTATCATAGGAAAGTTGAATATGATGCTTACTCTGGCATCACCCTTGTTGTGAGGGTAAACCCTAGTTTAAATTAAAAAATTGGGGTTTTTACATTCCTAACACTTAAAACTGTTATATTTACATATCTAACACTCAAATTTTACTATTTACTCTTCTACCTTCTAAAAAACTTTTACCCTCATCAAAAATACCACTCCGTCTCTTATGTTGCGTGCTCTTCTCGCAAAAAAACACATGGAAGATCTATGTAAAGTAGAAACTTGAATAATCAGGTTTGAAACTCGAATCTTGGTTTCTGCAATCTTCTTCATCTTCCTCTCTTCCTCTTTGTACACATTCTTCTTGAGGCCTTCTGAAGCCTTGAAAGCATTTATTTTTTCTACATCATAACAGATAAAGCCCACCTAAGGACCTGGTGGAGACGATCAGATAGATTGAGGGGAGCAGAGCCTTTGAATGCATGTTTGAAACTCTACATGTGCAAGATATCTTCTATGACAGAACCGTAGATCCATCCAACCTTCATGTATGGGGAATATTTTTTCATGAGGCAATGTAATCCAACAGCTCATGTTCTCTTATGAAAAGCTTAGTCACACCATTTTCATCTCCTATGAAACTTAGTCATGACCTCATGACCTCAGTGGGTGGTAGAAAAAGCATGCAAACAAATGAGTTCGCGGGAAGAGCACGGAGGTTGCGTTTCGCGAGATGGCGCGTGGACTTCTCCGCCGGTCGTCTTATCAAATGCCTTGAATGGAGTACTTCTATCATTTTCTGTAATATGTTTGTGAATTATATTTGAGACAATCTCAACAGAACATAACTTATATCTGTGACAATTTCTATCGTTTTCTTGTTAAGCCTGCATAATTAAGCTTGCAGATTTGGCTTTGGTGAAGGAAATCATCGGAGACCGAGAGCTCTGGTTCTGGCTCATCTAGCCTTCTCCCTTTCGAGAACAAATCGATGAGCCGACTCGAAAGCCGATCGAGGGAGGAAGATGCGATGAAGGCGAAGTAGGGTTGAGAGCGGTATTTGACGGTAGGTTACAGAGTGCTATATTTGATGAATGTAGTGATTTTTAGGTGATAGAAAAGTAAATAGTAAAGTTTGAGTGTTAGATAAGTAAATATAGTAGTTTTAAATGTTAGGTATGTAAAAATCCCTAAAAAATTATAGTCAAATAGAAATTATAATTGAGATTTAAAAAGCAAACAAGTAATAAAATTATTTGAAATAGACCCTAAGTGTCATTGAGATAACACTACTAAATTATCAAATGATCCCTCTTTAAGCAAAGTAGAATTGTCCTTTCTTTGTAGGATGGGTAGAAATTTTTAAGTAACTAAATGATTATAATAATAATTAAAAGAATTAATTAACATAAAATTAGTATTTCTGGAGAATAAAACACAAATAACTAGTTAACTAATACTATGACATTTGAAAGAAGATAATCTAAGGAGACAAATCTATTGAGAGTAAAGAGTTAAGCTAGACATTATTTTTGTAATAATTAAGTTAAACTATGATTAAGGGTGGGCGAATTTTAAAAAAACTATGAATGAAGGAAAAAAATTGAGATGGGTGCACTCTAATTAACATGATTTTGCTCCTACTATCGAGAACAGTTGGATGGCTGTCTTATAGTTTTTTAACAACTTGATAAGAATGTTATATACCAAACAAAGTCTTAAAGGATGCTTTATAAGGCACTAAGGAAGCTATCTCAAACAAAGTCTAAGATTCTATTTTGTACATTTTTGTTATTGCTTTCTAAAGTAACTTTTTATTATAAAAATTTATTGTTCAATAGTATTTTGTACTAACTAGAAAGATGCTTTACAAAGCAGGAAAAAATTATCTCAAAGGAAGCCTAAATTGGATCAGCCCGACACAATCATCTCAACCCAAATAACTTGCTTCAAATGTGAGTCAGCTCAAGCAATCATAATTGGAATAGGACAATGATAAAGGCGACTCAAGCATTTATGACAGTCCATAATTTAAATTTCATGAGTAGAAATTAGGTTAAATGTTTTCCAGGTTTTTAGTTAACCAAAAGTGACATTATCAATTCGCAGCCTATCTTGATCTTTTGGTAGAGAGTTTTAGCTATCAACAAATAGATCTTTGGTTTAAAATTTTCGTATATGATATTTGTATGAGTTTGTCTTTAATTAACTCAAACGTATAAAAACAATAAAAAATAAAAAATATTATAAATTCAATAAGATTTTCTTTCATAAAGTCTTCACTGTTCATTTTCTCCAAATAAAACAAGCAGCCCATAAGGTCATCTCCAACCGAACGCTAAACGAGTGTATGGAGTCGTTCCGTCGCTCCAACCGAACGCGAAAATTTCTGCCATTTAACTGCAGGTGAACAGTGCGACGCCAATATTGGTGTCGCACTGTTCACTCACGCCATTTTCTGCTCTCAACCGGAAAAACGCTCGAAAGGGGAGAGCGATCATTACCTTCCTAGAAACACCTAAAATGGCGTTCGATTGGAGCATCACCACGCCATTTTGGAGTTTTGCGTTACTTTTCCGTGAAAAATGAAGTTATCGGTTGGAGATGCCCTAATCCATATCAATCCCAGTAGAGTACTTACTATTCATAAGTCAGAAAAGGGTTCGGCTCATTCATTAGAACAGGAAAATTATATGATGACTTGCTATATAAAGTTAATTGAGAAACATAACTGAAATTGCCAATTATTAAATCTTATCCAAATAATAATAATAATAATAATAATAATAATAATAATAATAATAATCAAATAAAATATATTAAAAAATAATACAGATTATAGATTACAGAAAAATTATAGATATGTTTTATTATGATGACAAAAATAAAAATTATATTGAAAATATCATAATTTTAATTTCTTAAATATCAGACCAACTAAAAATACTCTTTATGTTAAAAACTAAAAAAAAAAAATCACAAGAAAATTTTAAAATATTCTAAATAAAATAACATAAAGATTAAATAATGCAAGATTTCTAAATTTATAAAATTATCTTTTTAAGAATATCAATTTGAATTAATAACTTAACACTTTCAGCCTAATGATTCCACAACATATAATTGAGGTTGAAAAAGTCAGATCAGATATTAAAGTAGAAAAAGAGGGGCTTTAAAAATTCAAATGTTGAACAACAACTAAATTAAAATTGAATTGAATGATATAATAAATATTTAAAAAATTTAAGTATAATTTAAATAATATAATTGATACATCTCTAGAAATTTAATTGAGCAGCACTGAACGTCATTAAAAGATTGGCTTTGTCGAGCATGAATCTCAATGCATAGTTGGCTAATACTCAACAGATTATACTTTAAGCCTTCTACAAGTAGCATATTTTTTATAAAAAAATGTTGCATGTTTCCAATCATACCTGATCCAACCACTTTCCTAGTGGTATTATCTCCAAGTATAAACCTGCCTCCATTTCTAACTTTAAGCATTATAAATTGTGTAGTGTCTCCAGTCATATGCTTTGATAAATTGATGTTTAGGTACCAAATGCTCTCACAAGGCCTTATATAAGAGCATGCTTGCAAAACTATCAAATGTTAGACTTGGGAACCCAAATAAGTTTGGGTTCTCCTTTCGGACAAATAAAACTTGATGCATGTATGATATGTCTAGGTTTATGCATCTTAGGTTTCCACACTAAATGAGTTTTCCTATCTAAAGTACAAGTGTGTGCTATATGTCCAATCATGCCATAAGAATAATATTTTACTTCAAGAAATGGATTTCTCAATCTTCTATAATTACTCTGTCTCTTCCTTGGTTGTAAAAATTTTTGATATAAAATAGGATTAGTAAAATCTTCAAGTGTTGATGGTTTCCTATTTTCCTCAAGAGCTTACACTTTTAATTTCAAAATGTGCTCAAATCTTCTAACATATTCTTACTTTAATTCAAATAATGCGCTCTATTCTCTGATTCATCCTTAAAACTCTTAAATTCTTTTTTCAATTGAGTATAGAATGATTTTAAAATTTTATTCTTCTTATTCAAGTCATGAAATTTATCAAGTAAGCTCATGTGGTTGTTATATATCAATGCATAATCATTCCTAAGGATTTCGTGTTCTCTTTATAATTCTTGCATTTCTAAATTCAGACTAGCATTTATTTTCTTAAGCTTTTTATATGCATTATGAATTCTTTTAGAAACTTCTAACAGTTTAGCACAGGTTAAGTTACATATCTCTTCTTGATCTGACTGATCAAGATTATCGACCATTAATCACAAATTGGTGACTTTCTCCTCCTTTTCTATTTCTGACAAATCCAAAGCTGAGTCTGCCCAAAAAGCTCTTTAGAATCTCTTTTTGCCCTTCTTCATATTTGGTTTCTCCTCAACCTTCTCCTTGTTAGGAGTGGCTTTTAGGTTTGGGTAATCCAATTTTATGTGTCTAGGTTTTCTGCATTCATAGCAAATTACATCATTAGAAACCTTAACATTCTTATTAAACTTACCTCTGTTCCACTGTTGGCGACTCCTCTGCTTCCTTTTAAGAAAGCTCTTAATTTATCTAGTCATCAAGGCAATGTCATCCTCATTCTCAGGTTGTGATAGATCACTCTCTAGCTCCTCCACTTTTAGTGTAATATTCTTCTCATTTTACTATTCACCTATATCAATATTCCTTTGACTCACTCCTTGCTTGTAGGCAATTAATGAAACAAGAATATTATCAATAGAGTAAATAATCAAATCTTTAGACTCCATAATAACAGTTATTTTAGCATTATATATAGTTGGCAAACAATGAAGAATTATATCAACCATTTCAGCTTTCGTTAGTTCCCTACCCAATGTATGTAAAGAAATGACAATTTGATTAAATTTTTTATATATTTCATAAATAGATTCATTTGATTTCATATGAAACAATTCATAATCATGTAACAAGATATTTAATATGGATTAATTCACTTCATTTGTCTCTTCATAAGTAATGCAATGTCTATCCCACATGTCCATTTCACTTTTGCAAGTGGAAACCCATATGTAGTCTTCTAACTTAAGTGCATAAAAGAAACTATTTAAATATTTTGCATTAAGTTATGCTAAGTCACGTTCTTCTACAGTCCAATCAGCAAAGGGTATTTCAACTCTAATACCATCAACTAATCTAGTTGATATTATATACCCTTCTTGAACTAAGATCCATATACGATAATCTAGTAACTATAAAAATGTAGACCTGCATGTTTTCCAAAAATCGATTGGAATGTTATCAAATAAAGGAGGTCTAGTGATCGAATAACCTTCAGGTGTGTTACAGTTTCTAAAAGTAGCCATGCTCATTTTTCAAAAAGTTGTCTAAACTTATGATTTTAAAACAAAGCTCTGATACCACTTGTTGAATCTTGAATAGGTTGTTAAACCTAAGCTAATGTCCTAAGGCTAACCAAGAGGGGGAGGTGAATTGATAATTTTAAAAATTCTCTTGTATATAAAAATTGAAACCGATTGATGATTCATAGCAAGTTAATTGAAGATATTTAAAAATAAATTTTTTAACCACAAAATAAAAATTACAGTATGTAAGCAGCGAAAATTTAAGTGACATAAAGATTTATAGTGGTTCGGTTAAACATGACCGACATCAACTCTCTGAAGGCTCTCTCTTCAGGTATTGTACTATTACCAAAGTAATTCTCCTTTTGCCCCCACAGCAATGTGGAGAAGCCTTTACAAATTCTCTTCCACTAATCCCTGGTATGGTAGAGAACCATTATCTTTTTACACACTCCAAGTGTAGGAAGAGAACCTTCGTCCTTTCATACCCTCTATGTGTAGGTAGAGTACCTTTGGTTATACACACTTTCTAAGTATCGGTAGAGAACCATCATCCTTTCACATCCTCCAAGTGTTTGTAGAGAACCGTCAGCTATTTACACTCTCCAAGTGTTGGCAGAGAACTAGATCTTCTTCAAACATCTTCTCACGAGCAATCTAGAAAGACAAGAGGAAGAGTAAAAAATACAAATCTCACAGAGATCCTTACCTTTAAGTAACCTTGTGAACCTTGCACACTCCACTAGTAAGAAATTTCTCTCAAAAACTCTCTCACATTCTCTCCTTTGATTGCCCTTAAAAAATTATAAAGACAATATTTTTTTTTACGTTAGTTTTTAATGGACCTTTTATACAAAAGACATGAAAAACCGTCCAAAATACTAAATTTTTTAATTTTGAGCGTACACGTTCGTACAGTATGATTGAATTTCATAATATGAACAGTTCAAATGTTGTTGCATAAAAACCTGTTGTGAATTAGTACAAAATTATTTCGTACCCGATCATCATCCGGTATGAACAAAGTTCGCCCAGAACAAATATTTAAAAAATTTCAAAATTCATTTGTGTGAAATGTCGGGATGAAATGGGACCTCACATTTTTGTACTCTGGAAGGCATATATTATTTGGGTTCGTACAGTACGATCCATACCTAGAAAAGTTATTTCTATGTCACTTAGAACCTAAGATGTTTGTACTCATGAAAGCATGTATGAACTGGGTTTGAATAGTATGATCCATACTTAGAAAAATTATTTTTACACAACCTGGAACCCAAGACATTTGTACTTGTAAAAGCATGTACAAACTGGGTTTGTCCAGTATGATCCATACTTAGAAAAAATATTTGAGCGAGAATGGACCCAAGACATTTGTACTTATGAAAGCATGTACGAACTGGGTTTGTATAGTACGATCCATACTTAGAAAAATTATTTTTATGTGATCTAGAACCTGATATGTTCGTACTTGTGAAATCATGCACGAACTGGGATCGTCCCGTACGATCCATACTTAAAAAAATTTTCATTCTTGTTCATTCAACTGCTCATCGGGGAAAATAATTGAACTGTTCACCCCATATGAAGTGATATTATACAGTACATTTAGTTTAAAGAATACAAATTTTAAACTCTTCTCTGGTGTATGTGCTCAATTACTCAATTATAATCACACTCTCTCAGACTTAATAAAATGAAAAACATATACTTCAATTACAATAAACTCTAAACTGATCTCGATTTGAAGTCTTCAATAATCTGGAGTATGATTTCCCTGAAATGTTAGTACACACAAGAGCAAAATAATTTTTTCAAAATATGTTAGGAGAAATAATAACCAAAGCAATACTATTTGGAATTATAAAAAACATACAAGTTGCAATAATATTAAATAGGCAAGAATTAAGTAGCAACTATATCAATATAATTTTCCTAATTTGGTCCTATAAAACCTTCCTCTCAGCACTACTATTTAAGGCATATATAATAGAGAGTTGAAATGTGGTGTGCCATCCAACAGAGATATCCCCATATATAAGATGAGTAGATATATATGAAAGACAGAAGTCAGTTTGCTAGAATTCCTTTTAATCCAAATGTTGCCAGATTTGGAGAGGTTGAAGTTGTTACAACCATCCTCAAAAGAAATGATAGTATGCGATAGGGAGAAAAAATGGTCTTGAAGAGAGGATGCATGAATCCTATTCTCCAATATACACAGCATATCCAATTTGAAAGACTCAATTAAAAATTTACAATATAACACATTATCGTGCTTATTAAAACCCCTGATGTTCCAAACTACTATATGAGGCAAAGACATTAAGTTTTAGGGGGGTGAGGGGGCTTCTTGGCTTGCTTCCTCCTAACAATTTTTTTATGCATTATTGTATTGAATGGCTGCATAACATATTCAAAACATGCAACAACAAAGGTTACTAAGCCAGTTGATACAAAAGTGTTTTGGTTATCATCCTGCTACTGAAGATTGTCAATTTTATTTGGAGAAAAAACCTCAAAAGTGGATGGTGGGTCATGAATACGTGGAGTGCTGGATGATGATGTTCCATCTTTGGTGGGCGAATTGAGGTTCGGGATGATGTTAGGTGTTTCTATTGATGCAACATTTTGATGTGTGAAAGGTTTTGCAGTGTTGGCCACTTGGCTTCAGGGCATGACTATAGAGAAGGAGTGTTATGTATAGAGGAATATTTCTAATATTTGTTGGTTTGGTCTATAAATTTTTGGGGTTGCTGTGTAGTTAGGGATATGGGATATTGATTTTTGGAGCATTGTTAGACGGGCCAGGTTGGTTGAGAGTTATGATACCAGATGGAGTAGTCGGTCCAAAAGTGACACGACTCCTAAGTTTTCTACTAAAGCTTCTACCTCTAATAAAGGGCTCCACTGTAGTGTGATTGGTAGGTTTTTTATGCTGAGGAGTAGGCTTTGAAGGACTATATGTTGAATGGTGAACAAGAAACTTACAAAAATCACAGGGAGATGTCCGCCATTTATATTGGAGCTTTAATCAAAATTCATCTATGTCTAGTGATATAGGGATTTCCTTCGAATATGTTGCTTCACTATCAACTTGCACACACATTCCAGCAAAGGTTAGTTGCGTATTTTTTGCAATTAAAGAGTCCATATCAAGTGGGATGCCCAACTTTCTTGCTATCCTGGAGATGCCCTCTGAGTTCCAGTAAGCTAGAGGTAGGTCATATATTTTTACCCAAAGGGGAACATAGGTAAAGTTTTTTCTATTAGTTCTAAATTGAGGGTGTCATTTTTGTAGTATAAAAGGGTTTTCAAGGAGGAACCAAACTCCTCTTGATCACACCATGTTGTAGTCTTTGGAGGAGGAGAAGCGAAGTAAAAAGAAATCGTCACTTAAAGAGAGAAGCTGAACCGAACCTTTTAGACTCCACAGTTTTTGAATGGCCCCCGGCAACGCCTCATAATATAGCCTCTGACCAATAGAATATCCAACCAAGCACAAGTTCCAGTCTTGTGCTCTAATAAACAATTTCTCACTAGAGAATGGAATAGTTTTCAGCTTTAAGGGATAGAAGGATAGAGGTATGTCGTTGAAGGTAGGTTTGATTTCGATAATAATATTTTTTAGTTCAATTGAGGTGGGGGGCTAACACTGCCAATATATGATGAAATAGGATGGAAATCAGAAAACTAGTGAAGAAAATCCCTTAAGGGGGAGGGTCCTCTAGTGAAGCCGGAGGAGAGGAAGGTGGGAAGAAGGGAACCAGGCGATGGGAAGACGGGAATCAGGCGGTGGGAAGATGGGAATCAGGCAGTGGGAAGACCTTTAGGGTTTTCTCTAATATTACGTAATTTAAGTCAGGTAATTAGGGAGTTAAATTAGATATGAATTACTTATAGATCATACTGGACGATCTTGTATCATATAACACAATTCACTTGAACACTCTTTCTACAAACCGTGGTTCATCAAGCACTATTTGATGTTTAATTTTAACTAACCATATAGGATAATTTCTAATTATACAAGATGATCTTCGATGGTGCTAAACTTATCGTACTGTATGATTGTTAAATCTTATTATATGAATGATGTTGATATAATTGAATTATTAGGGTTGTTTAGAAGCTTACTATTTAAAATTTTATAATAACATAAGAACAAGTCTTTTGGTAGTCAAAGGATAGTTTTATCTATGAGAGTGTTGATGAGAGGGCATTAAACAAATAGAGAGAGAAAGGGCAAGGTTGTGTTAGAGGGAGAAGATCCTTATGAGTTTCAAGAGAGTGTGAGAGGGCTTTTCACATAGTTCCTCCAACCAACTTGCACTTGAGTTTCTCCATTTATAAGTGTTTATCTTACGGAAAGCTTTGTGAATAATCCTTTGATGTCAAAGGCCACTGACTACTTTGCTGCACAAAGAAGGTGATAGGGATTTTGTCTCTCAACCGCACCGAGAAGCTAAATGGGATTTCAGTTCTCTACCACATCGTGGAGGTGAAAGGGATTTCAGCTCTCCACTACACTAAGGAGTTGAAAAGATCTTCAATGCACCAAGGAAGTGAAAGGGATTTTAACTACTCTATCCAATTAACGACGAGAAAGGGATTTTAGCCATTTCTCCACAACAGGAGGTGAAAGTATTTTTGTCCAAATGAAACCAAAATCTCATGTTCGATATACAGTGAAATACTAGAATTAGAGAACATTAGGGAGTGGACATAGTTCAAGCTGACCAAATCAATATCAAAATTTAGTTTACATTCTTTTTCCTTTTCGTATTTACTTTCTACAATTTTACTTTATTACATATTTATTTTTTCTGCAATCTAGTTTGTTTGGCTATTATTGTAATAGAAAAATATTTGTGGTTAATTGAAGTTAATCTTTGTTTAAAAAAGAATGACAAATTAAAAAAATGACAAAGATGTTGGTATTTTCCTTTTGTATAAAAATCAAAAACAAAAATTAGTATTTAATTTTGTTGTTTGCTTCCCAATTAAAATTTTGAATTTGGTTTTTAATATAAAAAGATTTTGAAAATATTTTTTAAAACACCAATTCAACCCCTCTTGGTGTGCCATTTCAAAGTTCAATTGGTTTCATAACCAACTATTAAACTTTTAGTTAGTATTAGATAGGGTTCTCGTAAATTATGGCTTTAATACAGAGTTTGATCCAATAGCACACTTTGGTAACTGAAACATTGTTGAAGAGTATTCCATTACTTGTTCACCTTTATTTGATAGTATACCTTTTGATTAAAAAAAAGACATATGTATACCTTCTTACAATAAATGGATTATTACACATGACATTTAAATCAAGTAGGATATAATGTTTTATCTTGTATTATTAATGGAATGAAAGTAAATATCCCTTTTACGGAATGGAGTTTAAAAGATAGGTATTTAACTCAACAAAATGCAAAATGTTTCAACTATTTTTTTGTTCTTTGGAATCTGTAGACTTTAAGCATGTATCTATATGTACTACTTCAAAGGAGATTTGGGAGAGATTGTATATATATGAAGGAACCAATGAAGTTATATAATCATGCTTAAACTTGTTATTACATGAATATCAATTATGTTACATGAAACCTAGTGAAACAATATTTGATAGTTATGCTTTCTTTTTGAAAGAAAGGCCAATTGCATTAAAAGAAAAGAACTTACAACCTAAGAAATAGAACCCACAACCTTATATTCCTCCTTTAATAAAGACATAAAGGAAGGAGGAACATGATCACTACAAAGATCTTCAAAATTAAAATCACTAAACAAAGCATAGTTAGCACACATATTGGCAGCTTATTACAATTTTTTTGAATAATTGAATAAAACACTATTAAACTCCATTAAAACAATAAATCTTCTTCCAAGAAAATCTTTGGCTTGATATTTGAATGGCCAAGAGAGCCATGAAGAAATTTAATAATATTATAGTTGTCCCTTTTCTATGATAATTCCTTTTGTTTTCATCATCCAATCTTGAATAACCTCTCTCAATGAAGGAATAGCCATAATCTCCAACTAAGTTATATCCAAACAATTAAAGCAAAAAATAAGTAGAAACCTCCTTTTATAATCTCTAAACACTCCACCAATACGAGCTTTATTAGATTTTAAAAGAGCTCCATCTATATTCACATTTATCCATCCGGGTGGAGGAGGATGCCAAGTAGAAAATGATAGCTGAAGCTAATTAGAATCTCAGTTTCCCAAATTATCATAAAGAAATGAAGAGGCTAAAGCAAAATAAATGGTATATGCAGCAATCAAAACCAAACAATCTTCCTTCCCCTCATGGATTAACTTGTTCCTACTTTTCCAAGACTAAAATACAGTTGTATAATATAAATTCACACTAAACTGGTTACTCAATAGTTTTTTCAATCCTTCAATGCAGTTTACAAATGAAGAAAAAATCAAAAGCTGAAACCCCCATCGGATAAGGAGATTTAACAGAAGAATTAGTTTAAAACATGTCAATGCAATATGATCTACATCTTCCATAGCAACAGAACCTCTCAGAAAAGCACTTTGCTCCAATAATCTCCTATGCATTAAAAAAATACAAGATTGAATTGCTTCATTCCATAGCTGCCACCAAAAAAGTTCTACATGAGGCTTTAGCTTCAGCTTCTTAATCTAGCTCTAGTAGTTGCCATCATCCATATCTTATGTCAAATACTCAAAAACTATACCAGTAATCATTTTTCCCTTTAGCTTTCTCTTAATCTCCATACGATATGATTATAATTCAACCTTGATAGAGACCTATCGAATTAGCACCACCAATTACATTCCAATATATTTTTTCAACTGTGTCACATTCCAAGCTCCACTTAAAATAAAATTATTGAGATCTTCACCTACTTCTTCCAAATCTACAACAAAAGTAGGCTATTTTATCAAAATCCTATCAATAATCCATGCATCATTAAGGACATTAAAGGTTTCACTCAAAGCAACTTCCCATTTGACCACCTGATAAAGAGACCGGACACCATTGACAATGATCTTCCATGCCACAGAGCTGTCTCTCTTGACATCATTCTTCCAAATATCATTCCCATATTTAGCAATCAAACAACGATTTAGAAGCGAATCAGGTTTAGCATTGATATTCCAAGTAAATTTAGCTCAAATATGCCCAACTTTCTTAATCGCGGCAATTATTCCATGACCTCCCATGTTTAATGGTTTACATAAGACATCCCAAACCACATAATGAGTACCTTCACTACAATTTTGATTATGCTAATAAACCCTCTATACATTTTGCCAAAATCATTTAAAATTCCCCTAAAAACAAGAGAATGTGTAACCAAGAAAATGGTTAAAGATAGAAAAAATCGATTTTACCAAAACAATCCTTCCTTCCAAATAAATTTATTTTTCTAAGCATTTAGCTTACTAATCACATTTTCCATCAGAATCTGAAAATAGTAGTAGACAATCTCCTCAAAGAAATCTTCACTCCTTAATAGTTCATCTCATTCACAACTTTAAAATCCATCAGGTGTACAATAGTCTTCTTCCTCTTTTTATCAACAAATATTCCAAACATGATAACCAATTTCTACACACTAATAACTTGACCTATCCATTTGCAGTAGTTGTAAAAAATTCCTTTTAGCCTTTTCACCTTTATATAATTAGCCTCATAAAACAAAAGAATGTCATCTGTATATAATAAATGAGAGATTTTGGGAGTCTTCGAAGAAATTTAATACCAATATTCCCTCCTCCTTGAATAAATGCATTTGCTAAAAGCTAAGAGCACATAAAAAAAATATACTGAGATAATGGAAAGCCTTGTCTAAACCCACTGTTAATTTCAATCCAATTTAAATTGTTGCTATTGACCAAAATGGAGAATTTAGGATCGACTACACACTCCAAAAGAAGCTCCAAAATTTTAAAGGAAAATTAATCTTATTATAAAAATAGAGTCGGCATAAATAAATTATTAGGGATTTTGGAAGCCCATTATTTAAAATCTTGTAATAGCCAAATAAAAAATCTATTGGTAGTCAAATGGATGTTTCTTCTATGAGAGTGTTGAAGAGAGGGAACTAAGCAAAGAGAGAGAAAGGGTGAGGTTGTGTGAATGGGAGAAGATCCTTGTGGGTTTCAAGGGTGTTTGAGAGGAGTTTTCAAATAATTGCTCCGACCAACCTGCACCTAAGTTCCTCCATATATTAGGAAGCTCTGCAAAGAACACTTTGATGTCAATGACTTTTAACTACTCCACCACGCAAGGAATGTGAAAGGAACTTTTCTTATGATACATCAAGGAGGTGAATAGGATTTTGACTACCCTCTCCATCGAACAGGTGAAAGGAATTTCAGCTCTCCATTACCTCAAGGAGATAAAAGTGATTTTAGCCCTCCATCTTATCAAGGAGGTGAAAGAGATTTTTTCTCTCCATTACACTGAGGTGGTGAATGGGATTATGACCTCTCCGGTGCACCATAAAGGTGAAAGAGAATTTAGCTACTGCCGTATTGGGAGGTAAAATTGATTTTGCATGAGCTTCTTCACCTAGTCATGGGGCTTGAAGGAGAATCACTATTATTTAGTGCAATACTTGAAAAGGAGGACATAAAGAAGTTGATGTAAGTCGAGTTGACTGAACCATTATAAGAATTTGGTTAGCATTCTATTTTATATATTTACTTTCACTAATTTTACTTTTTTGCTTAGTTTTCTACAATTTAGTTTTTGTTTGGCTTTTATTGAGATACAAAAAAAAAATTATGGCTGATTTAAGTGCATCTTTGTTTCAAAAAGATTAAAAACTAGAAAAATAAATTGACAAAAATGTTGTTTTTAAAATCAAAATAAAATTTAGTACTTTGTTTAGCTATTTGTTTTCACATTAAAATTTTAAATTTGGTTTTAATTTAAAGGGATTTTGAAAAAGTTTTTTAAAATTAAAATTTACCCCCCTCTTGGAGTACCACTTCAATGTTTAATTGGTTCACAACCAACTATTGATCTTTCACTTTTATCTTCTAACAAACTTCATATTTGGTAACAAAAATTTCCACCTATTGCTTCAATCTAGGCCATAAGAATAGGCATTTTAGATCACAGTATATCTTATTACCACCTAGATGAGTAGTGTATCTAGAATAGTGGGCTTCATATAGAATTTCCTTCTTTAGATCACAACTATCTAAAACTAAAAACCTATTCCCACAAAAAATCTCATCTTGGTCATATCTTACAACTAAGTTCTTTTTCCAGATTGAATATGTTCTATAAACCTCACATATTTTTTTTATCAGTACTATGTGATTCTTTATTCATGTTTGACAATGAAGGATGAAAAATCATCCATTAAATAAGTCCAACTGGCACATCAGGTGAACAAACAACTTCAAAATCTAGCCTTTCCATCTCGTGGATCAATATATGCTTAGAAGTAATCAAACTAACTACCACTCCTATTGATTTCCTACTCAAATCATTGATAATCACATTTACTTAACCTAAAGAATAAATGATATTCAGATCAAAATCATTAATAAGCTCCAACCACCTTATCTACCTCAAATTAAGCTTCTTTGGGGTGAAAATATACTTTAAGCTCTGGTGGTTAGTATAAATCTCATATCTTAAACGGTACAAATAATGCTGCCAAATTTTTAATGCAAATACAATCATTGCTAACTCCAAATCTTGGGTCAAGTAATTTAAAAACAAAAATCAAAGGATGTTTATATAACTATACTAATTATTCACCTTTTAACCCAAAATCCTTTTATATCTTGAAATCTAATGATCTAAAAATTATAAAGAAAATATTTATAAATTAGCTAAGCATTAATATAATATTTTGGTAAAATTGGTTTGCATAATATACACCAAACAGTCCCAAAAACCTAACTTGCACTAACTAGTGTCAATTTCTTAAAGAAGTGTACTAGTGCCCAAAAATTATGGAAAAAATTGTGTAATTAAACACTAATATATATGCTATGGAAAAGGAGATTTATGATTTATACTTATAATGACTCCTAAAATAAATTTTTACTATTATATGTCAAAATAGCTCTTTTAAAATGTAAAGGTTACTACAAAACCAATCAAAGAAAAGATTCCTATATCTAATGTATAGAAAATGGGAGCACAAACCAACTCTTGAAAGTCTCATCAAACTTTTCCCAATTAATCTACATATTTGAACTTCCCTAGAACCTCTCACTCTCTCTGTTGGCTTATTCACCAATGCTCAACTTCTCCATCCAAAAAAAAAAAAAAAAAAAGCTAATGAGACATTTCTACCCTTGAAACACTACATGTTATCAAAGGACATTTCTACCCCATTTAACTAATTTTCAGGTTCCTAAGACTCACAACACCCTTGAAATAAGGGGGCTTTAACCTCAAAAATAGATACAGAACACACATATGCAAGGCTCAAACTTAAGACATCTTAGTCGGGAGCCAAACTCCTAACAAATAAACCAAGGAGAGTTAGATTATAATAGATAATTTACTAACTGGTTGTGTTGGAAAAAATCAATAATCTAGTGATTCAAATTGCAAATAAATGATAATAAATTCATATTTTTTGGGATATCTTTTGATAAAAACATTTCAAAAGCTCATTAATATATTTGTTTTTTAATTTGGCTGATTTTTGAAATGTTGGTGCAAACTCGAAGGTTTCTAATATATTTTGATCAAAACTTCATTAAAAATTTTATTTTGTCATCAAAGTTACCTTTAATTTAAACTTCATTTGGGACAACTTTTTTAGTACTTTTTAAAGCGGCTTTTTAGTACAAATTTTTTTGAAATAGAAATTTTTACACTAAAAAGTTTCTTTAGAAAGCATTAAGAAAGTAGCCCCAAATGAAGCCTTAATTACTCACTAGAAAATAAGATCATGTTTATAATTTTTTGGGAGGGGATTTGATTTCCTTGTTTATAAACCATTTATTCGACATTTGAATACCTTGATGACCATAAAATTGAATGATCGGTTCATTGGACTCACTTCATTGATCCTCTGAATTCGATTATAAAGATGTAAGATTTGAAGACAACTTTGCTTTTCAATTAGTGTCATGAAACTTCTAAATACATTTTAAATAGTTGTTTTGAGATTATTTGAACTCAGATTGGATTGCTTGTTAGAATGAGAGTTTGGAAAATTATGAGTTTTATTTTTGAAGCCAATTTGATTATAAACACACAATATTTGAAAACAATTTGGCTCAGTTTGGAAAATTATTAGTGGGGCCTCCAACCCAACAAACTACATCATCAAATCTGAGGTCATCACCCCCACTAAACTGTCACGCCCTAGGATCTAATTTGAAAGAAATCTTTCATTTATCTTTTAATAATAATAATAGAGCTAAATAACTTCATCTATCAATAATAAATTGTGGAAAAAAAATTCTAAAACTAAAAACATCTATATATTTTTATAATGTCATTCCTCTCAAAATCATCATATACAATACTTAGGAATCATGCAATCATAACACATATGGACATTCTTAAGTATAAAAGTATAACTAAATTAAAGATGAATAAAACCTAAGAAATCATGTTCCGCCTCATAGTCCTGAACATTTTTCCTGACTTGAAATCATTTAAACTATATATAATGTGCTAAATAGCATCGGTAAAGAAATAATATGCTTATTATCAATCAATTAATATTCGTAAAAAATCATATAATATTGTATATGTGTAAAAATAATATAACTCAGATATAATAATAATATAATTTGTAAATAGTAAAATAATATAATGTAAAAGCTAATAAAATAACTCAATGGGGGAATCAGTAAACTCATATGGGTGTCAAAATAATAAAATAATCATCATTTCTATACTATCAAATTATAAATTAATCATATAAAGTGGTAAAAATGAAGCATCGATAAGGAATCTTGAAATCATATCAAATATAGTAAATCCCTAGAATAGTCTACACATGCTATCTCATATATCACATACTTAATATATTACGTGCTCAGTATGCTACACACTCAGTATCAGCATAGTGAATCAATAGTATCAACCAGTATCAATAACAATAAAAGTAAATTTGTATAGTAACAAGAATAATGCCCCACTAACATGCATATTAAACAAGTATAAAGTCCTAGCTTAATCAATGTTTTTCTAGTATCATATCATTATCAATAAACTATTGGCTCAAAATACAAAATCGTCACTTTTTGCGCATCGGCAAAATAATAAGTCCTTATAACTTCCAACCATTATATTACTATATCATTGTATAAGTGGAGTAAAACACCAAACCATATTATTTAAAGAAAAGCATGTTGGCCCACCATCTTATACACAATCAATCTCCAATCAACAACTAGACCGTCCATTACTTATCTTTTACACAAACACATTTTTATTATAATACTATAACAGTAATAGCTATAAATTATTACTAAACCACATATCTATATTTATTTCATATACATTATAGTAAATAAAGCATAGTTGGGGTTGATTCAGTAAGTGACAAAATGTCCTAATGTTAAGTAACAGAAAACCCTACTTAGCATTAATTCATATTTTTAAAATTAATCAAATTACTAGAGATCACATATAACAAAGTTCTGAAACTTTAGTTGAACTAAACCACTTTTTTTTTGTCAAAATAAAATTTTGAATTGATAAAAATCGTTGATTTTTAAAAGTCACATAGCAAAAAATCTCAAATAAATACTCAAAATATTCATAATCTTAATTTTTATAACATATAAAATGTTACACAGTAAAATTTTAAGAACATAAAATTATCCACTTTTTTTGTTAGCAAAAAATAACTTAGACCAAAAAATCCAAAAAAAACATCAAATTATTATAGTAAAAAATTAAGATAATCATTCCTTAGAATGAGACAAGCAAATTTCCCAATAGGGTCGATAGAAGAAAATAGCTCTACGGCTTCCAAACCCAACCTTCTCTTTTTTATCTCTTATCATTATTTCCATCTATTTCTTGGTTTGGCCAAACAAAGGGGAGAATGGCCTTAAGGGATTTGTTAGTGAATTTACATTTTATAATAATAATATTTATTATTATTATTATTAAAATAATAATAATAATAATAATAATAATAATAATAATAATATTATTATTATTATTATTATTATTATTATTATTATTTATATAATAGCATAATTCATTTAGTTTTCAGTATAAAATTATAATAAATCCTTTTGGTACACCAAAAATTATAAAAAAAATATTCATACATAGATCATTTTTTTTGTGAAATTAGTTTGCAAAAGGATGCCTTATGGTCGTAAAATCTCTAGTTTTACCGATAGGTGTCAATTTTCTAATGGTTTGCATGAGTGCCCAAACTTATGGAAAAATTAATGTAATTAAATCACTACAATATCTACGTTATAGCAAGGATGATTAATGATTTAGACTTATAATGACTCGTAAAAAAATTTATGTAACTGGGATAAAATATAAGATATTAAAGAAACTTTGTCCATCACCTACCTCTTACTCTTGAGCGTTTGTGTTATATCAACACTTTAATCTAAATAAAAATAAAGGAGTTAAATTACAGAACATAATTAATAAACAACAATCTATACTAGACTTTATACTCCTTTCTCCTACCAATACAATTCATTTCGTATAGCTTTGGTTATAATCCTCATTCCTTCCAAATTGCAGCTTTGATATCAACTATGATGTCCTAGGATATATTATAAGGATTGCAATATTTAAACCTATAATTAATTGCCATAATCATCACTAGCAATAACAAGATCTACTAAAATATAAACTATAAAAGCAATGTGTATCACTTCATCAAAATATAAACATAATTATCCACCCAACTTTCTTTTCTATATAATAATTAAATTGAATCATAAGTTCAATACCTTAGACATAAGAACTTGGAAGCCTGCTTATACACTCCTCTACTCAACATAACTCTTTCCTTTCCTAAAATATTAAATGTAATAGATTGAGCATAACTAGTCTAATAGACTTCATATTCTGACCCATCATAGACATTAACATTAAATTTAAAAGCTATAGTTGCAATATAATAAAAAGAAATAAAGAAACATTAAGATAATAAGATAATAGTAAAAGAAAAGAAATCTCATTTTAATGTTTCGAAACATACTTTACAATTTAACTTACTTTAGCTGGGCCAATTAAGAAACATGTGTTGGCAGACCCAATGACACCATTAGCTTGATTCAATTTGGCTTAAGTTGAGGTTTAGCTCATAGGAGATCCTTCTTTGGACACTTGGGTCAAGCCAAATGGCTAACCCATGTGAACTCACGGTTTGGATCTTCAAGAGGGGTCTCTTAAGGATCTAATGGATCATTTCATGAGTTTGAATGGGTTTGGAGAAGCCTTGGTCAAGTGGTTTGAAAGAGGTAGAAGTGTATGTGAGGTTTGGTCAAACATAGTTGACTAAAATAACCATATTTGAAAGTTTATTAGGGATGCTAAGCCCTTATGAACTAGCCCGAGGGTAACCAAGAGGTGGTGAATTGGTATTTTAAAAATTCTCAAATAGAAATTACGATCTAAACCAAACAATCACCCACATAAAATAAAGTATGAAAAATAAATATAGAAAATGCAATAAGAAAGAACACACCAGATTTTATAGTGGTTTGGACAACTTGACCTATATCCACTCCCTGGAGCCTCTCCTCTAGGTATTACACTAAACTCAAAGACTCTTATTCTACTTCTATAGCAAGGTGGAGAAGCCTATATAAAACTCCTTTCCACCAACCCTGGTAAGATAGAAAACCCAACTCTTTTCGCTTCCTCCTGAAGTAGGTAGAGAATTTGACTCCTTTCGCTTCCTCCTAAAGTAAGCAGAGAACCTAGAATCCTTTTGCTTCCTCCTAAAGTAGGCAGAGAATCTTGATGAATTACTAAAAAAGACCTCCCTAGAGCCTCCAAGGAACCAGAGATGAAGACTGGTGAAGAAGACTTAGTTCCTTACTTGGAGCAACCTTTATGAACCCCTCATAATATCCCGCTCACAAGATCCTTTCTCTCTCCCAAGCTCTCCCTCTCCTTCTCTTGGCTCACATAGGTCAGGATAGCAGCAAAAGATTTCACCTTGAATAATCAAGAGATCTTATAAATAAGGGCTTAAAATTTGCCCTAAATTACAACAAGCTGTCAAACATCATCAAGGATATATCGTCCTATATGATCAATTAATTTTTAGCCTTTTCAACTAGGATGATTTGGGTGGGCAGGATGATTGAAACCCTTATTTATTCTGATCATCTAAGACAATGTGGACATCATCCTATACGATTAATTCAAAACCCTATATATCATTCAACACATCATTTTGTTCATCCAGAGTCATATATGTTGGATGATGAAGAAATATAATATATCATCCAGTATGATTAATTCAAAATCAAGGATTTTCATATAGTACATCATTTAGCTCATCTAGGTGATCCAAGAGAATATGAAAGTTTTTATAACTAATCATCCAGGATGATCCTGTGATCGTCCAGGTTGATATAATCGATCAATCAAATCTTTTTTTCTTTCCTTAATCACCTGATTAATTTAGGCATGATTGTAATGAATCGTCTAGGATGATATGGGTTTATCCTGTATAATTTCTAAAAATATTATCATACATAAAAGAGTTGGTGGTTGATTCTTTCTTATTTGAGCATATCGTCCATAATTATGTTAATATCGTTCAGCATGATTTGCTTAATTTGGTTGTCTTAACAAGGATGCCCTAATTAATATTTATATTTTTAACTGATTGTCTAGGATAATTTTGGATCATCCCGGACAATATGATCAAAAATAAAAACTCTAAAACATATAGAATTTATCTCCTTGAGTGCATGTATGCAAGGTTACTTAGCATCATGATTCATATTATTACATTTGACTCAAGAAAAGATAAAAACACTTGACATGCACTTACAGATTGACTCAGTCCTAATTTACCCAATCTTGAGCTAGCTTGATTTACAATTGATCTTGTGGTCCTGAAGCATTAGTAGGTAGAGCAACCATAGATATGGAATAGTAACCATAGTAAGAAAATAGGAATGTTAGAAATATTTGCTATCATCAAAATTATAATTCTTGAATCCATGTTCGCAACAATCTCCCCTTTTTGATGATGACAAACATTTATTAGGAAATTCAAATCAAGTATATTAATAAAGCATAAAGTAAAGGAGAATAGTATGAATCAAGCAATGCAAATTTTACTAAAAACAAGTAGGTGGTACAAACACCAACGGAGTACAAAAAAAAATAATATTACAACAAAATAACACTAACACTACTCCCCCTTTTGGCATCACAAAAAGATGGACGAAGAAGAAAAAAACAAACAACTCATAAACTAATTAAAGAAGTGATGATGGAAGGAGGTGTTCATAAGAGGCCCTAAAATATAAGACACCAGTAAAAATCAAATAAAAAACAACACAAAGATGATAAAATGACAAAAAATGAAAAATAAAGTTTTTTTTTTATCAAAGCAAGAATACTTAAATTTTTCATGTGATTTAATTGAAAATTCATAAGAAATGACTTAACATTGCTGAACTCTAAAAAATGGTAGAAAAATTGATCCTGTTAATCCCAGCTCAAACTTCTTACAGGGCAAGCCATCTTTTGAAAACAAAGATCTAACTCAGAAAAAAAAATCGGATAAGAAAATGTGATCCATTCAAAACTTCATTTGAAAAAAATATCTTATTGAATAATATAGCAAAATAATTAATCACAATCTTGAATTTAGAAATTAAATCTTTGACACATGAATTCTTCTAAGATTTAAATGTTTGAAAGAGAATGAAGCTTGCTTTCTTGTGGGCACATTTTGTACCTCTTGTCAATTGGTTGGCACACTTTATGTATCTTTTGATTTTTGATACACTTTTGTATCTTTTGTTTTTTTTTTGCGATCATTGTGCAACTTTTTAGTTTTTGTTTTTGGGATAATTTAATGCCTCTTATCATTTTTGCAAGCTAGCTCCCTTTCAAAACATTTAAATACTCTCAATTGTGAGAATATCTTCCAGATATTATAGAAGAAAAACTCACTCTCTAATATAAGAAAGAGTAAATCACAAATCAGAATCAAAGTCATATGATAAATATAATAATAAGATTAAGAAAGTTTGAAAGTGATTTAGTGATATTGAATATTATTTATATAAGATAGATTACTATACAAGATAGAAAAAATTACAAAGTCTAGATGTTAGTTTAAGTTAGACTTTTGTTAGAAAAGAAAATTATGCCACTAAAAGAAGCTAGAGGAAGGGAAACAATCAACGATGTTCCTCCCTTTAACTAATTTAGGATGTCAATCATTGATTACAAATTAAAAAAAAATGAAAATAAGATATAAAATATCATTTCAATAGTGACCAAAAAATTGAATGAAAAAATAAAAATATAAGAAATGAAAACCAAAAAAATAACAACAAATAAATAAAAATAAATAAATTAGCAAACTCTAATAAATGATAAAAACAAAGGAAAAATCAGAAAACAAAAACAAAAGAAAGATCAGAAAACATAAAGTTTAGAGTTTAGTATTCTTCAATTTCATGCATTTATGTTAATCACTCCCAATTGGTTCCTCAAGATGTTGAATGTGTCATGAGCATCCACTATCAAGGTACCACATGCTCTCACGAGGTCTTATGTGAGAGCACACCTACAAAATAATTAAATGTTAGATTTAGGAACTCAAATAAGTTTGGGTCCCTTCTTATGGAAAGAAGAATGCAATGCATGTGTGTTATATTATAAATCATGCAATTTGGGTCTCCACACCTAATGTGTACTACGGTGATCAGTGCAACTGTGGGAGATGTGTCTTAGCATGCCACATGAAAAATATCTAATACCAGGAAAATGATTTACTAATCTATTCAGGTTATAGTGCCTCTTCTTAGGTTTCAAAACTTTTAGCTTTGGATCTGGATCAAAAAATTGTTCTAGTGTGGGTGGGATCCTATTTTCCTCAAGTGCTTTCAATTTAGCTTTAAAAAATGATTTAGCATTTTCTAAAAAAGCATTATCAACTTTCAAATAGTGCTCCCTACTCTCAAATTCATTATATATGTTTTAAAATTATTTTCAAGTTTAGTGTAGGATGCTTTTAATGATTTATGTTGTTTATTCAATTCATCAAACTCATCCAATGGTTTCATGTAATTGCTATCAAGTATAGAGTGATACTTAAGGTAAACTTCATGCTCTTTTGGCAAGCTTAAAAATTCTAATTTTAGGCTAGCATTTAATTTCTCAAGTTTTCTATATGATGAATGTATTTTCTCAGAAACTTCAAGTAATTGATCATAGGTTAGTTCACATGCCTCTTCTTGGTCAGATTGACCAAGATGATTGCATACAATCAAATACAAGTTTGTTGTCTTCTCCTCAGCTTCATCCTTAGAGGAGTTAGATATATAATCTGTCGAGAAAGCCTTTTAAATTTGCTTCTTGTCCTTCATAAACTTAGGTTTCTCCTCACCCTTCTCCTTGTTTAGATGAGCCTTAAGTGTAGATCAATCAGCTTTTATATGTCATGGCTTCTTGCATTCAAAGCCAATAACATCAGAAGAACCTTTAGAATTCTTGCTAATCTTACCATTGTTCCATTTCTGATGGTGCTTTTATTTCTTCCTTAAAAAGCTTTTGAATTGCCTAGTGATTAATGCAACATCATAACTTTCACACCCAAAATAATTAGTATATGTATCGTTAGCCTTCATCTCCACAGTTTTTATATTCTTTTTCTTATATGCATCAAGTTGTCTTTGATTCACTCCTTGTTTGTAAGCAATGAGTGATCCAAGTAAGTTATCAATAGAATAAGTATTAAAATCCTGGGATTCAATAATAGTAGTTATCTTTGCATCATAAGAAGAGGGTAAACATCTCTAGATTTTATTAAATTTCTCATAGTTAGAGAGTTCTCTTCCTAAGGCATGCAGGGAGGTGACAATTTTTGTAAACCTAGTATATATTTCAGAAACTGACTCACTAGGTTTCATGTGAAAGAGTACATAATTGTGAGGCAAGATAAGCAATATAGATTGCTTAGCCTCAGTTGTGCCTTCATAAGTAATACACAATTTATTCCATGTTTCTTTACCGGTAGCACAAGTTGAGACACACATATAATCTTCAGATTTCTGTACACGGAAAAAGAAGTTTAAATATTTTGTATTAAGTTATGTTAAATCCCTATCATCAAGAGTCCATTCAGTAAATGGAAATTCAATTTTTATGCCATTTATTTCACGTGTTGGTTCAAAATAACCATCTTTAACAAGCATCCAAATGTGATAATCTATAGATTATAAAAATGTGAACATGCGAGTTTTCTAGAAATCAAAAGGTATATTATCAAACAGAGGTGGTCTAGAGATTGAATAACATTTCACGATGTTTCTATTACTAAAGTTAGCCATGAATCAAAATTCAAAAGTTTTCAAAAATAAGATTTTATGAATCCCGCTCTAGTACCACTTGAAAGTTTGTTAGGATTGTTAAGCCCTTATGAACTAGCCCGAGACAAATTAAGAAGGGGGGTGAATTGATAGTTTTAAAAATTCTTAAACAAAAAGCACAATCTTTTTGAAATATTTTAAAACATAAAACATACATTCACCCACATGAAAATAAAGTGCGAAAATTTAAATGTGGAAACGTAATAAGAAAGAGCACACAAAATTTTATAATGGCTCGGTCAACTTGACCTACGTCCACTCTATGGAACATCTCCTCTTGGTATTACACTAAAAGACAGTACCTCTCTTTTTGCCCCCACAGCAAGGTGAAAAAGCCTTTACAAACTCTTTTCCACCGACCCCAATGAGGCAGAGAATCCAACCATTATCACTTTCACCTGAAGTAGGAAGAGAACCCAGACTCCTTTTGCTTCCTCCTAAAGTAGGCAGAGAACCTTGATCGATTGCTAAAGAAGAACTCCCTAGAGCCTCCAAGGAACCAGAGACAACAACTGGAGAAAACGACTTGGATCTTTGTTTGGAGCAACTTTTATGAACCCCTCATATACGTTCCCTCATAAGATCCTCTCTCTCTCTCTCTCTCTCTCCTAAGCTCTCCCTCTCTTTCTTTTAGCTCTCTTAGGTCGGGAAAGTTGCTAAAGATTTCACCTTGAATAATCAAGAGATTTTATAAAGAAGGGCTTAAAATTTTCCCTATATTGCAAAAAGCTGCCAAAGACCGTCCAGTTTGATTAGTGTATTTTCAGTCCTTTCAGCTAGGACAATCTGGAAGTGTTAGATGATTGGAAATCTTATTTATTTTGTTCATCCATGACGATATGGGTATCATCCTATATGATTAGTTCAAAACCCTACATGTCTTCCAATACACTATTTTGTTCGTCTAGAGTCATATATGTTGGATGATGAAGAAATATAACATATCGTTCAGGATGATCCTTGAAACATCCAATAAAATTAGTTTAAAATTTGATATTTTCATCCAATACATCATTTGGCTCATCTAGGTGATCCAGCAGAAGATGAAGGTTTTTAAAACCAATAATCCAGGATGATCCTACAATTGTTTAGGATGATATGATTGATCAATTAAACCATAGTGGCTTTCCTTAATCACTTGATTAATTTATACATGATTATAATAAATTGTACATGATGATATGTGATCGTCATTTATGATTTATAAAAATATTATCATACCTAAAAGAGTTGTTGGCTGATTCGTTTTTATTTGAGCTTATTATCCAGGATAATGTTAATATTGTCCAAGATAATTTGCTTAATTCTCATGTCTTAACAAGGATGCCCTATGTAGGTTTTATATTTTTAACTGATCATCCAAGTCAATTTTGGATCATTCTGGATGATTTGATCAAAAATATAAAACTCTAAAACATACAGAATTTATCCCCTTGAGTGTGTGTGTAAGGTTACTTAGCATCAGGATCAATATTATTACATTTGACTCAAGAAAAGGTAAAAACACTTGACGTACACTTACAGACTAACTCAGTCCTAATCTACTCAATCTTGAGCTGGCTTGATTTGTAATTAATTTTGTGGATTTGAAGCATTAGTAGGTAGTGCAACCAAAATAGATATGCAATAGTAACCGTAGTAAGAAAATAGGAATGTCAAAAAAGTTTGTTATCATCAAAATTATAATCCTTGAATCCATATTCGCAAAAGTTCTAAGGATTCTTCTTCTAGAAGTTGTAGGGATGACAAGTTCCTATCTAAGAAGAATGAGGATGCCTATTTTAGGTATATTGTTGTCAAGATCACCCCCACTAGACTCCTGATTTAGGGTGATCTTCACTTTTCTGTCATACCTTTGTTTGCCTCGACTCAACTTTCTTTCATTCTCACTCTCATTTATGCCTACCATAAAAAACTTTTCAATACATCTTGTGCAATATGAGAGTTAATGAGGACCAGTCTAGGATAACTTCTTATGTGCGGAAGTAACATGTAAAAATAACTAAGGAAGATTTGGGCAACTTTCTTCGTCTGAGAACGTAGGGGATTCGAGCCCACACGTTGACCTCTAGAGCTGACTTTGATTGGTTTGAAATTCATAAAGTTCTTAGAGGTGACTCCCCAGTTACTCATTTTCCTAGAGGTTTCCTTTTAATCAAAATGCCCGGATCATCCAGCATGTTTTAAGAACTTTAATTATTCCTAAAGCTGGTGATCGAGTAAATATGACTTCATTTTTGCCCATAGTCAACTATCTAATTATGATTGAAAAACCCTTTTATGAAGTCCAACTCATTATGGACTACCTGTACAAATTTTTTGAAATTTGACCTCCACACCATAAGAGGAAGAAAGATAAGGCTTTAGGATATCTTGTTTCCTACATCCTTCATAAGAACTATAATCTAATTCATCTTGATTCTTCCATTGAACTACCAATCTACTTCACTGATGCCTCTTTTTGGGTACTTTTTGGGAGAGATCAGAATTCTGATAGTGATGATTCTGAGGGAGAAGGGGGAGCTCATGCACTTGCTCCAGTACTTGCACCTGAACTAAAATAAAACTTATACCAAGAAATGGTCTAGCGCTTTGATATATTATAGACAAATTTTGATCAAATTGAGAATCACTTGACTTAGCAGGATGCTCATTTAAAATGAAGACATGGGTTGGATCCATGGTCAATTTGACATGATGAACACAAATGTAGCTATGATGAATAGTTATTTTTCAATGATCAATCCACCACCTCTTACAAATTATGGCCCCACAAATTTCTAGTTGTACTTCATTATTTTTCTTACTTTTAAGTTTTTATATTTACTGTTGTGATATTTTTGCTTTAGTTGAATGTTTTTATGTGTTAAGATGATGTAGATTGAATGATATGATGTGAGTTATCTTGATGACATGTTCTTTTTAAAATATGTGTTTGTATGTGATCCTTATAATCAATGGAATGTTGGAATACTTTGTTCACACGCATTGACTTTTAATTCTTTAAATGTTTGTGTTTTAATGAGAAAAACCTTTTAAAATTAATGGTTGAAATGGATTAAAATTTACTTTTCCCTACCAATTAATTTCCTTACTAAATTTAATATTTCAAAATTTTAAATTAAAATTATAACTAGATTTAGATAAGGAGATCAATTTCATGTTCTTTTAAACAAATATATCTAAGCTATAATTCTTGCAAGATTGATGTCTTTTTTTTAAATATATTTATTTTTCTTATTAGTGAAATTTGATTTTAGATTATTGAAATTGGAAAGTCACAAAAAGTAAAAGAAATGAAAATGCATAATGTCTGCAAAAATAGAAAAGATGTACAATGATTCGCAAAGTGAAAAGAGACATAAAATTAGCCCAAATAGAAAAGATGCATAAAGTGTTCCACAAATATTTGAAAAGATGCGCAATGTTACCAAATTAAAACTTTTTATTATATTTTTTTCACTATCATTCAATCTCTAATCCCAATCTATCTAATTTACAATCATATTTCATATTAAATTCAAAGTTAACTAATCTTCATTTTATCATTTTTATAATAATTATTTTTATTTAATTTATCTAGAATGAACAATGAACCTAGTTAACTTTTCTTATCTTAGTTGCTCTTTGATTTAAACTTTCAAAATTTTACTTTTTAGTATTATGAAATTAAAATTGTATTTGCAATTGGTTTAAAATCCATTTCTCCTTTAACTCTTTTGGATTATCTATAGAAACCTTTCATTTTAAGTTGTACTTCTCTTTTTGTTGTTGTCAAAATGGGAGTCAAAATATTGTTTGATGTTTGATATTTTATGTACTATGAATATCTGTGTGTGTGTGTGTGTGTGTGTGTGTGTGTGTGTGTGTGTGTGTGTGTGAATGTGTGTATGTGTATGTGTATGTGTATGTTTTTTAATGTTTTTTGTTCGGGTTTGTGTTTTTGTTCAGGTTATTTTTGATTTGGTGTCCTTTTTTTTTAGGTTTAATGTTTTTTATCTTCATGGGAATCCGTTGATTTTTAATTGGTCATTTATTTAGGGGGAGCAAAGGAGAAAATTATTTTGAATGTTAACTCAAATAATAATTATTTTGTCATCATCAAAAAGGGGGAGATTATTGCAACTTAGTTTTCATAATTATGTTTTCATATCATGGGTGTTTTTGATGGTTCCAAGATATCATTGTATTGATTAATGTTTCTCTTAACATATATTAGAAATAGTTTTTTTGTTATTTATGTGTACTAATGTTTCATAGAAATCATACTCTAAATAGTTAAAGACTTCAGCATAAATCAGACTAAGATTAAATATATTTGGAGTATGTACTTTTTATACTTTTCTTAAGTCTGAGAGATTGTGATTGTAATTGGGGAACCGTGCACACACACACTAGAAGAGTGTAAAAACATATAACTTTTTAAAATTAATTGTACTATATGATTTTAGATCATACCAGACAATTTGGCATGAGCGTTCCTCCAGAAGTAGTTAATTAAATCATTGATGGAAAAATTTCTAAGTACTGTTCATAATGTACGAAGTTGCCTTCATATAGATGACGTTCAAAGTATGAAATGGGTGTGCATAGTTTCGACCATATGAACAACATAAATTTTTTAACTATTCGTCCAGGATGAACTTGGGTTCGTACAAATGACAAGCAGAGCATGAATTTGATGTGTACATTTTTGTCCATACGAAAAGGTAAATTTTTTTAACTGTTCATCCAGGACGAACTTGGGTTTGTATAGATGATGTCTAGAGTATGAAATTAATTAGTACATTTTTCTCCATACGAATAGCAAAATTTGTTGAACTGCTCATATTGTATGAACTTAAGTTTGAATAGATGACTCCCAGTGTATGAAATGGACTCATCCATTTTCATACCAAATGAAACATGGTTTGATTAAATAAGTTTATATTTTACGATGTCAATTCATACAGATGACTTTCTATTTATGAATTTGGTTTGTATAAGATCATATGAGTAAATTTTGAACTTTTGATACATACAATCGTCGATCATACTATAGAATTATGGATGCAAATTGAAATTTTTCAGTTTTTTGGACGATTTTTCATGTCTTTCATATAAAAGGCCCTATAAACTGACTATGGATGAAATCCTTCTTCTTTTTTCTTTGAGAGCAACTGTGAGATGTATTTGGGAGAGTGTTTGAGAAAGAGTTCTTACAAGTTGAGAGAGTGAAGGGTTCATAAGGTTACTCAAAGGTGAGAATCTATTTATATTTGTGGCAAATCTCTTCCTTACTTCTTTGAAGACGCTCTAGAGAACATCTTTGAAGAAGATCTGATACTCTGCCGACACTTGGAGAGTGTGAAATGACAATGGTACTCTATCTATACTTAGAGGGTATGAAAGGATGACGGTACTTTACCAACATTTAGAGGCTATGAAAGGATGATGGTACTATGCTAACACTTGGAGAGTATGAAAGGATGATAGTACTCTATTGCATCAAAGATTGGTGGAAGAGAGGGTAATTGTAAAGGCATCTCTGCTTTGTTGTGGGAGCAAAAGGAGAATCACTTTGGTAATAGCGCAATACCTAAAGAGAGAGACTTCAGGAAGTGAATGTAGGTTTAGTTAGAACAAACCACTAGAAATTTCTTTATTTTTATTTTTATTGAATTTTTACTTTTCTGCATGTTTTTATTTTTGTGGTTGAAAATATTTAAATTGATAAAAATTTAAGAACAGTTTTATTTCCATGAGATTTTAAAATAGCCAATTCACCTCCCTCTTTATTAGACTTAGGACATCTGCATTAGTTCTAACAACTTATTTAGACTTTTTACATCATCTATAAACTACGGTCCTCCTACCATTATTACCTGATTATAGTTCTCAAACCTCCATCACATGTTGATAATGATCCTCAAACCTCCATCACCCGTAAACTTTGGTCCTCTAATCTTTATCGCTTAACTATAGCCCTCCGACCTTTGGACATTTTTTTCTAACTATAATCACCTTGCCACTATCACCCAACTATTGTCCACCAATCTACACTATTATTATCATTATCGGATGACTACTTTAATGCTAACTGACTTCATCACTAATCATTACAAGTAATACTAGCAAATGCCATCACTTATAAGATATATGCATGCCATCAACATCAACTCTGACTCTTAACTACAACATTAAGATTTATGTTAGGTTTCCTCTTTACAGGGTATTAATGTTGTCCTTCGAGGAAGGGTATCATTTTCAAATTGATGATAAACAAAACTAGAATCAAATTAATAGGGATAGGCCCAATGATATTTCTTTTTTTTTTTTTGGATTGTCCACATAATAATTCAATGTCTTTTACTACTCTTGCACTACTCTCTTATCGGGGGGGGGGGGGGGGGGGTGTTGGATCTTCATGCAAAACTATGACGTTAATTATATATCTCTCTTTTTAACCATGAATGTTCCGACATACAATAAGATAATTAATTTTTAATTATGTAACTCTAATTTTTTAAGTTATGGAGAAGAATTTATTCTTAAACATCAAGTTTTATTATGCATCATTACAACTGGGTCAAATATCATGATTTTTCTCTATTTTATATGTTTATATTAAGTTTTTTTTTTATATCTTATAAGCTTTTATATATGTTTGCTAAATTATTATATAAAATTAAAATATTAAATTTTAATTGTTTAATATTTTTAAACATGTAATAATAATTATCATTGTGTCTTGGAGTATTCACAACTGAAGAGAAATTTAAAGTTTAACTCAGCTTTTTATGAAGATTTAGTATACTTACAAATAAAAGTTAGGGTGTAGCATTCTTAAGAGACACCAAAATTATTAGATGAAAAACCCTAAAAAAGGGAAAAACTAAGTGGCCTAGCGTAGTTTGAATGAATCTACTAGTATCTGCAGTTGATTACAAATGAGGTCTTTCATTAGAGGGAAGGCCTTGGCTTTATGTAACAAATATACATCATATAGAGTGTGTTACATGATAGAAATAGGAAGAATATTATTAACGTGCTCATTTAGTCAGAAGTATCAAAGTCGGTGGGTGATAGAGGTTGGAAAGTGTTGAAACTTATTAATTATGAGTTAGGTTGTTAGACCTAAGCTTATGTCCCGATGGCTAACCAAGAGGGGGGGTTAATTGATAATTTAAAATTTTCTTCTTATTTTAATTTTATAAAACCGATGAAATTGTTTCTGAAATTATAGAAGTAATTTTTTAACCACAGATAAAACAAAAAAATAAAAAGTAGCGGAAAATAAAAGACATAAGATTTATAATGGTTCATACAAACATGATCTACATCCACTCCCTGAAATCTCCCACTTCAGGTATTGCATTATTATCACTGGTGTCTCTCATTTTGCCCTACAGCTAGGCGGAGAAGCCTTCACAAAAACTCTCTTCCACCACTACCCGGTGTGGTAGAGAACAGTCATCCTTTTACACCTCCAAGTATCGGCAGATAACCGTCAGCTGTTCACAATCTCCATGTGTAGGCAGAGAACTTTCATCCTTTCACACTCTCTAAGTGTATGCAGAGTTCCCTTCATCCTTTCACACTTTTTAAGTGTCAGCAGAGAACCGGATCCTTTTGAACAATCTTCACACGAGAAATCTAGAAGGATAAGAGAAAATAGTGAAGTAATCATAAATTACAAACAGAGATCCTTTCCTTTGAGTAACCAAGTGAACCCTTCATGCTCTAGTACTAAGAAATCTCCTTCAAACACTCTCTCTAACTCTCTCCTTCAAATTCCCTAATGTATACACGAAGATCAAATGACAAAAAGATTTTAAGACAGTCTAACTTAAAGCTTTTATAGAAAAGATATGAAAAACCATCCAAAAACTGTATTTTTAAATTTATGACTGTCCACAATCGTCCCATATGATCCAATTTTATATGTATGAATAATGTAAAAATTGTTGAGTATGAACTTAATGTGAACTGGTATGAACTACCTTCATACCCGATCATCGTCCGGTACAAACCTGGTTCATCCAATACGAATAATTATTCTCAAAGTTTGTTGGAACAAAAAAGAAAGACGAATTTTAAGTTTCCAGGATAGATAAGATCATCCTAGGACGAACCATAAACAACATCTGGATGAATAGTTCATTTTAGCAAATCCAGAGCCCATCATCCTGGGATGAATGATAAATATCATCTGGATGAATGCATCCAGATAGCATCATCCTAGGATGAATGATAAATATCATTTAAATGAATGCATCCAGAGAGAATCATCCTGGGATGAACGATAAATATCATCGGGATAAACACATCTAGAGAACATCATCCTTGTATGAATGATAAATATCATTCAAACGAACGCATCCATAGAGCATCATCCTGGGATGAATGATAAATATCTTATGGATGAACTATACTTAGAAAAAAAAATTTTGACCTCTCTGTTCATTCCATTGCTCCTTCAGGAGTATAACTGACCAGATCGTCCTGTACGAATATGGTTCGTACTGTCTGATCAGTTTTAAAAATTGTGAATTTTAAAGCTCTCCCCTTATGTGTGTGTAATAAGTTACTCAATTACAATCACATTCTTTTAGACTAAATAAAATGAAAAATAAAGACTTTAATTTTTAAAACATTCTAAGTTGATCTTGATTTAAAGTCTTCAACAATCTAGAGTATGATTTTCCTGAAATATTAGTACACACAAGAGCAAACACAATTCTTTCAAAATGTGTTAGGAGAAAATAATAAACAAGATAATAATATTTGGAATCATCAAAAACATACAAGTTGCAAGAATATAAACATGCAAAGCTAAGTAGCAACTCTCTCAACAATCTCCCCCTTTGATGATGGCAAAATAATTATTCTTTATGTAAATTTGAAAATCCTAAGTTTCTCCTAAACTACCCCTAAATAATTGAATAAATAAACATGTAAGTATAAGGGATATGTATTATGAACAAATCAAATTTTTAATTTTAAAGTATTTCACACAAAATGACGAACACATAAAAAACAACATTAAAATGAAAAACAAAAAACCTTAAACAAGAAATACACAAGACACAACACGAATTAAGACAAGAATAAAACAAGACAAACAATATTTCTCCCCCTTTTTGACAATAGAAAAAAGAGAGGAAGAACCAAACAACTGAAACATAAGAAGTCATATGAGAAACCATTGATAATTGATCCTGAAAGAGATGAAGTTATGATAGCAATGATTAAAGTAAAGTTCATTAAAGAAAAATAAAAATTTATATAACTTAAATTAAGATATAACAAAAAAAAGATAAAATATCAAGGTCATGAATTTGATAAGGAAAATTATAGCAAGATTGATGAAATAAAAATTAATATAAGTCAAATTTCAATATTAATTATAATTGAGCGTTAGATTGATTTGATATTGAAGATTATAAGATAGAGGAAAGAACATATACTTTTGGCGACATTGCGCATCTTTTTTTTAAGTATTTGTGGCACACTTTTGTGCTTCTTTTTTAATGTTGCGAACCATTACGTATTCTTTCAATTTTTATATTTTTGTACATTTTACAAATTATCAAGTTGTTCTTTCAAATATCAATAATCTAAAAGCTCAAATGTTTCTAAGTTCAAAGATAATAATATGGGAAAAAGAAATAAATAATAATAAAATATCAAAATTGCAATAATAATACTAAAATTTTGTATGCCTAAAAAGAATATGAGAATGATATCCTAAACTTGATTAAGTTATAAGGTAATTTAAATTTATGAAAAAATAGATTTTTCTAATGATATGAAGTTTTGCATTGCTTTTCAAGATAAACCACTTTTAGATCACTTATCTTAAGATAATCATATAAGCTATTAAATATTTCCAGAAAATACAAAAATTAACTAAGACAAGACAAGATGGTTTTTATTGATATCAAAGTAAATGATATTACAACTAAGCACATTTGATGTCAATTCAAAATACTGAAATAAAAACAACAAACATAAAAACACATAAGACAGCTATAAAAACTTTAAACATCAACATATCACATCACTAGAAATGATAAAGAACATCACAGAAGAAGTAAAGTCATCATTCAGAGGGGACTTGATCTAGAGGAGGTGGCTGGTTGTAAAAATTAAAATAGCTACTCATCATAACCATATTCGAGCTCAAAGCATCGAATTGACTTCGCATCCAGTCCATGTCCTGCTGGTAATGTGCATCATGCTATTGTAGATGAGTCTCAATTTGATCAAAGCATCGATCAAGGTGACTCTCGAGATGATCAATGCAATGAACCAACTCCTGAAAATTTGGTCCACCAGCAGGCACAGGTGCAGCTACATATCCTCTCTCCTCTCCTTTAGTGTCAGCACCTTCAGCATATTTTGCAAAGATAGCTTAGAATAAACCATCATTATAGTACAAAGGCTCTTCAAGATGAGACACATCAAGATGAACTAATTCATACTTCTCAAGAATATAAGCCACAAGGTCTCCTAGAGCAAGTTCTTCTTTCTCTTATGGGATACATGGCCAATTTCAAAAAGCCCTTAAAGGTAGTCAAGAATGAGTTGGACTTCGTCAATGGGTTGACCAGTAATGATTAGATAAGTGATTGTAGAAAGAAGAGGAGTGATATTAATTCTATCACTAGCTTTTGGAATGATGGAAGTTCTAAGTACATGCTGGATGATTCTAGCATCTTGATGTAGAGTGTTTACCTTGGGAAAATGGCATTCTTGTCTAATCTCTCAAAGTACCCGATTAATCTCAATCCAATCAAAAGTTGTAGAAGAAGTCAAAGTGTGGGCTCATATTCCTTCAGTACTTAAGTTTAAGAAAGCTCCCAGATCCTTCTTGGTTATTTCTGCATACTTCCCTAGAACATAGGATCTAATCCTATCTTGATCAGAGTTAAAGGTCATGTTCGCTAGGAAATAATGAAATATAGATATGTTGAGGAGTACATCAGAGTAAGGATAAACTCAAATTGAGTAGAAGCAAAGAGTGGTAGTATCTAATAGATTATATTATCTTGAATCAAAACTATGGAAGGGGTTATTTTCATAGATATAAACCTAGGAAAGGATTACTCATTTTCTTAGGATAAGAAGTTCTCATGATTATTCCTAGAGGAAGGTCCCCTAGTCAATTCCTTTGCGTGCCTAACCCTCTTGCTTGAACTCACCATAGAAAAGATCAAAGGGAATAGAAGATTGAAAAGCCTTTTGAAGAGAATGAAGTTTGAGTTCTAAACCCATTCAATTTAAAGAAAAATGATTTTTTGTACAGACAAAATTTAGTTCATTCTGTATGATGCATGGGTTCGTATATACGAAGAAAAACTTTGTATGGACAAATTAATACGGTTAAAATGAAATAACTTTTCATAATCATACGAGTTACAATAAGTCTCTTCATACAGACGTTTTGATAAGAAAATCATACAGACGAACAGGTGTTTGTCTAGAACAATCGGTTATTTAAGATCGTTTTTATGATGGTTTGAATCATCCCCCATTTAGAATGATGCAATGTTCGTTTGTACAAACTCCTGGTTCATACGTACGATAAAAAATAATAACTGTGCTTATCTGTAAAACCGTCTAGATGCGTACTTACAATTGAATACACATCGTCTAGACGATCATCATGATTATACAGATAAACTGTATTAAAAACTAAAAAACTATTTATTCTACCCAATGGATTGATACGCTACAGGATTCGTCCAGTACGAAATTAATTTTGTACATACAAATTTCACACTTAGAAATTTCGTATGATTGCTTAAAAAGAATGAATTTGAATGTGAAAAAATTTTGAAAAACACACATAAAAATAAAAATAAAAAGATAAAAAGGATAAAAAATAAACAAACATGAAAATAGAAAAACACACAAGTAAAATCACAAAATTAAAAGCACACTTACAAAAACATATATCAAGGTTGCAAAAATATTTAATTAAGCATTTAAATCAATCACACGAAACCTTGTTCTTAATATACTAAAAGTATCAAAGGCTAGTGGTTTTGTAAAAATGTTTGCAAGTTGATTTTTAGTTGAAACATAATTGAGTTTAACTTTTTGTTTAGATACATGATCCCTTATGAAATGATGCCTGATGTTTATATATTTTGTCCTTGAATGTTGAATAGGATTTTTAGAAATACAAATTGCTCTAGTGTTATCACAATAAATAGGAATTATGCCTATTGTTCATCCTAAATCAATCAATTGTTGTTTCAACTCAAGTACTTGTGCCACACAGCTTCCTAAAGCTATGTATTCAGCTTCAATAGTAGATAGGGCTACTGGACCAAGAGACTAAAGAATTTTTAATAAATTGACATATTCCAGAAGTATTCTTTGTATCAATCCTATAACTTACAAAGTCTGAACTTGAATATCCAATTATTTCAAATGAAGAGCTAAACTTAGGATACCAAATCTCTAAGTTCTGAGTTCCCAAGACATATCTCAAAATCCTTTTCACTGCTGTCAAATATGATTCTTTTGGATCTGAATGAAATCTAACACATAAACAAGCACTAAATATAATATCGGGTTGGCTAGCTGTCAAGTAAAGAAAAGATCCAATAATTCCCTTAAATTTCTTCTGATCAACGAATTTTCCCTTTGCTTCCTTATCCAATTGAACAGATGAACTCATAGGTGTACTAATAGGTTAAACATTGTCCATTTCATACTTTTTGAGGATGTCCTTAACATTAGGGGTGTCAATTTTGGGTCACGGGTCGGGTTCGGGTTGAACCTGAAACTGACCCGGCACTATTCGGGTCAACCCAAACCCAATCCATTTTTAAAAATGGGTCAGTTTTCCTAACCCGAACACGACCCGCTTTGGGTCCGGGTCAACCCGACACGACCCAAATGACCCATTTCCAACAAATAAATGGCTAATTTTCATGTCAAAAACGGGTCGATCTCCTCTTTTCAGGTAAAAAACAAGTCAAAATTGGGTCAATCTCGGGTTACCGGGTCAAAATCAGGTTTTTAGGTCAAAATCGGGTCACTTTTGGGTCAATTTCGGGTCAAAGGGTTAACCCGAACCCGACCCAATTTTTGAAACGGATCGAAATGCTGAACCCAAACCCGACCCGTTTCAGGTTCGGGTTGACCCTAACCTGAAATTTTTGGGTCGGGTTTGGGTCAGGTTTTCGAGTCGTGTCAAATATTGACACCCCTACTTAACATACTTCGACTGACTAAAAAATATACCCTCCTTAAATTGCTTATTGCTAAAGCCTAGAAAATAACTCAAATCTCCCATTAGACTCATCTTAAATTCACTACTCATTTTTTTAGAAAATTCATCACAAAATTTTTATCTGTAGATCCAAAGATGATATCATCAATATAAATTCTTACAATGAGTATTTCTTCTCCAATTTTTTTCAAAAATAGAGTTGTGTCCACACTCCCTTTTTCAAAAGATCTCTCAAGTAGGAATGTGCTCAACCTCTTATACTAAGCCCTAGGTACTTGTTTCAATTCGTACAATGCCTTTTACATCATAAACACATGATTAGGGTATTTTAAATTTTTAAAGCTTGAAGGTTATTCTACAAAAACATTCTCTTAGATTAACCAATTTAAAAAGTCACTTTTAACATCCATTTGATACAACTTGAAACCTCTAAAACAAGCAAAGGCTATTAAAACCATAATTGCTTCAAGTCTAGCTACAGGGCAAAAGTCTGCTCAAAATAAATCCCTTCAATCTGATTATACCCCTTAGCCACCAATCTAACCTTATTTCTAATTGAGTCATTCATTTTGTTCTTGAATACCCACTTAGTTCCAACTACACTTTGATCCTTTTGCCTTGCAGTTAATTCCCATACTTCATTTCTTACAAATTAATTTAATTCTTCTTGCATTGTCGAAATCCAAAATTCATCTGAAAGTGCTTGATCAATATTTATGGATTCTATGGTATAAATAAAGGCTGAATGATTGACTTCTTTGCTCAGTCCATGTCTAGTCCTAACACCCTCACTAGGTTCACCTATAATCAATTCCTTTAGGTGGTTTTTAGAAAATTTCAAATCTCTAGGCAACGAGTTTTCAATCTCCAAATTTTCTTCCAAATTTATTTTCTCAATCTTTTGGGAGTCAATCTATCTCACCCTCTTCAATAATCTGCTCTTCCAAAATTCCAAATTCATTAAATATAACATGTGTGGTCTCCTCAATTATCAGATTTCTTTTATTGAATACTCTATAAGATTTTCTAGCACTAGAGTATCCTAGAAAAATTCCTTTATCTAATTTTGGATGAAATTTTCATAAGGTAGATTTTTCATTATTATGAATGAACACCTTACATCTAAAGAAATACAAATGTGACAAATTAGATGTTCTCCCCTTAAGTAACTCATAGGGTGTTTTATTCATGTTTGATCTGACATTCACCCTATTCAGAACATAACATGTCGTGCTAACCGCCTCAGCCCAAAAATATTTAGGAAGTGAATATTCTTCCAACATGGCTCGAGCGGTTTTTATTAATGTTCTATTTTTTCTTTTGACTACCCCATTCTACTGAGGGGTTCTAGGTGCAGAAAAATTATAATCAATCCCTTTCTCCTAACAAAAATTCTCAAAATTTCCATTTTCAAATTCTCCTCCATGATCACTTTGAATTGTAAAAATCTCACATCCTAGTTTCCTCTAAATCCAAGTCAAAAAATCTCTAAACTTCTAAAATGATTCACTCTTACGATATAGAAATCTAACCCATATGAATCTAGAGAAATTATCCACAATCACAAATCCGTATACCTTCCCTCCGAGACTTACAGTTCCTACTGGTCCAACAAGATTCATATAAAAAATCTCTAGTGGTTTACTAGTTTTAAGATTCTTATTGGACTGAAAAAAGGACTTCACATGTTTTCCTACATGCATTACAAAAGTGATCCTTAGTAAAGACTAATTTTGGTATACCTCTCACTAAATTCTTTTGGGTAATCATCCTAAGGATTTTCATGCTAGAGTGACAAAGTCTTCTATGCCATAGCCATGACTCATCAAAAATAGTTTTTAAATAAAAAAGCAGTAAGAGTTTTGATACAATTCAACTCTAGTATATAAGCATTGTTTACCCGTATACCATACAAAACGTCATTACCATTTAGGCTTAATATGCATCTAGTAGGGAAAATTTTAACACAATATCCTTTATCACATAGCTGACTAATACTTAGAAGATTATGCTTTAAGCCTTCTACTAACAAAAAATTTTCTATAAAAAAGTTTTTTAAGTTCCCTATCAAACCTGATCCTACCACCTTCCTTGTGTTGATATCTCCAAGTGTAACCCTGCCTCCACTCCTGGCTTCTAGCGATATAAATTGTGTAGTATCTCTAGTCATATACTTTGAGCAACCGCTGTCCATGTACCATATACTCTCACGAGGCCTTGTGTGAGAGCAATCCTACAAAATAATCAAACGTTAGACCTAGGAACCCAAACTAGTTTGGGTTCACCTTTTGTCAACTTATAAATAGATGCATGTATGATATGTCTATTTTTATGCATCTTAGGCTTCCACACCAAGTGAGTTTTTCTATCCAAAGTACATGTGTGTGTTATGTGCCCAAACATGCCACAATTAAAACATTTAACTCCAGGAAATGGATTTCTCAATTTTCTATAATTATTCTATTTCCTATTGAATTTTAAAAATTTTGGATATAAAATAGGATTTGTAAAATTTTCAAGTGTTGGGGGTATGCTATTATCCTCGAGAGCTTTTATCTTCAATTTGTAAAAGGTATTCATATCTTCCAATATATGATTTGTATAAATTATCTAATATTTTTTCCTCTCAGATTCATCCTTAAAATTTTTGAATTCTTTTTCTAGTTCTGCATAGGATGATTTTAAAATTTTATGGTACTTATTCAAATCATTGAACTCATCAAGTAATTTCATGTTGTTTTTATCAATTAATGCATGATCTTTTCTAAGAATTTCATGTTCTCTATGCAGTTCTTATAATTCCAAGTTCAGGCTAACATGTATTTTCTTTAACTTTCTATATGCAACATGTATGCGTTTAGAGACTTCTAAAAGTTCATTGTAAGTCAAGTCACATATCTCTTCTTGATATGACTGATCAGGATTATCGGCCATCAAGCATAGATTGGTGACTTCCTCTTCCTTTTCAATCTCTAACAAGTTTGAAGCTGAGTCCGCCCAGAAGGCTCTTTGGAATTTCTTCTTGTGCTTCTTTACAATTGGTTTCTCCTCTACCTTCTCCTTGCTAGGAGTGGCTTTGAGTTTTTGACAGTCTGACTTAATGTGTCCCGGTTTCCTGCACTCATAGCAAATAACATCATTTGAAACCTTAATATTTCTATTGAATTTACCTCGATTCCATTGCTGGCATCTCTTTTGCTTCCTCTTTAGAAAGCTTCTGAACTGTCTAGTCATTAAAGTGATGTCATCCTTATCCTCAGGTACAGATAGATCACTCTCCAACTCCTCCACCTTCAATGCAATATTCTTCTCCTTTTGTGGCTCTCCATCATCAATCTTTCTTTGACTCACTCCTTGCTCGTAAGCAATTAGTGATCCAAGAAGATTGTTAATAGAGTAAATATTTAATTCTTTAGAATTTGTAATCAAAATTCTTTTAGCATCATAAGTAGTAAGCAAATAATGAAGTATCTTATTAACCATTTCAACGTTCATTAGTTCCCAACTCATTGCATATAAAGAGGTAACTAGTTGTTTGAATCTTGCGTACATGTCAGAAATGGATTCATTGGGTTTCATGCAAAATAATTCATAGTCATGCAACAAGATATTAAGTCTAAATTGTTTAACTTTATTAGTTCCTTCATATGTTATATAAAGTATATCCCATATATCCTTTCCATTTTTGCAAGTGGAAACCCACATGTAATCTTCAAATTTAAGAGCACAAAAGAAATTGTTCAAATATTTAGCATTAAGTTGTGCTAGTTCACGTTGTTCTACAGTCTAGTCTGCAAAGGAAATTTCAACTCCATCAACTAATCTAGTTGGTTTTGTATACCCTTCATTAACTAAGATCCACATACGGTAATCTAGTGACTGTAAAAATGTTGACATGCGTGTTTTCTTAAAATCAAAAGAAATATTGTCAAACAAGGGAGGTCTAGTTATGGAGTAACCTTTGGGTGTGTTTCGGTTTTCAAATATAGCCATAGTCATTAATCAAAAAATAGTCTAAACTTATGGTTTGGAAACTAAGCTCTGATACCACTTGTTAAAACTTGTTAATTATGAGTTAGGTTGTTAGACCTAAGCTTATGTCACAATGGCTAACCAAGAGGGGGGTGAATTGGTAATTTAAATTTTTCTTCTTATTTTAATTTGTAAAATCGATGAAATTGTTTTTAAAATTATAAAAGCAATTTTTCAATCACAGATAAAATAGAAAAATAAAAAGTAGCGAAAATAAAAGACACAAAATTTATAGTGGTTCGGTCAAACACAACCTACATCCACTCCATGAAGTCTCCCACTTAGGTATTACACTATTACCACTAGTGTCTCTCATTTTGCCCCCACAACAAGGTGGAGAAACCTTCACTAAAACTCTCTTCCACCACTACCCAATGTGGCAGAGAACCGTCGTCCTTTTACACCATCCAAGTGTCGGCAAAGAACTGTCGGCTATTCATACTCTCCAAGTGTGGGCAGAGAACCTTTGTCCTTTCACACTCTCCAAGAGTGGGTAGAGAACCTTCATCCTTTCACACTCTCTAAGTGTTGATAGAGAATCAGATCCTTTTGAACAATCTTCATATGAGAAATCTAGAAGGATAAGAGAAAAGAGTGAAGTAATCACAAATTACAAATAGAGATCCTTACCTTTGAGAAACCAAGTGAACCCTTTACGCTCTAGTAGTAAGAAATCTCCTTCAAACACTCTCTCTCACTCTCTCCTTCAAATTCCCTTAAGTATACACGAAGACCAAATGACAAAAAAATTTTAAGACAGTCTAACTTGAACATTTTATAGAAAAGACATGAAAAATTGTCCAAAAACTGCATTTTTCAATTTCTAACCGTCCACGATCATCCCGTATGATCCAATTTTGTACGTATGAACAATGTAAAAACTGTTGTGTACGAACTTAATAAGAACTGGTACGAACTACCATCATACTCGATCATCATCCCGTATGAACCTGGTTTATCCGATACGAACAGCTATTCTCAAAGTTCATTGGTACAAAAAAGCGGGATGAATTTAAAGTTTCCAGAACAAAGAAGATCGTCCTAGGATGAATCATAAACATTAGGATGAATCATAAACGTTTGGATGAATAGTTCATTTTGGTAAATCCAGAGCCCATCGTCCTGGGATGAATGATAAATATCGTCTGGATAAATGCATCTAGAGAGCATCGTCCTAGGACGAATGATAATTATTGTTCAAATGAATGCATCTAGATAGAATCATCCTGGGATGAATGATAAATATCTTCTAGACGAATGCATCCAGAGAACATCATCTTGTGATGAACGATAAATATTGTTCGAATGAACGCATCCATAGAGCATCATCGTGGGATGAATGATAAATATCATCTGGACGAACTATACTTAGAAAAAAAATTTTCCCTCTCTGTTTGTTCCACTTCTCATTCGGGAGTATAATTGACTTGATCGTCCCGTACGAATATGGTTCATACTGTACGATCAGTTTTAAAATTATGAATTTTAAATCTCCCCTTATGTGTGTGTGTGTGTGTGTGTGTGTGCTAAGTTACTCAACTACAATCATATTCTCTCAGACTCAATAAATTAAAAGATACAGACTTCAATTTACAAAACATTTTAAGCTAATCTTGATTTGAAGTCTTCAACAATCTGGAATATGATTTCCTGAAATATTAGTACACACAAGAGTAAACACAATTCTTCTAAAATATGTTAGGAGAAAATAATAATCAAGATAATAATATTTGGAATCATAAAAAATATACAAGTTGTAAGAATATAAAACATGCAAATCTAAGTAGCAATTCTCTCAATAGAAAGAACATTATTTAGTAACAGAGGTTAGAAGGATAATAGTCGGTGGGCGACGAGGTCAGATGGACCATAGTTGATGGTAAATGGAGGTTAGAAGGATCGTTCTCTAGAAAGAAATTAGAAGGACCATATGTGGTGGGCGATAGAGAACATAAAGACCATTGTATGGCAATGGAGGCCAAAAGGACCATAGTCAGCGAGCGACGGATGTTGGAAGGACCATTAATGATTGGAAGTCTAGTGTTGAGTCAAAATCCTGTGATAGATGGAAGTCTGACACTATGTAGAAAACTGACTTAAGTCTGTCGATGGATAGAAATCTTGCAATGGGTGGAAGTTTGATATCGGGAGGAGCTCCAAAGATCATTAAAAGTTTGACATCAGGTAGAAGTCTTATAAAAGTTTGATGAGAGGAAGAAGTCCAATGATGAGCATAAGTTTAGCATTGGGTAGAAGTTTGTTGAAAGTCTAGTGACAGGCAAAAGTTTTGTGTCAGGCTAAAGTCTACGTCGAGTAGAAATCAAATGAAAGTCTAGTGATGGGCAGAAGTTTGGCGACGAGTGAAAGTCTGATGTCAGGTAGAAGTCTTACGAAAGCCCAACTATGGGCAGAAGTCTAATGGGGTAGAAGTCCAACATCTGGTAAAAGTTTGATAATGGGACAAATTCATTTATTTAGTAGAAATCTGGCAACGGGATGAAGTCTAGCATCATGTAGAAATCTTACATCGACTAGGAGCCTGACGAAAGTCCGGCGATGGAAAGAAGCCTTGCGACTGACGAAAGTCCAATTTTGGATAGAAATTTGGCGAAGGACAAAAGTTTGACATCAGTCAATGGCCAGGAGGTGGTCGACGAGGGGCTTGGTGCCAAGAAAAATCTCCTATCCGCCCTTCTTTCCCTTTATTTTCTTTGGGACCCGTTTCATAAGAAAATGAGGGGTCTATTTATAGTTTTCTAAGTGTGGCATGGCCAATAAATAAGTGGAAGATCAAGTGTAAATTGGTAGTGGTTTGAATGGATGGCCGATGTGGATTCCCTCGATCATGAACCACTTATTTGGTATTTAAATGTCTTAATGATATTAGAATTTAGCAATCTTAGGCTCGTTGGATATGTCTCATAGATCCCCTCGATTGGACCATCAGCATTTCATGTTTGGAAACAATTTGGTAATCTAAATAAGTGTTTGAACATTCACAGCATTTCGAACTGATTGAATTGCAACAAATTTGTCAGAAATTGTGTTAAAAAATTTTTTGCTCAAACTTAATCATAGAAGCTCAGTTGAGTTTTGAAGGAGCCCAAATTTGATCCAAAATATCAAAAAATGGTTTTGAGGATACCAAAAATGACTTATTTGGAATTTATGGACCTAAAATTCTAACCCGAATTCGAATAGGGGATCAAACCAGACAGCCGCCGTCCACCACTGATAGAGGAGCCCATGCATCAGTGCAAGCGAGGTGAAGAGTCGTGCCCCTAAGGGGCATATAGTTATGATGGGAAAAAAAATTTTGGAGCCCACGTGTTATTTTTAAATGTGAGTCATTTTTTCCTCTAACCGCCTCTTTAATGGGCAACCACCCCCTTTATTTTTTTTTCTTTTTATTTTGGTGGGACCCGTGCCCTTCTCTCTTTTTTTATTATTATTTTTTAAGAGGGAGTTTGTTTTTTTAAGAGATATAGAGAGATAATTTTTTTCTTTTTCTTTTTTTAATAAAGAATATTCTCATAATATTCTAGGAATATTCTTAGAATATTCCTATTCCTATAGAATTTTCCTTTCTCCTTTTCACCTATAAATAGCCCCTTGAGATAAGTAAAAAATTGCATCTCTTCTTCTTCACCCTTCTCACTCTGACTTTCTTACAGTTGAGGCCTTCTTCTAATTTTTGTAGGTGGTATCCCCAACTCAAATTCAGTGCCCCTCTCTAGTGTAGAAGTTAGAATTCTTGCTCTCCTTTTCTTCCTCATATTCCTTCTTACTTTAGAGGCTTTCCATTATTTTTTTTAGGTGGCAACCCCTACCTAAATTTAGTGCCCCCCTTTAGTGTAGAAGGAATTTTTTTTCTTTTTCCGTTATCTTTTCCTCATACTTTCTTCTTACATTAGAGGCATTCTACTATTATAGATAGGCGGCATCACCTATAAAATTTCAATGCCTCTCTTTTGTGTAGAAGGAGATTTTTTTCTCCTTCCTTTTTCTTCTCATATGTTCTACTTTTTACATTAGAAGCATTCCTCTAATTTAGATAGGTGGCTCTATCAAGCTTCAGTACTCCAATTTTGTGTAGAAAAAATCATGATGAGAGCTTGCTCTCTATAAACTATCCTTAACAGATGAAGATAAAATGCCTCTTGCATGCGAGGTTGATTTGAGAAGATTTGGCAGTAATAGTACCCGAGAGGAGAACCAATGATTCTCAGTATACGAGAAGAGTTTTGATGATGTCTGAGTAGAAATATGGTAGTGATCAGTGGCCAGATGAAAGTTTGATGGCGATCAGTGATTATGTAGAAGTCTAAAGATGATTTATGATCTAGTGGAGAGATGAAAAAGATAATTTGAGGGTGTGTTGATATCTGTAGTTGAGCGAGAAGCTGATGAAGGCTTATATGAAAAGAAAGATCAATGGAAAACATCAAGTGAAAGACTGATGATGGAGGTGGTTAAGTTGCATTCTTCTAAAGGCAATATGCATCCATTCTGATGTGTGTGGACATCAGATAACCTGTATGGAAGGGGTCAAAGCCATGTACCTTATTAGTAGTTCGGTTACACATTAATCGTGTCAATTGAGTGGAGGCTTGATGATGATTAGATCTTAAATTTTCTTTAAAGAAAAATTTATAGGAGATGCTTATACGGATGATGCTGGTGTAACTTTAATTTCATCTTTTAGTGAGAATAAATGTATGCTTCAATCTATTGTAGAATTTTTCTATGTAAATTAAATGATATTGTACATGAATTTGAGATTATTATATGAGCTTGATACATGTTTTTCATTTGAAAAGAACTTGTCCCTCAGAGAAAACTAAGTTGTTTATACATCTATAAGACACACTTTGATGTATTGCTTCATATAACATTTTGAGGCTTTTTTAGCCTGCTAAGGTATTCATATGAGTTATGACTTTATCAACCACTTCCTTTCACAGAATCATTCAAGAGAGAATGTTGTCCACTAAGAGCATTGATCAATGATGTTGACCTCTACAAAAGAGGTTGAGAGAATCTTTGAAGGATGTAAGACCTATCAAAGATTATATGTTAGAGCATTCTTCTTGCCAGGTATTTTCCAAAATTTGGATGTTAAGGTGAGAAGTGACAATATGATTTTAAAACTTGATATTGCCAAGGCTTATATTAACATTGATTAGAACTTTCTTTACAATATTATGCATTTGTTTGGTTTTGACTTAAATTTTATCAACCTTATTAAGAATTACATTGCGTGTTCTCACTTTCTATCATTTCTAATGGTAAAAGCAATAGTTTTTTCAAATCTTCTCTTGGTCATAGAAAGGGTGACTCAATATCCCCTGCCCTTTCATTACTGCTATCGATTATTTATCTAGAGGCCTTGCTAATCTCTTTGAAATTTTTCCTAGCCTTTATTTCAGAACTTTGGATGGTTTTCCTATTTCTAATCTATGTTTTATTGATGATCTTATTATTTTTACTAATGCTTCTATTAATAGTATTAATAAACTTATGGATTTCTTTCATCAATTTGAATTGGTTGGTGGTCTTGCTCTAAACAAACATAAGTGCTACTTTTTTTCCTTCTAAGAAAGTGCCTAATAATCATATTGTGGCCATTAAAAACTCGACTGGTTTTGTGTATAGAAATTTGCCTATTAAATATCTTGGGGCGCCTCTCTTTAAAGATAAAAAAGAAATCCTTTCTTTTTGATGACTTAATTACTAATGTGCAAAACAAATTATTGTTCTGAGATTCTAATTTGCTGAGTTTTAGTGGTCCTTTGATTATCATGTATAGTGTTCTTTGTTCTTTGTCGGTTTATATTTTTCAAATTCTTCATCCTACTCAAGCAGTTTGCAAAAGGATTGATAGACTTTTTAACAAATTCTTCTGTAAAGGGGTTGGTAGCAACTCTAAAATTATTTGGTCCTCTTGGGACAAGTGTTGTTGTGTCCTAGATGAAGTTGCTTTGGGGTTTATGAGTATGAATGATTTGGTTTATGCTTTTTTTTCTTTTAAGTTATGGTATAATTTTTGTGCTAAAGTGAGCTTTTTGGCTAAGTTAATGTTTGCTAAGTATTGTGTGGATAAACATCTGACTACTTGTTGTTTTAACAAAGGTGACTTTAAGGTGTGGCAGAGATTATGCAAAATTAAATGGGTTGTTGAGCCCTTTCTCTATTGGGGGCTTAGTGGTGGTGACATTTTCTTTTGGCAAAATCATTGGTTAGGGGGCCAATCTATTGACTCTCTTACTAACTCTTCTTCCAATGTGGAGGTTAAGGTGAATTTCTTCTTTTATAATAATTATTGGAATTATGATAAGCTTGCTAGTGTTATTCCTGATTCTATTATTCAACAAAATTTGTATCTTCCTCTTAATATAGACTCTAATGATGTTCTTTTATATGGCTTGTCCAGAAATGGTGGTTTTAGATTATAGGATGCTTAGTATGCCTTTAGATCTAAGAATGAGGTTACTAATATTTTTTATTTCCTTTAGCACAATAGTAACCCTTCCACGATGGTTGTCTTTGTTTGGAGAATCTTACATAAGTTCATCGCTATGGATGATAACTTAATTAAAACAGGTTTTATTTTACCGTTCAAGTGCTAATGTTGTTATTATATTGAGAACATGCATCATATTTTCCTTTCGGGTCCTTTAGCTGTTAGAACTTGGATTTCTTTTGATGATATATTTCAATTGAATTGCATTAACACTAAAACGACTATTTATTCTTTGCTTTATTATTGATTTTGGAAAGATCAAGATTACTCTTGAAAAATATACAAATGTACAAAAATAAAAAAGAATTTGTAATGGTTTGCAATTTGAAAAAGAGGCACAAAATAAGCCCACAAGTAAAAAGATGCACAAAAATGTGCCATAACTATTGAAAAAGATGCGCAAAACGCCACATGTGGTAGTTAATTCTTTCCTCAATCTTTTAATCTCTAAATTCAAATTGATCTTCATACAATTTTATTTAGTATTGAAATTTGAAATATTCAAATTTTACATTCATCTACTTTGCAATGATTTTGTTTATCACAATGTCTAAATTGATTCATGTATTTTGGTTTTTTTTTCTTTGTCTATGTTATGTCTCTTCTTAAATCATATGAATTCTTCTATTTCTCTAATGATAGTAAATTGTATTTGCAAATATATCACAATCTCTTTCAAGGATCAATTATCAAAGAATTATCATATGACTTCTTACATTTTTATTTTAGTTCTTTTTCTTCTTCTCTTTTTGATGTTGTCAAAAAGAAGAGAAAATATTATTTTGTAACTTGAAATTGATTTATCGTTATTTTATTGTGCATTGTGTCACTTTGTGCTGTTTTAAATTTTTTTTTAAATTAAAATAAAATTTTGTTCAAATACCCCTTATTCTCACATGCTTATCAATTCAGGGGGAGTTTAGGAGATACTTTAAATTTGAAAATTATACAAATAATAATTATTTTGCCATCATCAAAAAGGGGGAGATTGTTAAGAGAGTTGCTACTTAACTTTTGCATGTTTTACATTCTTGTAACTTGTATAGTTTTGATGATTCCAAATATTATTATTTTAATTACTATTTTCTCCTAATATTTTTTGGAAGAATTATTTTTGCTTTTCTATGGACTAACATTTCAGGATAAACGAACTCCAGACTGATGAAGACTTCAAATCAAATTCAGTATATGATAGTTTATAAATTGAAGTCTGTATTTTTTCAATTTATTGAGTTTAAGAGAGTATGATTGTAATTGAGTAACTTAGCACACACACACACACACACACACTTGGGGGAGACCTTTAAAATGTCAAATTTTCTTATACTGATCGTATGGGATGAACCTCGTTTATACGGGACAATCAGGTCAGTTATACCCCTCGAAGAGCAATGGAACGAACAGGAAGTGAGAAAATTTTCAAATTCCTGGTCATCCAGACAAATTTCTCTATTCATCCCTGGACGATGCCCTCTATAATCTCACTTTGAACTGTTCATCCAAACGAAGTGTACCATTCGTCCCTAGACGATGCCCCTGTTCATCTAGACGAAGTGTACCATTCATCCCTGGACAATGCCCTCTGGAATCTCACTTTGAATTGTTCTTCCAGATGAAGTGTATAATTTGTCCCAGGACAAACGTCCTTTGGATCCTTAAATCGAACAGATCGTCCAGACAAGTCACTTCATTCGTCCATGGATGATGTCCTTCGGACACATGACTTGAACTAATCATCCAGACGATTCACTTCATTTGTCCCAAGACGATGTCCTCTTGACACATGACTTGAACTAATTGTCCAGATAAACTCAAATAGTCGTCCCAGGATGAAGTCCTCTGTTCCTTAAAAATTTGAACCGTCCTGCAATTTCGTCCAAGATATAGCTGTTCGTACCGAACAAACTTAGTTCGTACAGGATGATGATCGGGTACGAAGTCATTTTGTACCGATATATATTGGGTTCGTACACAACAATTTTTACACTATTCGTACAGACAAAATCACGATCGTACGGGACGATCGAATGCGTACAAAATTGAAAATTAGCTGTTTTTGCATGGTTTTCGTGTCTTTCCTATATAAGGTCCACTTAAAATTATCTTATAATCTTTTTTCTCATTGGTCTTCATGCTTACTAAAAGAAGTGTGAAGGAGAGAGTAAGAGAGAGTGTTTGAAGGAGAGTTCTTACCATTGGAGCGTGAAGGATTTACTTGGTACTCAAATGTAAGGATCTCAACTTTGTGAATTGTGATTACTTTACTCTTTTCTCTTATCCTTCTAGATTTCTTTTGAGAAGATCTTTCGAGGAGATCTAGTTCTCTGCCGACACTTGGTGAACTGTGAAAAGACGAAAGGTTCTCTACCTACACTTAGAGAGTGTGAATAGCGGAAATGTTCTCTGCCTACAATTAGAGATTGTGAATAGCAGGAAAGTTTTCTGCCTACACTTGGATAGTGTAAACAGCGGGAGGTACTCTGCCTACACCTGGAGGGTGTCAAAGGACGACTGTTCTCTACCACACTGGGTAGTGATGGAAAAGAGTTTTATGAAGGCTTCTCTGCCTTGCTGTGGGAAAAAAAAAAGAGACAATATTAGTATCAGTGCAATACTCGGAGGGTGGCTCTGAGGAGTGGATGTAGGTCGTGTTTGACCGAACCACTATAAATCATGTGTCTTTTTATTTTCCGCTGCTTTTCTTTTTACTTTACTCTTTCTGTTAATCTTTGGTTGAAAATTTATTTTTACAAAAATTCACTAAACTTTTTATTGATTCAAAAAGAGGCATAATTTTTAAATTACCAATTCACCCCCCCCCCCCCCCCCCCCCCCTCTTGGTTAGCCACTGGGATATAAGCTTAGGTCTAACAACCTAATTCATATTGAACAAGTTTCAACAAGTGAATATTAAGAATTTATTGATTTTCATTAATTTTTTTGTATCCCTTATTCATAAGATTGGTAATGGGTATGCTAATTGGCTTGCTAATTAGGGGAAAGATATGTATTGTATGTCATATTTTACTACTATTAACCTTCCTGCTCCTTTTTGGGGTCTTTTAAAGTTATATAAAATTGGTATGCCTTATGTTAGAACCTAATTTGTGCTATTGATAGGGGTCTTCTTCTCTGGTTTTCTCTTGGGGTCTCTTCCTATGGCTTTTTCCTTTTCTGCTTCTCTATTCTTGTTTGGCCTGCAGTCATACTTCTTGTTTTTGTGTTGAAACTGTCTTCTTTCTTGATCCTTATAGCTCTAGTCTGTTTGAGTTTATGGCTGGGTGGAAGGCCTTATTTTGCTGTTCTATTTTAGTCTCATTTGGTCCTATTTGGTGCTGCATTGGGGGACTTGTCTTTTAAGATACCTGGGGGACTTTCTCTCTTTTGTTTGAGGTCTATTATTTCATGTGGTTCCTGTGTTGCTTATTGACGTCCTCTGTTATCTATATCCTAGGGGTGTGGATGGTGGGTGTATCATGGAGCAATATGGCTGGTTTGATTTATGCTTGGTGTTATGGGATTTGCCTTTTCTTTTGCATTTTTGTTTATATTGGAGTTCCAAAGTCTTTTTTTATTCTTGTGCTTTTATGCTCTTTTGTTTATGTTGGTTGATGTATTTATTATTTATTTCTGGGGCTTGGTAACTGGGTGTGTCCTGGTGCCTTTGGATTGCTGCTATTACTGAGCATTATGGCTCTTTTCAGTAGCTCCCTCATTATTAACTATGATGCTCCTTTTATTGCCTGGTGTTTAACCATGGATGTCTAGCTGGGTTTTCTGGTTATAGAGAATTGGTTTTGGTTCTAGTATCTATTGGGCTATAATTGGGAGGCTTATATCCCGGGCTGCCAGCTGGTTTCTCTCCTCTTCTATTTTTCCACTTCTTTCAACTACTTGGTTCTTGTTCCTTGTGCTTCCTGTCCCGATTTATTATGGAATGCTTGCAGACTGTTTGGGAGTAAAGGTGCAAGGTTAATTTTATTAATTGATGGTTTGGATTTTTATTATATCTTGGAGGTGAACAAGTCTAGTGATCCTTTTTACATTTCTATTAATCCTGTTGCTTTGAATCATAAGGTTGATGTTGGTTGCTCAGGTTGTTATACTTACAATGTTTGGTCTATTATTATTTTTCCCATTTGTCCCCTTTTTATCTATATTATGCTTTCCTATTGGAACTATTATCCTGCTATATTGTACTTTTTCCTGTGTTGTTTATTTTATGGCCTTCATCTTTTTTGCAGGACATTCTTAGTGTAGGCGTTCATGGTGGTGACATTCTAGATAGGATGCTGGATCTCATTACTACTTTTGTTATTTTTCTTCTATTGGGTGCTCTTTCTTATACACCGTAGAATGTATTTAAGTATTTTTTGTATTTTTGCTTAGAAGAAATCTCAAGCTCTTAGGATTTTTTTGCTTTAATTTTGTAACACTTTTGAGCATTAGTGAGCTTGTGGTCCCTTTAAGGACTTTGTATTTTTTTATTGAATTAATGCGTAGGCCCCTCTATGGGTTTCCCTAAATTTTTTTTTTAATTCTTAAAAAAAAAAATTGTTCGATGATGTAAACCTATATGGAAGATGTCAGATTGAATCCCCCTGTGATTTATCATATAGTGATTGAGACACAATAAATGTTGTGTATTTCTCAAATCAAGGATTTTATAATTTGATTGACATCCTCCTAGGATGTTTGACCTATACGAGGTTGTATGTCAGAGCATTGCTTGATGACGTTAATCTATGTAGAATAGCTCAAAATAAATTCCCCTAGGATTAATTTTTTTTTCATTATGATGGTGTGAATTCCATATGTATCCTAAATCAAAGGTGAAGAATGGCCTATCTTTATACTGTTACTGCCTTTTTAAGGTCAAAATTAGAACCTTACCTAAGGAGTAGAAGTCCAGTTAGGAACTGTATAAAGGTTGAAATTTATTGGGAGCATCATTGCATTTTCTAGAAGCTTTATGTAAAATAGTTTCTCAAGATATCGTCTTGGATGTTCAAAGTGTTAGAGGAATCTTCTTGACCGTGACTATAGTCAAGGTTGCCCACCAGTCCATTTGATTCCCATAAAATTGATGTAGCAATTGATTGATATGAAGATATTGATAAAAATAACTTTTTGATGTTGGAGAATAAATTGCCACGTAGTTAGGAACCATGTTCCTACAGACAGCTCCAAATTGTTGCATCCTGAAATATTTTTGGTGGTAGAGAAATATAAAGTTTAATGTCTTAGCTTTGTATAAAAATTGAGCATGCATACATATAAAAGAGAGGGTGTAACATTTAGAAGACATGCCAAGATTTTATGTGGAAAACCCCAAAAAGGCGAAAAACCACGGGGCCTTGCCCAATTTAATGAATCCACTAGTAATTACAGTTGATTACAAATGAGGCCCTTAATTGGAGGGAAGGCCTTGGCTTGATGTGACAAATATACATTATATAGAGTGTGTTACATGGTGGAAATTAGAAGAATCAATTTTGACGTGTTCGTTTGGTTGGAAGGACTAAAGTTGATAAGCGATAGAGGTCAAAAAGAATATTGTCTAGCGACAGAGGTCGGAAGGACCATAGTCAGTGTGCGATGGAGGTTGGAAGGACCGTAGTCGGCTGGTGATGGAGGTCATAAAGACCATTGTCCAGTGACAAAGGTCGGAAGGACTATAGTCGGCGGGTGACGGTGGTTGGAAGGACTGTTGACGGGCAGAAATCTAGTGTCGGGTAGAAATTCTGCAATGGCTGGAAGTCTGGCATCAGGTAGAATTTTGACTAAAGTTTGACAACGGGAAGAACTCAGGCAATGGGTGGAAGTTCGGCGTTGGGTAGAAGTCCGATGAAAGTTATGCGATGGGTGGAAGTTCGACATCGGATAGAAGTTCAATGAAAGTTCAGCGAGGGGCAGTAGTACCATGATGGGCAAAAGTTTGGTGTAGGTTAGAAGTCTGACAAAAGTTCAGCAACCGGCAGAAGTCTGATGACGTGTGGAAGTAATATATCGGGAAGAAGACCGATGACATTCCAGCGACGGGAGGAAATCCAGTGTCAGATACAAGTATGATGAAAGTCAGACGACAGATAGAAGTACAGCAATAGGTGGAAGTACGGTGTCAGGTAGAAATCTGGCAACGGGTAAAAGTCATGAGTCAGATAGATATCCATTGATGGGTGAAAGTATGGCGTCAGGTAGAAACTCAGCGTCGGGTAGATAAAAGTTCGACAATGGGCAGAAGTCTGACGATAGGCGGAAGTCTAGCATCATGTAGAAATCCGATGATCGGTAGAAGTCTGACATCGGTCAGTGCCCGGGAGGTACTCGGGGAAGAGCTTGGTGGAAAGAGAAATCTTTGATTTTGCTTCCTCTCCTCCCTTCTTTCCCTCCTTGCTTTGGGGCCCCCTTTCAAAAAAAGTGAGGGGTCTACTTATAATTTTATTGAGTCATGGACAGTAAATAGGTGGAAGATCAATAGTAAATTAGGAGTGGTTTGAATGGACGACTGATAGGAATTCCTCAACCATGGACCGTTTATTTGGTATTTGAATTTCTTAATGATTTCAGAATTTGGCGATTTAGGCTCGTTGGATTCATTTTGTCGAGCAGCTCGATTCTACTATAAGCATGTCATGTTTGTAAATAGTTTGGTAATACAAATTATGGTTTGAACCTTCAAAATGTGATTTGGGTCTTTGATTTGGACTCATTTGGGTTCGGATTCAGTTGAATTTGGTGTCGTTGGGTTCGTATTTCCGAGACGTATAGTTTGACTTTAAATTTGCAGAAATCAGAGTTCAGATGGTCTCCAATTTAATTTTTGAAATTTCCAACTTGATTTGCTTTGAGATTCGTGCACAATCAACAAAATTTTTAGATGATTATAATTTCAACGTCTCATCGCATACAATGACCATTTGCTGCGTGCAGATAATTACAATAAAGAAAAATTCAAAAAAACTTTGAGAGGCTATTCGATTACTTTAATCATTAAATGGTAAGTAAAGGTCTCAATCATGAATTTAATATATTAATGACATAGGCTTTTGTTTAGAATTGTCTCATCAGGAAATCTGTCAATTTCAACAAAAATGATTCTTCGCACAACAAAACAAAATCATATAGATGTCATTAAAAATAGAAGAAAATGAAGACTTCCACTCCAAAGAATGGATTTATATCAGATTTGGGAATATATTCCTCCTTTGCCTCGTTGAAAAGGAATATGAAGATAACAATTAATGTGAGAAAATTTTAAGTTTATATCTTATAATATAATGTAGTTGATTAAATATGTTTATTTTTATTTTAAAAAATATGCCTTTTTTTCAAATGAAATTTAAAATTCCTTGCAAATAAAATTAACTCAAATTTGATTTGAACATTAGCTCAACCTAATGTTTCAATGTCTTCCACGACAAACATGTGTCTTAAAAGAGGAGAACACAATGGGTGCTTGTTGGGTAGCTCCACCAGCACCAACACGTGTGAGGAAAGTAATCGATTCAGGAAGAAAGAAAGTTTGCGGTGAGAGCTCACTGAAGTTGTTTCAACGACACCGAAGCATCTAAGGAAAAGATGAGTCACTATTGAAGCTTAATGGTTAGGCATCATAGGACTAACGTAGGCATCGTGCCATCTATGGCGTGCTCATTCGGAAGGCATCACGAGATGTCAGTTTGTGGAGAAGGTGGCTAAGACATCAATTACATTATAATTCGAACTAATTCGAACTAGTTCAAACATCATGGATAGCTAGCATATGATAAGTTGTACAGCCTGATAAGCACCTCTAATAAATTAGCTATATGATCTTTGCTCTCAAACCTCCCCACTATCTCTGCTCCACATACAAGATCGATTTCTATAGCTCTACTCTCCAAAATTATTTCCCTCCCTGACCTTACACAGTGATACCGAACTCCTTGTCTCCTCAGCTATTATTTATATATATGTTTGTATAACTAAAAGGACCATGGAAAACATTTAAACATACATTGAGTTCTTCTACTTATTCCTTCTCTTTGTTTAGCAGTTTGACTATGTTTGAATAAATCTCTCATGGTATCAAAGAAGTAAAAGAGCAATGGCTATGCCATAGTCTCTTACTATTGAAGGGTGATTCATCCAGTACCGACGAAACCACACTAATCATTGTGCAACCCACTGTCACCACCATGAACAATGCTTCCATGACAGCGCCATTGAAATTCCTCATGTGAAACTTCAAAAATATAATTCACATCCAACTAAGTACTGACAACTACTCTATCTAGAACCTTCAAGCTCTAAAAAGGTTGTTCACAAACAATTTCGATGGATTTCTAACTAGTACTAACAACTAATGAACTCATCTTCAACCCAGAGTATGCTTCATGGTAATTATTCGACCAAAACCTATCCTCAGCTCTCTTCTCAAACATCACAGCATCTATACTTTTATACATTTTAATTCTTGCCACCTACCATGAAATCTAGATCACTCTAGAGAAAAGATTACAACTAACAAAGTGCTCATGTGACATTCAACTAAAAAATGAGCTTCACAATATCTCTATGAAGCAACTCACAATTACACAAACATTTCCAATATTAAAACCCTCATCAACATCATTAACATAGTCATCTCTCAAATTGACTATGATTGACTATGAATACATAATCCTATACATCCTAAATAGCCTCCCATTTACCTATCAATCCTTTAAAACTATTATACGAACAAAAATCGCTCCCATCAACCTTGATGACTTATATTTGTTTCTGTGCGGTGAAGAAATCAATTACAACAAAATATGAAAACTCCATTCTCTAATTTATCTTCTAGCACTTTCATAACCACCATAGGTCGCATTCCCCGCTACAATTGTGGACTATTTTCATTTAACAACTCATCATTCTTTTACAGCAACAGCTCTTCAACCAGATGATGCATCTACAATAATTCCATAGTACACCATCAAATATGTGGCAAACCAGGTCATTGAGCCATCTAATGCAAACATTGCTGCAACCTTCAATAGAGTTCAACTTCCTCTACTCCTCCCATAGTTCTCTACTACAACACTCAACTATCCCTAGATTTGTATTTAGACTTTGGAGTGTCAACACATCTTATAACCTATATCTCAAACCTCCAACATCTTTTTCCATACAATGAATTAGATACGATATCCATTAGCGATGGATCTACTATTCCCATCCCCAAGACTGGCAATGGTTTGCATCCAAAGCCTTCCCCCATCATAAGATTCTTCTTAAAACATTTTTTGCATGCCTTCTATCTCCCATAACCTTTTGACTACAAATAAGCTCACAACTGATAATCTTTGTTCTGGCTCCTTTGACCCAAATGAACTTCTCATCAAGGATTTGTGGACTCATCAACTTTTTCTTCGAGGCCACAACTCTAACAGTATTTATCATATTACCTACTCCACATCAACTCCAGTACTAACAGCCCTTATCTCTCAAATCAATAATCTCAGGTTATGGCATTTCTGACTTGGGCACCCTCACAATTTGGTAACTTCAAATATAATCAAAATACTGAGCTTATCTTACAGTTCCTCTTTTTCACTTTTTGTACTTCTTGTAATGTGGCTAAGAGCCATAAACTACCCTTTCACAATGTCACCAACTGTGTAACCACGCCCCTATAATTAATACATAGTGATGTTTAGCATCCACCATCAATTCCATCTCTAAATGGTTCCATCTCTAAATGGACTCAATTACTACGTTATATACATTGATGATTATACGAAAATTTGTTGGCTTTATCTAATGAAATCAAAATTTCAAAAAAAAAAAAAAATTGACCATTTCTCAATATGCTTGGTAACATCTACAGCACACATATCAAGTATTATTGCTCTCATAACAATAGTGAATATCTCTCCCACCAATTTCAAACATTTTAGGCAGATAAAGGCCTCATACATCAACCAACATGTCCATGCACACCTGAACAAAATGGAACTTTGGAATTCAAGCTCCGACATCTTTTTGAAACCACCCACACACTTTTACATGAAGAACTCTTCTTCCTTATGGGTAGAAGCTATACTCACCACAACATTCCTCATAAACCACATACCTTCCAAAAATGCATTCCTCAAATCTCCCTATGAACTCCTCACCAAAACACAAACTAACCAAAAACATCTCAAAGTATTTGGCTATCTCTGCTTTCTATGGATGCACCCTCTAGCCCATGACAAGCTTTTCCCATACTCTAAACTTGTATCTTCCTTAGTTACACCAACTCCAACATCATGTATCACTACTACAATCCTATCATAAGAAAAATATTCCTATCTTGGCATGTGGTCTTCTACGAAAAACTAATTCCCCTATACCACTTTAACATCACGCCCAACAGCAACTAATAATAGTACACCAACATCTCCTATTCTCCATGTACCCAGCTCCATTATCCTATCCCACAAAACATACATCTCAACAGGACAATTCCTAGCCACACCACCATTTAACCAACGACATATCCTCAACTACTCCTCACCCACTTTTATACCTCTCAACTCAAATCCCCCACCCCCCAAGCTCGTCCACAACCAGCACCCCATCACCATATTTCATCTCATCCAATGCAAGCACGCTTCAAGATTGGCAATCTTAAACCCAAGCAAATTTTTACCTTATCTGCAAAACCTTCATCCATCTCTACTCTGACAAGCTGCTCTCAAGACAACAAAGAACCCCAATGGAGAAAAATAAGGTCTGATGATTATTTGCTCTTCAAAGTCAAGTAACGTGGTCTTTAATATCACCACCACCCAATCAACTAATTTTTGGTTGCAAATGAACATATCACACCAAATGCAACACCTGATGGTAGTCTCAACCATCAATAAGCAAGACAAATTTGGCCAAGATTTAAATAAGAACAATGTATTAATTTCATAGAAACATTCAGCCCCGTTGCTAAAACACCTATATTTTGGCTATTTCTCATAGTTTATTTGCATAACAACTAGATCATTTGCTAAATTGATGTATCAAATGCCATTCTCCATGGAAAACATCAGGAAACAATCTATATGAGCCAACCACCAGGATTTGTTGATTATCTCTATCCAAATCATGCATGCAAACTCAACAAAGCCATACACAATGTTTTCCAAGCATGTCGCCAATAGTTTAACACAATTTCTAAATTTCTTCTCAACAATGGCATCCATTTCAGCAATTCAAATCCCTCTCTTCTTATTCATTCCACTGAAATAACATGTACTTACCTTCTCCTCTACGTTGATGACATCCTTGTCACTGGTAATAACCAATCATTCATGTCTAAACTCATTAAGGCTCTCTAATAGAAATTCACTCTCAAAGAACTAGTTCACATTTCTCTTTTTCTTGGCATTCAAATAAACCATACTCCAAATTCATACATAGTTTAAATCCAAATATGCTCATCACTCCGACTGCAAGACTACTCCTGCAACCTTCTCTATCAAATCCTCATCATGTGATGAAAACGTGTCCTTCCCTGATCCAACTCTAGAGAAAAAATCATTGGATCTCCACAATACCTCGTAATGACACGTCCTGACATTACTTTTACAACAAATCTCCTCTATCAATAAATGGACCAACCTCTCACTTGTCACTACCAACAAATGAAGCACCTCCTTCATTACACCAATGGCACCATTAATTACGGTCTTCCAATCATCGAAGGCAATCTCACACAATGATCTTATTCTTATTCTGACTAGGTTTCTGACCCAGTCGACCATAAATCCACCATAGGATACAACTCATTCATAAGCCACACACTCATCTCCTGGAGAGTCAAGAAGTAACCTACCATGGTCAAATCCTCAATAGAAGCAGAATATAGAGCGCTTGCAACAACAGTGTCAGATATTGTCTAACTACGTCATCTACTAGCTAAATTCAACATCACTCCAACCACCGCCACTCCACTCTATTGTGACAACATCTCAGCCATGTCTCTAGATAGCAATCCAGTTTTTCATGCTTACAGCAAGCACATCAAAAAAGATTATCACTTCATAAATGATTGCATTCATTCTTAAGAGGTGATTGTTCAGCACATCAACTCCCAAGATCAACTTAGAGAAATACTAACCAAAGCTCTCCCTCTGATCAGATTCAAGGACCTTCGCTCCAAACTAACTCTCCACTCTCATGACACTTAGTTTGCATGGATGTGCTAAGCTATACAACTTGATAAGCACCTATGATAAATTAGTCTGATCTAAGCTCTCAAACCTCTCCACTATCTCCGCTCCACATATAAGATCAATTTCTACAGCTCCACTCTCAAGAATTATTTCCCTCTTTGACCTTAAGCAGTGATTGTATGACGGTAAGGACCATGAAAAACATTTGAACATACATTGAGCTCTTCTACTTCTTCATTCTCTCTACTTAGCAACTTGACTATTTTTGAAATCTCTCAGCCTACTCATCAAGTTTGAACAAAGTTTGAATTCGAACAAACTCAAATGGATTTTGTTTGTGATAGACATCACTAAGCTGTTAATGAATACAATCGAAGGTAATTTCAACTGAAATAAACTTGAGTTAATGTTTCTCACAAGCAACATCTATATGTAAAGATTGATATATTAAATCTTGATCATCAATATTATTTATTCTATATGCCAAAAATATAAATCTCAACTAATATTATTATGTAATCTTCTCAATAAAAAAAATTATTTAAACTAGAATTAATTAGTTTCATTGTTATTTTTGTTCATCCGAAATCGAGCCGAACAAGAGACGACAATAACATGCGATGACAATTTAATGATTGCATCTAGACAATTCGACTATTGGCAACAAGCGAGCACTGATGATGGTCATCAATGATCGATGATGTTAATCTATAGGTAGGAATGACTTTAGAATTCTTCAAATCCAATAACTCCATGCATTGAAGAAACACTATTTATAAACATTTTTGTGCATTTTACATGTTTTTACCCGTCTCACTCCATAAGACAACTTCAAATAATCTTCTTAATAATTTGAATTTTTTAAAAAATTTGAGTTTCTTAAAAACATCACAATTATATTCATCTTTTTTGGAACATTTAGGCCCCAATTAAAACAAACTCACACACACATCATATATGCAAGACTCGAACTCAAAAATTTTAGTTGGATGACAGTTTCCAACCAACAGGCCACTCTTTAGATTCAAGGCATCAATATGCACATTTCAACTATAAATTTGCCGCAAACAAAGCTAAGATGGTTCTGAAATTTTTAACACAACACATGTTTAGACTTTAGATCAAGATTGTAGATTTATCAAATAAGAAAAAAAAAATTGGATCATGAGTCTTATATTTATATTAAAATAAAAGCTAAGATAAAATAAGAAAAATCAATGAAATATTACATTTAAATTCATCTTAAAGAAAAATGTAGTAATTTTAAAAATAAATGTTAATGAAAAATTAATCAATATAATATAATCAAAAAATTTTAAATAATATAACAAAAAAATGAAAAGAAGAATTGTGCATATGAGAGAAGAATAAACAAATACAATAAGCATTAAGTACTGCATAACATAATATTTCTAATATAAATTTACATATAAAATACTCCACTGAATTCCTGATAACACAACCCTAAAATACAGGAAACAGGCTAAAGATTTATCAGCAGAGACCAAACAACTTCTCCAAATCTCTGTTATTCTCAACTTCTGTTACCATCCTTTGGATCAGTAAAAATGAAAGAAAACAAATAGACTTCCTCTTAGCAGTTTAAACTCCCTTCGGGAACTCCTTTCTTCCTCACAGAGGCAGTCATTTTAGACCATATATTGTGAAGAAAATGAAAGAAATAAATAACTAAAATATAGAGCTACTAAGATCAACATATACTCATCCCTCAAAGAAATTAGGCCACCAATTGCTCCTGCTCCGCATACAGTTGTTCCCAGGAAAGGTAGTCTCCAGCACCATTGTTCTGATACTGCTTCTGGTATCGCTCAAAGCCAGGTCGGCTGATAGGTGGAACCACCGGTCCTGACATGGCCTGAGCTTTAGGCCAACTTTCATTGCTCCTCAAGTTAAAAGTTGCAGACTTTCTAAGCTTGTTCAGCTCATCTCCTTGGATTCCCCAATCAAGCTTCCCATCAGGAGAAACCCAATCACATAGACCAAAGGAAGGAGAAGGAGGAGGAGGAGGAGGAGAAAGGACAGTATGGCGAGAAGCCAATTCTCGGTCAATGAAGCTCTGGCTTCTCTTTGCAAAAGCTGCTTGTCTCGAGTTCACGATAGCCTTCGCTATGGAATGATCAAGATTAAAGGATGAAGATGAGTTTAAACCAGGAGAAGGAAGATTACTTCCATAACCAGTAAGCAGCTGCTGCTTCATCTGGTGCCCTGTGAAGGCCCCAGCGACCTGTTTCAATGAATTCGCTTTCCAATTCAGGTGAGGAGAACCTGCATTAGAGATTTCATCAAGCAATTTTTGCTGGACACCATCCAGCCCCATCAAGTCTGGATCGAATTCCAGATCCCTGAAGCTCAGGCTTGAAGTCAGCCTGCTGCTCGATGGCCGAACCAAACTCCCCACCGAATTCATCCATGCTGATGACGGACCCATTGCCGATGAAGCTGAAGACGACAACATAAGAGCTGTCGCCATGTCAAGCGAGGAGACACCCATCAGCGACATCTTCGGGGATGAAAGCCCTAACCCTGAGACTGATGCTATCGTCGGATTCACCGTTCTAAGCTCATCCTGCCTATGAGCAAAGAAGCAAACCCGCCGATTGCAGCCAATTTCATCCTTACAAAGACGAGTGCGATACTGAGCTGGATGAAGCCATGATTCAAACACCCCGTGGGCATACTCGCAAGCATCACCTTTTAAGCAAGACCCTTTGCGAAATTCGGGGCAAGGGACACAGCTGTAAGAGTATTTCCGCGGATCGCGGCGGCGAGCGTTCTCCCCAGGATGAACGAAGGGGCATTCGGTCCAGTCATGGGAGTAAGCCCTAGAGCAAGGCTTTACCTTAAAAGTATACATTCGGAATTCATCCGTTCCATAGATTCCATTTTTGATATCTGGGAGTGTTATATCCGAAGGGTACTCTTTCTTCTCTTTGTTAGAAGGAGACGAAACCCTAGGGCACGGGGCTTTTAGGAGCACCTCGAGTTCCCTCGCAATCGATGAGGAGAACTGCTTGGCTATGACGTCTCCGGGGCGATGCCCCTTGGCGTCTACACTGTCCACGTCGGCCGAGGCCTCGATCAGAAGCTTCACAGTGTTAAGCGACGCTGCGGAGCCTCCGCCAGCGGCACAGTGGAGGGCGGTGGCGCCGTCGGAGCCGCAAGGCCGATTAACGTCGACGGATTTTCGGTCAAGGATGTAGCTGAGGACGGCGGTGCTTCCATAGAGGGCGGAGATTTGTAGAGGTGTACGGTGCTCATATCCCATCGACCGCGACGGCGATGAGGCCGGACCGACCGAGCGAGAGTACCACGGAGCGGAAGCGTCGAGGGCAAGTTCGGTTTCCTCTACTGCTCTCTTGAAGGTGGCAAGGTCATCCGCCGCCGAGAGCTCGAGGAGAAGGGCGACGACCTCCACCGGCGGCGGAGGGGACGGCTTTCTAGTACCCTGGCCCATAGTTGAAGATAAGGTAGAGAGAGAGAGAGAGAGAGAGAGAGTGAGGAAGGTACAGCCTACAGCGTCTTCTCCTGCTCTGCTTGTCGGGTGGGCGTAGTACTTAAATAGTAATGGAAGAAACAGAGACGAAGCTCTGTTCTCACGCGTTCCTCCCCCTCTCGGTCAAAAAGGCAACGCTCGAACCTCCCTCCTTCTTCTTTATTTTTTATTGTTTGTTTGTTCTTTTAAGAATTTGATGCATATCATATATTTAAATTTTTATAACTAATTTTTCCAAAAAAATTTATAACTATTTATATGACAACCCAGAGTATAATATACATCTTGATGTAATTTGAATAAATATTATTTATTATTTGGTATAAGAAAATTTATAGGGATAGAGATTGAATGATTATGTTTTAGCTTTTGACTAATATACAATGCACACAAAGATACAATAAAGAATATAATATACATGAATAAATTTATATGAAAATGAAAAACCGCAAGGTTTGGCTGAGTGATATGATATATTATGTAGATATATTACAAAAGTCCCCTTCCTTCTTAATTAGAGACAACAGGGTTACTAGTTTATATTTCTATAAAAGTAAAGGAGAATATTGAAGATGTAATAGTTATATGATGTTAATCCTGTCATGAAGGTTAGGCATTGACAATCATGCAACAGCGACTTGGAGATAACAATTGAATTAAAACAACTTAGTGATGGTAGTCAAACAATGACGATCAAGTGGCAATGGTTGGTAGTTAGATGATGACAGTCGAGCGACGATCGAATAGAATTAATTAGGTGATATCGATCAAATAATGGCAGTTAAGCAACATTCAAATAACAGTAGTTGGAAGATAGAGGTCGAATAATAAATATTAAGCAATAATCAAAAGATGATAGTTAGGGGACGTTAATTTGATAGTGGTAGTCAGATGACGGTTATCAACAACAACAACAAGTCTTTATCCCACTATGTTGAGTCGGCTACATGAATCCTTTTTCTCCATTGTGTCATATTAAAGGTCAAATTCTTGTTTAAATCTAATAAAGAAAGGTCATTCCTAATATTTTCTAACCAAGTCTTTTTAGGTCTGCCTCTACCTCTCTTAACATAAGTCAAATCTAATACCTCTACTCTCCTAATCGGGTCATTGGAAGGTCGCTGTTTTATGTGACCAAACCATCAAAAGCGACTCTCTCTAATCTTATCTTCTACTGGAGCTACTCCAACCTTTTCATGTATATGTTACTCATCCACCTGAGCATCCTCATGTCTGCCACACTTAACTTAGTATTATGCTTCTCTTTTAATGGCCAACATTCAGCACCATAAAGCTTTGCATGCCTCACTACCATCATATAGAATTTTCTCTTAAGTTTGAGGGGTACTTTTCTATCTCACAACAAGCCCGATGCATTCCTCCACTTCAACCATCCAACTTGAATTATGCTGATAATATCCCCATCTATTTCACCATCACTCTTAACAATAGATCCAAGATATCTAAAACGTGTACTCTTATTAATGGCTTGATCGCCCACCAAAGTCACAATCTCCTCACTAGGTCTATTACTACTAAAATTACACTCTATATATTCTATTTTAGATCTACTCAAGCGAAAACCTTTAGTCTCTAATGTTGACCTCCATAATTCAAGTTTCCTTTCAACTCTCTTTCTAGTCTTATCAACAAGAAGAATATCATCGGCAAAAAGCATACACCAAGGTACATCCTCTTGCAAATGTCTAGTGAGAACATCCATGACTAAAGCAAAAAGATATGGGCTTAAGGCTGATCCTTGATGTAACCCAACCGAAATAGAGAAATACTTGGTCAAACCACCTTGTGTTTGAACACAAGTAATAGCTCCTGCATGCATATCTTTAATGATTTGAATATAAGCATTATTAACTCCTTTCTTTTCAAGAACTCTCCATAGCACTTCTCTTTGAACTTTATCATATGCTTTTTCTAAATTAATAAATATCATATGTAGATCCTCCTTATTTTTTCTATATTTCTCCATCAAACCTCTTAATAAATGTATGGCTTCCATAGTCGACCTACCCGGCATGAATCCAAATTGATTTTGAGAAACATTAGTATGACACATTAACTTAATTCCTCTATAATTCGAACAATCTTGTGCATCACATTTATTCATAAAAATAGGAATTAACACACTCATTCTCCACTCATCTGGCATCTTTTTAATCTTTAAAATAGTATTAAAAAGTTTAGTAAGTCAAGAAATTCCTTCATCTCCTAAGCATTTTCACACCTCTATTGGAATATCATCAGGTCCAACAGCTTTTCCACCCTTCATTTTCTTTAAGCCTCTCTAACTTCAGTTTTACTAATACACCAATAAAAACAGGAATCTTTATTTTCATTTAGGATGCTAAGGTCATTATAGTCAATCTTATTTTCACAATTTTCTTTAAAAAGTTTAGCAAAATATCTCATCCACCATTGTTGAATATCATCTTCTAAGAAAAGCTTTTAATAGTAAAAATAATTGGTGGTGAAATCCAAATGTGCAAGAAAAGATTAAAAATAAGAAGATTTGTTATAAAAATTGGTTTAATTTTAAAAGTTCTAATAATTGGGAAATATATAAAGAGGCTCGTAAGGAATCTAAGAAAGCAATATGCGATGAAAGTCATTAGCTTTTAGTGATTTATATAATAGATTATATACTAAGGTGGATGACGATTATCATGTTCCAAAATTTAAATTGAAAGAATTCTTTCTTTTTATCTTTTAATATAACAACATCAGATCTATATATTTTCTTTTATAAATAATAATATTAGCATAATTAAATATAGTAATCAAAATACAAATATATATATATGCAGTTATTCAAAAATTATATATAATACTCATGAATCATATATAATATATATGTTATCCAACTATTCTATATCATTATTAGATCAATATCATAATCACATATTCAACATATCATAAATTGATGACAGTGAATCAGTAAACAATAATAGTATCAATGAATCAATATATGTATTAGCGGTAACATAATCATTGGTGACAATAATAGTTTAGCAGTACAATAATAGTAATAGTAGATCCATATAATGGCAGTAAATTAGTGCAATAATAATAAGGTCGTTTAATAATAATGATTCAGTAATATGCATTCTATTAATCAAACTAAACAAGTAAGGATTTTTTATTTCATGGTGCTTCTTCAGTAGTTAGTAAATCGGTAACTATTGTTTCAGTAAATAAAGTCTTCACTCTTTGTCCGTTGGCATAGTAATAACTTCTTATAACTCTCAATCACTGAATCACATAAATTAGTTGAAGATAACACTAAACCATAGTATATAAAAAAAACTTGTCGGCACACCATCTTGTATATGTCAGTCAATCTTTAACCAATGTCAATAATTCATGATCCCTTGTTTTGTTTTCACACATTATTATTATCACAGTATTATAACAATAATAACAATGAGCTATTACTCAATCACATATTTGTATTTATTAACAAAGCTTGTATTAATAGTATGCATAAAGTAAAATACTAAAATTCATATTCTTTCAAATCATTCAAATACAATAACTTTATTTTACCTGCTTAAATTTTAAAATCATCCAGTCAAAGTATATAGAATAATCAGTACTATAAAATATAAAAATCGTACAGTCAAAGTTCATTAAATTTGAGAAATGTAATAAATCAATTTAAAAGAAATCAGGAAACCAAAATAAAAATATTTGAAAATAGAAGTAAAAAATATGTCACCTACCTTGATCTAAGCAAATTTTTTGAAGGCAATGAACTGGTTTGGTGACAAAAATGCAACTTTTCTTTCCACTCTTCCCTTTCTTCCCCCTCTCTTCTTCCTTCTACAATATATATATATATATATATATATATATATATATATATATATATATATATATATATATATATATATATATATATATATATATATCTCACAATATAGCACCACAGAGCATGTCAAATTTAGAATTACAAAATAATAGATGCTTCAATATGGTAGTGATGATTTTTAGTGCTGCAACACTGAAAGGCCCAACGCCAGTGTCTCACAATCTCATCATTCTATCACATTAGTTGAAATACAAATTCAAATTTACATTAAAATTTATTTTTATAAATTCTAGGTTGTTAGAACAACAGGAATTGTTTCTGATGTCTGCATCGAATGAATAAGAAAGCTATAGAGTTCTTCAACTTTTCAAACTCTTTCAACTCAAATCCAAGTCTCATCTCATGTCGATATTGGGGTTGGCGGTTTATTAATAGTACTTTTAGAGTGAGCATATTGATAAATTTAGCTAAAATTTTATAAAACTCCATAAGACTACTCTTATCGAATCCTTTAATAATAGATAGTTTATTTAGCATATAAGCACTTAATAACCGTCAAATAAAGTGTAATAACCACTAAAGTGGTGCACAATTTCATATATTTTGACCCGGACTAGTAAGAGTAATGTAATGAATTTTTGCATTAACACTTCTTGCATGCTTCTGTGAATATTTTGTATATGTGTGAGTGCCTGAAATTGCTTTGAATTGGGTCCAAAGGGTTTGTTTGCATGAATATAAAATCTAAAATTTTCTTAGAGTGGGCATTGAGGCAATGGTTTAGGGGTTTTGCAGCCAATCTTTTTTTTTTCATCTAGGTATGTGCAGTGATGCTGCTACTATGAGTCTTATGGTACTTGGTCAATTTTTTTATAAAAATAACAAAATCCGTGCATTTTCATTTTATCAAAAAATCATTCCTCAACTTTTAGGCAACCTACTAGAGAGAAAGGGAGAAAGTTTACATAGAGAGAAAATTTTGGGTGCTCCGACCTATTTTCTGCTATCGGCCTAGTTCATAAAGTTATTTAAATCCAAGTAGGTTACATTAATTTTTTTTGGAATTTTTTTGATTTAAATTATTATTTTATAACAAAGAAATAATGATAACTTCACACCCGCCAAACTTTCACTAGTAACATTATATATATTGTGAATACGATCATTCTAAATATTAGTTATTTTCTAAAAAAAAAAATTCTATTTGGTAAATTGAAAAGTTAACTATTTATAACAAATTAGAAAATGATTTTGATCTAAAAAAATATTGTTGTTGCATAATTAAAGCTTCAAAATAGTGTCTTAAATAATCCCTATTACTCTAGTGAATTTTTTAAAACCTAAATTTCTAATCAGTTGTTGGCTTCAAAAAAAAGTGCTTTGTATATTTATGCAAATTCAATTCATTGACACTTCTTTTATTACAATGCAAATATATGTACTTATTTTCTTGAAATGTCTTATTCTGAGGAACTCTGATGTAAGTGGAATTTTGGTTATATTATTGTCTTAAATTAAATTTGGAATAAATTCTTTTATAAATTAGGAGCAACTCTTTAGGGGTTGATTATTGCACTCTTCAAAACTATTATTTTATGTGTACTCTAATTTTATACAAGTGCTTGCATCTTATCAAGTAATAAAGCAATGAGTAGAGTATCATTCCTAGCAGAAAAAGAATTATCCTAAGTTCACTCTAGTACTCCTTATATGAATATCCAAATTTATCTTATTTACAAAAATTTAAGGGTGTGCTAATGAAAACTATTAGCTAAGGCTTAAAACTGAAAAATCTTATATTTAAGTGACTTTGAACCTATGATAATAAACAACTCAAGAGTGCAAAAGTTAGATCTCTCTTAATGTTGTTGCGAATCAGAGTATAAATACTCCTCATCTCTATGGAGCTCACTAGAGTGTTTAGCTAAGATTTCTCTCAACTATAGTGATTATATCTGCTTAATAATTCAGCACTCTATCTACCATATGTTTATGCCAGACAAATTCTCATTTTAAATCTTCTAATGGTTCCACTATTCCTCGGTCTAGCCTATATATCACACTAAGTTTTCAATATATATAAGGCCTAAAAATAAACTAAATTAAGCACGAAGGATTTTAAAATAACAATTAAAGATTCATGAAATTCATATCTAATATTAAGAAAGATGTAATATTTAGCATATCATAAGCCTAGAGAAATACTCTAGCTACCCATGAAATTAAACTAAACAAAACAAATATCATTTAAAAAAAAAAAATTATAATAGACAAGTTAAGGATAAATATCACTAGGAAGTTCTTTACAACATGAGTACAGACTCTGATCACTAGAATTATTTTCCTTGCCTTCTCTCCTTTTATCTCTCCCTCTCTTAAACTGACTAAAAATAACAAATGGCTAGTCTCCTTCCTATAGTTATAGTTAGCCACTTTAATCAGAAATAGTTTTCCTATTTATAATTCTTACAAATAATTGACTAGTGTTGCAGCACTAACTAGATAGTGCTGCAATGTTATTGAATCGACATATCAGTTCATCAGTCATTGCATAAAATTTTTAGTGCAACTATTAGAAACCATCACTCTCCATGGCGTTATAGTGATTTTGTACTACGACACTTGGTTATAGTGCAGCGATGATCCTTGCTTGACACTTTGATGTCCTTCTCTATATTTAGATTTAGCCCTGCAACTCTACAACACTACCTTATAGCACTCTTATGCTAAGGAAGAGCATAGTGTTGCAGGGCTCTCTCTATAAATTTAGCTAAAATTCTTTTCCTAAGGCATATAATGATGTCACTATTTGAGTAAACCTGGTATACATGTCTAGTATACTCTCATAAGATTTCATGCTGAACAGTTCATAATCATTTATTAAAATATTCAACCTGGATTGCTTGACTTCACTAGTACATTTGTTTGTACTATGTAATTTGTCCCAATTTTCCTTTCTAATAGTGTATGTGGATATTAACATATAATCTTCAAAATTTAAAGCATAAAAAAATAGTTCAAACATTTAGCATTCAATTAAGGATTAATTTGTTCTACCTTACTCCATTGATTAAAAAGAATATTAATTTTAATTACATCTATAACAACTAACGGTACAGGATAACTAGTTAGAATCATATGCCACATTCGATAGTCAATTTATTGTAAGAAAGTAGACATGTGAATTTTTCAAAAAACAAAAGTAATATTTTAAAATAAACATGATCAGGTGATCGAATATCCTTCCATAATATTATAATTTCAAAAATTAGCCATTGATCAAAATTAAAAAGTTTTCAATCTTCAACCAATGTCACTCATGGAAAGCTCATCGTCACACCATCTTTTACATGTCAATCAATCTTAGACCAATTTCAATAATTCTTGATCCCTTGGTTGTTTTCACACATTATTTTATCACAATATTATAACAATAATAACAATCATTTATTACTCAATCACTTGATATTCATTCGCAAAGCTTGTATTAATAGTACGTCTATAGTAAAATACTAAAATTCATATCGTTTAAATACAATAACTTTATTTTACCCGTTGAAATATCAAAATCATCCAGTCAAAGTATATAGAATAATCAGTACCATAACATATAAAAATTGTACATTCGAAGTTCATTAAATTTTAGGAAAATATAATAAAATCAATTTAAAAGAAATCAGGCAGCCAAAATAAAAATATTTGAAAACATAAGTAAAAAATATGTCACCTACCTTGATCTAAGCAAATTTTTTAAATGCAGTGAAGCAGTTTGCTGACAAAAATGCAACTTTCTCCTTCCACTCTTCCATTTCCTCCCCCTTCTCTTCTTCCTTCTAAAGTAAGAATATATATATATATATATATATATATATATATATATATATATATAATATATATATATATATATATTTCTCTCTGTGTGTGTGTGTGTGTTAGTGTGCAACATCACAACACTGCAACATAGCACCGCATAGCTGTATGTCAAATCTAGAATTACTATAGGACAGATGCTTCAATACCGTAGTGGTGATTTTTGGCACTGTTGCACTAAAAGGCCCAACGCCATGGTATCACAATCTCATCATCACATCACATTAGTTGAAATAGAAATTCAAATTTGCATTAAAATTTATTTTTAGAAATTCTAGGTTGTTACAACAGCAGTAATTATTTCTGATGTCAGCATCGAATGAATAGGAAAACAATAGAGTTATTCAACTTTTAATGCTCTTTTCAACTCAATTCTAAGTCTCATGTCATGTTGATATTGTGGGTGGCGGTTTAGTTATAGTACTTTAGAGTGGTGGGCATACTGATAGATTTAGCCAAAATTTTATAATACTCTATAAGACTACTCTTATAATACCCTTTCATAATAGATAGCTTATTTAGCATATAAGTACTTTAATAACCTTCAAATAAAGTGTAATAACCACTAAAGTAGTGTGCAATTTAATATATTTTAACCCAGACTAGTAAGAGTAATGTAATGAAATTTTTGCATGAACACTTCTTGCGTGCTTCTATAAATATATTGTATGCGTGTGAGTGCATGAAACTTCTCTGAATTGGGTCCAAACGATTTGTGTGCTTGAATATAAAATCTAAAATTTTCTCTTAGGGGCATTGAGGCGCTAGTTTAGGGTTTGCAGCCATTTAAATTGATTTGGGTATGTGCAGTGACGTCGTTATTAGGAGTCTCATAGCACTCGATCAATTTTTTTATAAAAATAACAAAATTCATGTAATTTCATTTTATCAAAAAATCATTCCTCAACCCTCATGCAACCTACTAGAGAGAAAGGGAGAAATTTTAGAGAGATAAAGAGCATTTTGGGTGCTCCGATCTATTTTCTGTTATCAGCCTAGTTTAGAAAGTTATTTAGATCGAGGTAGGTTACATTAAAATTTTTTGAATTTTTTTATTTATATTATTATTTTATAACAAAGAAACAAGGATAACTTCACACCCGTGAAAATTTTATTTGTAACTTTCTATATATTATGAATATGATCATTCTAAATATTTACTTATTTTTTTAGAAAATTTCTATTTGGTAAATTGAAAGTCCACTATTTATAGAAAATTAGAAAATGATTTTGATCTCAAAAATTATGTTGTAGCATAATTAAAGCTTCAAAAAAATGTATTGAATAATCTCTATTACTCTAGTGAATTTTTTAAAACCTAAATTTCTAATCAGTTGTTGGCTACAAAAAAGCACTTTGTATATTTATACAAATTCAATTCATTTACACTTCTTTTATTACAATGCAAATATATGTACTTATTTTCTTGAGACGTGTGATTCTGAGGAACTCTGATCTTTGAGAAATTTTGGGTTATATTATTTTTTTAATTAAATTTGGAATAAATTTTTTGATAAATTAGTAACGACTCTTTAGGGGCTAATTATTGCACACTTCAAAACTATTATTTTATGTCTATTCTAATTGTATACAAGTGCTTGTATCTTATCAAGTAATAAAGCAATGAGTAGAGTATCATTCCCACCTAAAAATGAATTATCCTAAGTTCACTCTAGTACTCCCTATATGAATTTCCAAATTTATCTTATTTACAAAAATTTAAGGGTGTGCTAATGAAAACTATTAGCTAAGTCTTAAAACTGAAAATCATATATTTAAGTGACTTTGAACCTATGACAGTTAAAAACTCATGATTGCAACAGTTAGATCTCTCTTAATGTTATTGCAAATCAGAATATAAATACTCCTCATCTCTATCAAGCTCTCTAGAGTGTTTAGCTAAGATTTCTCCCAACTATAGTGATTATATCTGCTTAATATTTCAACACTCTATCCACCATATGTTTATGCTTGACAAAAATCCCATTTTAAATCTTCTAATGGTTCCGCTATTCCTCGGCCTTACCTATATATCACACTAGGTTTTCAATATATATATATATAAGGCCTATGCATAAAGTAAATTAAGCATGAAGGATTTAAAAATAATAATTAAAGATTCATGAAATTTAGATCAAATATTAAGAAAAATGTGATATTTAACTTATCATAAGCCCAGAGAAATATTCTAGCTACCCATGAAATTAAACTAAACAAAACACAATTCATTTCATATATATATATATATATATATATATATATATATATATACATACATATTTGAAATGATTTGTGTTTTGTTTTGTTTAATTTCATGGGTAGCTATATATAATAGGTAAATTAAAGATAAATATCACCAGGAAGTTCTTTACAACAAGAGTACACACTCTGATCACTAGAATTGATTTCCTTGCATTTCTCTCCCTTTATCTCTCCCTCTCTTAAACTGACTAAAAATAACGAATGGCTAATCTCCTTCCTACAGTTAAGGTTAGCCACTTTCATCAAAAATAATTTTTCTATTTATATTTCTTACAAATAATTGACTAGTGTTGCGACACTGACTCTATAGTGTTGCAATGTTATTGAATCGACATATCAGTTCATCAGTCATTGCATCTATTTTCCAGTGCAACTTTTAGAAACCATCACCCTCCATGGCGTTATCGTGATTTGGTACTATGATGCTTGGTTATAGTGCTATTATGATCCTTCCTTGACACTTTGTTGCCCTTCTCTCTATTTAGATTTAGCCCTGTAGCTCTGCAACACTGCCTTATAGCACTCTGATGCTAAGGATCGGAAGAGCATAGTGTTGCAGGGCTCTCTCTATAACGTCGTGATGCTCCTTCAATTATACAATATTTTGCTTTTTCTTTCACAAGAAGATAGATGTAGATAGCACTTTTATTCAAAATTGTGTAATTTGGATTATAATTTTTTTTCTTACCAAGTTTTCCCAAACTTTAAAGCAAAGTAATTCATACTGCACTTGAATAAAAATTAAATATTCTTTTGCTAGAATTTGATCTTTAAAAATTATAAAATTAGCGATCTAAGTATTTAAACAGTAACATAGATTAAAATTTTTTAATAAAACAATTCATAATAGCATATTATTTTATTTTTATCTAATATTCCTTATAAATCAAACTCCCAAGGGTGTATGTGATAAATGGACTAACTTTAGGTGAATGATTTTTTAAATTAATGAAATTTAAAATTTTAAATTAATTCATTAATTATACTACAATCTTTCTATAAGTATTATAACTCGAATAATTTCTCTTAGAAATGTAAAAGTAGTGCTAAACATTGTTAGTATTAATTGTTAATAATTCAATATTTAACTTTTTCATTTTTCATTTTTTACTTTTGTTTTCTTTTGAATTGGCTAAGCTCATTATAATGAATTCAAATAAATTTCCATTTCCTCCACCATTTTCTTAAGTTGGGCCAAATTTTATACTTTACTTTTTTTTTGTTTTACTTTAACTATTTCATTTACTAAATACTTTATAATGATTTTGAATACGTGTCTTTTACTTCCACTTTTTATTCTATCTATGGTTCATTAAAGGCTTCATAAATTTTTTTATTACTTACTTAATAAATGACCTAGAATTAATCTAAGTAGTTTTTTACATTAACTGTTAAATTAATTAATCCTTCTATAAGTAGTTAAGTGTTTAAATGATTTTAGGAATTTTATTTATTACAAATTTAAATGAAATGATAAGTTGTTTTTTAACTACTTTATTTAGCAAATTTTGTAATTTTTTTATTATTAATTACTTAATTATTTTATTTTAAATTTCTGAATTTAACATTCCAATCAATAATAAAGCAACTTATAAGTGCAATAAAAAGATTAAAAATAAATAATAAAATTACACATCATGAAAATTTAGAGTTTTTTATATTCATATAATACATTGAAACTATACATACTATAAATAAAAGTAGGAATAAATATAAAAATAATTATAAAAAATAAAAAAAATGCAATGACTAGGGATTTCTCCCCACTTATCCTCACCCTCTTCCTCTTTCTCTGTTGACTCTATTACTTATATTTACATTGAAGGTGCATTAGGTTAAAACTCAGAAGGTAGGGGGCTCGGGAACTCTCTGTTGATCAAGAGAATCCATTTCCCAAAACTTAAACATCCTAACTATGGCTACATTGAAGTTAGAATGATACTAGTCTTGTTGTTAGTGTTGTTTAAGTCCATGACCCCTAGTCTGAGATTTTGATGATAAAAATAATGTCGATTGAATTATTATACATTGAATATTTTTTATTTCTACTCTTGTCTGTGTTAAGATAGATCACAAATTACTCAGGATAATAAGAAGACTCAAGATTAGGTAGCGTAGGATTTGGAGTCTATACCCTATAATTTTCTTTTTTATTATTTTTCATTTCTTGAGTCTGGCCACAAAATGTAAGAAAAACTTAGCAAACATGCACACATATAGGGGGAGAGGTTTTTTAAAATGAAGGAAATTTCTTTTTTCTGTAGATCGTACTGTACGATCTACTGTAGCTCAACGGGTATCTGTAAAAAAAATCATATTGTATGATACCTATCGTACTATATGATGTGTTTCTAATTAAAAATCTTAGCCACCAGATTAATAAGTATATTCCTAATTCATAAATTTTGAACTGATCGTACTGTATGATCATATCATACAGTATGATTTTTGAATACTTACTTAAATTGATCCCGTGATTAGTAAATCAAATCAAGGATTAATTACTGATTGGTAATTATACAGTACGATATACTGGGGCTATTTTTTATCGTCCTAAATATCGTACTGGACGATCCCTTTATTTTTGTACTAATCGTACTAGACAATATGAACATCATACCAGACGACCTTTGGCTTTTAACATATCATACTTTATGAAGTGGGTCGTACCATACGATGTATAGTGACAAGTTTTGGTTGTCCCAATATTTATCTTGTACGAATAGAAGAATTTATCATATCGTACTGGACATGTTATATCGTACTATACTATATTGTTCAGAAAAATTTCCTGTTTATACTCCTTCGTACTAGGACGAAGGCTATTTCGAATTGATCATACTGTACGATCTCAGATCGTACTGTATGATCTCAGATCGTACTGTACGAACAAAAACAGTTAAATTGAAAATTTAGGGTTTCTTGGAGCCAAATTTAAATATATAAACTTCTGTCTTTTTAAAATAATATGTGAGAGAGGAACGTGACTAGAAGGTGATTTATTGAGAGAGAGCACTTGAGAAGATTTTTTGGTTTGTGAGATGAAAGAGAAGGTGGGCTTTATGAGGCAGATCATACAGTTTCTCCTAGCTTGTTACATGTTGCTCCTCCTATGACCCGAGAAGATCTTGTGGGAAGCTCTCTAATGGGGAGATCCTTCTAGGTCCGTGTCCTCTAAGGTAATCTGCATTCTCTAGGAGGGAGAAAAATGAGAAGGTTATCTACCGTCACTGAGAGGGTGACATAATGTTTGGAACTCTGCCATGCGGAAAGGTGAAAGTGAGGTTTGTAAAGGCTTCTCTTCCTTGCTATGGGGGCAAAAGGAGAATTACTGTAGTGTAGGACTCTAGGGAGTGGACATAGGTCAAGTGAATAAACCACTATAAATTCTCTGGTGTGATTTTTTCCTTACTGCACTTTATTTAAATTTTTCATTTTACATTTGTTATAATTTCTTGATGAACATTATATTCTAATTCTTTGTTTAGTAAGTTAAAACTTCACCACCTAGTGTTGTAATCGTGTTTTAAGCATTCGCTTCCACATCAATTTAATATTCTTGTTTAAAATTTAAAAACACAAAAAAAATTAAAACTCCTATTTAAGATTGACTTTTTATTACAACAAATTTCCAATTCACCCCCCCCCCCCCCCCCCCTCTTGGTGCATCTAATTCTTTCAATTGGTATCAGAGTGGGGTTTCAAAAATAGTGTTTTAGAAAACCTTGAAAAAATGATCATGGCTTATTTTGTAATCTTAATATTGTGGAGGGTTATTTAATAACCCTTCCACCTTTGTTTTATAATATTCTATTTAATTTCTAAAAAATTAGAATGTCTACTTTTTAACAGTTTATAAACTATCATATCTAGATGTTGGTTAAAGAAGGTTACATTGCACCGTTTAAACTTGTGAATGGCATAAAAACTAAAATACATTTTAATGAATGGAGAAATGAGGATAGGGATCTAGCTCAATTAAATGCAAAATGCATAAATTATTTCTTTTATGCATTAAAATCTGAGGACTACATGAGAGTATCTACCTGTGCTACTGGTTAGGAGATTTGGGATAGACTGTGTATCATGTACAAAGAAACTAATGAGATTAAATAGTCTAGACTTAACATTCTATTACATGATTACGAACTGTTTCGTTTGAAACCTAGCAAAATTATATGTGACATGTACATTAGGTTCACCGAAATAGTAACATCCTTACATGCATTAGGTAAAGAAATTTCTAATTTTGAAAAAGTTAATAAGATTCGTAGATACTTACCAAGTTCCTATGATACTAAAATTACTATAATTATCGAATCCAAAGATTTAAACATTTATTCTATTGATAATTTTCTTGGGTCACTCATTACGTACGAGTAAGGAGTGAGTCAAAGGCAAAATGATGCAGTAAAAAAGAAGAAAGAGCGGATGGTTGCATTGAAAGAAAATAGCTCAGAAAGTGAAAGTTTTACAGTGGAGGAAGAAGATGACATAGCCTTGATGACTCGACAGTTCAAGAATTTTTTGAAAAAAGAATAAAGGCGTCATCATAATAACTGGGACAAAGGTAAAAGCTAAAGAACTACTAAGGTTTCATCTGACATGTTTTGTTTTGAGTGTAGGAAACCAAGCACCTCAGAGCTGATTGCCCCAACATAAAGAGTCAACAAACTAAGGAAAAAGGCAAGGAGAAAGTGAAATATAAGAAAGGTAAGATGAAGACATAAAAGTCATTTTGGGAAGACTCTGCCTCAGAATCGTCAGAAGAAGAAGCATAGAAGAAGGTAACGAATTTGGGTCTAATGGCTAACGATAATCTTTATCAATCAGATCAAGATGATGTATGTCAACTTTCATATGAAGTTTTGTTGGTTATTTCTGAGAAAATCCAATACTCATATAGTAAGTTAAATAAATGCATGCTAGTCTTAACATTGAGTTTAGTACTTTACAAACTGAGCATGTTAACTTAGTTAAAGAAAATTCTAATTTAGATAAAGATCACATGTCCCTGCTAGATGAGTATGAAGCATTAAATAAGAAGCATATTGAATTAATTGATGCACATGAATCCCTGAAAATATCGCATGTTGAATTAGAAAAGGAGTTTGATAAATAAAAGAAACTAACATGGGAGATAGGTCATAATGAACATCTTTTAAAATAGGAAGTTGCAAGATATGAATATCAAAGTAACACATTGAAAGAAAAAATCACAGCACTTAAAAAAGCTAAGACATCATCTACATTAGCCCAACCAAGCAAACCCCTAGCATTACATGCATCACATAACTTTAGAAAGAGGCATCACCACCCACATAGGTTAGCAAACCCATTTCTCGGTGTTATGAGCTTCTCTTATGGCATGCTAAGTCACATTGTCCGTACTTGCACAATTCACCGTAGGACACACCAAGTATGGAGACCTAAATTGCATTAATCACAGCATAGCATGCATACATCTCATTCATACAAGTATAAGTAGGAACCAAAACTCACTTGGGTTCCAAAATCTAACCCATGAATGATATTGTAGGGATGTTCTCATAAAAGACCTAGTGAGAGCATGTGGTACCTGGATAGTGACTGCTCGAGATATATGACTGGAGATATAAAGAAGTTCATTATATTGGAGACCAGGACCAGAGGCAAAGTGACATTAGGAGACAACACCACCAGGAAAGTGGTGGGTTCAAGTATGGTTGGAAATGCTAAAATTTTTTTAATTGAGAATGTTTTATTAGTTGATGGTTTAAAATATAATTTATTAAGCATTATTCAATTGTATGATAAAGGTTTTGACATAACATTTCTTTCTGACAAATGTCTGATTAATTTAAATGACAAACTTGTGTTATAAGGAAAACAAATAAATAATATTTACATATTTGATCTTGATTGCATTCAAAATTCAAATTCACTTTGTTTATAAATAATAATTGATGACTCGTGGCTATGGCATAGGAGACTACGCCATGCTAGTATGAAAAGTCTTAAAAATATCACCCGAAAAAACTTAGTTAGAGGTGTACCTAAGTTAGACTTTACTAAGAATCATCTATGCGATGCCTGCCAACTAGGAAAATAAATAAAATCATCTTTTCATTCAATCAAGGATGTGAACACATCTAGGCCATTAGAAATCCTTCACAAGGACATATTTGGACCCATTAGAATAGCTAGCCTAGGTGGGAAGAATTATGGATTTGTAATTGTAGACAACTTCACTAGATTCACTTGGATAAGATTTTTAGAACATAAGAATGAGTCGTTTGAAGAATTTAAGATCTTCTCCACTTAGATTCAATGAAACTTTAGATGCAAAATCTCAACAACCCATAGTGATCATAGTGGAGACTTTAAAAATGAAAGATTTGTATCCTTCTATCAAGAGTTAGGAATAGAGCATAACTTCTCTGCCCCTAGAACTCCTCAACAAAATAGAATTACAGAAATAAAGAATAGAACCTTGGTAGAAACTACTAGGGCAATGTTATCTGAGTATACTCTTCTTAAATACTTTTGGGCAGAAGCGATAAAAAAGACATATTTTATATTAAATAGGGTGAACATTAGATTGAAGCTGAATAAAACTCCTTATGAACTCCATAAGGGTCGAACACCGAATCTTTCACATTTGCATATCATTGGTTGCAAGTGATTTGTCTTAATTAATGGCAAACTTCCCTTAGGAAAATTTGATCCCATTTTTTATGAGGGTGTCTTCTTAGGTTATTCATCCATAGATAAGTCCTATAGACTCTTCAATAAGAAAACCCTAGTAGTAGAAGAGTCCACCCATACTGTGTTTGATGAATCAGATAAGCCCTCTGATTCTAAAATTGAAGAAGATGAAGTAGAGGTAATTCAGGGAGTAGAAATTATGACCATAGGAGAAAGGATAGAACCTCAAGAAGAATTGCCTAGAGAATAGAGATACTCTTCTAGTCATCCTAAAGAATTAATATTAGGAGATCGGTGAAAGGTGTGAGAACAAGGCACATACTTAGGAAGAAGGTTAGTCATTTTGCATTCATCTCTATGATAGAACCCATAAGTATAGATCAAGCTTTAGGAGATGAATTCTGGTTCCTAGAAATGCAAGAAGAATTAAACCAATTCACCGGGAATGATGTTTGGGAGTTAGTCAAGAGACCTAAAGAACAGAGTCTAGTTAGAACAAAATGGGTCTTTAAAAATAAGGTGAATGACTTAGGAACCATAGTAAGAAATAAGGCCATACTAGTAGCTAAGGGTTATAACCAAATTGAGGGGATAGACTCTGAAGAAACATTTACCCTTTTAGCTAGACTAGAAGCCATTAGGGTGCTCTTAGCCTTTGCTTGCTTCAAAAGTTTTAAACTATATCAAATGGACGTAAAGAGTGTTTTTCTGAATGGGATAATCAAAGAGGATGTTTATGTTGAGCAACCCTTGAGATTTGAAAGTTTATAATTTCCAAACCATGTATTCAAATTAAAAAAGACACTATATGGGTCAAAGTAAGCACTTAGAGCCTGATATGAAAGACTTAGCTCATTCTTACTATATAGATGACTATTAAGGGTAGTGTGGACACCACACTCTTTTTACAAAAGGTTAAAGATGAAATTCTCATTTTTTAGATTTATATCGATGACATTCTGTTTGGATCTTCAGATAAAACTTTATGTGATGAATTCTCAAAAATAATGAGTAATAAGTTTGAAATGAGCATGGTGGGAGACCTTAATTATTTTCTTGGCTTTAGTGTAAAATAAATGGAAAGTGGAACATTTCTTAGCCAAACAAAATACATTAAGTATATTCCAAAAAAATATAAGATTGGCAGTGCAAAGCCCATGAACACTCCAATGTGCTCTATGATTCAATTATACAAAGACCCGAATGAAAAATCAGCAGACCAGAAAAAATATAGAGGAATAAATGGGTATCTCTTATACTTAACTACCAGAAGATCAGACATAATGTTTAGCGTGTGCCTCTGTACCCATTTTTAAGTTGATCCTAAACAATCTCACTTAACCGCTATCAAGAGAGTCCTTAGATATTCACTAGGCACACCGAACATAGGAATTTTGTATCCTAGGCAAAGTACTTCTTTTGAAATCTTAGGGAACTCAGATTCTGATTTTGCAGGATGTAGGATAGATAGAAAAAGCACCTCTGGTACCTGCCAATTCATAGGATAATCTTTAGTTTCTTAATCCAGTAGGAAGCAAAATTCGGTAGCCCTCTCTATGGTCGAGACAAAATATATTGTTGTAGGAAGTTGTGTTGCACAAGTACTATGGTTGAAACAATAACTTCTTGAACTTGGATTACCCATAGGAACCATCCCAATCATGTGTGACAACACGAGTGCAATCTATATTTTTAAAAATCTGATTCAATACTCTAGAACAAAATATATAGACATTAGACATCACTTCATAAGAGATCATGTAGCTAAAGGAGACATAATTACATCATATAGCAGCAGGAGATTAATTGACAGACATTTTCACAAAACAACTAGCCTACAATACCTTTAGCACTTTGAGGACTAGACTTGGTGTCATAGACATTCATGCATAATCCAAAACAAAAAACAAAAACCAATAAAAATACTTGTCTAAGGTGTTTCCTGATCATCACCCACTCACCACACTAAGCCTATAATTCATAATTTTTTTCCATCGTACTGTACGATCCACTTTCATATTGTACGATCTATCAAACTACATAAATCACAACCCTCTGTCAAACAAATGGCACGGCTTCAATTTCTTCTTTGCACATCATACTATATGATTCGTATCATACTGTACGATACACGTGGATGAGCATTCAAATATTTAGTATGATATAATTGCACTTCGTACTGTACGATATCTCCTTTTCGTATTGTACGATCTATGTCAGCAAAATGGATTGGGATAAATTAAAGTCAATTGGTATGATATAATTATGATTCATACTGCAAAAAACACCCATTTATACTATACAAACCTTTTCATCAACAATCATACTGATGACTCCTCGGGACGAATGCAATTCCTTTAAATTGTATTGTATGATACCAATCATACTATACGATTTGACCACTTTATCCTAACTGTTCATCTAGACGATATAATTACACATCATACTGTCCGATCCTAGATTATACTGTATGATATTCCCAAAAACTCTATAAATATGAGGGCACCTATGATCACTTCACTCATTCCTTAGCCACCTCACTCACTCTTACATGTTCTCACTTAATGGCAAGCTGCAGCAAACACGGTCGACTCGTCCTTGGAAGCTCATCTTTCTCTCACCGCCAACATGACCATTTCTTGTCCGCCCAAAATGAAGAAGCCTACCACAAATTCAAGGTGTGCAAAATTACCCTGTCTCAAATGTTGAATCAAGCTGCCTTAAATTTTGAGGTAATGAGCTTATTTGCATCCACTACCTTGCAATTCCTCCTTACCCTAGCCTTCCCTTACAATTCCAAACTTCTCTTCGAATTCCTGACCAATCTCACTATGAATGTAGAAAATCTAACCCTCACCTCCTTTGTTTGCCAATAAAATGTCGAAATCACTAAGGTAGACCTCGCCCAATACATTGGGCTCTCTAATGAAGTTCCTAGAGCTCATTCCTTCCTTACAAATAAATTTGACTAAAGTGCCTCAAATCTAGTCCTTAGGAATGTAGCTTTCTACCAACACTAACTTTTTGTCCAGTCACAAACTTGAAATGCTAGAATTATTAAACATGTTCTTCGAACTTCAATCACACCCAAAGATGGCGATAGAATCCGCATGACCCCAATCTTATCTGTTGTTACCTACCATATTATGTTAAACACCAAATTTGATGAGGCTAATTTAATTATTGATTATATCTGAAACATGACCTTAGTTCACCTCCCTACCACCCATAGAAAACTCAATATAGCCCTTAGCCACCTCATAGGTTACATTTTTCACCACGAATACCAATTAACCTATCCTAGTGAACCCAAAAATCTACCCATTTTTTATACGGATGTCTCTTTCCATATTTTATTTCATCGGGGATAAGAGCAGGATGAGCCAGATTTTGTTGAAGAAGAAGGAGAGGCTGCTCCAGCAGGAGCTCCTATTCCACCAAGACGGCATGCGCCACCCCGAGGACTTACACCGGCTTATCCTCATGATGACCTACTCTAATGATTCAATCAACTCCAAAGCCGCCTTGACACTCACATCCAAGACTAGCTCCAATAAAACGAGGAGTATATGTGATGACTTGGGGATATATTCTCTTCAATTGATCAATAAATTGCATCCCTCCACCACTACTTCCAACAACCTCCACCTCCACCAAATCAGGATCCCACTTTTTAACTTGTCTCTATTTTGTGTTATTTTTCTAGGTATTATTTGTTACTCCTGTTTTTGGTGATGTCAAAAGGGGGGAAGTTTGTTGTATGCTTTAATTAGTATGTCCTGTTTATCATGTTATTTTTAATTCCAATGAAATGCATTTATTTATCATAATTTTTCACATTTTTTTAATTAAAAAAAAACTTTACTAATTTGCTTATTAACAACATTATTTGGCATCATCAAAAAGGAAAAGACTATTGCAGTTCATGACCCCTAGTCTGAGATTTTAATAATGACAAATAATGTCGATTGAATTATTATTCATTGAATATTTTTTATTTTTGCTCTTGTCTATGAGTACTAACATTTTAGGGAGATCACAAATTACTTAGGACAACAAGAAGACTCAAGACTATGTAGCATAGGATTTGGAGTCTATACCGTATAATTTTCTTTTTTTATTAATTTTCTTTTCATGTGTCTGGCCACAAAGTGTAAGCAAAATTGAGCAACCATGCACACATATAAGAGGAGAGGTTTTTTAAAATTAAGGATTTTTTTCTATTGATCATACTGTACGAGTTTCAACCGTACTGTACGATCTGCTCTAGCTTAACGGCTATCTGTGAACAAATCATACTGTATGATACATATCATACTATATGATGTGTTTCTAATAAAAAACTTAGCTACCAGATTAGTTTAAGTAAGTTCTTAATTCATAAATTTTGAACTGATCGTACTGTACGATCATATCATACAGTACGAGTTTTGAATTCTTACTTAAATTAACCCCATGATTAGTAAATCAAATTAAGTATTAATTTCTGATTTGTAATCATACAGTATGACATGGTCATATAGTACGATATACCAAAGCTATTTTTTATCATCCTGAATATCATACCGGACGATCCCTTGATTTTTGTACTAATCGTACTAAATGATATGAACATCATAACGGATGACCTTCGGCTTTTAACATATCATAATGTACAAAGTGGGTCATATCATGTGACATACAATGATGAGTTTTGGTCATCCCATGATTCATCCTATATGAACAGAAGGATTTTATCATATCATACAGGAAAATGTTATATCATACTATACTATATTGTTCAGAAAAATTTCTTGTTCGTACTCCTTCATTCCAGGATGAAGGCTATTTGAAATTGATCGTACTGTATAATCTCTTATCGTACTGTACAAACATAAATGGCTAAATTGAAAATTTAGGGTTTCTTGGAGCTTGATTTAAATATCTAAATTTCTGTCTTTTTAAAATAATACGTGAGAGAGGAACGTGACTAGAAGGCGATTTCTTCATAGAGAGCACTTGAGAAGATTTTGGAGTTTATTAGAGGAAGGATAAGGTGGGCTTTGAGTGGGAGAAGGAGTGTGAGGGAGATCACACGATTGCTCCAAGCTTGCTGCGTGTTTCCCCTCCTATGGCCCAAGAAGTTCTTATGGGAAGCTCTCTAAGGGAGAGATCCGGTTAGGTCCGTATCCTCTAAGGTACTCTACCTTCTCCAGGAGGGAGAAAAATGAGAAGGTTCGCTGCTCTCATCGGGAGGGTAATATAGCGTTTGGTACTTCACCACACCGGGAGGTGAAAGTGAGGTTTGTAAAGGCTTCTTCTCCTTGCTATGGGGGAAAAAGGAAAATTATTGTTTAGTAGTGAAATTCCTAGAGTGAAGGACTCCGAGGAGTAGACGTGGGTTTAGGGATTCGCATTATAAATTCTTTTGTGCAATTTTTCCCTTACTACACTTTATTTATGTTTTACATTTTACATTCGTTATAATTACTTGGTGAACATCATATTCTAATTCTTTGTTGAGTAAGTTAAAATTTCACCACCTAGTGTTGCAATCGTGTTTTAAGCATTCACCTCCGCATCAATTTAATATTCGTGTTTTAAGCATTCAATTTCGCTTAAGTTAAGAAGTAAAGAGATTCCTATGGTTAAAGTGCAGTGGAAGCACATAACAGCTCGAGAAGCGACTTGGGAGAAAGAATTAGACATGAGGCAGTCCTATCCGTATTTATTTTGACTCAGTTTGATTTGGAAATGTCGAGGACGATAATTTTCTAAAGTTGGGGAGATTGTAAAGACTGTTTTTCCTCCCAGGATCGTCCGGGACGAAGTGGATCGTCCCGGGATGATCGGTACAGGTTGTGAAGAAAATTGTGAGAAAATATGCATGTTCGTCTGTACGAACTTGGAACCGTCGGGACGAACCAGATAGAGAGTTTCGTTCAGGGACGAAACAAATTGGAATTTTTTTTCGTCTGTACGATATGTGTCCAGAGAAGATCGTCCCGGGACGATCGAGACATCGTCCGGGACGATCCTGGTTAATAAATATCTAAATGGTGTTGTTTTTGAAGAGAGAGAAAGCCCAGGAGAGAGAAAAATGAAGGGAAAAGAAGAAAAGTGGATTTTTGGGCGACTTCCATCTGTTTTCGTCCGTCGCCGTAGTTGGAAAAGTTGACCGACTCGAGGTAAGGCACATTCCGCCTTTCTCAATTTTCAGAAATGAGATTTTTGAAGCGTTTTCTGTTTCGAATTTTGTTTCCGTTAGCAAATAATTAATTTTATTTCGTACTGATAAATGTTTTACCGCGTAACTTTTGATATGTTTCTGAGATGATATTTCTGCACGTTTTGAGTATTTTCTGAAAGATTTTTATCAGATATTTTGAATTCTGCGGCGTTTTAATTGAATTACAAGTTATCAGGATGTTGAAAAATGTTACTTCAGTACAATGAAAGTCTTATAATGTTGTTGAGGATATTCTGTGATAATTTGGTAAATTTCTGAATCTGTGATTTTTGTGTAAATTCCGTATACTGCCGTTATGCCGCTGACGAATTTTCTGACGAAATTCAATTTTTTTATTTGAATGCTTTGATGCGTGAAAGCTATCAGAAGGGAGTTATAAGGGGCCAGAATCCTATGTGATTCTGTTGTCTGGGTCTGGAAAATCTGGAATGAGCTCTGAAATCTGAAAATAAGTTTTGTTCCGGAAATTCTGAATATCTGTTCTGTTCTGGTGCTATAAGCACAATGGGAGACATAAGGGGCCAGAATCCGTCGAGATTCTGTCTGTGTCAGGGAAGGGAGGCATAAGGGGCCAGAATCTGTTGAGATTCTATCAGGGTCAGGGAATCTGATGTATGATATCTGATAATCTGTTATGTGACTTATCTGGTCTGTTTTATGAATTATCTGATATATGATTTTTTATTTTTGTATGATTTTTTCTGTTCTGTGATTTAAAAGCTTTATAATATCTGTTCTGAACTCTGATTTGAAATGACTTCAGTTTTCTGTATCTGTAAGCTAATTTTTGATTGATCAAGTATCTGTTCTGTCTGTTCTACGATTTCCATACGGCTATTTTCTGATGTATTTTCTGATGTGAGATTCTGACTATTTTGATTGGTGAGTGATGTCTTGCTCAGCTGTTAGCTCATCCTTGTTTTCTGCATGGTTTTCAGGTTCTGGGAAATGGAATGAAGTCTTGGACTAGAAGTTCTGTGTTTGATTTGAGATTAGGTATTTTATACTTTTGATTTTTGGTACAGTCATGGCTTTTCTGTTCTATTCTGTTATTTCTGTTTGAAGCCATGGATTGTATTGTATATGATTGTTTTGATGAAAGAAAAGATAGATGAACAGTTCTGTATTTGAATGTTATAGTAGCTCTGTATTTTTCAGTCTATTTAATATTTGGAAGAAAGTCTGAAGCAAATTTCAAAGCTAGATCCTGGATTTTCAATAGTTCCGTCATGACCCGATGCGAGCGGGATTCGTCCCGGTCGGGTTGGGTCGTGACAGAAAGTTCATCGACGAGCAGAAGTCCAATGACGAGTAGAAGTCCGCTGATGAGCAGAAGTCCGACGATATGGAGAAGTCCGACGTCGGGTAGAAGTACAATGTCAGATAGAAGATTGATGAAAGTTCGTCGACGAGTAGAAGTCTGACGACGAGTAGAAGTCCACTGATGAGCAGAAGTCCGACGACAGGGAGAATTCCGACGTCGGGTAGAAGTACTGTTAGGAAAGTTGCTATTTGCATGTTTTACATTCTTGCAACTTGTATTATTTTGATGATTCCAAATATTATTGTTTTATGTGTAGTTATCTCCTAACACTTTTTGGAAGATTTGTTTTTGCTCTTGTGTGTACTAATATTTCAGGAAAATCAAACTCCAGACTACGAAGACTTCAAATCAAATTTGGCATGAGATACTTTGTGAATTTGAAGCTTGTACTTTTTATTTAAATTAAATTTGAAAGGAAGTGATTGTAATTGAGTGAATAAATTTACACACACTTAAAGGAGATCTTGAAAAAGTTTTTATACTGATCGTACGGGACGAACATTGTTCATACGGGACGATCAGATCAGTTATCTCCTTGTAAGAGCAATGGAACGGACAAGAACTGAACTGGAAAAATTTTCTAAGTCCTATTCGTCCAGGACGAAATTTATTATCGTACCAGGCGATGGGTTCTCTGTAAAATTTTCGTCCAGACGAAGTCCAGTTCGTCCAGGACGATGGGAACCGACTATGGCGTTTCTGGCAGTTTCCGGAACCGACTTTGATATAACTGTTCGTCCAGACGAAATATTTTCGTCCCGGGACGAACCAATTTCGTCCAGGACGAAATTGGTTCGTACAGATGAACAAAATTTCGTACGGGACGATCCAGTGCGCAGAAAAACTTGTTTTGGGCAGTTTTTTGGACGGTTTTTCTTCTGCTTTCTATATAAGGAGTCCTAGAAACTATTACAAATGCCTTTGGAGTTGTTTTCTCTTGAGAGGGATCATTGAGAGGGAGAAGATCCTTGGAGGGGATTTCAAGGGAGTGTGGAGGGGATATTCACACGGTTGCTCCGGTGAAGGCTCTCAAGTGAAGTTCAACAACATCGGTCCGGTTCTCTGCCGACACTTGGAGAAGTGTAAAAGGACGACAAAGTGTATCTTTGACATTCATTGTGTCTTCGTTCTTGTGGAGAAAACTAGAAGAGAGAACTTGAAAGGGAGAGAGGAAAAGGTGGAGTTTGAGAGGGAGAAGATCTTTGAAGGGGATTTCAAGGGAGTGTGAAGGGGATATTCACACGGTTGCTCCGGCGAACTTGCACTTCAGTACCATCGGATTCAAGGGTCGTCTTGAGGGAAGTTTTGGCAAGAAGAAGATCTCTTTGGTGTTAAAGAACCCGGCTACTCCGCCGCACCGGGGAAGGTGAAAGTGATTTTGTACAGGCTTCTCCGCCTTGTTGTGGAGCAAAAGGAGAGTCACTTTGTGGTATTAGTGCAATACTCAGAGGGTGCCTCTGGGGAGTGGATGTAGGTCAAGGTTTGACCGAACCACTATAAATCTGGTGTGTTCTTTCTTATTTTTTATTCCGCATTTAATTTTATTGCAAGTTGTTTACTCTGGTTGAAAAGTTTATTTTTAAACTTTAATTTTAACTTGCATCAATAATTCAAAAGGTTTTCTAAAATTCCAAGAGTTGAAGTTACATTTTTTAATTGCCAATTCACCCCCCCCTCTTGGTTAGCCTTGGGACATTCACTTAGGCTTAACAACCTAATTACTAGACCCAACTAGTACAACATCAGATAGAAGACCGATGAAAGTTCGTCGATGAGCAGAAGTCCGACGACGAGTAGGAGTCCAAAAATATTTGTTCCAAAATTTTAGACTGACTGAATTCTTTGCATAAGTGATAGATTTATCAATCACTTGCATTCTTGGAGTCTTTATAGAGAGAACATTGTTCACTCAGAACATTGTTCGGTGATGTTGACCTTTATAAAAGGGCTCGGGAGAATCCACCAAGGATATGAGACCTATCCAATGTTGTATGTCGAAGCCTTTGCTTGACGACATCAACCTGTGTGGAAGAGGTCGAGAGAATCCACCAAGGATGTGAGACCTATCCGAGGTTGTATGTCAGAGCCTTTGCTCGATGAAGTTAACCTGTGTGGAAGAGGTCGAGAGAATCCACCAAAGATGTGAGACCTATCTGAGGTTGTATGTCGAAACCTTTGCTCGACGACGTCAACCTGTGTGGAAGAGGTTGAGAGAATCCACCAAGGATGTGAGACCTATCCGAGGTTGTATGTCAGAGCCATTGCTCAATGATGCTAACCTGTGTGGAAGAGGTCGAGAGAATCCACCAATGATGAGAGACCTATCTGAGGTTGTATGTCGAAGCCTTTGCTCGACGACATCAACCTGTGTGGAAGAGGTTGAGAGAATCCACCAAGGATGTGAGACATATCCGAGGTTATATGTCAGAGCCTTTACTCGATGATGTTAACCTTTGTGGAAGAGGTCGAGAGAATCCACCAAGGATGTGAGACCTATCCGAGGTTGTATGTCAGAGTCTTTGCTCGACGACATTAACCTGTGTAGATGAGGCCAGATCAAATCCCCCTGGGATTGATCATCCGGTGATTGAGATACAATATAGATTATGTATTTCTTGAATCATGGAGAAAGAGTTTAAGAAGTTTTTTTATCTTTCACAAGAGAAAATAATATCACAACAACATGAACATTATATTACTGTATTATGGAAGACAGTACAATAGTTCCCTAGTATGAGTTAGGGATATACAAATTATAAAGTACTCAATACATAAGATCTACGTACGGTGACAATATAATATTTAACTTGAAAGAAGACATTAGAGATATCAAAGTGACACCCTACTCAACATAAAAGAGACAACAAGACAAGTAATATTGCTAATAAAAATGCACAAAGTTTGTGATCATTCAATCTCTCCAACCAACTGAATATTATTCAATGGTTGTCTTTGTTGTTGATTTTGCCCCCCAGCGGGATGAGCTTCCTCTCGAGTAGATGGATCTCGAATAAATTGTCGAATTTAGCCCTGGCGGATAAGTCTTTCAATCTCATCCTTGAGTTGCTTACAGGCTTCGATGGTGTGACCATGACTACGATGAAAGTGACAGTACTGATCTGAATTTCTTGTGTTCGAATTCAAAGGGTTTGGCCATTTTAATGTATCTTGATCTCGAACGGCCGTCAATACATTTGTTCGAGACATGTTGAGTGGGGTATACTCCTTCTCCTGTCGAGGTTCCCATCGTGGTGATGGAGACCTATGAGGTAGATTATTCTTCCCATGTTTTTCTACTATGAGAAAGAATTTTCCATCCCAGGTGCGCCTTTGCGCTTCCCATTGATTTGCTTAAACTGCTTCCTGTGAGCATTTATAGCCTCATCTGCAGAGATTTGCGCCTCTACGCGATGGATTAAGTCGGCGTATGAATAGACAGTGTCTCGCATAAGGGCCAAATAGAAGGGGCTAGGACGAAGGCCTCCAAGGAAGACCCCTCTGAGTAATTCAGGGCCTACTCCTGCAATTTGTCGAGCTTCAGTGAAAAATTGCTGAAAATACTCCTTCAACGATTCTCCCTCATTTTGACGGATCCCAGAGAGTTGGGAAGAATCCTTAGCAATTCTTCGATTGGCCACAAATTGTTCGACAAATACTTTAGCCAATTTGATAAATGAGGGGATCGTTTCGGGTGGAAGCAAATAAAACCACGTTCGAGCCTGTCCTTTAAGGGTGGCAGGAAAGACTTGGCAGAGGAGCGTGTCCGATGCTCGTTGAATGTGCATGATGGTTCTATAGTAGTCGATATGCTCGTACGGGTCAGTTGTCCCGTCGTAGGACTCAACGTTTGGTACTTTGAATCCGACCAAAATGGGGTGCTGAAGAATGGCTTCAGTTAGAGGTGATGACTTCTGGAAGTTCCTCTGTCGGAGAGCATGCCTCACATCTCCTCGGGGGAACTCTTCCCGTACCAAACTTCGCAGTTCGCGATGCAGGACATCGTGAGGGAGTTTCGCAATGTGTGGTTGGGCAGAGACTTCTGGGAGATCCGAAGGAATGCGAGGCTGCCGAGTCGAGGGGGAAGGATGTGTTGAACTCACTGTATCGGCAAGTTCATTATTCTATCATGATTGAGGATGTCTCCTAGGTGGAGGAAGATGAATCTCTTCTTGAAGATGCTCGAATTGAACATCTTCGACCCTTGGTGGATCCCGAGGGAGAAGGACCTCCTCCAATGTCTGCTGTCGATCCTCTCGTAGGAGTTGAAGGATCTCGTTCTGAGATTCTTTCATCTTCCGGATTCTTTCTTCTGAAGAAGGTCCCGAGGTCCCTTCTCTGGTGACATTCTTCCCCCCAGGATGAAAAGAGGCAGACATTGGGCGTCTGTGATTTGTAGACAGATTTCTGGATTGTTAGGAGTTAAAGCGGGAAACTCCAATAATGCGACTGCTACGCTTGTTGACCATTGTAGCAATACTTGAAGTTGTGGGATAGTGTTTCCCACAGATGGCGCCAAACTGCTGCGTGCTAGAATATACGCGGTGGTAGAGTTTGTAAATTCACGTCCAAGCATTGTATGAGTATTCAGCACACAAACAGAAAAGAGAATATGAACACCAGAATTTTTACGTGGAAAACCCGAAAAGGGAAAAAACCACGGGGTCTCGCCCAGTTGAAAAATTTCACTAGTGTTTTGCAAATTACAAATGGCTGATTCATCCCACAAGTCGGGGAAATCAAATTACAATTCGTTTCTTCAAGCAAGTATACAAAATTCTGCAAATTCCCGGCGTTTTCCAAAAATCCGGCAGAGTTCCGGCGTCTTCAGGTGGCGGAAAGAGCTCCGACGGTGGTCGAGGAGGAGCTTCTTCCTTCTCATCCTTCTTCTCTTCTTCTACTCTCTCTTCACTTCCCCCTCTCCTTTGTGAAGAATGAGGGCTCTATTTTTAGTTTTTCTGGAGTGGCGTGGCTCGTAAATAGGTGTGAGATCATGGGCGAATAGGGAGTAGTTTGAATGGACGGCCGATATTGAACCCTTCGATTGTGCATCGTTCGTTGGACATTTAGAGGTCTTAATGATGTCAGAATTTGGCGATTTTTGGGCTCGTTGGATTTGTCTCGTCGAGCCTCTCAATTCGAGTATAAGATCGTTAAAATTGGAGATCGTTTGGCAAATCAAATTGCGGTTTGAACCTTCCAACAGCGCTTCGGGTCCTTGATTCGGACCCATTTGGGCTCGGATTGGGTTGAATTTGGTGTCGTTGGGTTTGTATTTCTGAGATGCTCAGTTTGACTGTAAGTTTACTGAAATCGGAGTTCAGATGCTCCTGGATTTAATTTTTAAAGTTTCCAACTAACTTTTTGCCTCGAGATTCGTGCCCGATCAAGATAAATTTGTGATGACGCATCAGTTATATTTGTTTTATTTTTTCTATTTGAAGTGTTTTGTGGGTTTATAAAAAATTATAAAAAATAATAATAAATAAATAAAAATTTGACTTCTTCTTAATAGAAATTCCCTTATATTCACATGTTTATTCATTCAGGGCGAGTTAAGGAGAAATTTAGGATTTTAATTTTATTCAAACAATAATTGTTTTTCCATCATAAAAAAAGGAGAAATTGTTGAGATAGTTGCTACTTAGTTTTGCATGTTTGATATTCTTACAACTTGTATGTTTTTTATGATTCCAAATATTATTTTTTTAATATTATTTCTCTTAACATATGTTAGAAGAATTGTTTTGCTCTTGTGTGTACTAACATTTTAGGGAAATCATACTCCAGATTGTTGAAGACTTCAAATCAAGATCAATTTAGAGTCTATTATAATTAGAGTATATATTTTCCATTTTATTTAATCTGAAAGAGTGTGATTGTAATTGAATAATAGTGCACACACACACCGAAGAAGTTATTAAAATTTATATTTTTTAAACTGATCATACTTTATGATATCCCTTCGTACTGGATGATATGTTCAGTTATTTTTCCCAAAGAGCAGTTGAATGAACAAAAATAAAAATATTTTTTCTAAGTTTAAATCAAATGGGATGATCCCAGGTTCATACAAGGATGAACTCCTCAGGTCTGATCTCACACAAAAAAGTTTTTCTAAGTATAGATTGTATGGAACGATTCAAATTTTTGTATAGGGACGAACACCTCTATTTTATTCTCACAAGAAGATCATACGGGACGATCTAAATTTTTGTACAGGGACGAACACATATATTTTGTTCTCGCACGAAGATCATACGAGACGATCCCAGGTTCGTACAGAGATGAACGCCACTATTCTATTCTTGCACAAAGATTGTGTGGGATGATCCCAGGTTCGTATAAGGAACACCACGGGTCTATCCTCGAATGAAAATTTTTTTCTAAGTATGGATCATACAGGATGATCCCTGTTTTATACCAGGATGAACATCTTGGGTATGTTCTCACTCATTTCGTCCTGAAATTTCATACAAACAAAATTTAAATTTTCCAACTATTCATCCCGGAAGAACTTAGTTCGTACTAGATGATGATCACGTATGAAATGATTTCAAATGGATTCACAACACATTCATATGCAATAGTATTTGAACTGTTCATGCGTATGAAATCCGATCAAACTGTATGATCGGTTACACTCTAAATTCAAAAATTCAGTTTTCATTTTTTGTGTCTTTTGTATAAAAGTTCCATTAAAAACTAAAGTGTAATCTTTCTATAGTCTTATCTTCATGATTTTTTAAGGGCATTTGAAGGAGAGAGTGTTTGAGTGAGATTTCTTGCTAGTGTAGTGTGAAGGGTTCATAAGGTTACTCAAAGGTAAGGATCTCTGTGTTTTTATTTATGTTTTGCACTCTTCCTCTTGTCTTTCTAGATTGCTCGTGATAAGATCTTTGAAGAAAGATCCAGTTCTCTGCCGACACTTGGAGAGTGTGAAAGGATGATGGTTCTCTACCGACACTTAGAGAGTGTGAACAACCAAAGATACTCTGCCTACACTTAGAGGGTGTAAAAGGACGAAGGTATTCTGCCTACACTTGGAGTGTGTGAAAGGATGAAGGTACTCTGCCTACACTTGGAGGGTGTAAAAGGATGAAGGTGCACTACCTACACTTAGAGGGTGTGAAAGGATGAAGGTACTCTGCATACACTTGGAGGGTGTGAAAGGATGAAAGTTCTCTTTCTATACTTGGAGGGTGTGAAAGGATGACCGTTCTCTACCGCACCAGGGATTGGTGGAAGAGAGTTTTGTAAAGGCTTCTCCACTTTATTGTGGGGGTAAAAGGAGAGTCACTTTTGGTAATAGTATAATACATTAAGAGGGAGTCTTTAGGGAGTATATGTAGATCGTATTTGACCGAACCACTATAAATCTTTATTTATTTTAATTTCTGTCACTTACTGCAATTTTAATTATGTGGTTGAAAATTTTGTTTTCAAATATTTTTAATTAAATTGCTACGGATCAATAATTGGTTTCAAATTTTAAAATCCAAGAAGTAATTTTTTAATTTACTAACTCAACCCCCCCCCCCCCCCCTATTGGTTAGCCTTGGGACATAAGCTTAGGTTTAATAACCTATTCAATATTCAACAAGAATCAATAAATACCACCCAAGTAAACCTTCGGGATAAAGGTGTGAAAGAGCGCATATCCATCCAACTTAAGATTGGAAAGGAATTAGGTGAGCCTAAAAGAATCAAGGAGCAAACTTAAGAGAAAATTGGGATAAAAGAATCTTTAGTGTCATACTAGCTTAAGGAGCATCCTAGGCTAGTTATGGAAGATTAAAAACCAAATAGAAAATTATAGAAAGACCACTCCAATATTTATCCAAAGATTGGTCATGAGAAATTTAGATATGTAATTTTTAAGATTTTTGGAAGTAACTAAGAAAATGACTATTAATATGCCTTTTTCGAAAGCCTCAAGTCGAATGTCTACATATGCAAAATTTATATAAGAATTCTTAAATAAAAAGAGAAGACTTGGGGAATTTGAGATGTTAGCATTAATTAAGGTGTGCAGTGTTATCTTATAAAAGAAAATTTCTTAAAAACTAAAGGATCCTGATAGCTCTATCATTCTAAAAATGGCTATAGGGGATAAATTTTATGGACAAGCATTATGTGACTTAGGAGCTATTGCTAACCTTATACTTTTGTTCAATTTTAAGAAGTTAGACTAAGGAAAGGTCCAGCCCACCACAGTTTCTCCTTAACTTATTGATAGATTATTTACTTATTCTAAGGGATGGTGGTAGAGGATGTTCTTATTAAGGATAATAAGTTTATTTTTCCTATAAATTTCATTATCATGGATATGGAAGAGGACAGGAAAATTCCAATTATCTTTGAGAGATATTTTCTAGTGATGGGTAAGGTTATGATTGATGTCCACAAGGGTGAGCTTTCTATGAGATTCAAGATCAGGAGATAATAATTGATGTGCTTAAGACTTAATGTTCTCCATGAAAGTTCTTGGACATTGTTAGACCTTAATGAACTATCCCTAAGGCTCACTAATATGGAAGTAATACTATCACTTGATGTGGAAGCTAATACACTTATCAAAATTTATAAAGATGGAGATGATAATCTAATCAATATAACACAGATTTTCAACCAAGCGGTTATAATAGAAAATAAGATATAGAAAAATAAACTGCATAAAATAAAATTAGAAAGAAGACACCAAATTTATAAAGGTTTGGTCAAATCATAACCTACATCCACTCCCCAAATTAACCCACTATGGGTATTATACTATCACTATAGTGTCTCTACTTTAGCCGTTACAGCTAAATGGAGAAGCCCTTACAAACTCTCTTCCACCAACTCGGTGCAATAAAGGATCGAACCCCTTTCATTGGCAGAGAATCTTGACTCCTTTTCACCCTCCTGGTGATGTAGAGAACCTGGACTCCTTTTCACCCTCCTAGTGAGGCAGAGAACCTTAAATCATTTTCACCTTCCCCGGTGAGGCAAAGTAGCCAGATCCTTTACACCAAAAAGATCTTCTTCTTCCCAAAATTTCCCTCAAGACAAACCTTGAATCTGATGGTACTAATTTGCAAGCTTGTCGAAGAAATTATGTGAAACCCCCTCCACACTCTCTTTAAACCCACAAGGATCTTCTCCCTCTCAAACTCCACCCTTTCCTCTCACCCTTTCAAGGCTCTCTCTCTTCAAGTTTTCTCTAGAAGAATGAAGACTCGATGCATGCCAAAGACACTTACAATGCCTTTGGCGAAAGCTTAAATAGAGGGCTTCAAAAACCCTAAAAACTCATTTCATCCATCAAAGATCGTACAGTACGATCGCATGATCATCTAGTACGATGTGCAGAATTTGACATATTAGTATTGTACGATCACCAATATGAATGAACAATCGTATAGTATGAATAGTTTATCCAAAATGTACTTCATCCAGGACAAATCATCGGATGACCAAATTTATCTATATTGATAGCACAATACGATCTAGTGTGCATAGCATGATGAGAATATCAAACTAAAGAAAATTTGATTTATTAATCACTGGATTAAATTAGGTAATATTTTAAACATTGTATAATATGATTAGGTTTATAAAGTATAATTAGAATAACTTTTTAAATTCAAAATTTTGCCTAATTTAATGGATGGTGGTCTTTCTAATTAAAATAAATTGTCTAGTATGATGTGGTGTTTGTACTAAATGATTAATTATATTTAAAAATACTTTTTTCCAAAAAAAATATTTTAATTAATTTCTGTAACACCATATTGTTCAGTAAGATCCATATCATACATTATGATATACTGACAAATTAAAATAGTAAGAATCATTTTTGCTTCCCTTATGTGTGTGTGCACAATCACCATACTAACATACACCCAAATAGAACTTGACTCAAGAAATTAAAAATAAATAAATTAAAATTAAAAACTCATTTAACATAACCTATTCCACCCAATCTTGAGCTCTAAATCATCAAAGACTAGTGCATGGAGTACCTGAAATATTAGTCAATACAGAAACAAATATGCTCTACAAATAATAGGATAAATAAAATGGTAATCAATAATATTTGTTATTATCAAAATCATAAACTCAAAAGCCCGAGTTGTAATAATCTAGCCCTTTTTTATGATGGCAAATATTAATGGTTGAATTTACAAATCAAAAATATTTTCTCCTAAACTCCCCCTCACTAAAATAATTACATTAAAAAATAAGGATAAGTATATTATTTTCTTAACAAATAAATTTTTAAAACTAAATAACAAAACATTTTAAATAGAAGAGATAGCACAAAACATAAAATTAAAATACATGTAGAAAAAATATCAACAAAATAAATAAACAAAAACATAAAATTTTACTTAAAACATAATAAAAATTAAATACACAAAACATATAAACAAAACACACAAAGAAACCTTAACATACTTATACCTCATTGTCCTGCTACTGTTCTGATGATTTAGAAGCAAGGTCTGGCAAGAAGATTTTTTTTCTTTTTATCTTTTTAACATATTATAGTTGGACTTATTTTTACTCTTTTCATTTGCATAAAAAGTTTTTAAGTTGAGACATTCAAATTTATGATGCTCGAGTTTCTACACCTAAAGTAAATAATGCAGAAGAAAACTTAACATTTTTACCATTTTTACTTTTGCTCCACTTTTGTTAATGCTTATACTTGTGCTTTAAAGGACTATCAAAATTGTTTGTTATAATTATTATCTCTTTACTCTCATCATATATTAAGCCACATTCATCCGTGTCTTTGGCTTTTAGCACTATAGTATTCTCATAACCTACATCCAAAAGTCTTTGACTCACACTTTGCTCATATACAATGAGTGAGCCTATTAGATAGTTTATAGAATAAGTATTCAAATCTTTTTGATTCACATGTAACTGTGAATTTGACATCAAATTTATCAAGTATAGAATATAGAATTTTGCTAACCTTTTTAAAGTTTGAAAGTGAAAGTTCATTAGGAATGTTAAGCCCTTATGAACTAGCCCGAGGCAAACCAAGAGAGGGGTGAATTGGTGTTTTACAAATTCTCAAACAAAATTCATGATCTAAACCAAACAATCATTCACTAGAAAATAAATTGCAAAAAATAAATACGAAAATACAATAAGAAAGAATACACCATATTTTATAGTGGTTCGATCAACTTGACCTACGTCCACTCCCTGGAGCCTTTCTTCTAGATATTGCACTAAACTCAATGACTCTCCTTTTTCTCCCATAGCAAGGCAAAGAAGCCTGTACAAAAACTCCTTTCCACCAACCTCGGTGAGGCAGAGAACCCAACTCCTTTCACTTCCTCGTGAAGCAGGAAGAGAACCTAACTCCTTTCACTTCCTCCTGAAGCAGGGAGAGAACATCAATCCATCATTGAAGTAGACCTCTCTAGAACCTCCAAGGAATTAGGGACGATGACTGGAGAAGATGATACGGATCCTTGCTATGAGCAACCTTAGCAAAACCCTCATAAACTCCCTCTCAAAAAATCCTCTCTCTCTCTCCCAAGCTCTCCCTCTTCTCTTGGCTCTCTCAAGTCAGCACAGTAGTAAAAGATCTCATCTTGAGTAAATAAGAGATCTTATATAGAAGGGCTTCAAATTTGCCCTAAATTGTAATTAATTGAAAAGATCATCCAAGATAATCATCGGATCCATACTGTACGATCATTACAAATTAAGCTTAATCAGTATGGATAATCTGTAGAAGGCAGGATGATGGTACATCATCCTGTACAATTTATTCAAGATGTCAAATATCATCTAGACCATCTCCCTGTTCAGCCAGATTTTACCTGTCTGGATGATGAAAAAATAACTAATCATCCAGGACAATTTCATGATCGTCCTATACAATTAGTTCAAGGAGATTAATATCATCTAGATCATCGCTCTTTTCAGCCAGACTTTAGTGGTTCAGATGATGAAAAAATAACTAATCAGCCGGGCCAATTTTTATATCATCCCGTACAATTAGTTCAAAAAAAAAACACATCATCCAGAGCATCATTTTGATCATCTAGAAAGAAACTATGGTTTGTATAACTGATTATTCGGGGTGATCCTGCGATTATCCAGGATGATATGATCGATCAATTAAATCTTAATTGATTTTCTTAATCATCAGACTAATTTAGGCATAATTAAATTACGTCAATGAGGACGATTTCCTGGATGATATCCAAAAATAATAACATGCCTAAAAGAGTTGGCGACTGATTCTTTCTGATTTGAGCACAGCATTCACGAAGATGATAATATCATTCAAGACAATTTGCTTATTTTTGGTTTCCTTAACTTGGATGCCCTAATTAGGATTTCTATTTTTAATTGATCGTCAGGATGATTCTGGATCATCCTGCATGATATGATCAAAAATAAAAAACTCTATCTAAAATAGATAGAATTTTTCCCTTGAGTGTGTGTGTGCAAGGTTACTTAGCATCAAGACACACTTTATTACATTTAACTCAAGAAAGGTAAAGACACTTGACGTACACTTACAGACTAACTCAGTCCTAAGCTACCCAATCATGAGCTGGCTAAATTTGCAATTTTATCTTGTGGACCTGAAATGTTAATAGGCAAGGCAATCATAGAAAAATAGAAGTGTCAAAAATCATTAAACTTATAATTCTTGAATCCAGATTCACAATAATCTCTCCCTTTTTGATGATGACCAACATTTGATAAAAATTTTGACTTAAGAAGTTAAATGAAACATAATGTGAAGGAAAACAATGTGAACTAAGCATTGAAATTTTTACTAGAATCAAATAGATGTTATAAACACTAAATAACAATAGTAAAAAAAGTATAACAAAACAACACAAACATTATTACTACTCCACCTTTTGACATCACAAAAAGGAGGAAACTAGAAAATAAAAATAGAATAGAAAATACAAACATGCTAGTGATATACTTAATGTAATGGAAAAGAAGATCAATAGTGTTAAATTCCCTATGGGCCATGATGTAGAAGGTGGTGATCGCCAGCTTTGGGAATAACTGAGGTACGAAGTACATGTTGGATTATCCTAGTATCCTTGGCTAATGTGCTAGACACCCCATCATGATAGGAGACAAGAGTGTTTCTCAGAAGGTGGTTAGCAAGAGCCCAGTCATAATTAGGATCTTGAGATAAGAGGTGAAGCTTATCTCCAGTAGTGGACAACTGTAGGAGTTTATGGCAAACCTGATAGGCAATTTCAAAAGGGAGTTTGTTGATATAGGATTGAACGATAGTATACGAGGAGTTTATCCTAAGGCTCACAAAAAATTCAAATAGAAGTTCAGAATTGAAGGGGAAGGCGAGTGTAAGGATGAAGGTGAGGGAGGTGTGATAAAAAGATTAAGGATAGGGTAAGTGAGTGCACGAGGGTTGACAGTCCTCAGAAGAGTGATCGTGGTTGTCTTGTAGCAAAGATAGGTGGCTTGGTTAGCTAGATCAGTGAATTGAGGGTCAATAGTGCCCCTCAAAGAACTTCTAGTTAACATTCTGGAGCACTTGCCACCCGCCATTAACAATAATATTAGAGGATGAGTGAGAGCAAAGAGGAATAGAAAGATTTGAGGTGAGAAAACTATTTGAGGCTGGCTGTTTATAAAGAATTGACCAAATCATTCAGGATGATCTCATAATCATCCAGGATGATCAGGCAACATTATTGCGTCTAGGATGATAGGTCAAAAAGCCAGAATATCATCCAGGATGATCAGACATCATCATGGACGATTAAACACAGGCGATTATTCCGAGGAGTTATGCCGGACAACCATTGAAAATGTAGATCATCTTGGATGATAAGGTGGATCATCCAGGACGATCGACAATAATGGATCATATCGCCAAAATTTAAAACGTTTGTCATTTTCGGCCATGTGGATCGTGTAGGACGATCACCAATAATTGAGTAGAATTTTAGAAGATCGCCCAAGATGATGAAGATCGTCTAGGCCAATAACAAATATTTGAAGAAGAAAATGATCAGATTGTCTGGATGATAATGGATTGTCCAAGATGATCGTAAATAAAAAGGTCATACAACCATCAGATGGAAGATGAGGGGTGGTTGTTGACCTCGATTTTGGCTCGATCATGCTCGAGCACCTTCGATCGATTTAATCGAATCCCGTCTAGCCCAATTCAAGCTCGAATCGACTCGACTCGAGCCGGATCAGACTCGATTGTGTTCAGTTAGACTCGATTATTTTATTTTGGTTGCGTCGAGCTCAATTCAATTTAAATCAGTGATTATTTTGAACTTAATTTCGTGCAATTTGATTCGTTGCGCCGGCTCGAACCTGAACTAACTCGAATCGAGTCAAATTCAGACTCGAGTCTAACCTGATTTTAACCCAATAGAGCTTGTTTCAGTTCAATTTAATCCTAGCCAAATCCCTTTAACTTTCCAATTAATTTGAATCCATTTACCGGATCAAGTAACGGTTTCGACGGTGCAAATTTCCCTGAAAATCGAGTTCTGTCTCAATGGCAGGCCTCAGTCGCGTTAGCTCCCTAAATTGGTAGTCGTTTCAAACGACTTCGCGGAGAAGCAAAGGGTGGCAGGGTTATTTCGATGTCTCGAGCGAAGCAGAATGGGGGGAGGCGTTTAAAGCATACACGAAGCCTTCGGCTCCAGGATCCGAACTCATTCCCTCTCTTTCAATCTCTCGGTTTTTCTCTTGCTCTCAGAAACCCCGAACTCTCTTCCTCTCTCGTTTCTTCTCCTTTCGCGAGGTGCCCGACGCCGGCCTCCTCTGTTCGCACGACTCCAGCCAGGCCTACGGCTTCCTCCCGCTCCTCACCTGGTCGGACCGAACTCAGCAACTACCCATTCGTGCGCCAGGTCCGAACCCGACAGCGGCCACCCGATCTTCTTCTCCCTCCCTCGCGTGAGCTAAGGGAGACCGATCCCGACGGAAGTCACCCGTTCTGACGCCTCCAGCAAAGGTTCGAACGCCCAGGTCTCCGTTGTTCGCATACAGCAGGAGGCGAAAATCCCTTGCCCTAGCCGTCGAACGATCTTCTTCGCAATAGCAGGTATATCTCTTTCTCGGCTCTCCTCCTCCCTCTTCTATTTCTCCTTCTCCTTCTACCTTTTCTTCCATTTTCCCATTTATCTTCCCCTTCTTTCTACATACTCTCCTCTTATTCTTTCTCCACATTCCTTTCTTCTTTGTCTTGTTTTATTTATTCTTTTCTCCTTCAAGGTTGGCATCGGTTGGATGGTCAGTTCATGGAATGAAGCCATGTTAAAGTTTTTTTTTATTTCTCTGTTATAGTGTCTTTTCTCTGTTATAGCGTCTTTCCCTCATATGGCTCTTGTGAATGGAGCTTTCCTTTTATGAATATTTCATTTGGGAAAGATGAACTATATGGTTTTATAAGGTATTGGTATACCTTGTTGCAAGGCTTAGGTTGTTGAAGTTATGTTACTTATGTGTAAAAATCTGCAGCAATTTGTACTTCTTGATGGTTGGGATGATAGATTTATACATGATTTGTGTTGTATAATATGAAGTCTTGGGGGTGAGCTTTTGAAGAGCTATAGGACTGTCATGACCTTCTTTTTTTATTAAGTATGCATATCAAGTGTTTGTGTTAATGTTTGCTAAGGGTAAATCTAGATTGTGGTAAAAAAAAAGAAAATCACCAAGTAGGCATATTTACCTTTCATTTTATTGGTTCAAAAAAAAAATCCTGTGCGTCTTAGTTAACAAAGAGTAGTTGAATGAAATTTTGTCTATACACTCATGCAAGTCATAGGTGAGTTGGAGCTAATATTTTTGCTCGAAAACTTTGCAACGGACATGGCCATTTCTTTCTTTTAGAACTATTGGCATTTGTTTTCTTCTCTTATTGGAAAAGCGAAAGTATTATGTTAACTGTCTTCCCCCCACTTGTTATGTCGATGTGTTAGTGAGTGGCTTATGTGCAAGGCTTCATGTTTGGCAAGGTTTGACATGAAGGTTTTTTTTTTTATTTCAAGAGCATGTCTTTTTTTTTAATATCGAGATTTGTTGCTCTTTGTCTTTAAGAGCTTGTTAATGGTTTATATGTGAAGCCTATAAATACCTTGCTTCATGAATATCTTGGTGTTTAAAACTTTGTAGTGGGATGAATGTTTATGAATATTTAGTTTAAAGATTTAGTCGAAATATTTGGTGGCATGGTAACTTAATGACAATCTAGAACTTTTATACATTTGTAGCCGACTTATTGAGGCGAGGTTTATTTTTATCTTTGAAATATTTAAGCCCTTAATTTTCTTGTGCAACGACACCGCACGAGGATAAGTGCAGTTTTTGTGATTTGATTCGAGTCCCAAGCTCTTTTTGTGAACGGATAAGTGCATATTTTCATTGTTTTTTTTTTACTTCCGGATGGTTGTAGGAAGTAGATACATGCAGATTTTCGTTGTTTTTGGCTTCCGGATGGTTGTAGGAAACGTATACGTGCAGTTTTTTTTACTGTTTTTGAGCTTCCGGAGCGTTGTGGGTATGAGATATGTGCAGGATTTTCACTGTTTTAGCCTTTAAACTGTTTTTTTTAATAATGAAGTGCAGGTTTTCAATTGTCTTGTGCTTCAAATTGATGCGTATACAAGTTGGGTGCAAATTTTCATTGGTTTCTTGCCCTGATATGGAGAAAGATTAGATACATATGCTCACTTGCTTCATGCTTTAGACTATTTGTGTAAGATAAATTTTGGAGAGCATTCATATGCTTTCTTTTCTTGAGAAGATTTTTTGAGCTCGTTGGAATTATTAAGATGAATATTCTTTGAATATATATATTGTTCTTGAAGTAAGAAATGGATTTATGTTTTCCTTTATGTTAGCAAACCAAATATTTGTTTAGTCTCTTTGAGCTATAGTTGGTTGGAGAAATGTCATGTCCATAATTAAATATTTTTTTTAGTGGAGTTTGGAAATAATATCAAGTGACCACGAGTTATAATTTTTTTTCGTCGCCATGAAAGCATAACATTAGTATTGGATTTTGGCAAGAATCAATGTTGTGAGAGCATGAACTTTATCATATGGGAAAGGTAATCCAAAGCATGCATTGTTATAAGCTTTGTTGTTCTCCAAGTTACATATTTGCAAATCTCTTGTGGGTGTTTATTAGTACATGTTGTATGAGATTTGTATCATGAAAAAAAACAATTTTGTAAGAACTAACCTCTGCCCAAATTCATATGCATATAAGTTGTGTTGAGAAAATTTCAAAGGTGTTTCTTTATAGATAAAGTATATTTTATTTCGAAGTGATTTCATATAGAAGATTTTATGAGTTTGTTCAAACGAGAGGTTTCATGAATGGCTTTATGAGTTGGAAAGTCTTAGGAAGTATTTTTGTATCGAAGGATTTTATAAATGGCCCTACGATTAGAAGTTTTGTGAATTGTTCTACATCGAGAAGATTTATTATAAGTCTTGCGAATTATTATTATTATTTTTTTTTATGTTGAGATTTTGTAGTTTTGTTTTGTGAACGTTTTCTTGATGAAGGGCTCCCTAGAGCCTATTCATTTAAGAAACTTACACAAAACTACCCCACACCAAATTTAAATAATAGGCACTTGATTGTTGGTTGTTTAGGTAGAGTGTTGTGTCAAAGGGGGATTTTGGTAGATGACTTTTGTAGGATTTTGTGTAGTGTTTTGTTTAGAAATTTTTTTTTCATAGAGTTGTTTGGGGCTCCTAGTTTTATGACTCGCCTAGTGTAGTAAAATCTCTTAGTAGTCTTTCTTAGAGTGAGATGATGATTAATGTGTGAATTGTCGTCATATTGTTTTACATTGATTTCTAAAAGATGAATGTTGGGGTTTTAAAACTTTAGTAGTAGCTTTGTGTTAGAAGGTCTTTAATATCTTTTTAGAGTTAAATGATCCTTGCTTATTGGAGTCTGTTTCCTTTAATGTTGGTCTCTAAAAATATATATGAAATTTTGGATGGATATAAGATAAAAGAGAATCTTGTTTTAAGCTTAGTGTTGGGATTTGTCTCTTTAGTCATTTTGGGCTTGGTTTAGAAGCTAGTGTAGGTAGATGTCCCAAACATGTCAAGTGCCTTATTTGGATTGTGGGAATATTAAAGGGCATTGGTTGTTGCTTTGGGATGCACTTGTCTTTAAAGAAGTGTGTCCAAAACAACAATGCCTACATCCCTTTTTCGTATTCGATTTTTTTGTTCTCTTTCTTTCTTTTGCATTTGGTCTCTTTTTGCTTCGCCGTTAGCTTTCCTCGTTGTTTCTTTCGTGCTTTGACACTACGCACCTACAAAATGAGGAGAACCTAAAGGACAAGTGGCTCAACAAATAACTAAAAGGTACGTTCTTCTTCTTTCCTTGTATTTTCTCTCTTTCATATTATTAACTGCTTATAGAACTGCTCTAATCCCTCTTTCTCCTATGACATGCGAGGTACCTTTTGGGAAGCAAATGACAAGGAGCTTTGGAGAATTTGGAGCTGGAGCTAGGACAATCGGATCCGAGCATCAGTCGCCCCTACCATTCCGGTAGGGGCGCTACGGGCGAAACCACCGGGTCATAGCCCCCGGTGCTGTAAGTTTACTAAAAACTTAGAAAACCTTTAGGGGCCTAGATGATTGTACGTCTCCTTCCCTTAGGGCCTTAGAAACTTCAATTATATCTAGGATTGCTTTTGTTTTTCTTATTTAGATCCCTAAAATCCTATGACATCCGTGTAGAAGTCTTAGGAATTAGAAGAAGAACGACACTTTTAGTCCAACGACACTAGTGACATCTAATGACAAAAATTAAAGACCGAGTCTTAGAAAACATAGACTTAGGGTGCATGTTCCTCATAGGATAGAGACTTTAAAACAAAAACCTAGTGACACGTTTTCCTAGATTTTGATTTTCTTTAATCTACTAATAATCAACAAACTAACTTTAATCTAATTCTTAAAAATCTATTAAAACACTTAACTCTTAAGTAAGTTTTTATTAACATTTGTAACTATTAAATTATAAACTTAAAACATAAACCTAAATCAATTCAATCAATCTAATAAATAACTTTTAACACACCTAAGATTTAAAAGAGGTAGATTTAATTAGGAGATCGAATCTTAAATTAAAAATTCATTAGGATAAGATACTTATAAATGTCAAACCTTAGTATAATTTCTAAAATAATTCAACAAATATGATTAATAAAATATTTAATTTACCTTTTTCTTTTCTTTTCATAACAAATTAAAATAAACCAATAAAGTTAATTATCACTGGGTAACCCAGGCCTACGAGGCTATTAAGTTAGCCCCAAGGAGGGTGAAATAAACCTCACGGCCTCGGTGTGAAACAAAGGTGGTGGTTAATCAAACACTAAAATAAAAGAATCCTAAAATCAATCCCAAAATATTAAGATTTGAATTTTAACCAAACTTCTTTAGCCTCTTTCAACAAACAAAATACAAACAACTTTAATTAAATCATCCTACATAGGACCAACCAAAACCACACAGCCGACACACACATAGATGAGTTTGTTAGGACACGACTATTAGCTTTAGGTTAGGCTGTTGTTCTATTTTACTTTTCTGTACTTTGTTGTGACGCTCTGCATGTGACTCGTGTGTTGGTTGTTGTTTTTGCTACCTGTTGTAGCTTTTCTGCTGTGTCGTTTTTGTACTGCTTTCTTTTAGCTTTTCTTTCTGCACTGTGGTTGTGACGTTAGAATACCCATAGGTTTGGCACGCTCTTTCATACTAATGTTGTTTTCCTGCAGGTGGCCGTGCTCATATAATGCTGTTAAAAGGGGGCCAAAAATTAATAATCATTTATAACTGCTTTAGGTATCCGCTTCAGCTGCTTAGCCCCCAATAATCAAAGCACGGCCATGTAATTGATGTGCGCATTTTAATTTACATATATAATTGCTTGGGTGAAATTTTTATTATAACTGCTTAGGATAACCCCTGCAGGAGAGTCTAGAATTTTCTCTTTTTCTGATGTAATGTATTTGAGATGTAGTAAATTATGAAAATCATTAAAATAAGGCATTTTAAAGATATAGGAGTCCAAAGAGAAAAGTAAACCCCTACAGGGGGTTTCCTTTTTCATTTGGGCATCCTTTTGGAGTATTCACTACGAGCAGCCAGAAGGGAGAACGAAGATGATCCAAAGACGAATCAAGGAAGTGAAGAAGAAGATCGAAGCAGTAGAAATGCCTTATTTTAAAGATTTGTGTCATTCCCGGGTTGTTGTCGGTGGAGCCCGGCCACCATTACTTTCTGTACCCTATGATGTAATATCGTATGGCACTTGCCATGGACACTCTTTTTCGTGGAATTTTGTTTCTGTGTTGTGATTTACTTACCTTATTTGCGCAGTAGAAATGGCATGCTTTTCATAGGTTTCTTTCTTGCATGTGCTTGTGTCTGACCGCTAGGCTCTTTAGGGATAAAATTCTTATACTCGTAATTATTAAATAAAATTTTAAGGTTAACTCACATAGAAACATAACGACTCTAGGGAATAGCCGGAATCGTCCGGGGGAGCATGCATGCATTCTCTCTTCTTTTAGACAAACTTCCCCGCCTGCGGGTAGAGTCCGGATAATCTGGCCTATGAGGATGAAGTGCCGGACCTGGGGAAGTTTAGTCATTCAAAAAAAAACTATTTTTTTATAAGCCTTTTTAAAATTTCATACATCATTGATTTGGAGACTTTAACCAGCATAAATTGCATTAATAACTAATTAAAAATCAAAATTTAATTGCATTAGTTTTAGGAGCATTGTGTCATTCATAAGTGTGGGATCACTTAGGGAATTTCTCTAGTTGTCGATCCCAAATTTCAGTGTCTAAACTACCCACCCTTCTTCATATGGACCGGATTACATGGATTTTATACGACTAGGCGGTTTTAGCTGGCTTCCTTTGTCGGACAAGGAATAAGCCCAGATTGCATTAGCTAGGTCGTAGATGCTAGTGTTGTGTGTACAACACTACATCTCTTATAGATTTAGGATCTAAAGGTGAGGGGTACGAGTGTACCCCTACACACCTTATTGGTGGGTTAGTTCTCTACTTTTCCAGAGGCTATAAACCCTACCCATCTGCGTCACATAGATGACGCCACTTCCTTCTTTCTCTCGTGCTTGCTTGAGGTTCTTTGCCTCTCTTCTTTTTTCTAGTTTTCACTTCTCCTAGCCGGCCGGATGTTGACTGAACCCCGTGTGATCTGATTGAGCCGAGTTGGGACCTTCTTTCCCTTTGATTAGGAAAGCCTAGAAACCCCTTTGCACTAAACCCATTAGAGGAGATAATCTAACATCCTTAATCGAGAGTTTTCTTAGACCGAGGTCTAAGATGTAATTAACTACGGGGGCTTGCGCCTGTAGGAAACCGATCCCCACAATCAAATAAATCCTATTCGATGCTAATGTATCGAATAGGGGAAATCTCGTGAACTTTTGGTTATGGATATTATTATCCATCGAGGTTGGTAGGTGAAAGCCGCTATCCTCTATGGCTAATCGTATCTATAACTCCATCTGCTCTTCCATCGGCCTGCTTGTATCGATTGTAAAGGTCTACGACCATTTTGTCCTACGGGATAGTGTGATCGTACTCTTTGCATTCGAACCACACGAGCAGAACCCTTTCGGAGACCCACAGATTTCTGGCGACCACGGTGGGACAGGTTTCTCTCTCCATCTTTGGATGTTATATTATCTTTTCTTGTGTGCACTCCGGATTTAGTGTTCCTTAGATTAGGTTTGTCCTACTCGTAGATAGGGTCCTTTTCTTAGTTAGGTTCCCTTCTTGGCTAGGGTTTCCCCTTGCTTTGGTCCCTTTCCTTTCGGCCTTTTAGGCCATTTCATATCTTATCAAATTCTCTTCCTCTCGTTGGGTTTCTGTGTTCGCTTGGATCTCTCACTGTGAGATCGTCGAGTAGACCCCGACACCTTCCTACCTTTCGTAGGTACTTGATACCTAAGGGTGGATTAGTTGTTGATAGTAGTTCAGACGAGGAAGGAGACTTCTGACGTCAGACTACTAGCAAGCAATCTATTTCCCATAAGATGTGTGGAATTAGAGTTGAGGATTCCCATAAAAAATCTTATGACACTTTTTCCACTATTGTTTGTTGTTTTCCTACCTCCAATAAATATTCCTTTGTATTCATATTCCTTGAAAGGATCCTTTTTACTTTTCGGGCAGTCTGTGTGGCCACGACGATTTGTCCTCTACCACACGATGTTCGCTTCGAAGAGTATAAGGCTATCCTCAAAGGGGATACGCTAATATGTCGTAGAGATATTTGTACTTCTATTTGTGCACACAAATCATATTGATGCCAGCACATGAAACCTTTGATTTGTCCCTCCCTTGTGAAAGGTTGTCCTACCCAGTTTTGCTTGTCACCCCAAGTGTGGTCTGGGATATCAAAACCAATAAATCAAACCCCCTTTTAAGAGGTGATACTGGGTCCATACCCACCTTAGTTAATCAGGTGTGGTGAGGTTGATCCAATATCCCTAATTAGAGTATACTTTCTATAGGTGATACTGGGTCCATGCCCACCTGTGTTAGTCAGGTGTGGTGATGTTGATCCAATGTCCCTAATTCAAACCAGTTTTCTAGATGTGATACTGGGTCCATACCCACCTAGGTTAATCAGGTGTGGTGTGGTAGATCCAATATCTCTAATTCCAATCCACTTTCTATAGGCGATACTGGGTCCATGCCCACTTGTGTTAGTCAGGTGTGGCGATGTTGATCCAATGTCCCTATGTAAGTTTCATTCTCCTATCGTTCGTGATACGATAGCTGTTCTTCCCTTATCACTTGTATATATCCCTCTGTATAGATATAACTCCAAAGGATCTCTTCTACTTTTCGGCAGTCCGTGGCCACGATGATTTGTCCTCTACCACGTGATGTTTGCCGTACAAAATATGAGATTATCCTTAGTAGTTGTATGTAAATACGTCGTAGGGGTGTTTGTACTTGCATTCATGCCCACCAATCGCTTCGGTGTTGTAGCATGAAGTCTCGTTTTCAGTCCCCTTTGAGGGTTGACTTTCCCCAGTTTCACTTGTCACCTTCAAGTGTGGTTTGGGATATCAAAACTACTAATTCAAACCTCTATGGAATGTGATACTGGGTCCATCCTGGATCTATATTTGTCAAATATAGTGATGTTGATCCATGGTCATTTTGTGAATTTCTCTACAAATTATTGTTATAATTTTTCAAACAGAAAATGAGCCCTCCCAAAAGTCTAATGTCCACCTGACCATATTCGCAACAGCGAATAATGAGCCCTCCCAAAAGTCTAATGTCCACCTGACCAAAAATCGCAATGGTGGGACAAAAGAAGAAAGTCCAACATCCACCTGACCAGATCGCAACAGTGAATGAGGACAACCCGATGTCTGCCTGACCAGATCGCAACAGCAGGACAAAGGGTGAAAGAGAAAGGAAGTTCACCATTCGCCTGACCAGATCGCAACATCGAATGAGAACAGCTCAATATTCATCTGACCATATTCGCAACAACGAATAAAGAGCTTCCCAAAAGGTCTAATGTCTGCCTGACCAGATCGCAACAGCGAATGAGAACAACTCAATATTCATCTGACCATATTTGCAACAACGAATAAAGAGCTTCCCAAAAGGTCTAATGTCTGCCTGACCAGATCGCAACAGCAGGACAAAAGACAAAATCTAACATTCACCTGATCAGATTGCAACAGTGAATGAGGATGACTCAATGTCTGCCTGACCATATTCGAAACGGCGAAACAAAGAGTAAAAGTCACCTCTAGAACCACCCAACGCACAAGTGCGTGGTGCTGTGAGGGAAAGAAAAGTAAGTAATTCATCATTTAAGAAATCCCAAACTTATATTCTAGTTACCACATGGTAGAGGATAAATCGTCGTGTCCATGAGTAATCAAAATACAAGTAGAATTTCTTTAAGTAAAATTGAAATCATGCAACTTGAAACAATCGACTGATGCATATCTCTCTAAAAAGAAGAACATACAATCAGTTGAGTAGAAAGGATAATCTCATATTAAGGAAAGATCAATGTGAGTGGCGAGGGGACACACTTGCCACTTAAAATAATAACTATATCAAGGATCAATGATTACTAAAAGAACACTCAACTACCACCTGGCGCAACTGCCGAGGCGATAAGGAGAGGACAAGAAACACTCTACTATCACCCAGTGCATCTGCCGAGGTGATAAGGAGAGGACAAGAAACACTCTACTACCGCCCAGGGCGTCGGCCGGGATGATAAGAAGAGGACAGGTACACTCTACAATCACTGGCGTATATGCCAAAATGATAGAAAGAGGAAAAGTACACTCTACTATCGTCCGGCCCATCTGCCGTGACGATAGGAAGAGGAAAGGAGCTCAACAACCAACCAACGCTCATGTGCGTGGTGCTGTGAGAAAGACAAAGCAGCAAGTAATTCATTATCTAAGAAATCTCAAGCTCATATTTTAGTTACCACATGGTAGAGGACAAATCGTCGTGGCCATGAGTAATTAAAATACAAGTAGAATTCCTTAGATAAAATGGAATCATATACAACGTGAAATAACCGACTGATGTATATCTCTCTAAACAAGGAGGAATATATAAACAGCCGAATGGAAATAATGGTCTCATGCTAAAGAAGGTATAATAGAAGTGGCGAAGGGATGCACTTGCCACTAAGAATCATAATCATGTCAAAGCTCAATGATTACAAAAAGAATCACAGTGGTAGCACCCATACTAATTGATGGGACCCTGTGAGAAGTGCAAGCAACATTTATGCATTCAGAAAGATTACACTTGCAGCTAAGGACAAAACCTCCATGAGAAATTATGTCACTAAAGGAAGAAATGGATTGACTTTCTACTAGAAGATCAAAATACACTAGGAAATGATGCTAACATCTAGAACAAGATGTACCACATCATAAGTGAGGGAGAACAACATCCCATCATAAGTGACCATAATAGAAAAAAAAATGGACACAGTCATCTCCTAAGCAATCATCAAAATACTTTAAGGAGAGAAAAAGAAGAGAATTTGGAGGGATTTTGGGCTCTTGAAGTGTAGAACCGGGTTCCACTTGTGACAAGGGCAACCGATTCTACTCAATTAAGAGTTTCCCTCTCTTTTAACATCATATTCCATTTGTTTTCATATCATATTCACAGTTATAGATTAAGCATATTCCACACTGTCGAAAATAACACACGATAGAGGGAATGTTTACCATATCCATGAGTTACCCCTAGTATGAAATATCCCCTAATAACTGGAACGTAAAGAGAGGGGAAAATTGTTGGCTTTGATGACCCAGGCCATACTCGCCACATGAGTAAAACTGGGGAGAGAGAAAAATTACAACAACAATTTGTAGAGAAATTCACAAAATGACCATGGATCAACATCACTATATTTGACAAATATAGATCCAGGATAGACCCAGTATCACATTCCATAGAGGTTTGAATTAGTATTTTTGATATCCCAAACCACACTTGAATGTGACAAGTGAAATTGGGGAAAGTCAACCCTCAAAGGGGACTAAAAACGAGACTTCATGCTACAACACCGAAGCGATTGGTGGGCATGAATGCAAGTACAAACACCCCTACGAAGTATTTACATACAACTACAAAGGATAATCTCATACTTTGTACGACAAACATCACGTGGTAGAGGACAAATCGTCGTGGCCACGGACTGCCGAAAAGTAGAAGAGATCCTTTGGAGTTATATCTATACAGAGGGATATATACAAGTGACAAGGGAAGAACAACTATCGTATCACGAACGATAGGAGAATGAAACTTACATAGGGACATTGGATCAACATCGCCACACCTGACTAACACAAGTGGGCATGGACCCAGTATCGCCTATAGAAAGTGGATTGGAATTAGAGATATTGGATCTACCACACCACACCTGATTAACCTAGGTGGGTATGAACCCAGTATCTCATCTAGAAAACTGGTTTGAATTAGGGACATTGGATCAACATCACCACACCTGACTAACACAGGTGGGCATGGACCCTGTATCACCTATAGAAAGTATATTATAATTAGGGATATTGGATCAACCTCACCACACCTGATTAACTAAGGTGGGTATGGACCCAGTATCACCTCTTAAAAGGGGGTTTGATTTATTGGTTTTGATATCCCAGACCACGCTTGGGGTGACAAGCGAAACTGGGTAGGACAACCTTTCACAAGGGAGGGACAAATCAAAGGTTTCATGTGCTGGCATCAATATGATTTGTGTGCACAAATAGAAGTACAAATATCTCTATGACATATTAGCGTATCCCCTTTGAGGATAGCCTTATACTCTTCGAAGCGAACATCGTGTGGTAGAGGACAAATCGTCGTGGCCACACAGATTGCCCGAAAAGTAAAAAGGATCCTTTCAAGGAATACGAATACAAAGGAATATTTATTGGAGGTAGGAAAATAACAAACAATAGTGGAAGAAGTGTCATAAGATTTTTTATGGAATCCTCGACTCTAATTCCACACATCTTATGGGAAATAGATTGCTTGCTAGTAGTCTGACATCAGAAGTCTCCTTCCTCGTCTGAACTACTATCAACAACTAATCCACCCTTAGGTATCAAGTACCTATGAAAGGCAGGAAGGTGTCGGGGTCTACTCGACGATCTCACAGTGAGAGATCCAAGTGAACACAGAAACCCAACGAGAGGAAGAGAATTTGATAAGATATGAAATGGCCTAAAAGGTCGAAAGGAAAGGGACCAAAGCAAGGGGAAACTCTAGCCAAGAAGGGAACCTAACTAAGAAAAGGACCCTATCTACGAGTAGGACAAACCTAATCTAAGGAACACTAAACCCGGAGTGCACACAAGAAAAGATAATATAACATCCAAAGATGGAGAGAGAAACATGTCCCACCGTGGTCGCCAGAAATCTGTGGGTCTCCGAAAGGGTTCTGCTCGTGTGGTTCGAATGCAAAGAGTACGATCACACTATCCCGTAGGACAAAATGGTCGTAGACCATTACAATCGATACAAGCAGGCCGATGAAAGAGCAGATGGAGTTATAGATACGATTAGCCATAAAGGATAGGGGCTTTCACCTACCAACCTCGATGGATAATAATATCCATAACCCAAAAGTTCACGAGATTTCCCCTATTCGATACATCACCATCGAATAGGGTTTATTTGATTGTGGGGATCGGTTTCCTACGGGCACAAGCCCCCGTAGTTAATTACATCTTAGACCTCGGTCTAAGAAAACTCTCGATTAAGGATGTTAGATTATCTCCTCTAATGGGTTTAGTGCAAAGGGGTTTCTAGGCTTTCCTAATCAAAGGGAAAGAAGGTCCCAACTCGGCTCAATCAGATCACACGGGGTTCAGTCAACATCCGGCCGGCTAGGAGAAGTGAAAACTAGAAAAAAGAAGAGAGGCAAAGCACCTCAAGCAAGCACGAGAGAAAGAAGGAAGTGGCGTCATCTGTGTGACGCAGATGGGTAGGGTTTATAGCCTCTGGAAAAGTAGAGAACTAACCCACCAATAAGGTGTGTAGGGGTACACTCGTACCCCTCACCTTTAGATCCTAAATCTATAAGAGATGTAGTGTTGTACACACAACACTAACATCTACGACCTAGCTAATGCAATCTGGGCTTATTCCTTGTCTGACAAAGGAAGCCAGCTAAAACCACCTAGTCGTATAAAATCCATGTAATCCGGTCCATATGAAGAAGGGTGGGTAGTTTAGACACTAAAATTTGGGATCGATAACTAGAGAAATTCCCTAAGTGATCCCACACTTATGAATGACACAATGCTCCTAAAACTAATGCAATTAAATTTTGATTTTTAATTAGTTACTAATGCAATTTATGCTGGTTAAAGTCTCCAAATCAATGATGTATGAAATTTTAAAAAGGCTTATAAAAAATAGTTTTTTTTTTGAATGACTAAACTTCCCCAGGTCCGGCACTTCATCCTCATAGGCCAGATTATCCGGACTCTACCCGCAGGCGGGGAAGTTTGTCTAAAAGAAGAGAGAATGCATGCATGCTCCCTCGGACGATTCCGGCTATTCCCTAGAGTCGTTATGTTTCTATGTGAGTTAACCTTAAAATTTTATTTAATAATTACGAGTATAAGAATTTTATCCCTAAAGAGCCTAGCGGTCAGACACAAGCACATGCAAGAACGAAACCTATGAAAAGCATGCCATTTCTACTGCGCAAATAAGATAAGTAAATCACAACACAGAAACAAAATCCCATGAAAAAGAGTGTCCATGGCAAGTGCCATACGATATTACATCACAGGGTACAGAAAGTAATGGTGGCCGGGCTCCACCGACAACAACCCGGGAATGACGCAAATCTTTAAAATAAGGCATTTATACTACGATCTTCTTCTTCACTTCCTTGATTCGTCTTTGGATCATCTTCGTTCTCCCTTCTGGCTCCTCGTAGTGAATACTCCAAAAGGATGCCCAAATGAAAAAGGAAACCCCCTCTAGGGGTTTACTTTTCCCTTTGGACTCCTATATCTTTAAAATGCCTTATTTTAATGATTTTCACAATTTACTACATCTCAAAAACATTACATCAGAAAAAGAGAAAATTCTAGACTCTCCTGCAGGGGTTATCCTAAGCAGTTATAATAAAAATTTCATCCAAGCAGTTATATATGTAAATTAAAATGCGCACATCAATTACTTGGCCGTGCTTTGATTATTGGGGGCTAAGCAGCTGAAGCGGATACCTAAAGCAATTATAAATGATTATTAATTTTTAGCCCCCTTTTAGCAGCATTATATGAGCACGGCCACCTGCAGGAAAACAACATTAGTATGAAAGAGCGTGCCTAACCTATGGGTATTCTAACGTCACAACCACAGTGCAGAAAGAAAAGCTAAAAGAAAACAGTACAAAAATGACACAGTAGAAAAGCTACAACAGGTAGCAAAAACAACAACCAACACACGAGTCACATGCAGAGCGTCACAACAAAGTATAGAAAAGTAAAACAGAACAACAGCCTAACCTAAAGCTAATAGTCGTGTCCTAACAAACTCATCTATGTTTGTGTCGGCTGTGTGGTTTTGATTGGTCCTATGTAGGATGATTTAGTTAAAGTTGTTTGTATTTTGTTTGTTGAAAGAGGCTAAAGAAGTTTGGTTAAAATTCAAATCTTAATATTTTGGGATTGATTTTAGGATTCTTTTATTTTAGTGTTTGATTAACCACCACCTTTGTTTCACACCGAGGCCGTGAGGTTTATTTCACCCTCCTTGGGGCTAACTTAATAGCCTCGTAGGCCTGGGTTACCCAGTGATAATTAACTTTGTTGGCTTATTTTAATTTGTTATGAAAAGAAAAGAAAAAGGTAAATTAAATATTTTATTAATCATATTTGTTGATTGATTTTAGAAATTATACTAAGGTTTGACATTTATAAGTATCTTATCCTAATGAATTTTTAATTTAAGATTCGATCTCCTAATTAAATCTACCTCTTTTAAATCTTAGGTGGGTTAAAAGCTAATTATTAGATTGATTGAATTGATTTAGGTTTATGTTTTAAGTTTATAATTTAATAGTTACAAATGTTAATAAAAACTTACTTAAGACTTAAGTGTTTTAATAGATTTTTAAGAATTAGATTAAAGTTAGTTTGTTGATTATTAGTAGATTAAAGAAAATCAAAATCTAGGAAAACGTGTCACTAGGTTTTTGTTTTAAAGTCTCTATCCTATGAGGAACATGCACCCTAAGTCTATGTTTTCTAATACTCGGTCCTTAATTTTTGTCATTAGATGTCACTAGTGTCGTAGGACTAAAAGTGTCGTTCTTCTTCTAATTCCTAAGACTTCTACACGGATGTCATAGGATTTTAGGGATCTAAATAAGAAAAACAAAAGCAATCCTAGATATAATTGAAGTTTCTAAGGCCCTAAGGGAAGGAGGCGTACAATCATCTAAGCCCCTAAAGGTTTTTTAAGTTTTTAGTAAACTTACAGCACCGGAGGCTATGACCCGGTGGTTTCGCCCGTAGCGCCCCTACCGGAATGGTAGGGGCGACTGATGCTCGGATCCGATTGTCCTAGCTCCAGCTCCAAATGCTCCAAAGCTCCTTTTCATTTGCTTCCCAAAAGGTACCTCGCATGTCATAGGAGAAAGAGGGATTAGAGCAGTTCTATAAGCAGTTAATAATATGAAAGAGAGAAAATACAAGGAAAGAAGAAGAACGTACCTTTTAGTTATTTGTTGAGCCACTTGTCCTTTAGGTTCTCCTCATTTTGTAGGTGCGTAGTGTCAAAGCACGAAAGAAACAACGAGGAAAGCTAACGGCGAAGCAAAAAGAGACCAAATGCAAAAGAAAGAAAGAGAACAAAAAAATCGAATACGAAAAAGGGATGTAGGCATTGTTGTTTTGGACACACTTCTTTAAAGACAAGTGCATCCCAAAGCAACAACCAATGCCCTTTAATATTCCCACAATCCAAATAAGGCACTTGACATGTTTGGGACATCTACCTACACTAGCTTCTAAACCAAGCCCAAAATGACTAAAGAGACAAATCCCAACACTAAGCTTAAAACAAGATTCTCTTTTATCTTATATCCATCCAAAATTTCATATATATTTTTAGAGACCAACATTAAAGGAAACAGACTCCAATAAGCAAGGATCATTTAACTCTAAAAAGACATTAAAGACCTTCTAACACAAAGCTACTACTAAAGTTTTAAAACCCCAACATTCATCTTTTAGAAATCAATGTAAAACAATATGACGACAATTCACACATTAATCATCATCTCACTCTAAGAAAGACTACTAAGAGATTTTACTACACTAGGCGAGTCATAAAACTAGGAGCCCCAAACAGTGGTGTGAATATATCATCCAAGATGATAAGAGTATCATCTAGGATGATATGACCAAAAAAATGAGATTTTGATCATTGAGGGAGGTGATCAGAAGGTGCCCCAAAACATAAAAAACTAGAAGAAAAATAGAATATAAAATAATGAAAAGATAATAAAAATGACAAAAAGAATGAAAAGGAAAAAAAATTTTAATCAAAGCACAAATATGATAAATTTTCCATGTGTTTGAATTAAAAAATAGTAAGCAAAATGAGTTAACATTGTCAAAATTTGAAAAACAATAGAGCAACCGGTCTTGTTAGCCCTAGCTCGAACTTCTTATAGGGCAAATCATATTTTGAAAATAAAGATCTAACTCAAAAAAATTAACTGGATAAGAAAAAGCAATCTATTTAAAACTTGTTTCAAAAAAAAATTTATAGAATAATATATCAAAGTAATTAGTCACAATCATAAATTTCAAAATTAAACCTTTGAAATATCAAGTGACACATAAATTCTTCTATGATTTAAAGGTTTTAAAGAGAAGGAAGCTTGCTTTCTTGTGAGTTTATTTTGTGCCTCTTGTCAATTGGTTGGTATAGTTTTTCCATCTTTTGATTTTTTATACACTTTGTGTATCTTTCTTTTTTTTTGTGATCATTATGCATCTTTAAAGTTTTTCTTCTTTTTGGGCTCATTTTATGCCTCTTGTCATTTTTACAAGCTAGCTCCCTTTCAAAAATTTTAAATACTCTCAGTTGTGACAAGATCTTTCAGATATTAGAGAAGAAAAACTCACTCTTTAATATAAGGAAGAGTAAACCACAAATAAGAATCAAATTCATAGGATAAATGCAACAACAAGACTACAAAAGCTTGAAAGTAACTTAATGAATTTAAATATTATTTATATAAGATAGATTACTATAACAAGATAGCAAAGATCTCAATCATAAAGTCCAGTTGTTAATTTGAGATGGACTTTTATTTATAAAAGAAAATTACACCGTTAAAAGAAGTTAGAGGAAAGGAAACAATCAACAGTGCTTCTCCCTTTAACTGATTTAGGGATGTCAAACATTGACCATAAATTTTTAAAAACAAAAATAAGGCATAAAATATCATTTCAGTAGAGGCCAAAAGAAAAAAAGAAAAGGAAGAAAACTAAAATAACAGAAATAAAAACACAAAAATAATAAAAATTAGTAATTAAACTAAAGACAAAAGAAAAGTCAGAAAGAAAAGAAAACAACAAACAAGAAACTAAGAAACATAAAATTTATAATTCAGTAAGTATAAAGTTCATGCATATACAGTCCTTGAAGGGTGTTCTTCTGATATGGATACATTAGTGAGGTCTTTTATAGGAAAAGCCCTATGAGGGATATCTTCGCTCCGAAGATTAAAATGCTCGATGCTTAGGTTAATTATTAGATGTGGTTGAACCTACCTAAGAAAGCAGGTTTGTGCTATTTATTGATCTCCACATACTACACTAATTCTCATTGGGTAAGGAACTTCATTTTAAGGTGAGGGATGGAGGCGATAATCTCAAAGATCGATTGGAGTGGCCTTCCAAAGATAGTGTTATAAGTTGATTCTAATTTTACTATAATGTACTAGATTGAGTGTGTAGTCTGTTGAAAACTTCTCCAAGTACAACTAAGAGATTGATTGTTCCTTTTGTTCATGAAGGTCAATTATCAAACACATACACTAGACCTGTAGCAAGGTGAAGCTTTTCTCGAGTGAGGCACATATTGAGAAAAATCGAGTAGAATAAGACATCCATAGAGCTTCCGTTATCCTCCAGAATTCTTTTAACATTGTAACATTAGTCACCTTTCCCCGCATTAATCACAAGCAGATCTTGATGAGGGGTTTTTACTCCCTCCAAATCAAAATCATCAAAACTAAGAAAATGATTAATACGAGCCTTCTTAAGTGTCTTCTTTTCATCTACAACCAATATAACTTGATTAGATAATAAGGGGCCTCCTATGATGATCTCAATCTTACCAATTATTAGACATTATTCAATGGTTATCTTTGTTGTTATTGATTTTACATGCTAGTGGGGTGAGCTTCCTCTTGAGAAGGCATATCTCGAATAAACTGTCAAAGATAACTTTGGTGGATAAGCCTTTCAATTTCATTATTGAGTTGCTTGCAGGTTTTGCAGTGTGGCCATAAGTACAATAAAAATTAGTATTGATCTTAATTTCCTATATTCAGCTTCAAAGGATTAGGCTACTTCACGTTCTCCTACTCTAGGATGTCCATCAACATATTTGTCGAAGATACGTTGAGTGGAGTATACTCCTTCTCCTATCGAGGTTCCCGTCGTGGAATTGGAGGCCTAGGAGGTAGATTTTTCTTCCCTTATTTTTTTCATTATGTGAACAAATTATCCTTCCCAGGTGCACTTTTTTGCTTTCCATTTATTTCCTCAAACTGCTTTTTATGAGAATTTATGGCTTCATTTATAGATATTTATGCTTCTACATGATGGATGAGGACGGCATATGAATAAATCATATCGCATGAGTACCAAATAAAAGTGGCAAAGATAGAGGCCTCTAAGAAAGACTCATCTTAGTAATCTAGGATCCACTCTTAGAATTTATCGAGCCTTAATGGAAAATTATTGAAAATACTCCTTCAGCTATTCTCCTTCATTTTGGTGGATCCTAGAAAGATAAGAAGAATCCTTCGCAATTCTTCAATTGGTAATGAATTATTTGACGAACACTTTGGACAATTTGATGAATGTAGGGATCGTTCCATCCATAAGTGAATAGAACCACATTCCAGCTTCTCCTTTGAGGGTATAACAGGAAAATCTTGATAGAGGAGTGTGTCTAAGGATCACTGGATATGCATGATGATTCTATAGTGATTGATAAGCTCATATGGGTCGGATGTCTCGTGATAGGAATCGATGCTCCGTTGTTTAAAACCAAACTGAATGGGGTGTTAAAGAATGGCTTCAATCAGGGGTGATGACTCTTAGAAGTCCCAATAATGAAGAGGTTGTCTTACCCCACCCACGGGGAACTCTTCTCGAACTAATCTTTATAATTCATGTCATAGGGCATTGCAAGGGAAATCAGTAATGTGTGATCAAATTAAGTCTTCAGGGATATCTGGAGGAATGCGAGGTTGTTGACATGTATGCGAAGGAAGGGTAGAACTTGAAGTGTAAACAAGTAAGTTGTCTTGATGTGATTCCATATTCCTCCTTGGCAGAGAAAGAGGAATCTCTGTGTAAAGATGTTTGAATTGAACATCTTCGACTAATAGTGGATATCGAGGGAGAAGAAACTCCTCTGGTGGTGTTATCACCTGTTTTCGAATCTCTCGCAGGAGTTGAAGGATCTCATTTTAAGATTCTTCCATCTTTCAGAAACATTCTTCTAAGGAAGGTCCTAAAGTTCCTTTTGCAGCATGTTTTGCCCCATATGATAAAAAGAGGCATATACTTGGCATTTATGATTCATAAACTAATTCCTGGATTGGTGGAGTTGGAGCGGGAGGCTCCCAAGATGTGATTGCTATGCCTGTTGGCCATTGAATAAATACTTAGAATTATGGGATTGATTCCCACTGATGGCACCAAACTATTACAGGCTAGAATATACACGGTGATAGGGTTAGAAAATTTTTGTCTCACTGTTATACATATATCCAACACACAAATAGAAGAAAAGTGTAACACCTAAATGTTTATGTATAAACCCTAGAAAGGGAAAAAACTACGGGGTCATGCCCAGTTGAAAGGATTCCACTAGTGTTTGTTATATAACAAGTGGCCAACTCATCCACGAAATTGAGGAAGATCATATTACAATTACCAACTCCCTAGTTGACCTTCAGTTACAAATAGAAATCAAAAATCCAGTGACATTTGGTGATAGGGCAGAAATCTGGCTTCAATTAATGGTCGGGCTGAAATCTGCGGCTATCAGGAAAAACTCTAATGCTAGTCGGCAACCGGGCAGAACTCCAGCGTAAATTACCTATCGGGCACAACTCCAACATCAATTTGCAGTTGGGAAAAACTCTGGTTTCAGTAGGCAGTCGGGCAGAACTTCGGCGTCGGTTGGCTGCCAGATAGAAGTCTGGCAGTGGTCGAGGAGTCTAGTGGCAAGAAAAGCTCTCTTCCTTTTTTTTCTCTTACTTCTCTTCGCTTCTTGTTTGGGGGTCCCCTCTCATGAAAATTAAGGGGTTTATTCATAATTTTCTGAGAGTGGCATGGACAATAAATAAGAGGAAGATCAATGGTAAATTGAGATTGGTTTGAATGGACAGCCGAAGTTAAATCCCTTGATCATGGACTGTTTATTGAGTATTTGAATATCTTAATAATATAAGAATTCAGCGATATTGGGCTTGTTGGATTCGCCTCATCGAGCACTCGATTCAACTATAAGCACGCCCCAGTTGGAAGTTGTTTAGTAATCCAAATTATGGATTGAACCTTCGAAATGTGCTTTGGGTCTTTGATTTAGATCCATTTGAGCTAAGATTAGGTTGAAGTTGGTGTCGTTGGGTTCGTATTTTCGAGGCCTTCAGTTCGACTATAGTTTGTAAAAATCTGAGTTTAGTTGGTTTATGATTTAATTTTAGAAGTTTCCAACTTGATTTTTGCCTCGAGATTCATGCCCGATCAAAATAAATTTTTTGATGATATATCAATCTTCGGGACGAAATCTTACATCCACAAGAGGAGAACAACAATGTAGGGAGAAAGAGGGGTGTGGCACATAGCTGACGCGTACATGTTGTGGTGAGAAGCCTTCATTGGAGACGACGAGCTTGCGGTCGATCTTCAAGTTCGAGAACAGGAAGAAGAATGGGGATAGGGACTATGAGGGAAGTCGAAATAACGAAATATATATCATTATAACTTCACTTTGGAGTTTCAAACCATTGGATTCAAAATTAACAGCTAAAAATAAATGGTGTTTTGAACCGGGTGATTTTTGAAAGTTGACACTAATTTTCCTATTCAAAAGGAACCAACGGTTCAAGCCAATTATTCCTGATTTCACGCCAGTTATTCTTGTTCCGTGCAAACTTGGTTTCGCGAGAGAACTGAACTAGTTGGCTGACTGGGTCCTGGTTCTACTGGTTCAATTGGCCAGTCCATTCCTATTTTCAAAACGTTAATATTTATATTATGCATATATTTATATTCATATTAATAATTAATCAAGTTTCTTAAAAATTTTTATACTAAATATTAATTGAGCTTATTTTCAAGCTTTAATTAAAATAATTATGCGTATACTTTAAATTTTTAATTATTATATTTTAATATATTTAAATAATTTTAATATTTATTATATCATCCTATCTAAATGTGATTGAAATTCTCTTTCTTTGAGTTCATTATTCAATTCCATTTTCACAGCATTGATTAGCACTCTTAGACGCTAAATTAGGTACCCAACAAGGTAAAAATCTTGGCGAACGGCGCAGATTGCAAATAGAGCTTGAGAAACCTGGTCTACTATTGCTACTGGCAAGCATTCAATTTTTTTTTTTTTTTTTTTTTTTGATAAACTGCAAATTGCATTAATAAAAGAAATAAAAGAACAACCAACTAAGTGATAGTAATCCTATCACTTTCCTCCTTTAACAAAGAAAAGAAACTAGGAGGAACCTTATTCACTTCTAAACAATCCCAAAGAAAATCACCTCTCGAGGCATGGTTAGCACACCAATGAGCTAAACTATTACAACCTCTATTGACAAATTGGAATAGAAATACCTCAAAATCTTTGAGAAAGTCCAAGTCCTCTCCATTAGAATTGCCCATCTTTAAATTCTGATTCATAGCAGCTTTTTGCAAATGATTGATGACATTGAAGTTGTCTCCCTCCACAATTAAACCTTTAGTACTCAGCATCCAATTTTGTAAGACCTTCTTCAAAGAACAAACCGCAAAGACATCAAGAAATCCAACATCCCAGTGCAATAAAGAGAAACCAAAAGCCAAGAGCATCCTTCCTTTATGGTCTCTAATTATTCCTCCAATCCCAACTTCATTAGAACGTAGAAGAGCTGCATCTAAGTTTACCTTGATCCAACCGGGTGGAGGGGGATGCCAATAAGAAGAGATCAGCTTATTATGCTGTTTAACATCCCAGTGGTCCGTAAGAATCAAGCATGAAGAGCTAGCAGCTTGGTATATGGCATTCGATATAATGGAAGTAGTTCCAAGTTCTTTTCCATTATGTATAAAACTATTTCTACTCTTCCAAGAATTGAAAACCAGAGAACAATAAAGATTGGCCATAAAAATGTTCTTCTACCCTGTCATTTTTAAGAAATACAAACATTCCTCTAGGCTATTTAAAATTGGAAAACCGAATCCCCATTTTTCAGCCATTTTAAAAATCTGCTTTAATCTCAAGCATTTCACCGCTACATGCTCACCATTTTCAATCATATTGCAACCTCTAGGACAAAGGTTCATACTTGCCAATCTTCTATGTACTAAGAAATCCATAGAAGGTATTGCATTCTTCAATAGTTTCCAAGAAAAAGCATACTTTCGGATTCAGTTTAAATTTCCTGATGTTATTCCAGTACTTGATCCACCACGGCTCCAAATCTTCATTTCCAGCTCTTATAAGTTTTACCATCCTAGAAAAAGTTCTACCCGAGTGCATTTTTATTAGTTCCAGGTTATCACTTTGGCTCCCTGAATCAATCTTTATGTTGGTAATCATTTTCACCAATTCCTCACCGAAGTATTCCTGAAGATTTTCTTCTATCCAGTGTCCATCCGTGATAAAGAATGCCAGGTTGTTCAAACGATCAACCTCAATTGAAATGAATGTAGGCCAGCTATCCAAACTTCTATCAAGGATCCATATATCTTTCAATATGCTGACAGATTCACCATTTTTAATTCTCCATCTAACGATTTGCTTTAAAGCTTTGGCACCACTTTTTAACAATTTCCAAGTAGATGAAGAGTTATGTTTTCTCTCTTCTTCCCATACATCTCTTCCATATTTAGAAGATATTGCTTTGCTGAAAACAGAGTTTGGTTTGTTCAGAAAATTCCACACCACTTTAGCTCTAAGTGGTTCAATAGAAGCCATAGCAGATTGAATACCGAACCCTCCTAGCTCTTTCGGTTTACATAACTCCTTCCATGATACAAAATGTAGCCCACAATCACCATTGTATTTATTCCAGATAAATCTCCTGCTCATTTTGTCAATTTTCTTCAAAACCGAGAGTGGCACCAAAGAAATAGCTGAGTAGAATATCGGGATGGAAAGTAATGCAGAGTTGATCAGTGTAATCCTACCAGCAGTGGATAAGAATTTCTTACCCCATGTATCCAATTTACAAGTTGCTTTCTCCAGGATTCCTGAGAAATCAGAGGCCATACGCCTATTTAAAGTGATTTTGTTGCCCAGATAGCACAGTTCTTTAGATTCCTTGAATCCCAAAAGTTTAGAAATGATTTTCCTCCTCTTTTTCTCCATCTTCTTACTATAAACAATAGAAGATTTCGTTGCATTAATATGTTGACCCGTCTAATTGCAATAGCTACTTGTAATATTGATTATCTTCTTGACATTCTCAACTTTAGCGCTTGAGAAAATCAGGATATCATCTGCAAATAACAAATGAGATATTCTAGGAATAGAAGGAGCAATTTTCAAGCGCAACCTATCACCATTGGCTGAAAATACATTAGTAAATAATTGGGAGCAAAGTATGAATAAGTACGGAGAAAGAGGGCACCCCTGTCTGAAGCCACTTTTCCCTTGAATTTTATCCAATTCCTCTCCATTAATTTGAATGAAGAAAACTGGATCAATAACACAATCCATAATGAGGTTAGAGAATTTTCTAGGAAACCCAAAATAGTCCAATATTTGACTAAGGGTATCCCAAGACATACTATCGTATGCTTGTTCCATGTCTAGTTTGATTGCCATCAAACCCCTCTTAGACTTGGATATTTTAAATTTATGAAAAATCTCTTGAACAAGAAGCACATGTTCAGATAATGCCCTTCCCTCAATAAAAGCAACTTGCTCCTCCGAAACAAGGTTATGAATCACTTTCTTCAATTTGTTTAGAAGTACTTTGGCAACAATTTTGTATATAGACATACAAAGGCTAATAGGCCTGAAATTAGAAGGGGGCCGAGGATTACTTACTTTGGGAATAAGTATCACTAGAGTCTCTTTCCATCTAGCAGACATTTTCCCGGATGTAAAATAGAGTTGTATTGCTTTCCAAATATCCATCCCAATGATCTTCCAATAAGCTTTGAGAAAGGAATAAGTAATTCCATCCAAACCTGGTGCAATGTTATTGCCAAATTCTTTAATGACTTTCTCCACTTCTTCCAAAGTAAAACCCGATTCCAGCATTTTGCAATCTTCAATTTTCAGGACATTTTTGTTGAGAGGCCAATTATTCAAATCACTATTTCTGTACTCCCATTTATTACAGAAAAATTGATAGAAGATACTTCTAATGCTCGCTGGATCTTCAGTTAATTCCCCTTCTTCATTCAACATTTGCTTGATAGAATTGTTATTCCTCCTTCCATTCGCAAACGCATGAAAGAAAGAAGAGTTTACATCACCTTCCTTCATCCACTTGGCTTTGGCCCTTTGTTTCCACCATGTACTCAATCTAGCAAGAGTGCAATTGAATTCCCTGACTTTGGAAATAAGAAGTAGAGCTTTGCTGTCCGAGAAAAGGTCTTCCGAGGCTTCCTCCTGCTGCAGTTCTTCAATCTATTTTCTCAAAGTTTCTTTCAAATCTTCCAGTTTTTGGTGTTTAGCCTTGCTCCAAAAAAATAAGGCTTTAAGAACCCTAGCCATCTTCTTATTCACAGCTTCCATATCGTCTCCTTTTACAGGTTTATCCCAAGACTTTTTTACCACTGCAGTAGACGCTGCATAAGAGAGCCAAATATCCTCAAACTTCCGGAATCTTGGTTTTTGAACATATTGATTAAACAACTTCAACACGATGGGGCAATGATCAGATGCAATTCTTTCCAGATGCCTTACAGAAGGTATAAAGATCAACTCCAGAGCTTTAGAATTCAGCAAACATCTATCCAGTTTCTCTAGGATTCGCGCACTTCCCTTCTTGTTATTACACCAAGTAAATTTAGCCCCAATTGTGCCAACATCATGAAGATCATTATTGTTCATAAACGCCTTCATTTCCATCGGTCCATGGGAGAAAGAGAATTTCTTACCCCCCTTCTTTTCCTCTTTAGAAAGTATGCAATTGAAGTCACCTCCAATAACAGTAGGGGTATCTTTTTCAACAATGCCATCCATAGACCTCCAAAGTTCCCTTCTTCCTTGAAATTTCCAACTTCCATAAATAGTAGCCACCATCCATTTGCTTTTGTTGAAGATATCTAATTCCCCCATCACACACTGATCAAAAGAAATTGTAACAGAAAATGAAGCCACTTTCGTATTCCAAATCACCATGATTCCACCAGAGTTCCCTCTAGATGGATGCAGGAAAAAATTCCAGTCATCTCCCATGATTTTCACAAAATCATCTTTGGAAAGATAATCAATTTTCATTTCAATGATACCCACAAAAAACACATCCCATTTTTTGATGTACTCCTTCAAGTATAGGGAGGCCTCTCTCTTGTTGGCTCCCCTACAATTCCAAAAGCTAATGGAATTCATTTGTTAACAAATGGGGGTAATCCCCCATCCGTTCTTCTATTCAAATTATTTCTCCCAAGTCTTGTATTTGAATTCAAAGAACCCAAATGCCTGAGTTCCTTAGTAAGTTTGACTTTCTGAGAAGAGTTTTTCTCAACCTTTTGAGAGCTCAAATTTTTAACCAAGTTATCAGATCCCTTTACAGCTTCATATTTGTCCAGTGTTTCCTTTTTCAAGATTTGACAGTCTCCCGTGTTTACCAAAACTTCTCCTTCTTCCAATTCCTCTTCTACTGATTCAGCTATAACTTCCACATCAATGTTATTATCCCCTATAGAGTTTAATAAGTTAAACTTGTTACCAGACAGCAGCAGATTTTTACTGGGAGACTCAACATTGACATTTCCATCAGGTTCTCTCTGTTCAGTGAAGAAAATCTCATGAGAAATAAGATCCTTGTCCGCAACCAGGGAATTTAGAGTAGCTTCAGGATATCCACGTCTTTCCACCTTCTTCTTTAAATCTTCCAGTTTGTTCTTTGAAAATTCTGTATTCACACCTTCATCATTAATCAAAGCCACATTCTTCATCCCAGTATTTTGCCTATCAGCTTTCATCAGAATTTCCTTCTCAACCGGAGGAAGTATAGCATTTTGGTTGTCTACTGTTTTCTCTTTATTGAACAGAGAATTTACCTGACCCGCTATATTTTTTTCTCCAAGAGTTCCATTAGTTTTTTTCCACTGTTTTAAGAATCACCTTGCAGCTTCTCTATTCTTCTATTGCTCTTCTTTTTCACCATGATCCAAGGACCATAAGAGGATTCATCTTCTCTATTAATAGCTTTCACAGCCTCAATGACAGGTTCGATATTTCCAACTGCATTTATATTCTCCCTGGGAACAGACTTTTTGTTTTTGCACTCAGATTTCATATGCCCAATCAAGCCACATTCATAACAGAAAGTGGATATTTTCTCATATTCAAATTTCTGGAAGAATTTTCCTGAAATACTTTCCACCCAAACACCTAAGGGAAGTTTTTGATCCAATTTCGCCCTTACACAAATCCTGGCAAACTCTCTCTTCCCCCATTGGAACATGTTACCATCTAACATGATGGGTTTGCCTATTGAAGAAGCAATCCTAGCCACATTGTCTTCATCCCAACATTGAAGAGGTAGATTAGGCATCCTAATCCATATAGGCGATGTTAGACCCTTTAAGGATAGGGTAGAAAACTCCATTGACCATTTCTCCATGCCAATTATATGGCCATTAACAAACCATGGGCCTCCAGATAGAACTCCTTCCGTCATTTCTGATGATTCGAACGAACATAAGAACCAGCCTTTGCCAAGAGTTGTGAAATGAAATTTTCCAAAATCCCTCCATTGCCTTCTAACTTCCCAGGAAACAATATGAGCAGGTAATTCCTTACCAAAACTTTAATAACTAAGGAATTACCCAGTTTATTAGCATTCAATCTTTCAGCAATTTCATTTGTCTTAATTTTTTTACCATCTTCAGCGAATACCAACTCTTCTTCCTTGAAATTCAGCATGATATACGGCTTCCTCTTCCAAGGGTTAACTTCAGCATCATTTTTCCCCTTAACAGACATATCTTCATTCAGATTGTTGTCATTGACAACTTCATTCCCATTTGTACTCTTCTCAAAAAGAGGATTTTTGTTCACATGACTAATGGAATTCACATTTGTCTCATTAACTGGTGCAGAAATGGATGTTGAAAATCCGAATCTGTTGACAAAGATTTTCCTCTCTGATGATGACGCAGCATGGTCTACCAATAACTTCTTTGAAGGAGAAAAAATTTTTGAAACACGAGGAGTTTTCATCTCATTCTCAATAGCAATAGATTTACCTTTGCCCTCAACATACAAAACCTTCTTCAGACAATCTCCCGCAGGTTCCTTAATCAGCAAAGGACCATTTGAAGATCTGAATTCTGGACCGGTTAGCGAACCAACAGAACCCAATTTCTTCCGAATCTCTCCAGTAGATTCGCGGAAAGAACCATCCGTATCCACCTTCGCTTTAGATGCCTCCGTCAGCGATGGACGCCGGCCGTCCACCGCCATGCCACAGAACCACTCCTAATCGGACGGATGAAAACCGGGAACGGCGAAATTCAAAATCCGAGACTTTAGTGGGTCCCACAGGCGAAATGAATGCTACCGTCCTACTTTAGATGGGCCCACCAGCGTCAACTCATCTGAATAAAAATTTCATTTCAAAAAATTATTTTGCATCGTATATTTTTTATATTGGTTTTAAACTCAGTATATAATAAATTTTTGAAAATATATAAAAAATATATTACTTATATTAAGATAAATTTAAATTTTTTAAAACTCATTTTGATATTATCATCTTATATAATTTTAATTTTTTTTTATGCCTATCAGAATATTTAAACATAATTTTTTTTCAATCTTCGCATGCGACGCCGACCAAATAAAAAGGGACGAACATATTCGTAAGCAAAAAAAAAAAAAAAGATTTGTTTCGAATACGAAATGGACGGATTGAAACTTTTTAATAAAAAATTCTCTTAAACGAGAAGAGTCGTCAGAAAGCAAAACTCTTTGAGAATCCTACATGCATAAGAATTATCATCATTATTTTTTTAATTTCATTTTAATATATTATTTTTAAATGCAAAATTAAATTACACATCTTTTAAATATTATAAAACTAATGGCATACGTAATTGCCAAAAAATGTTGAGATCATTTTAACATAAATTAAATAAACCCAATATTTTATGATAAATTACTCCAATTATATAATAATATAATTAAAATTTCAAAATAATGACTTGAAACCGAATACTTAAGATTTTAACGTATAATAAATTCTTTTAATTATTTTAATTGCTAACGTACAGGGATAAAACAAAAACTTAAAAAAAAAAACATATATGCCTTTAGTTTCAATATATTCTTCATATATTTTAGATCAAAGTCTTATATATCCGGTGTATTAAGAGAATTGTTCTACTCAAGGCTAATGCCCTATTTCTGATTTCAATTCTTATATATTTCTGTGAAAAACTATAAGGTGAAAAAATATTTTAATGAGTATAATAAGCTTTCCATCGAATAACTTCTAATATGTTATAACATATTTTATTTTGGTTATTTTAATTATAAAAAAAGAAATTTTTCGTCGATTGATTTTACCTTAATGAATTTCTTAGTATTTTTTTTCTTAAAATTGGCACTTTCGACATTGCTTATGATTCATTAAAGGTTCTATAATGGTGTTTTAAAGACCATTTATAAATGATTTTCTAAATAAGAAATTTTAAAATATGAGCCAATAATATATGCATTATCCTTTGTTGTTTGGCATACATGTGTTGACATTCATGTTCAACATTTTGTATACTTGTTAATTCGACAAATCTTTGCATATGAATCCATGACCATATGGTGGAAGTTTTGATGTGAGAGGTTGATGAAGTGCACTATAAGTTTTGTTATATGGGTCCAGCTATATGTTATGTTTTTCTTCTGATTCTGGCCCCATATGTCATGTATGAATGAGGAAGGTTATTTATGGCCCCATCAGCTTATGCATGTGTGGAAGGTTCAAGGAAGTCAAGTAAAAGTAAAGTTATAAGTCAATTCGAAATGGTCTCCTTCATCTAGTGGAAGTTGACTACGGAAGTTATCAGTGAAAGTGGAGCTCTAAGTAGGCAGGGGGGACATGCATATTGTCACACCCTAGAGTCAAAGTCAGAAGAATTTAAATTAAACATCATGAGTTAACTATTTTCATATGAATAACAAAATATAAATGGCAAAAAACATAAATACATTTATATAATATTTAATATTTATAACTGATGCAAGCCCAAAATAACATATGTACAATAGTCATGATACAAAATAAACTGGCTCGTCACTATTATGCATCATTACTGCAAAAGAATGACTAATAAGTGCATAATGGAAAACTAAGTATGTTGTCCAGAGACTCACTTCACATGATCCTTACTCTTACCTGAAAATATGTAAAAATTATATAATGAGCTACCAAGCCCAGCAAGCTACCAATATCTACAACTAAAGTCAATACATCAACAAATATAATAAACATATAATTGAAGGAACATATAGCAATCAATATGAAAATATCATGTATATCATGTAATTCATATATAGTATCATTATATACACATCAGTCATATATGGTCACATCAGCATCCTATCAGTTCGATGTATACCAATCATGTCAATCAATTACACCAATCAATCGTATCATTAGTTAATTAACCATCCTATATTATATCTCAAGTATAATTAATCTTATCCATCATCAATTATAGATCACATATTTCATCAATATATTTATCATATCAATCATCAGTGTATCACATTTGTCATCGATCTATCTATTATATATGTCATCATTTATCTATCATATATATCATCAATCTTATAAGTCATATATATCATCTATTATCCATCATATTGATCATCGGTCTTATCATATCTATCATCAATCTTATTAGTCACCAATTTCTCCTCATTAGTCATATTTTATTCATCAGCCTTAACAATCATATAACACTTCAGTTCATTCATTTTGCATGTTCTTACACTATATTCATATCATGGGGATCATAATAACAGGCATATTGTACATATCATATCCAACAATCATAACATATAGATCTATATAATATGCTCATCAATATGCATGTATTATTCTAAATGAGTAGTAATCATATGCATGCTAGGTATCTCATATCTAAATTTAGTACATTAGTACCTGGTCATTTTATACCCTGTGTTTTCTTACTTATTTAATTTAAAATATTATATAAGCCAAACCATCTAGCAAAAAATTCAATATAAGCCACTCAAAATAATTAGATTAATGATAGATATCATATACCAAAAGATACATGGTAAAAGTTTACTAAAATGGGAGATATCACATTTTTACCAATATTGGGAGAGGAAAATTATGCTAATCTCATAATCTTTGAAAACAGATGCAAACACTACAGGAAAATCACTGATTTCCGGCGGAATTTTCTGGCGGCTTGCCGGCGGTCACATTTCTGGCGGCTTGCCGGTGATTTTCAGGCGGTTTTCCCCCAAGGAAATTTTTGGCAGCTTTTTCAATTTTCCGGCGGCTTTAAAAAATTTAATAAAAATGAATAAATTTTAAACTATTTAAATCATTTAACAAATAATTATTAAAAGTTATATTAACTATTTAATTAATATTCATTTTAAAATAAATTAGTTAGTTAATTTTTATTTTATATTAAATATTATTTTTTTATTTAAATTAATTAGTTCCATTTTTTGTAATTAAAAATTAATTAATTTACACGTACAATATAGTTTAAATAAAAAATGTTGACAATAAAAACACATTTAGCAATTCGGTCGGTATCCTGAATTTCTTCCAACTAGCCAACGTTCGAACCTCACGGCAGTACTCGCGGGCGCGCGTCCGGGCTCACACGTGCGCGGGAGGGGTGGCGGATTTTGTCGCCGGCAGCGTGGAGCAGAGAGCGGATTGCGTCGCCGGCAGCCCAGGGGCGCTGGCGCTGCGCCGGTAGCGAGGAGCGGATTGGCTGTCGCGGTTGGGCGTGGGATTTTTTTTTTTAATTTGACCGGCGGTTTAGGACCACCGGAAAGCCGTCGGAATAATTTGCCGCCTGTAAAAACTGCCAGAATTTATTTTCCTACGCCGTTTTTTACCTGCGGGAAATGAACCGCCGAAAAGCCGCCGGAAAAGGTTCAATTTCCGTCGGAAAAGGCCGCCGAAAATGGGTGATTTTTCTGTAGTGAAAGAAAAAGTTACTTGCTATGATAAGAACACTTTTTATAATAGAAGTGACAGACAAAAAAGCCCAAGAGAGCTTCCTCTCTCTCTCTTCTTCTCTTCTCCCTTCTCTTCTTCTTCTCCTCAGCTTCTTCCCCAGCAAGGAAAAAAATGAGAAGAGGTGGAGGTAGGATGGTGGTGATATTTATATTAAAATATAGAAAAACTCTTTTAGTGCCCAGCACCATGGTGCTCCCATGACCCAACATCGTAATATAGTATATAAAATAACACTATGTTGTAACGCCACCTCAGCACCATTATATTGAATTATTTTAAAAAATTCTTAAGAATTCAAAGTCGCGATGATGCTTTCCCAACGTCATAGCCCTCATATAAAGATTTTCATTTTTTATATATTTTTTTAAATTTTTAGGTTGCTATAATTTACTCGCCTTATAAAATATCATCCTCGATGTTTCATAGTAGAATAGGTCACTAGTTACATTAATCATAAAAATTGAATCATATAGCCCAAAATTCATTTTCTAGTAACAAATATGCATATGAATTTAATAAATCAGGTAGTATTTGGTGCAATGCAATCAAAGAAAGAATGATAATGCTTGCGATATTATTCAAAATAAGAAACCATACCAGTAGAATTAGCAGACACTTTATGTCGAGATGAATAAGTACCACTCATAGCCCCTTCATCTGTCTGAACAACTCCCTATCCATATCAAGGTAATGGATAATGTATCATCTTATTCCCATGACTACCACACCCAAGCTATTGCCCTATAACTCCATAACAGGGTCCTATATGCCTCTTCCACACTAGACACATTGTGGACTGAGGGCTTTTAAAGTATTGTCAATCCTTTTCTTAATACTTCACCCAATTTTTAGAATGGTTGAGGTTTTTTATCAGATGAATCCCATTCATATTGTATATTCAATTTATCACTAACCATTTGAGCAATGATATCGGCAAACTTTAATACACCTTTAGGTGTAATTATAAGGGCTCTTGTCCCTTGTTCAGTTATGATTTCCTTCCCTTCTGGCTCCAACTTTTCATGATCAGCTCAAAAGAGTTTTAGCATATAATGCATATACAATTATGTATGCAATAAGCATGTATGAATACAAAACATAATCTTATTTATATTGTGCTCATGAGCTTTGGTTGTTTTTCAATTCTTCCAACAATCATTGCTCTGATATCACTTTTATCGCACCCAAGAATCTAAGTCAAAATAATTACATGATTTTTTCTTTAAATTTAAACATCAACAAGAGATGAATATTTTCATACAAACAGAGAAATATAAATGACAAAAAATGTAAATGTATTTATATAATATTTAATATTTATAACTAATAAAAGCCCAAAATAATGTATTTATAATAGTTATGATACAAAATAAATTGGTTAGTCACTACTATATATCATGATGACAAAAGAATAATTATTAAGTGCATAATGAAAAACTAAGCACGTTGTCAAGAGCCTCCCTTCACATTATCCAACTCTAAACCATATAAATTCCATTGATGGTTTGCCATGGCCTTTGTGTGGTGTTTTTATTAGTAGAGGGGGAAAGGCCATGGCGGGATGAGGTTCCTGAGAGGAGCATCTTGTGTCATACTTAGGATCTATTGAAAGAATTAAATCCCTAAACCTAACTTTCTCAACCATAATACAAAATATTCTACAGCAAAAATAAATCATGTATAAATAAATATAACTTTCTCATTCTAAGTATTCCAAATTAATAAATATAAATAAAAACCATCTAAATTCTCATTAAAAAATAAACCATGTATAAATAATTCAACATAATTTGATTCTTTACATAAAAATATAAAAACTATATTACAAAATATCTTAACAGAAGAATTTCTAATATATGTGCTCCTACTGACCTCTACTCTATTGAGACTTTTTTTTTCTTAAATGGTTACAAATAAATAGAATGAGTATCCATAAACTTTATAGGCAAACCTAATTCCTATTATAGAAGTAAAAACTCGTATTTGTATTTTATTAATAAATGTTTAAATAGCAAAAAATAACTATTATTTTTCAAGAAACTTATTAGAAAACTCCGCCCCCCCCCCCCCCCCCCCCCCCAACATGTGTGTGTGTGTGTGTGTGTGTCTATATATATATACCTTTCTTTTACTTTCACATGGATGTCAGAATGTACTAGCTACTAGAATAGAACATATACTTCCATTTCTACTTTCATAGAAACATTAGAGTATGCTTGTACATAAATAAATGAATGTACTTATCAACATAATATTCTTTTATATGTAAACTAGATTTATTTACCAAAATATTATTTATATTGAACTTAATTCAACTTATTTCATTTAATAGAATATGCAACATATGAATTAGCATATGTGTAACAACCTAAAATTTTGAGAAATATTTTAAAATAAGAAATATAAAAATATGCTAATGAGTACACCAACACTGAGCTCTATGAAATTTATAAAAATTATTCAGTACATCAACGCTGAGGTGGCACTACGCATTGTGGTTTTACATGTAGCACTATGATGATGAATCAAGGGAGCGCCATGGTACTAGGCATTAAAAAGAGTGTTTATATATTTTATTATAAATATCCTTGCCATCCCACCTCCCACTCTTATCATTTTTGTTTCCTTATAGGGGAAGAAGTTGAGAAAAATAAGAGAAGGGGAAGATAAGAGTAGAGAGAGAAGAGAGAGGAAGCTCTCTCTTTGTCGCTTTTGTTATAAAAAGTATTATGATCAAAGTAAATAACATTCATTCTAAATTTTTTTAATGATTCTGATATCAACATAATTTCCCTCTTCCGAAATTGGTAAAAGTGCAATATCTCCCATTTTAACAATTTTTTATTATGTAATTTTTGGTATGTGATAGATATCATTATTTTGAATATTTTGACTGGCTTATATTAATTTTTTTATTGGATGGTTTAGCTTATATGGTATTTTAAATGAAAGGGTATGAAAATATTGGGTACAAAATGATCAAGTACAAATGTACTAAATTTGGATATGAGATATCTCACATGCATATGATTACCATTCATTTAGCATGGAGAAGAAGATGGAATATAGTTGGCTATTTGTGTGGTGTTTTTATTAGTAGAGGGGGAAAGGCCATGGCGGGATGAGGTTCCTCAGAGGAGCATCTTGTGTCATACTTAGGATCTATTGAAAGAATTAAATCTCTACACCTAACTTTCTCAACCATAATACAAAATATTCTCGAGTCTTTCTATATTCTTCACTCATGGGGAAGCTTCTCTTTACTGTGGGATTTGTTTTGGAGAGTTCCTATGGTAAGTTCAATCACCTGATTGTATTCATCAGTATTGATAGGACTGTTTGTGGGGTTCTAGTAAATTACCTATTATTCTCGACTATTATAGGCCCAAGGAGTATCAAAAAGGGCCTTCTCTTAGATCATGGGTTAAGGTTGCATAGCTAACTACTCATTTAAAGTTTATATTATTAAGCATCTCCTTTTAGAACCTCTATATGAAGATTCTTAGTTATTCACTAGGTTCTTGGTTTACATTTAATAGAATTTTGCAACTTTTAGTGGTTTCTGAGCTCTCATGAGCTTTATGATGAACAAACACATCAACTTAGGAAATGAGGGGGAAAGGCCATGGCGGGACGAGGGTTTTAAGGTAAAAACCTCCATGAACTTGAAGAGCCTCCTAATAGAGAAAAATCTTAACTCTAAAGAAATTTTCCATAAATTTCATTTCCTATACTAGCTAATAATGTTATTTAATTTTCTTTTGAGAAAGACGATGAAGGTTTGAAAGAATGGAAACTTTATCTTGTCAATTATTCTATTAGCAAATGTCCATTTTATGAGGCACTTCTCATTGTTATCAAACCCCTAGAAGTTGAAAGATACTTTAAATTTTTTATCTCTAAATTATGACTTTTTCTTTCTAAAATTCACTTCCACTAAGGATTTTGAAATGGCCTAATTTGGCAACCTGTGGTTCTTTTCCAAAAATTCAATTTTTTTTTTTAATGATTGGCAAACTTTAGACCTAAATGTGAGGTGTTTTCTTCCACTTCACTATGGATCAAAAGCTTGGATTTTCCTCTTAGCCTTTGGAATCTACAAGTAATTTAAAACTATATAGTTATAAAGACCAACCTCTGCCATAGATGCCTTAACTGTAAAAGAAAACCAATTTAACTTTATCATGTATGTATTCAAATTGACTATAAATCATCAATTTTGGAAAAAAACATCCCATCTATGTTGGTGGAAAAGAGCAAAAAATCAAGGTTTAGTGTGATTGGAAACATGTGTCTCATCCCCACTTTGGTTCCTTCATCCATCCCTCTAATCTTTATCCTACTAACCCAACTTCATCCTTTCATTCGCCCCTCCCCCCATATGGTTGTAGTCATAGTAGAAAGCCCATAAAGAAATCAGATAATCCAACCACATTTAGGTACTTCTTATAGTACTCTCTATATTATCCTCACAGATAACTCACCCTCTAATATTGAAGAGCCAAACCTTTCCAAAATTTCTCTTGATCCACTACTTACACCTAATCTTTGATAAACCTAAATAAGCCTATTGAGGAATCTTTGACTAATACAACCAATTCCTTAGCTATTAATCAGAATCCAAACAAATTCTCCATCCTTAACTCCATTGACATAATTGGCCAATCAAACCTCCTTAGGTGGCATCCTATATCTCAAGAAAACCTACAAGTAGTTAATAAAGCACATGACCCTTCCAAGGCCAAGAAATTGTCCACCAAATCTAATAAAGACCAATGAAATATGTTTCATTTGCCTCTTAGAAGGAGAGAGGCTTCAATGAAATTCATAGAGCCCTCATTTTCAAAGACATGATTCAATCCCATAAACTTGTCTTTTTTTGCATCTTAGAAACAAATATTAGCAATGCCTAAATGTCTAAAATATGGTTCTATAATATGCACAAATTTTTTAAAATGAAGGAAGCTTTAACAACTTTGACTCTTCTCAACCTAATCGAATTTGGGTTAAAAGGAATGCAGACTATATGTCCTTCATCCTTATCTACTTTGAGAATAAGATTATTCATGGATAGAACATTTGCTCTTTTGGAACCTCCTTTATGAATTCTATGGTTTATGCTTCCAATTCTTTGCATGAAAGGCCTTCCCTTTGAGACACTACCAAAAATTTGTAAATTAACTACAATTTTTGTGCTATTTTAGGAGGTTTTAATTGTTGTAAGGACTAGTGAAAAGTTGGTGGCAACCCTTATCCCTATAGGAAGATCTAGTACTTCAATAACATTATATTTGACACTATTGTCAAAGATTTTACTTATGTGGGTCTCTCTTAAACTTTGTTTAACAATAAACCAAATAATCCCATGCATATTAAACTAGATAGAGCTCATGTGAATAATACCTGGTTTCTCCTACTACGAAATTGAACTACTATATGGTTTAAGCACACCCCCTAAATTATTCACGTTGCCCAGCAATCTATGAATGGCCACATATTCATCTATTATGATGTTATGGTCTTCTTGGATTGTTCAAAGAGCAAATAAAATGGCTCACCCAATCAGAAGAAGACCATAAATTATTATTTTAGAAGATCAAGGGAAGAAAAACAATAATCATATAAGAGAAATTACCATCTCTCTTGATGTCAAAAACCCAACCTAAAGGGGTAGGTCTTATCATGTTGAGCTATGATAGTCAAATCCCAATATCTAAATTTGAAATGTTTCAGATTATTTTCCAATATTCATTTTACATAAACAACAGACTATATAGCTACTAAAATATTCATAGTATTGAAAATAAATTCATCCACAATCTTTTTTTCATTTCACCAAATGACATATACACATCTAGCGCATGGCTATAAAAAAGAGTGTATAACAAAATATCAAAAAATTAAGCCATGATTGTATAAAATCAAAATAAAGAAATACATATAAACTCATATCATATCCTGAACTGCCAATCAACAAGCTCATTCACTTTCCTAGATCCTAAAAAGTAGAAGCAAAATCATAGTGAGCTACAACAGCTCAAGCAGACCACAAGCACCATTATGATTTTCTAAATATTTTTTTATTAGATATCTTTAGAATAATTAAATGCAAATATATACAATATAATAAATCACAGCTTATGGGTCACATTTTTTAAAACATATCAAGATGGTGGCTAATGAAATTAAACATTTTCTTTCATTCAATATTAATGGATCCATGAACATTTTGCTACGTTGGGACCTTTAGTATAATGGCAATTCTTTATTTGATATGGTTGGTCCCTCCACCACACCATCTAATATGGATTCAAATGCTCGTATATCTAATTTTATTGGAAATAAAAGTTGGCTCTTCTCCCATCACTTCCAATTGTTGTTTCCCAAGCTATTTCTCCTATTCCAACTGCAGATGCTTCTATCATTGCTATGTGCTAGCTAGGCTTGATAACTCATTTTTAGAGATTTTATGATTCTATTCATTCCAATCTCACCCCTATTTCCTTAAAACTACAACTATTCTTATCAAAAGAAGTATTCCATCTCCGATTACTTGCGACTTGTGCACGCAAGAACCTGATAGCACCAACCACATTTTTTTTGTTCTTTCACTTTTAGGGTGATTTGCCACATATAAGCTCTCTTGCATCACTTGATATGACAAAAACATTAACTACTAATCACTTTCAACGATAGTATAGTACATATGCAAAGAAATAAACAACCAAAGATATTTAAATTGCATAAATAACATATATTCTCCTTGTTTTAAAATTAAAAAAAAATTTACTTTTTATATTTTATCCCTTGAGCACTACTTGTTTTTACTGCAGCTCCTGTTTTTTTTTTTTTCCTTATGTCCTTGGAGTTGTATTTTTATATTATATCATCTTATAAGTATCTTTTATAGTTAACTGCCCTCAAATTAAAAAGAAAAAAAAAACAAATAAGCAGTAAATTGTAAAAGAGAATGAACACTTCTCATGTATATAGTTTTTGAACACATCGAAGATGTATTTGATTAAAAAAAATATTTAAAATAAATTGAATATGTATGTCCAACACGCATCTTAAATATTTTATACAAAAAACTTTTTTGAAATATAATTTATTATATTTCAATTTTTATTTATTTTAAAAAATTAAATTTCTTATTTCCATTCAACATCCCCAAACCAATAGTCTGCACTCAATGCCACGTTTCCTAAATATTCCCATTTTTATTTAAATTTGGCGAATCATGACTAGGATTTCACAACAATGTTCAATGCTACCACAACATCAATTTTTGATTTCGTCACCATCCATATTTCAAAACAATCACAAAATCAATGTTTGACACTAGCAATTTCTACACCAAAAATCATCGCACATATGCTGTCTTGATATCTCATATTTGTCAAATATCATCTCAACATAAACAACCAACGTCATCTGAACATCAACGATCTATGCCAATTACACAACCATGCCCGACTTATGACAATATTATCATCTCCCTTCTAGATGCTTAAAACATGACATCAAAGCTCAACTCTCGACATCCTAATATTAATCATTTTTTTAAGTACAAATTATAGTTAAAAGAGTTATCTTCCAATAATGCTTAATATTCTACTTATTTAATTTCAACATATTATTTTTAAAATATAAATATAATAATATTGCGTCCAAACATTATTCATGTCCTATATTTTTAATAATTCACCTATCATGTATCTATGTCACCATTTCCATGTCTAAACATCATAGCTGCTAACGTTGCATTTATTTTCCATAAACTGTCAAGTAAACAAACCAAAAAACAAAGTAATTAAAAGTATCATGATATATAAACAAAATATTAATACAATAGAAAAATAAACAAATAATTATTAAAATAATAAATAATATACAAGAAAAATTATAATTATATTACATAAACTAATGAAAGGCTCAAACGTGATAGCAATTTTTTTCTAATTACTACTTTTAATGCATGGCCATTTCAATCATCAGCTGCAGCTGTTCTTGCAATGAAGAAGCTGATTCAGGGGCTGTTTATTTGTTGAAAGTAACCAGGATTTAAAATCTTAAATAAAAGATTTTGGATTCATAACCAAAGTACGTATTATTGGAATTTCCTTTTCTTGCCTTCATCTCTAAACAACGAGAAATTATTCTGTGTGGAATTTGGTCACAGAGGTGTGTTCGGTCGCTTACGTGGAAAGTAAAAATGTCAATTGACTCGCTCAACCCACTAAGGCCCGACCTGGGAGATAACGTTAAATTTAGGTTGGCGCTTCTTTTTTTCAGAATTTGAGGCACGAATCACCGCAATATATAATGCTTTCAGCCAAAATTTTCGCAGAAAAAATGCCGATGAAGATGGAGATTGATCTGGATCTGGAGGAGGATGTTGGTTTTTATGAGCAGACAATATTTTCGCAGGTCTCAGAGGAAGCCGATAACCTGGAGAATGTCGACGTCCAGGAAACAAGCGCACATGAAGCAGAAAGCCTAAAACCAGTGCGACTGAACGAAAAGTTCAGCTTATCGGTAAAGTTCGCCTTCTACCAAGTTTTTTTTATAGCAATGTTGTAATTAAATTTCTTTACAGAGTCATTTTTTTGATGTAATTATTTTAGGATACAAAGATTTTTGATGTATTTATTCTGTTTAACAAAGATGCGTATTTTTATCAACAATGTACATAATGTTAAATTGTAATTGATTTTAAAAGAAGACTTGATGTTCCCTTCTTTTAAAGTATTATTGAGCTAGGGTACAATAATGAATTTGTAGTTCGATTTTCTTATTGCCAAGTTTTGTTGCGTATTAGTTGTGTATGTATTGCTTATTTGTTTGATATACATGGTGTATTATCTGCGTATTGATTTGGTATACATTGCGTATTAATTGCGCATATGTTGGGTTTTTATTGCGTATTGATTGCGTATTGGTTGCGTATTGGATGCGTATTGTTTTGCTTACTTACTGCTTATGGGTTGCGTATTGGTTGCGTATTGGATAATTCATTTATTGCGTATTTATCAGGATGTTTATGTTAATGAGAAAGATGCATATGAGGCTTATCGTAATTATGGCCAAAATCTTGGTTTTAGTGTTCATAAAGATCATCACAGTTACTGGCCAAATTCCAGAAATTTAAAATCCAAGGACTTTGTTTATTCAAAAGCTGATTTCAAGAAGTTGTCTGATCTTAATATCCAAAGGAAATATCGTAAATCAGATACCCGAACTGGTTGTCCAGCTATGATTAGGTTTACAGTGGATGAAGCTGGATATTGGAAAGTGAAAAAATTTATTGAAAATCACAATCATGATTTACCTAGGCCAGATGACCGGCATCTTCTTAGATCATGCAGGAATATGTGTGATGAAAAAGCATTTGTTCTTAAAGCAATGATAGATGCTGGGATAAGAACCATTGATGCATTTTCCTTCCTTGCTGATGAGGTTGGAGGTGTCGAAAATATTGAATTCACAAGGAGGGATGCGTACAACTTTATTCAAAAAATAAAAAGAGCAAAGATTGAACTTGGGGACACTAATACTTTGATTGAGTTATTTAAAGAACGTCAACTTAATGATAACATGTTCTCTTGGGATGTCCAGAAGGATGAATTTGATATATTGTTAAATTTTTTTTGGGTTGATGGGATTGGTAAGATAGAAATGACTGCTTTGGTGATGTGGTAATTTTTTATACAAGTTATAGACTTAATAAGTATAATTTGGTATGTGCACCATTTGTCAGGGTTAACAATCATTGGCAAAACATTTTGCTTGGGGTGATCTTCTTGTCCGAAGAGATAATTAAATCATTTACGTGTGTGTTTACAACTTTTGTTCGAATGATGGGTGATAAACAGCCAAAAACAATATATACAGATCAAGACCAGGCAATGGCTAGGGCCATAGAAGTTGCACTACCTCATAGTCGTCATAGACTATGCCAATGGCATATCCGTAAAAAGGCTCCATCAAAAGTATCATGCTACAATACCAACAACAAAGTCAAAGGCCTCTTCAATAAGTGCTTGAGCAGATGTGACTCTAAGGAGTTTGAGAATGCATGGGTTGAATTGATCATACAAGGGAACCTCCAAGATCATGTTTGGTTGCAGGATCTTTATATGATAAGGAATAACTGGTCAACAGCCTTCAATAAGGATTATTTTAGCATGGACATTCTATCCACACAACGTAGCGAGTCTACTAATAATGTGTGTCATGGCATTTCTAAGCCCACAAATTCTATAACTGATTGCTTTCTGGGTTTAGAGAAGGTGATGAGGAATTGGCGTCGGAATGAACAGGATGAGGATTATAGATGTAGCCAGTTCGAAATAGAACCTGTAATAAAAAACTGCTCAATATTAAAGCAAGCTGCTCAATTTTATTCAAAGAAAATATATTCATTTTTTTAACAAGAATTTTTACAATGTGTTGGTGTAATGAGTGTAGAGCTTGAGTCTAGTGATTCTTCTAAATTTTTTGTCTATTACACAGAGAAAAAGGATCACTCTAAACCATGGGTTATTGATTTTGATGCACAAAATGGTAACATTCAATGCTCCTACAGAAAGTTTGAAACGATGGTTTTATTGTGTTCTCACTGCATAATAGTTTTGAGGCAAATGGCTATTGGGAAAATCCTCGAGAAGTACCTACTGTTGCGATGGTCAGCACGAGCTCGACAAGATATATATTCTGGTCTAAATTTGAAAGAAAATTCTCATAATAGCTCTGAAGCTAGTAGTGAATTCATATTCAGAAATTATATCAGCAGGTTTGCATATGAAATGAGCACACGAGCGCAGCTGAATGAGGAGGGTGAAGAATTCCTATTGGCTTCGATAAGGGATACATCTGAAAAACTCGATTTGATTGTTTATGGGAAGATAAAGACATATAAGTCTACACAGGGTGGCAATGTACAACTGAAAGATCCTCTAAAGCGTAGGCCTAAAGGCATATCCAATGCTAAGCTGAAAAGCCACTGGGAGAAGAAGCCAAAGAGTATGATTTCATTTTCTGACTAATTTAATTTATCTTTATTGTGACATATTGTTATTAATTTTTTTAACAGGGAAACCACCAGTGAAGAAAAACACAACAAAAATTCCTACTCCTTCAAGCATGCCCGAATGCTTAACGGAGGATTTCATAAATTCTGTACACTCCAAGCAACCATCAGCTCAACTGTGTAATTTTACAAGCATGCCCGAATGCTTCACTGAGGACTTCATAAATTCTATACAGTCCAGTCTGCCATCTCCAGCTAAGCAGTACAATTTCACAAGCATGCTGGAATAGTTAACGGAGGACTTCATATCACAATCATGTCCGTCTAGTCAGGCATCAGTACAGCAGTTCACAAGCATGCCCGAGTGCATGATCGACGATTTCATAGCCGGGGAACCGTCCATTCAGCCATCAGTAAAGCGAGCAAAGCATTCTAATTTCACAAGCAAACCCAAATGCTTCACTCAGGAACATATAAAAGGTGTACGTTCAAAAAAGCCATCAGCAATGTACCTGAAGTTGATGATGGATATCGTTAAATCAGAAAATTCTATGTAATAAGAATATTTGTATTATTATCTTTATGATGGATATAAGCAATGTAATTCGAATTTAATAAATTTTTTTAAGAACAAAACAATTTCTGTGATTTGCGTATGGATGGCGTATTTCGTGCGTACATAATGCGTATAATAAGCGAATTACTGTGTATTTCGCCAACCCATAGAAATCCCTATTTATCACAAGGAATGAATGTTCAAAGGCAGAGAAACCCAATATTCAACGCTTCCTGACTCTTTTGTTCACGAGACGAAGAATCCAATCACCTTTGATTCTCCCTATACTACAATGATTGCTAAACTAGTGAAGCATAACACCCACACTCTATAACCATCAATTGTGTAACACAAGGGTGTACACAAATACTATGTACCATTGAGAAATTTTTTATAATCATTTTATAACGATGGTAAAATGCATATTTACATGATTCATACTGAAGGAAAGTATCGAATCAATTAAATTCAAATTTAATAAAAAAATTTAAGAATAAAACAATTTTTGTGATTTGCATATGGATGGCGTATTCCGTGCGTACATAATGCGTATAATAAGCGTACTTACTACGTATTTTTCCAACCCATAGAAATCCCTATTTATCACAAGGAATGAAAGTTCAAAGGCTAAGAAACCCAATATTCAACACTTCCTAACTCTTTTGTTCACAAGACGAAGAATTCCAATCACTTTTTATTCTCCCTATACTCCAATGAATGCTAAGCCAGTGAAGCATAACACCCACACTCTAGAACCATCACTTGTGTAGCACAAGGGTATACACAAATACTATGTACCATTGAGAAATTTTTTATAATCATTTTATAACGATGTTAAAATGCGTATTTACATGATTCATACTGAAGGAAAGCATCGAATCAATTAAATTCGAATTTAATAAATTTTTTTAAGAACAAAACAATTTATGTGATTTGAATATGGATGGCGTATACCGTGCATACATAATGCATATAATAAGCGTACTTACTGCATATTTTGCCAACCCATAGAAATCCCTATTTATCACAAGGAATGAATGTTCAAAGGCCGAGAAACCCAATATTCAACACTTCCTGACTCTTTTGTTCACGAGACGAAGAATTTCAATCACCTTTGATTCTCCCTATACTCCAATGAATGCTAAGCCAGTGAAGCATAACACCCACACTCTAGAACCATCACTTGTGCAGCACAAGGGTGTACACAAATACTATGTACCATTGAGAAATTTTTTATAATCATTTTATAATGATGTTAAAATGTGTATTTACATGATTCATACTGAAGGAAAGCATCAAATTAATTAAATTCGAATTTAATAAATTTTTTTAAGAACAAAACAATTTCTATGATTTGCGTATGGATGGCGTATTTCGTGCATACATAATGCGTATAATAAGCGAATTACTGCGCATTTTGCCAACCCATAGAAATCCCTATTTATCATAAGGAATAAATGTTCAAAGGCAGAGAAACCCAATATTCACGCTTCCTGACTATTTTGTTCACGAGACGAAGAATCTAATCACCTTTGATTCTCCCTATACTACAATGATTGCTAAACCAGTTAAGCATAACACCCACACTCTAGAACCATCAATTGTGTAGCACAAGGGTGTACACAAATACTATGTACCATTGAAAAAAAAATTATAATCATTTTATAACGATGTTAAAATGCGTATTTACATGATTCATACTGAAGGAAAGCATCGAATAAATTAAATTTGAATTTAATAAATTTTTTTAAGAATAAAACAATTTCTGTGATTTGCGTATGGATGGCGTATTCCGTGCGTACATAATCCATATAATAAGCATACTTACTGCGTATTTTTCCAACCCATAAAAATCCCTATTTATCACAAGGAATGAATGTTCAAAGGCAGAGAAACCCAATATTCAACGCTTCCTAACTCTTTTGTTCATGAGACGAAGAATCCAATCACCTTTGATTCTCCCTATACTACAATGATTGCTAAACCAGTGAAGCATAACACCCACACTCTAGAACCATCAATTGTGTAGCACAAGGGTGTACACAAATACTATGTACCATTGAGAAATTTTTTATAATCATTTTATAATGATGGTAAAATGCGTATTTATATGATTTATACTGAAGGAAAGCATCGAATCAATTAAATTCGAATTTAATAATTTTTTTTAAGAAAAAAATAATTTCTGTGATTTGCTTATGGATGGCTTATTCCGTGCATACATAATGTGTATAATAAGCATACTTACTGCGTATTTTTTCAACCCATAGAAATCCCTATTTATCACAAGGAATGAATGTTCAAAGGCCGAGAAACCTAATATTCAACGCTTCCTGACTCTTTTGTTCACAAGACGAAGAATTCCAATCACCTTTGATTCTCCTTATACTCCAATGAATGCTAAGCCAATGAAGCATAACACCCACACTCTAGAACCATCACTCGTGTAGCACAATGGTGTACACAAATACTATGTACCATTGAGAAATTTTTTATAATCATTTTATAACGATGATAAAATGCGTATTTACATGATTCATACTGAAGGAAAGCATCAAATCAATTAAATTCGAATTTAATAAATTTTTTTAAGAACAAAACAATTTCTGTGATTTGCATATGGATGGCGTATTCCATGCATACATAATGCGTATAATAAGCGTACTTACTGCGTATTTTTCCAACCCATAGAAATCCCTATTTATCACAAGGAATGAATGTTCAAAGGCAGAGAAACCCAATATTCCACGCTTCCTGACTCTTTTGTTCACGAGACGAAGAATTTCAAACCACTTTGATTCTCCATATACTCCAATGCATGCTAAGCTAGTGAAGCATAACACCCATATTCTAGAACCATCACTTGTGTAGTACAAGGGTGTACACAAATACTATGTACCATTGAGAAATTTTTTATAATCATTTTATAACGATATTAAAATGCGTATTTAAATTATTCATACTGAAGGAAAGCATCGAATCAATTAAATTTGAATTTAATAAAATTTTTTAAGAACAAAACAATTTCTGTGATTTGCGTATGGATGGCGGATTCTGTGCGTACATAATGCGTATAATAAGAGTACTTACTACGTATTTTGCCAACCAATAGAAATCCCTATTTATCACAAGGAATGAATGTTCAAAGGCAGAGAAACCCAATATTCAACGCTTCCTGACTCTTTTATTCACGAGACGAAGAATTCCAAACCACTTTGATTCTCCATATACTCCAACGAATGCAAAGCTAGTGAAGCATAACACCCATATTCTAGAACCATCACTTGTGTAGCACAAGGGTGTACACAAATACTATGTACCATTGAGAAATTTTTTATAATCATTTTATAACGATGTTAAAATGCGTATTTAAATGATTCATACTGAATGAAAGCATCGAATCAATTAAATTCGAATTTAATAAATTTTTTTAAGAACAAAACAATTTCTGTGATTTGTGTATGGATGGCAGATTCTGTGCATACATAATGCGTATATTAAGCGTACTTACTGCGTATTTTGCCAACCAATAGAAATCCCTATTTATCACAAGGAATGAATGTTCAAAGGCAGAGAAACCCAATATTCAACGCTTCCTGACTCTTTTGTTCACGAGACAAAGAATTCCAAACCACTTTGATTCTCCATATACTCCAATGAATGCTAAGCCAGTGAAGCATAACACCCACACTCTAGAACCATCAGTTGTGTAGCACAAGGGTGTACACAAATACTATTTCATTATGAAAATTTTTATAATCATTTTATAACGAGGGTAAAATGAGTATTTACACGATTCATACCGAAGAATTGGATCGAATCAATTAAATTCGAATTAAATAAATTTTTTGAGAAAAAACAATTACTTTGTTCTGCGTATGGTATGTGTATTCAAGGCGTACCTAATGCGTACTCAAGGCGTATAGTATGCGTACTTTGAAAACCCATAGAAATCCTTCTTAATCCCAAGGAATGAAGGTTCAATGGTGAGTTGAAATCAAGGAATTTGAGTTGCATATGGTTTGCGTATGTAATGAGTCTGAAATGTGTTCACAAAGCGTAAAGAGTGCGTATTTTGCAAAACCAAAGAAAAATCACTTGTGTTGCACAAGGGTGTACACATATACTATGAATTCTTGTGTAAATTTTTATAATCATTTTAAAATCATCCTAAAATGTGTATTTAGATGATTCATATTGAAGGAATGCATTGAAACAAATAAATTTTAAGTAAATAATTTAAAAAAAAATCAAAGAATTTTCGTTGCGTATGGTTTGCGTGTGATATGCGTCTGTAATGTGTACACAAAGTGTGTATAATGCGTATTTACTAAATGTAAAGAAAAACATTTTATGAACAGATATTTACAAAAATAATTTACATATATCTGTTATTTACACAAAAAACTATATGAAAAGTTCATTTCAAAGCTGTACAGAACAATGCATATGAGAATTCTACCCTATATTTTGGCATTTTTTCCTGCCAATCTTTACTGTCTCTCCACTTGGACTTGTTTAGTTGAATAATATTTTCCATGTATTTGCAGACAAATATTCCGCAATCTGTATTGTTGGACTGAGTTGGCGTCTTCTTGATTGTCTTGAATCTCCATTTGTTGATGTTTTCATCAAAAGCTTTTTTGCAATCCCCATATAAGCTTGCAATCTGAACAATATATGGAATAGAATTTAGTTCACTGAAAAATAATTTCAAAAAATTTCATCAATATAAGCTTACAATCAAACTCACAATTTTTATAGAAATATTTCTATGCATAGGGTTGGGAAAGAATCGTAAAATTCCCACTTTTTCTGATTTTCGGTAACCAACCAGAAGGGTCTAGTGCGACCCGTCAATAATTGGATTAAGTATAATGTTGCATGAATGAACAAAACTGTAGTTTACGTGTTCGATGAACAATTTTAAACTTTCATCCTTCAACTTGTAATGCTGCAAGAATTAAATATAAGAATAAAATAGTCGAAATATATAATTATGTATAAAATAAATTAGATACTAACTCAATACATTGGTGAGATGTATAGAAATTTATGATACTTTTCTGGTGAAATTTTAGTCTTCTCATTTAATAAAATGGCAAAGGAATCAACATGGTCATTGTCAAGGTAACCGTCGGATAATATTTCTTCCATCCCACATCTTGAAATTATAACGTTCACAGCTTCAAATATTGGCATGCTACTAAAATCATTAAACAAAAAATACGCATTAGGTACGCATATAAAACAAATTTCCTATGCAATCAATATGCACAAATGACACAATCCATACGCACACATTACGCACACAATACGCAAACAAAATACCTGTCAAGATATTTCTTTATGTTCTCCCTGATAAAAAGTTCTTTCTCTGGACTCAACGTCTCCAAGCCATTGAAGTTCACTTAGGACTAGCAGGGAAACCCTTTACTATAACATTATCAACATTGATTCCTTCTTTTGGTTGTGAAACTTTTTGGGCAGGTTCTTTTTCCGGAGGTTCATTTGGTGATGGTTCTTGGTAGGTTCTTCTGGTGATGGAACAATTAGGGATGTTTCTACTTGGGAAGGAACAATTTGGGTTTTTTTTTCTTCTTGGGGAGATCTTCTTGGGGTTCTCTTGGGATGTTCTTTTTGGATGGTTCCACTTGAGAATGTTCTTTTGGGGATGTTCTACTGGAGGAGGTTCTTTGGCAGGTTCTTCTTTGACAGGTGATGTTACTTGATGGGATGGTTCTACTAGGGGAGGTGCTTTGGGGATTGAACTTTCTGTGATGGCTCCTCTTAGGCAGGTTCTTCTTGGGGGTGTACCCTTTTTCGCTTCTTATTTTTCTTTGGGATTGATTTTATATCTAATTTCTGTTTTTTGTAAACCCTTTCAGCAGCCTGGGTCATCTCTTGGTCAGCAGCCTTGGTCATCACAACATCATTGATTTTCTCTGGGGCGTTGATCTTTGTGTGTGATATCCGAATATTCTTCATTATATGGGGAATGAATGATGATGAAGGGAGTACTTGCTGATCAGCATTAAGATTGCCTTGAATAATATAATTTTGGAGCTTGTTATCAATAAGATCCACTCTTTTCACAATTTGATCAAAATTCTTGCTCAACCTAGCTTCAAGTTCTTGGAAGAGATTTTTGCAGGTATCCTGGACAAATTTTATTATTTTCTCTTCCAGACTAGTTGATTGGGGTTGGTGGGAGATTTGGTTCGGTTGCTGGGAGATTTGGGTTCGGTTGCTGGGGAGATTGGGGGGAGATCATGTTCAGGTGTGTTGAAACGAATGGGAGAATGAGGTCTTGATGGATATATTTTTATTCCCAGAAGATTAGCTTCTTCAGGGTAACTCCTTGGATGTCAACGAAAATCTGTGAAAAAATTAGTTTGTAAGCAAATTTGTCATCAAATAATTTCATTATTGTGTATCTATACGCATTATGTACGCAAAACATATGCGAAACATACGCACCCCATACGCACGCCATACGCAATATGTAAGCAATATTTTCACAATATATACATGTTTTCTCTTTAAATTAACAAATAATTTAGCTGTCTTCTCAGTATTATATATTATGTCATCAGCCATCGAATGAAATAGGGCCTTCTCTCAGGGTACTTCGAGTAATGAATTGATGTGTGCTCTAGGAATCAAACCTGCATAAAATAAAAATAAATTTTAGCAAATCAATCAATCAAATTAAATGTTAAATTAGAATTATTTTTAGCACTCACAATTAGCAGAGGCACAAAACTATTGATGTACCATGCTGGCTTGTTGTTTGAGATCTTCATAGAAACATTATTAAATTCTTCTACCATGCATTCCCAAATCGACCATGCACAGTTGATTGATGAAAAATCATCAACATTATTTGATATTGTTTTTAACAACCTTGGGACTTTGAAGTTGCTTTGTTGGAAAAATAAATTTGAAACTAAATACATAATAAAAGTTTTCAACATTGTCTCGGGTACTCTCTCTAGTCAACTCAAACATTTCAGTCTTTAATCCTTGGAAGTGATGGTTGAAGTGGGCAATGTAAGCCATGTAATCACCTCACCTTTGTTAGGAAGACCATTTAGGAGGGTCACTTCTTCAGCTGTGAAAGGTAAAACATGACCCTCTATAATAAAACTTTGTTTTTGAATATTCCACATTATAAATCAATGAGGCGTTCTGTTCGAATCCAGAAAATTTAAGAAATTGGTAAATATTAAGGCTCTTCAATTTCAGGAGGAATTATCTCGGACAACGTATCACAAAATGTTCTAAACGTGGAAACATAGCAGCGATACGATATAGGACGAACGTAAATCTGCATAAATTAAAAAAATAAAATTAATTACGCATATAAAACGCAATCTATATACAAACCATACGCATAGTATACGCATATATAAGCATAATATACGCAAACCATATGCATAAATACGCATACGGTACGCAAAGAGTACAAAAAATATCAACAGAAATCAATAATTATTTACGCTAATCATTTTTCTTTATTGGAAGTTTATTTTTATGATTTAAGATCCAAAATGATTTATTACAAAATGGTAGGGTTTAAGTCTTCAACATATACACAAAAATAAGCATACAGAATATACACATAATATACAAAGAATATACACAGAAAGAACGTAAAAGATGAGATAAATATAATCTTTTATCGTTCTCGTTCTCGTAATGATTTTTTTTTTCTTCGAAAAATACGCATTGAATATCAAAGAAATACGGATACAGTTTATGTCAATGTAAGAATTAACGTACATTTTTCTTTGCTAGTGAATCCTTTCCCTTCTCCATTTGAGCAGAAGAGATTGCTGGATGTTTTTTAGAAGAAATTTTTGCAGAAACAAAAAACCTCGGGAGAACTGGAGCAAATGGCCGAAACGTGAAAATGTAAAAAAAATTCGTCTTTTCATCTTTTTACTGTTAAATTCGATGGGCGGGCGGGTGTTTCGAAGTCTGCAATAAACGAGTCGGGTCTTAAACTTTCCACATAAGCACAACACGCGTAATGTTTTTATTGGCAACCGAACACACCTCTGTGACCGGATTCCACACAGAATAATTTCTCCTAAACAACAAAGGTCCTACTTTTTCAGAATGTTAAAGGAGCAATGTTGGAAATGTTTGTTTCCCTGAGTGAGCTTAGATAAGCATTAGTTGAATAAGAAAGGGTCGTAGAGATGCCAAATTAAATCATACTGCAGCTTGCTTGCTTGAACAAGTTATGCTGAGAAGCTTACAATGAAATTTTAATGGATTTGGCTTTGGATTGCTAGTGCTCTTATGTTGTATAAATTTAGTGCAACTGATCGGTAAACTATGGCTTCATTTGGACAGCTTACCCACAACTTTCTGAAGCAGCTTTTAGTACAATTTTTTTTTAGTTTAAAAAAAAATTGTACTGAAATGTTGTTTTGAAAGCAGTAATAAAGTCATCTTAAACAAAGCCTATGTTTAGAGTGATAATTATGGCGCAAACCCAAGAGTGCTTTACATTGGATTATTTAATGAAATAAACTGAATAAATCATTTTACACATCTGAGCTCTACAAAATAACATTACCTGTACCATTTCTTTTTTTTTTTCTTTTGCACCAATTCAGCGACAAAACATATCATTCTATGGCTTTTACTCGACAGAAGCTGCATTTGCTTGAATAGTTTGATAATGCGGGGCTAAAGTACTATGTATAGGCTTTATGGAATCTTCAAGATGATTACATAGAAAAAAAAAAGGAATTTATATACATAGCACTCAAAGTAGTAGATGTATATATTGAACATATAAATTTAATTATTATTGAAAAAAAAAGCACTCCAGTAATTGAACCTTGATGACATAGATGAAGTTGCAACTGCTCTCACGACACAAGCATACAGGAGGGGTCAAATGGAGCTGGGTAGAGGGTGGTCAGGCATGGAGAAAACGCCCACCACGCGGGTTTTAGGATTTCTGATGCCCTGCTCGTTAAATTTCATGCCTCCAGCTGCTAAGAAGGCAAATGCAATGTCCGTTAATAATATAAATATATAAATAACATACTGTTGACTCTACCCACCATTGTGTACCACCCACAATCGGTTCCAATGGGAGCTTGAGTAGCGACCCACCGCAACTTCATCTTTATTGTTGAGGTTCCATTAACATAACATTATTTTTTATAAATAATAACGTTCAGGTGCTAAATATGTAAATCAAGTAATTTTAAGCGCTTTGCATGTAAATCCACAAAAAATTATAAAGAGATCCTAAAATAAATTATAACAAAGCAGTATTGATAATCAATGGACCTATTTTGAAATTTGCATTATATATATGAAGTATTTGCATTGCACTAATCTCAAACTATATTGAATAATTTTCTAGTCAGACTCCTGACATAATTTTTTCAGATGACATACATTGAAAGCATAAAAAATCAGTCTGATTGATTAATATCCTTCAGTGCAATTGTTAGATTGGGCTCCTCCTGGACCGCTCTTGGCTGATTTTGGAGGGATTAATTAAGAAATATTTTCTAATTGAATAAGAGAGATTTGGGGCTGATTTGGAGGGAATTAATTTAAAAATATTTCCAAATTAAATAAGACAAATTTGGGGCTGATTTGAAAGGGATTAATTAAGAAATATTTTCTAGTTGGAGAGGGCTGATTTGGAGGTGAATTAATTAGGAAATATTTCCTAATTCAAAAGGACAGATTTAGGGCCGGATTTGGGAGGACAATAATTAAGGAAATTGTTGACCCGTCTGCTGTACCGAAAAGACAAAAGAAAAAAAATCGTGCGTACCTCGCTGCTATCCCACACCTATGCACGTCGCTCGCACGATCGACATCCCATCTCCACGACTCTGCCGCGTTGTTAAAATGAGCACGAAGGGCTCTCGTTTGCGTTTCTTCCTCCTCTCCCGATTCTCCCTCTCTCTGTTCGACTCCGCTCCATCAACGACATTTCGATCGGAGGCAAGAACTGGAGCTCGTTTACGGTGAAGATAACATTCTCCCTTTGGCGCTTCTTCTCCGGCGCCTCCATTGCTGTTCGACTTCGCTGCTTCGACGACGTTCCCCTCCCTGTCGGACGGAAGTTACGACACTTTGATCAGGACAAGAACGAGACTCGCCGGCTGTGATCGTAACTTTCTCCCTTTCATTAGCTACTTCGCCTCCTCCATTGCTGTTCAACTTCGCTGCTTCCAACGACTTTCCCTTCCTGCCATTGGAAGTTACCGCATCTTGATTGGACAACAAACTAGGGCTCGGTTGCTGTGAAGGACCGAAAGTTACGACAATTTGATCGGAAAGCAACAACGGGAAGCTCGCTTGCAGTGAAGTAACTTTCTCCCTTTCGTGACTGGTCGACTTGCCTCCGGACGACTTGCCCTGCCTGTAGGATCGGAAGTTACTACATTTTGATCGAAAGCAAGCAGGGGAGCTCGCTGGAAGTGAAGGTAACTTTCTCCCTGCTCGCGCGCTTTCTCAGGCCAAATCCCGTGAAGCCACCGAACTGAGAGACAGAGAGAGAGGGAGAATTTCTTTTTTATTATTATTATTTATTTTTATTTACTTAATTATAATCTTATTAATTAAGTATAATTAATTAAAATTTTTATTTTTAATTAATTATAATTATTATAATTAATTATATTTAATTCTAATTAAATTATATAATTAATTTAATTAATTATAATTAATTTTTTTTTAGATTAATGTTTAATTAATTAAAATAAGATTAATTATTATTAATTAATTTTAATTAATTACAATTTGTTAAAATTAATAAAATTTAATAGTTATAATTAATTATGGATTAATTATAACTAATAATTTTAATTAAATTTAATAAATTTTAATTAATTAGTTTAATTAATTATGATTTAATTAAAGTAATTAATTAAAAATAATTTATTAATTAATAACACTAAAATTGTAACGCACCTCAGCACCATTATATTGAATATTTTAAAAAATTCATCTTAAGAATTTCAAAGTCGCATAGATGCTTTCCCAACGCCATAGCCCCATATAATATAAAGATTTTCATTTTTATATATTTTTTTAAATTTTTAGGTTGCTATAATTTTACTCGCCTTATAAAATATCATCCTCGATGTTCATAGTAGAATAGGTCCACTAGTTACATTAATCATAAAAATGAATCATATAGCCCAAAATTCATTTTCTAGTAACAAATATGCATATGAATTTAATAAATCAGGTAGTATTGGTGCAATGCAATCAAAGAAAGAGAAGATAATGCTTTGCGATATTATTCAAAATAAGAAACCATACCAGTAGAATTAGCAGCACTTTATGTCGAGATGAATAAGTACCACTCATAGCCCCTTCATCTGTCTGAACAACTCCCTATCCATATCAGGTAAGGATAATGTATCATCTTATTCCCATGACTACCACACCCAAGCTATTGCCCTATAACTCCATAACAGGCCTATATGCCTCTCTCCACACTAGACACATTGTGGACTGAGGGCTTTTAAAGTATTGTCAATCCTTTTCTTAATACTTCACCAATTTTCAAAATGGTTGAGGTTTTTTATCAGATGAATCCCATTCATATTGTTATTCAATTTATCACTAACCATTTGAGCAATGATATCGGCAAACTTTAATACACCTTTAGGTGTATTAATAAAGGGCTCTTGTCCCTTGTTCAGTTATGAATTTCCTTCCCTTCTGGCTCCAACTTTTCATGATCAGCTCAAAAGAGTTTTAGCATATAATGCATATACAATTATGTATGCAATAAGCATGTATGAATACAAAACATAATCTTATTTATATTGTGCTCATGAGCTTTGGTTGTTTTTTCAATTCTTCCAACAATCATGCTCTGATATCACTTTTATCGCACCCAAGAATCTAAGTCAAAATAATTACATGATTTTTTCTTTAAATTTAAACATCAACAAGAGATGAATATTTTCATACAAACAGAGAAAATAAATGACAAAAAATGTAAATGTATTTATATAATATTTTAATATTTATAACTAATAAAAGCCCAAAATAATGTATTTATAATAGTTATGATACAAAATAAATTGGTTAGTCACTACTAATATATCATGATGACAAAAGAATAATTATTAAGTGCATAATGAAAAACTAAGCACGTTGTCAAGAGCCTCCCTTCACATATCCAACTCTAAACCATATAAATTCCATTGATGGTTTGCCATGGCCTTTGTGTGGTGTTTTTATATTAGTAGAGGGGAAAGGCCATGGCGGGATGAGGTTCCTGAGAGGAGCATCTTGTGTCATACTTAGGATCTATTGAAAGAATTAAATCCCTAAACCTAACTTTCTCAACCATAATACAAAATACTACAGCAAAAATAAATCATGTATAAATAAATATAACTTTCTCATTCTAAGTATTCCAAATTAATAAATATAAATAAAAACCATCAAATTCTCATTAAAAAATAAACCATGTATAAATAATTCAACATAATTTGATTCTTTACATAAAATATAAAAACTAAATTACAAAATATCTTAACAGAAGAATTTCTAATATATGTGCTCCTACTGACCTCTACTCTATTGAGACTTTTTTTTTTCTTAAATGGTTACAAATAAATAGAATGAGTATCCATAAACTTTAAGGCAAACCTAATTCCTATTATAGAAGTAAAAACTCGTATTTGTATTTTATTAATAAAGTTTAAATAGCAAAAAATAACTATTATTTTCAAGAAACTTATTAGAAAACTCCGCCCCCCCCCCCCCCCCCCTCCCCCCCCCCAACAGTGTGTGTGTGGTGTGTGTGTCTATATAATATACCTTTCTTTTACTTTCACATGGATGTCAGAAGTACTAGCTACTAGAATAGAACATATACTTCCATTTCTACTTTCATAGAAACATTAGAGTATGCTTGTACATAAATAAATGAATGTACTTATCAACAATAATATTCTTTTATATGTAAACAAGATTTATTTACCAAAATATTATTATATTGAACTTAATTCAACTTATTTCATTTAATAGAATATGCAACATATGAATTAGCATATGTGTAACAACCTAAAATTTTGAGAAAATATTTTAAAATAAGAAATATAAAAATATGCTAATAGACACCGACACGAGCTCTATGAAATTTATAAAAATTATTCAGTACATCAACGCTGAGGTGGCACTACGCATGTGGTTTACATGTAGCACTATGATGATGAATCAAGGGAGCGCCATGGTACTAGGCATTAAAAAGAGTGTTTATATATTTTTATATAAATATCCTTGCCATCCCACCTCCCACCTTATCATTTTGTTTCCTTATAGGGAAGAAAGTTGAGGAAAATAAGAAGAAGGGGAAGATAAGAGTAGAGAGAGAAGAGAGAGGAAGCTCTCTCTTTGTCGCTTTTGTTATAAAAAGTATTATGATCAAAGTAAATAACATTCATTCTAAATTTTTTTAATGATTCTGATATCAACATAATTTCCCTCTTCCGAAATTGGAAAAAGTGCAATATCTCCCATTTTAACAATTTTTTATTATGTAATTTTTGGTATGTGATAGATTATCATTATTTTGAATATTTTGACTGGCTTATATTAATTTTTTTTATTGGATGGTTTAGCTTATATGGTATTTAAATGAAAGGTATGAAAATATTGGGTACAAAATGATCAAGTACAAATGTACTAAATTTGGATATGAGATATCTCTACATGCATATTTACCATTCATTTAGCATGGAGAAGAAGATGGAATATAGTTGGCTATTTGTGTGGTGTTTTATTAGTAGAGGGGGAAAGGCCATGGCGGGATGAGGTTCCTCAGAGGAGCATCTTGTGTCATACTTAGGATCTATTGAAAGAATAAATTCTCACACCTAACTTTCTCAACCATAATACAAAATATTCTCGAGTCTTCTATATTCTTCACTCATGGGGAAGCTTCTCTTTACTGTGGGATTGTTTTGGAGAGTTCCTATGTAAGTCAATCACCTGATTGTATTCATCAGTATTGATAGGACTGTTTGTGGGGTTCTAGTAAATTACCTATTATTCTCGACTATAAGGCCCAAGGAGTATCAAAAAGGGCCTTCTCTTAGATCATGGGTTAAGGTTGCTAGCTGACTACTCATTTAAAGTTTATATATTAAGCATCTCCTTTTAGAACCCTATAATGAAGATTCTAGTATTTCACTAGGTTCTTGGTTTACATTAATAATAGAATTTGCAACTTTTAGTGGTTTCTGAGCTCTCATGAGCTTTAATGATGAACAACACATCAACTTAGGAAATGAGGGGGAAAGGCCATGCGGGACGAGGGTTTTAAGGTAAAACCCTCCATGAACTTGAAGAGCCTCCTAATAGAGAAAAATCTTAACTCTAAAGAAATTTTCCATAAATTTCATTTCCTATACTAGCTAATAATGTTATATTAATTTTCTTTTGAGAAAGAACGATGAAGGTTTGAAAAATGGAAACTTTTATCTGTCAATTATTCTATTAGCAAATGTCCATTTTATGAGGCACTTCTCATTGTTATCAAACCCCTAGAAGTTGAAAGATACTTTAAATTTTTTATCTCTAAATATGACTTTTTCTTTCTAAAATTCACTTCCACTAAGGATTTTGAAATGGCCTAATTTGGCAACCTGTGTTCTTTTCCAAAAATTCAATTTTTTTTTTTAATGATTGGCAAACTTTAGACCTAAATGGAGGTTTTCTTCCACTTCACATGGATCAAAAGCTTGGATTTTCCTCTTACCTTGTGGAATCTACAAGTAATTTAAAACTATATAGTTATATAAAGACCAACCTCTGCCATAGATGCCTTAACTGTAAAAGAAAACCAATTTAACTTTACATTTATGTTGTTTCAAATTGACTATAAATCATCAATTTTGGAAAAAAAACATCCTATCTATTGTGGGTGGAAAAGAGCAAAAAATCAGGTTTAGTTGTATTGGAAAACGGTGTCTCATCCCCACTTTGGTTCCTTCATCCATCCCTCTAATACTTTATCCTACTACCCAACTCATCCTTTCATTCGCCCCTCCCCCATATGGTTTGTAGTCATAGTAGAAAGCCCATAAAGAAATCAGAAAATCCAACCACATTTAGGTACTTCTTATAGTACCTCTATATTATCCTCACGATAACTCACCTCTAATATTGAAAGCCAAACCCTTTCCAAAATTTCTCTTGATCCACACTTACACCTAATCTTTGATAAACCTAAATAAGCCTATTGAGGAATCTTTGACTAATACAACCATTCCTTAGCTATTAATCAGAATCCAAACAAATTCTCCATCCTTAACTCCATTGACATAATTGGCCAATCAAACCTCCTTAGGTGGCATCCTATATCTCAAGAAAAACCTACAAGTAGTTAATAAAGCACATGACCCTTCCAAGGCCAAAAAATTGTCCACCAAATCCAATAAAGAACCAATGAAATATGTTTCATTTGCCTCTTAGAAGGAGAGGGCTTCAATGAAATTCATAGAGCCCTCATTTTCAAAGACATGATTCAATCCCATAAACTTGTCTTTTTTTGCATCTTAGAAACAAATATTAGCAATGCCATAAATGTCTAAAATATGTTCTATAATATGCACAAATTTTTAAAATGAAGGAAGCTTTAACAACTTTGACTCTTCTCAACCTAATCGAATTTGGGTTAAAAGGAATGCAGACTATATGTCCTTCATCCTTATCTACTTTGAGAATAAGATTATTCATGGATAGAACATTTGCTCTTTGGAAGGAACCTCCTTTATGAATTCTAAGGTTTATGCTTCCAATTCTTTGCATGAAAGGCCTTCCCTTTGAGACACTTACCAAAAATTTGTAAATTAACTACAATTTTGTGCTATTTTAGGAGGTTTTAATTGTTGTAAGGACTAGTGAAAAGTTGGTGGCAACACCTTTAATCCCATATAAGTAACATAGTATACATAACATATATTTGACACTATTGTCAAAGTATTATTGACTTATGGTGGTCTCTCTTAAACTTTGTTTAACAATAAACCAAATAATCCCATGCATATTAAACTAGATAGAGCTCAGTGAATAATACCTGTTTCTCCTACTACACGAAATTGAACTACTATATGTTTAAGCACACCCCCTAAATATTCACGTTGCCCACAATCTATGAATGGCCACATATTCATCTATTATGATGTTATGGTCTTCTTGGATTGTTCAAAGAGCAAATAAAATGGCCACCCAATCAGAAGAAGACCATAAATTATTATTTTAGAAGATCAAGGGAAGAAACAATAACCATATAAGAGAAATACCACCTCTCTTGATTTCAAAAACCCAACCTAAAGGGGTAGGTCTTATAGTTGAGCTATGATGGCAAATCCAATATCTAAATTTGAAATGTTTCAGATTATTTCCAATATTCATTTTACATAAACAACAACTATATAGCTACTAAAATATTCATAGTATTGAAAATAAATTCATCCACAAACTTTTTTTTCAATTCACCAAATGCATAACACGTCTAGCGCATGGCATAAAAAAGAGTGTAGAACAAAATATCAAAAAATTAAGCCATGATTGTATAAAATCAAAATAAAGAAATACATATAAAACTCATATCATATCCTGAACTGCTATCAACAAGCTCATTCACTTTCCTAGATCCTAAAAAGTAGAAGCAAAATCATAGTGAACCTACAACAGCTCAAGCAGATCACAAACACCATTCTGATTTTCTAATATTTTTTTATTAGATATCTTTAGAATAATTAAATGCAAATATATACAATATAATAAATCACAGCTCATGGGTCACATTTTTTTAAACATATCAAGGTGGTGCTGATGAAATTAAGCATTTTATTTCATTCAATATTAATGAATCCATGAACTTTTCGCAATGTTGGGACCTTTAGTATAATGGAAATTCTTTATATGATATGTTTGGTCCCACCACCAAGCCATCTAATATGGCTTAAAATGCTTGTATATCTAATTTTATTGGAAATAAAGGTTGGCTTCTTCGCCCATCACTTCCAATTGATGTTTCCCAAGTTATTTCTCCTATTCCAATTGCAGATGCTTCTATCTATGTGCTAGCTAGGCTTGATAACTCATTTCAGATATTTTATGATTCTATTCATTCTAATCTCACCCATATTTCCTAGAAAATTTACATATGGCATAAAAAGGTACTCCCTCCACTTCTCTACTTATGTTTATTTAGCCTCTTATAGAGGCTTAAAACTACAACTGTTCTTATCAAAAGAAGTATTCCATCTCCTATTACTTGCGACTTGTGCATGCAAGAACCTGATAGCACCAATCATATTTTTTTGTGTTCTTTCACATTTAGGGTGATTTGCCACATACCACCAATTCAATTAGGTTTCTCCTGGACCCAATCTCTCTCAGCTATTTGATTACATATATAAGCTCTCTTGCATCACTTGATATGACAAAAACATTAACTACTAATCACTTTCAACGATAGTAATAGTACATATGCAAAGAAAAAACAACCAAAGATATTTAAATTGCATAAATAACATATATTCTCCTTGTTTTAAAATTAAAAAAAATTTTACTTTTTATATTTTATCCCTTGAGCACTACTTGTTTTTAACTGAAGCTCCTGTTTTTTTTTTCCCTATATCCTTGGAGTTGTTATTTTTATATTATATCATCTTATAAGTATCTTTTATAGTTAACTGCCCTCAAATTAAAAAGAAAAAAAAACAAATAGCAGTAAATTGTAAAAGAGAATGAACACTCTCATGTATATAGTTTTTGAACACATGAAGATGTATTTGATTAAAAAAATATTTAAAATAAATTGAATATGTATGTCCAACACGCATCTTAAATATTTTATACAAAAAACTTTTTTGAAATATAATTTATTATATTTTCAATTTTTATTTATTTTTAAAAAATAAATTTCTTATTTCCATTCCCAACATCCCAAACCAATAGTCTGCACTCAATGCCACGTTTCCTAATATTCCCATTTTTATTTAAATTTGGCGAATCATGACTAGAATTTCACAACATGTTCAATGCTACCACAACATCATTTTTGATTTCGCACCATCCATATTTCAAAACAATCACAAAATCAATGTTTGACACTAGCAATTTCTACACCAAAAATCCATCGCACATAGCGGTCTTGATATCTCATATTTTGTCAAATATCACTCAACATAAATAACAAACTCATCGATCACAACGATCTATGCCAATTACACAACCATGCCCAAATTATGACAATATTATCATCTCCCTTCTAGTATGCTAAAACATACATCAAAGCTCACTCCTCGACATCCTAATATTAATCATTTTTTTAAGTACAAATTATAGTTAAAAGAGTTATCTTCAATATGCTTAATATTCTACTTATTTAATTTCAACATATTATTTTTAAAATATAAATATAATAATATTGCGCCAACATATTCATGTCCTATATTTTTAATAATTCACCTATCAGTATCTATGTCACCATTTCCATGTCTAAAATCATAGCTGCTAACGTTGCATTTATTTCCATAAAACTGTCAAGTAAACAACCAAAAAACAAAGTAATTAAAAGTATCATGATATATAAACAAAATATTAATACAATAGAAAAATAAACAAAAATTATTAAAATAATAAATAAATATACAGAAAATATAATTATATTACATAAACTAAATGAAAGGCTCAAACGTGATAGCAATTTTTTCTAATTACTACTTTTTAATGCATGGCCATTTCAATCATCAGCTGCAGCTGTTCTTGCAATGAAGAAGCTGATTCAGGGGCTGTTATTTGTTGAAAGTAACCAGGATTTAAAATCTTAAAAAAGATTTTGGATTCATAACCAAAGTACGTATTATTGGAATTTCCTTTTCTGCCTTCATCTCTAAAACAACGAGAATTATTCTGTGTGGAATTTGGTCACAGAGGTGTGTTCGGTCGCTTACGTGGAAAGTAAAAATGTCAATTGACTCGCTCAACCCACTAAGGCCCGACCTGGAGATAACGTTAAATTTAGTTGGCGCTTCTTTTTTTCAGAATTTGAGGCGCGATCACCGCATATATAATGCTTTTCAGCCAAAATTTTTCGCAGAAAAAATGCCGATGAAGATGGAGATTGATCTGGATCTGGAGGAGGATGTTGGTTTTTATGAGCAGACAATATTTTCGCAGGTCTCAGAAGAAGCCGATAACCTGGAGAATGTCGACGTCCAGGAAACAAGCGCACATGAAGCAGAAAACCTAAAACCAGTGCGACTAAACGAAAAGTTCAGCTTATCGGTAAAGTTCGCCTTCTACCAAGTTTTTTTTATATGCAATGTTGTAATAAATTTCTTTACAGAGTCATTTTTTTGATGATAATTATTTAGGATACAAAAATTTTTATGATTTATTCTGTTTAACAAAGATGCGTATTTTTATCAACAATGTACATAATGTTAAATTGTAATTGATTTTAAAAGAAGACTTGATGTTCCCTTCTTTAAAGTATTATTGAGCTAGGTACAATAATGAATTTGTAGTTCGATTTTTTATTGCCAAGTTTTGTTGCGTATTAGTTGGTATGTATTGCTTATTTGTTTGATATACATGGTGATTATCTGCGTATTGATTTGGTATACATTGCGTATTAATTGCGCATATGTTGGGTTTTATTGCGTATTGATTGCGTATTGGTTGCGTATTGGATGCGAATTGTTTTGCTTACTTACTGCTTAGGGTTGCGTATTGTCGTATTGGATTAATTCTTTATGTTTGTATTTATCAGATGTTATGTTAATGAGAAAGATGCATATGAGGCTTATCGTAATTAATGGCCAAAATCTTGGTTTATAGTTTCATAAAGATCATCACAGTTACTGGCCAAATTCCCAGAAATTTAAAATCCAAGACTTTGTTTATTCAAAAGCTGATTTCAAATTGTCTGATCTTAATATCCAAAGGAAATATCGTAAATCAGATACCCGAACTGGTTGTCCAGCTATGATTAGTTTACAGTGGATGAAGCTGGATATTGGAAAGTGAAAAAATTTTATGAAAATCACAATCATGATTTACCTAGGCCAGATGACCGGCATCTTCTTAGATCATGCAGGAATATGTGTGATGAAAAGCTTTGTTTCTTAAAGCAATGATAGATGCTGGGATAAGAACCATTGATGCATTTTCCTTCCTTGCTGATGAGGTTGGAGGGTCGAAAATATTGAATTCACAAGGAGGGATGCGTACAACTTTATTCAAAAAATAAAAGAGCAAAGATTGAACTTGGGGACACAATACTTTGATTGAGTTATTTAAAGAACGTCAACTTAATGATAACATGTTCTCTGGGATGTCCAGAAGGATGAATTTGATATAATTGTTAAATTTTTTTTGGTTGATGGGATTGGTAAGATAGAAATGACTGCTTTGGTGATGTGGTAATTTTTTATACAAGTTATAGACTTAATAAGTATAATTTGGTATTGCACCATTTGTCAGGGTTAACAATCATTGAAGCAAACATTTTGCTTGGGGTGATCTTTCTTGTCCGAGAGAGATAATTAAATCATTTACGTGTGTGTTTACAACTTTTGTTCGAATGATGGGTGATAAACAGCCAAAAACAAATATATACAGATCAAGACCAGGCAATGGCTAGGGCCATAGAAGTTGCATACTACCTCATAGTCGTCCATAGACTATGCCAATGGCATATCCGTAAAAAGGCTCCATCAAAAGTATCATGCTACAATACCAACAACAAAGTCAAAGCCTCTTCAATAAGTGCTTAGCAGATGTGACCTAAGGAGTTTGTGAAATGCAATGGGTTGAATTGATCATACAAGGGAACCTCCAAGATCATGTTTGGTTGCAGGATCTTTATATGATAAGGAATAACTGGTCAACACCTCAATAAGGATTATTTTTAGCATGGACATTCTATCCACACAACGTAGCGAGTCTACTAATATATGTGTGTCATGGCATTCTTCTAAGCCCACAAATTCTATAACTGATTGCTTCTGGTTTTAGAAGAGGTGAGGAATTGGCGTCGGAATGAACAGGATGAGGATTATAGATGTAGCCAGTTCGAATAGAACCTGTAATAAAAAACTGCTCAATATTAAAGCAAGCTGCTCAATTTTATTCAAAGAAAATATATTTCTTTTTTAACAAGAAATTTTTACAATGTGTTGGTGTAATGGTGTAGAGCTTGAGTCTATGATTCTTCTAAATTTTTGTCTATTACACAGAGAAAAAGGATCACTATAAACTATGGTGTTTGATTTGATGCCAAAATGGTAACATTCAATGCTCCTACCAGAAAGTTTGAAACGATGGTTTTATTGTGTTCTCACTGCATAATAGTTTTGAGGCAAATGGCTATTGGGAAAACCTCGAGAAGTACCTACTGTTGCGATGGTCAGCACGAGCTCGACAAGATATAATATTCCTGGTCTAAATTTGAAAGAAATTCACATAATAGCTCTGAAGCTAGTAGCGAATTCAATTCAAGAATTAATCAGCAGGTTTGCATATGAAAATGAGCACACGAGCGCAGCTGAAGAGAGGGTGAAGAATTCCTATTGGCTTCGATAAGGGATACATCTGAAAAACTCGATTTGATTGTTTATGGGAAGATAAAGACATAAGTCTAGCACAGGTGGCAATGTACAACTGAAAGATCCTCTAAAGCGTAGGCCTAAAGGCATATCCAAGCTAACTGAAAAGCCACTGGGAGAAGAAGCCAAAGAGTATGATTTCATTTTCTGACTAATTAATTTATTTTATTGTGACATATTGTTATTAATTTTTTTAACAGGAAACCACCATGAAGAAAAACACAACAAAATTCCTACCCCTTCAAGCATGCCCGAATGCTTAACGAGGATTTCATAAATTCGGTACACTCCAAAGCAACCATCAGCTCAACTGTGTAATTTAACAAGCATGCCCGAATCTTCACTGAGGATCTTCATAAAATCTATCATCCAGTCTCGTCCATCTCCAGCTAAGCAGTACAATTTCACAAGCATGCTGGAATAGTAACGGAGGACTTCATATCACAATCATGTCCGTCTAGCGGCATCAGTACAGCAGTTCACAAGCATGCCCGAGTGCATGATCGACCGATTTCATAGCCGGGAACCGTCCATTCAGCAATCAGTAAAGCGAGCAAAGCATTCTAATTTCACAAGCAAACCCAAATGCTTCACTCAGGAACACATAAAAGGTGTACGTTCAAAAAAGCCATCAGCAATGTACCTGAAGTTGATGATGGATATCGTTAAATCAGAAAATCTATGTAATAAGAATATTTGTAATATTATCTTTATGATGGATATAAGCAATGTAATTCGAATTTAATAAATTTTTTAAGAACAAAACAATTTCTGTGATTTGCGTATGGATGGCGTATTTCGTGCGTACATAATGCGTATAATAGCGAATTACTGTGTATTTCGCCAACCCATAGAAATCCCTATTTATCACAAGGAATGAATGTTCAAAGGCAGAGAAACCCAATATTCAACGCTATTCCTGACTCTTTTGTCACGAGACGAAGAATCCAATCACCTTTGATTCTCCTACTAACAATGATTGCTAAACTAGTGAAGCATAACACCCACACTCTATAACCATCAATTGTGTAACACAAGGTGTACACAAATACTATGTACCATTGAGAAATTTTTTATAATCATTTTATAACGATGGTAAAATTGCATATTTACATGATTCATACTGAAGGAAAGTATCGAATCAATTAAATTCAAATTTAATAAAAAATTTTAAGAATAAAACAATTTTTTGTGATTTGCATATGGATGGCGTATCCGTGCGTACATAATGCGTATAATAAGCGTACTTACTACGTATTTTTCCAACCCATAGAAATCCCTATTTATCACAAGGAATGAAAGTTCAAAGGCTAAAAACCCAATATTCAACACTTCCTAACTCTTTTTGTTCACAAGACGAAGAATTCCAATCACTTTTTATTCTCCTATACTCCAATGAATGCTAAGCCAGTGAAGCATAACACCCACACTCTAGAACCATCACTTGTGTAAGCACAAGGTGTACACAAATACTATGTACCATTGAGAAATTTTTTTATAATCATTTTATAACGATGTTAAAAATGCGTATTTACATGATTCATACTGAAGAAAGCATCGAATCAATTAAATTCGAATTTAATAAATTTTTTTAAGAACAAAACAATTATGTGATTTGAATATGTGGCGTATACCGTGCATACAAATGCATATAAGCGTACTTACTGCATATTTTGCCAACCCATAGAAATCCCTATTTATCACAAGGAATGAATGTTCAAAGGCCGAGAAACCCAATATCAACACTCCAGACTCTTTGTTACGAGACGAAGAATTTAAATCACCTTTGATTCCCCTATACTCCAATGAATGCTAAGCCAGTGAAGCATACACCCACACTCTAGAACCTTCACTTGTGCAGCACAAGGTGTACACAAATACTATGTGCCATTGAGAAATTTTTATAATCATTTTATAATGATGTTAAAATGTGTATTTACATGATTCATACTGAAGGAAAGCATCAAATTAATTAAATTCAAATTTAATAAATTTTTTTAAGAACAAAACAATTTCTATGATTTGCGTATGGATGCGTATTTCGTGCATACATAATGCGTATAATAAGCGAATTACTGCGCATTTTGCCAACCCATAGAAATCCCTATTTATCATAAGGAATAATGTTCAAAGGCAGAGAAACCCAATATTCACGCTTCCCTGACTATTTTGTTCACGAGACGAAGAATCTAATCACCTTTGATTCTCCCTATACTACAATGATTGCTAAACCAGTTAAGCATAACACCCCACACTCTAGAACCATCAATTGTGTAGCACAAGGTGTACACAAATACTATGTACCATTGAAAAAAAAATTAAATCATTATAACGATGTTAAAATGCGTATTTACATATTCATACTGAAGGAAAGCATCGAATAAATTAAATTTGAATTTAATAAATTTTTTTAAGAATAAAACAATTTCTGTGATTTGCGTATGGATGGCGTATTCCGTGCGTAACATAATCCATATAATAAGCAACTTACTGTGTATTTTTCCAACCCATAAAATCCCTATTTATCACAAGGAATGAATGTTCAAAGGCAGAGAAACCCATATTCAACGCTTCCTAACTCTTTGTTCATGAGACGAAGAATCCAATCACCTTTGATTCTCCCTATACTACAATGAGTTGCTAAAACCATGAAGCATAACCCCACACTCTAGAACCATCAATTGTGTAGCACAAGGGTGTACACAAATACTATGTACCATTGAGAAATTTTTTATAATCATTTTATAATGATGGAAAATGCGTATTTATATGATTTAATACTGAAGGAAAGCATCGAATCAATTAAATTCGAATTTAATAATTTTTTTTAAGAAAAAAATAATTTCTGTGATTTGCTTATGGATGGCTTTTTTCCGTGCATACATAATATGTGTATAATAAGCATACTTACTCGTATTTTTTCAACCCATAGAAATCCCTATTTATCACAAGGAATGAAGTTCAAAGGCCGAGAAACCTAATATTCAACGCTTCCTGACTCTTTTGTTCCAAGACGAAGAATTCCAATCACCTTTGATTCTCCTATACTCCAATGAATGCTAAGCCAATGAAGCATAACACCCACCTCTAGAACCATCACTCGTGTAGCACAATGGTGTACACAAATACTATGTACCATTGAGAAAATTTTTTATAATCATTTTATAACGATGATAAAATGCGTTTTACATGATTCATACTGAAGGAAAGCATCAAAATCAATTAAATTCGAATTTAATAAATTTTTTTAAGAACAAAACATTTCTGAATTTGCATATGGATGGCGTATTCCATGCATACATAATGCGTATAATAAGCGTACTTACTGCGTATTTTTCCAACCCATAGAAATCCCTATTTATCACAAGGAATGAATGTTTCAAAGGCAGAGAAACCCAATATCCACGCTTCCTGACTCTTTTGTTCACGAGACGAAGAATTCAAACCACTTTGATTCTCCTATACTCCAATGCATGCTAAGTAGTGAAGCATAACACCCATATTCTAGAACCATCACTTTGTGTAGTACAAGGTGTACACAAATACTATGTACCTTGGAAATTTTTTATAATCATTTTATAACGATATTAAAATGCGTATTTAAATTATTCATACTGAAGGAAAGCATCGAATCAATTAAATTTGAATTTAATAAAAATTTTAAGAACAAAACAATTTTATGTGATTTGCGTATGGATGGCGGATTCTGTGCTAGTACATAATGCGTATAATAGGGTACTTACTACGTATTTTGCCAACCAATAGAAATCCCTATTTATCACAAGAAAGAATGTTCAAAGGCAGAGAAACCCAATATCAACGCTTCCTGACTCTTTATTCACGAGACGAAGAATTCCAAACCACTTTGATTCCTCCATATACTCCAACGAATGCAAAGCTAGTGAAGCATAACACCCTATTCTAGAACCATCACTGTGTAGCACAAGGGTGTACACAAATACTATGTACCATTGAGAAATTTTTTATAATCATTTTATAACGATGTTAAAATGCGTATTTAAATGATTCATACTGAATGAAAGCATCGAATCAATTAATTCGAATTTTAATAAATTTTTTTAAGAACAAAACAATTTCTGTGATTTTTGTATGGATGGCAGATTCTGTGCGTACATAATGCGTATATTAAGCGTACTTACTGCGTATTTGGCCAACCAATAGAAACCCTATTTATCACAAGGAATGAATGTTCAAAGGCAGAGAAACCCAATATTCAACGCTCCTGACTCTTTTGTTCACGAGACAAAGAATTCCAAACCACTTTGATTCTCCATATACTCCAATGAATGCTAAGCCAGTGAAGCATAACACCCACACTCTAGAACCATCATTGTGTAGCACAAGGTGTACACAAATACTATTTCATTATGAAAATTTTTATAATCATTTTATAACGAGGGTAAAATAGTATTTACACGATTCATACCGAAGAATTGGATCGAATCAATTAAATTCGAATTAAATAAATTTTTGAGAAAAACAATTACTTGTTCTGCGTATGGTATGTGTATTCAAGGCGTACTAATGCGACTCAAGGCGTATAGTATGCGTACTTTGGAAAACCCATAAGAATCCTTCTTAATCCCAAGGAATGAAGGTTCAATGGTGAGTTGAAATCAAGAATTTGAGTTGCATATGGTTGCGAATGTAATGAGTCTGAAATGAGTGTTCACAAAGCGTAAAGAGTGCGTAATTTGCAAAACCAAAGAAAAATCACTTGTGTTGCACAAGGGTGTACACATATACTATGAATTCTTGTGTAATTTTATAATCATTTTAAAATCATCCTAAAATGTGTATTTAGATGATTCCATATTGAAGGAATGCATTGAAACAAATAAATTTTAAGTAATAATTTAAAAAAAAATCAAAGAATTTTCGTTGCGTAGGTTTTGCGTGTGATATGCGTCTGTAATGTGTACACAAAGTGTGTATAATGCGTATTACTAAAATGTAAAGAAAAACATTTTATGAACAGATATTTACAAAAATAATTTACATATATCTGTATTTACACAAAATACTATAAGAAAAGTTCATTTCAAAGCTGTACAGAACAACTGCATATGAGAATTCTACCCTATATTTTGGCATTTTTTCTGCCTAATCTTTACTGTCTCTCCACTTGGACTTGTTTAGTTGAAAAATATTTTTCCATGTATTTGCAGACAAATATCCGCAATCTGTAATGTTGGACTGAGTTTGGCGTCTTCTTTGATTGTCTTGAACTCCATTTGTTGATGTTTTCATCAAAAGCTTTTGCAATCCCCTTAAGCTTGCAATCTGAACAATATATGGAATAGAATTTAGTTCACTGAAAAATAATTTCAAAAAATTTCATCAATAAAGCTTACAATCAAACTCAACAATTTTATATAGAAATATTTCTATGCATAGGTTGGGAAAAAAATCGTAAAATTCACCCACTTTTTCTGTTTTTGGTAACCAACCAGAAGGGTCTAGTGCGACCCGTCAATAATTGGATTAAGTATAATGTTGCATGATGAACAAAACTGTATTTACGTGTTCGATGAACAATTTAAACTTTCATCCTTCAACTTGTAATGCTGCAAGAATTAAATATAAAAGATAAAATAGTCGAAATATATAATTATGTATAAAATAATTAGATACTAAACTCACAATACATTGGTGAGATGTATAGAAATTTATGATCCTTTTCTGGTGAAATTTTAGTCTTCTCATTTAATAAAATGGCAAAGGAATCAACATGGTCATTGTCAAGGTAACCGTCGGATAATATTTCTTCCATCCCACATCTTGAAATTATAACGTTCACAGCTTCAAATATTGGCATGCTACTAAAATCATTAAACAAAAAATACGCATTAGGTACGCATATAAAACAAATTTCCTATGCAATCAATATGCACAAATGACACAATCCATACGCACACAACACATATCGCAAACAAAATACCTGTCAAGATATTCTTTATGTTCTCCCTGATAAAAAGTTCTTTCTCTGGACTCAACGTCTCCAAGCCATTGAAGTTCACTTAGGACTAGCAGGGAAACCCTTTACTATAACAATTATCACATTGATTCCTTCTTTGGTTGTGAAACTTTTTGGGCAGGTTCTTTTTCGGAGGTTCATTTGTGATGGTTCTTGGTAGGTTCTTCTGGTGATGGAACAATTAGGGATGTTTCTACTTGGGAAGGAACAATTTGGGTTTTGTTCTTCTTGGGGAGGGTTCTTTTTGGATGGGTTCTTTTGGGATGGTTTCCACTTGAGAATGTTCTTTTGGGGATGTTCTACTGGAGGAGGTTCTTTGGCAGGTCTTCTCTTTGACAGGTGATGTACTTGATGGGATGGTTCTACTAGGGGAGGTGCTTTGGGGGATTGAAACTTTCTGTGATGGCTCCTTCTAGGCAGGTTCTTCTTGGGGGGTGTACCCTTTTTCGCTTCTTATTTTTCTTTGGGATTGATTTTTATATCTAATTTCCTGTTTTTTGTAAACCCTTTCAGCAGCCTGGGTCATCTCTTGGTCAGCAGCCTTGGTCATCTCAACATCATTGATTTTCTCTGGGGCGTTGATCTTTGTGTGTGATACCGAATATTCTTCATTATATGGGGAATGAAGGATGATAGGAGGGAGTAGCTTGCTGATCAGCATTAGATTGCCTTGAATAATATAATTTTGGAGCTTGTTATCAATAGATCCCCTCTTTTCACAATTTGATCAAAATCTTGCTCAACCTAGCTTCAAGTTCTTGGAAGAGATTTTTGCAGGTATCCTGGACAATTTTATTATTTTCTCTTCCAGACTAGTTGATTGGGGTTGTGGAGATTTGGTGTCGGTTTCTGGGAGATTTGGGTTCGGTTGCTGGGGAGATGGGGGGGAGATCATGTTCAGGTGTGTTGAAACGAATGGGAGAATGAGGTCTTGATGATATTATTTTTATTCCCAGAAGATTAGCTTCTTCAGGGGTAACTCCTTGGATGTCAACGAAAATCTGTGAAAAAATTAGTTTGTAAGCAAATTTGTCATCAAATAATTTCATTATTGTGTATCTATACGCATTATGTACGCAAAACATATGCGAAACATACGCACCCCAACGCACGCCATACGCATTTAAGCAATATTTTCACAATATAATACATGTTTCCTCTTAAATTAACAAATAATTTAGCTGTCTTCTCAGTATTATATATTATGTCATCAGCCCATCGAATGAAATAGGGCCTTCTCTCAGGGTACTTCGAGTAATGAATTGATGTGTGCTCTAGGAATCAAACTGCAATAAATATAAATAAATTTAAGCAATCAATCAATCAAATTAAATGTTAAATTAGAATTATTTTAGCACTCACAATTAGCAGAGGCACAAAACCATTGATGTACCATGCTGGCTTGTTGTTGAGATCTTCATAGAAACATTATTAAATTCTTCTACCATGCATTCCCAAATCGACCATGCACAGTTGATTGATGAAAATCATCAACATTATTTGATATTGTTTTAACAACCTGGGACTTTGAAGTTGCTTGTTGGAAAAATAAATTGAAACTAAATACATAATAAAAAGTTTTCAACATTGTCTCGGGGTACTCTCTCTAGTCAACTCAAACATTTCTTCTTAAATCCTTGGAAGTGATGGTTGAAGTGGGCAATGTAAGCCATGTAATCACCTCACCTTTGTTAGGAAGACCAGTTAGGAGGGTCACTTCTCAGCTGTGAAAGGTAAAACATGACCCTCTATAATAAAACTTTGTTTTTGAATATTCCACATTATAAATCAATGAGGCGTTCGTTCGAATCCAGAAAATTTAAGAAATTGGTAATATATAAGGCTCTTCAATTTCAGGAGGAATTATCTCGGACAACGTATCCACAAAATGTTCTAAACGTGGAAACATAGCACCGATACGATATAGGACGAACGTAAATCTGCATAAATTAAAAAAATAAAATTAATTACGCATATAAAACGCAATCTATATACAAACCATACGCATAGTATACGCATTATAAAAGCATAATAACGCAAACCATATGCATAGTATACGCATACGGTACGCAAAGAGTACAAAAAATATCAACAGAAATCAATAATTATTTACGCTAATCGTTTTTCTTTATTGAAGTTTATTTTAATGATTTAAGATCCAAATGATTTATTACAAAATGGTAGGTTTAAGTCTTCAACATATACACGAAAAATAAGCATACAAAATACACATAATATACAAAGAATAAACACAGAAAGAACGTAAAAGATGAGATAAATATAATCTTTAATCGTTCTCGTTCTCGTAATGTTTTTTTTTTTCTTCGAAAAATACGCATTGAAATAAAAAAATAACGGATACAGTTTATGTCAATGTAAGAATTAACGTACATTTTCTTTGCTAGTGAATCCTTTCCCTTCTCCATTGAGGCAGAAGAGATTGCTGGATGTTTTTTAGAAGAAATTTTTGCAGAAACAAAAAACCTCGGGAGAACTGGAGCAAATGGCCGAAACGTGAAAATGTAAAAAAAATTCGCCTTTTCATCTTTTTACTGTTAAATTCGATGGGCGGGCGGGTGTTTCGAAGTCTGCAATAAACGAGTCGGGTCTTAACTTTCCACATAAGCACAACAGGCGTAATGTTTTTATTGGCAACCGAACACACCTCTGTGACCGGCTTCCACACGAATAATTTCTCCTAAACAACAAAGGCCTACTTTTTCAGAATGTTAGTAAGGAGCAATGTTTTGGAATGTTCGTTTCCCTGATGAGCTAGATAAGCATAGTTGAATAAGAAAGGTCGTAGAGATGCCAAATTATAATCATACTGCAGCTTGCTTGCTTGAACAAGTTATGCTGAGAAGCTTACAATGAAATTTTAATGGATTTGGCTTTGGATTGCTAGTGCTCTTATGTTGTATAAATATTATGCAACTGTCGGTAAACTATGGCTTCATTGGGACAGCTTACCCACAACTTTCTAAGCAGCTTTTTAGTACAATTATTTTTTTAGTTTAAAAAAAAATTGTACTGAAATGTTGTTTATAAGTCAATTCGAAATGGTCTCCTTCATCTATGGAAGTTGACTACGGAAGATTATCAGATGAAAGTGGAGCTCAAAGTAGGCAGGGGGGACATGCATATTGTCACACCCTAGAGTCAAAGTCAGAAGAATTTAAATTAAAACATCATGAGTTAACTATTTTCATATGAATAACAAAAATATAAAAGGCAAAAAACATAAATACATTTATATAATATTTAATATTTATAACTGATGCAAGCCCAAAATAACATATGTACAATAGTCATGATACAAAATAAACTGGCTCGTCACTATTATGCATCATTACTGCAAAAAGAATGACTAATAAGTACAAAATGGAAAACTAAGAATGTTGCCTAGAGCCTCACTTTACCAGAGTCTTACCCATACCTGAAAATATGTAAAAATTAAATAGTGAGCTACAAAGCCCAGCAAGCTACCAATATCTACAACTAAAGTCAATACATCAACAAAAATAATAAACAATAATTGAAGGAACATATAGCAATCAATATGAAAATATCATGTATATCATGTAAATCATATATAGTATCATTATATAACACATCAGTCATATATGGTCACATCAGCATCCTATCAGTTCGATGTATACCAATCATGTCAATCAATTACACCAATCAATCGTATCATTAGTTAATAACCATCCTATATTATATCTCAAGTATAAATTAATCTTATCCATCATCAATTATAGATCACATATTTCATCATATATTTATCATATCAATCATCAGTGTATCACATTTGTCATCGATCTATCTATTATAATAGTCATCATTTATCTATCATATATATCATCAATCTTATAAAAGTCATATATATCATCTATTATCCATCATATTGATCATCGGTCTTATCATATCTATCATCAATCTTATTAGTCACCAATTTATCCTCATTAGTCATATTTTATTCATCAGCCTTAACAATCATATAACACATCAGTTCATTCATTTTGCATGTTCTTACACTATATTCATATCATGGGGATCATAATAACAGGCATATTGTACATATCATATCCAACAATCATAACATATAGATCTATATAATATGCTCATCAATATGCATGTATTATTCTAAATGAGTAGTAATCATATGCATGCTAGGTATCTCATATCTAAATTTAGTACATTAGTACCTGGTCATTTTATATACCCTGTGTTTTCTTACTTATTTAATTTAAAATATTATATAAGCCAAACCATCTAGCAAAAAATTCAATATAAGCCACTCAAAATAATTAGATTAATGATAGATATCATATACCAAAAGATACATGGTAAAAGTTTACTAAAATGGGAGATATCACATTTTTACCAATATTGGGAGAGGAAAATTATGCTAATCTCATAATCTTTGAAAACAGATGCAAACACTACAGGAAAATCACTGATTTCCGGCGGAATTTTCTGGCGGCTTGCCGGCGGTCACATTTCTGGCGGCTTGCCGGTGATTTTCAGGCGTTTTCCCCCAAGGAAATTTCTGGCAGCTTTTTCAATTTTCCGGCGGCTTTAAAAAATTTAATAAAAATGAATAAATTTTAAACTATTTAAATCATTTAACAAATAATTATTAAAAGTTATATTAACTATTTAATTAATATTCATTTTAAAATAAATTAGTTAGTTAATTTTTATTTTATATTAAATATTATTTTTTTATTTTAAATTAATTAGTTCCATTTTTTGTAATTAAAAATTAATTAATTTACACGTACAATATAGTTTAAATAAAAAATGTTGACAATAAAAACACATTTAGCAATTCGGTCGGTATCCTGAATTTCTTCCAACTAGCCAACGTTCGAACCTCACTGCAGTACTCGCGGGCGCGCGTCCGGGCTCACACGTGCGCGGGAGGGGTGGCGGATTTTGTCGCCGGCAGCGTGGAGCAGAGAGCGGATTGCGTCGCCGGCAGCCCAGGGGCGCTGGCGCTGCGCCGGTAGCGAGGAGCGGATTGGCTGTCGCGGTTGGGCGTGGGATTTTTTTTTTTAATTTGACCGGCGGTTTAGGACCACCGGAAAGCCGTCGGAATAATTTGCCGCCTGTAAAAACTGCCAGAATTTATTTTCCTACGCCGTTTTTACCTGCGGGAAATGAACCGCCGAAAAGCCGCCGGAAAAGGTTCAATTTCCGTCGGAAAAGGCCGCCGAAAATGGGTGATTTTTCTGTAGTGAAAGAAAAAGTTACTTGCTATGATAAGAACACTTTTTATAATAGAAGTGACAGACAAAAAAGCCCAAGAGAGCTTCCTCTCTCTCTCTTCTTCTCTTCTCCCTTCTCTTCTTCTTCTCCTCAGCTTCTTCCCCAGCAAGGAAAAAAATGAGAAGAGGTGGAGGTAGGATGGTGGTGATATTTATATTAAAATATAGAAAAACTCTTTTAGTGCCCAGCACCATGGTGCTCCCATGACCCAACATCGTAATATAGTATATAAAATAACACTATGTTGTAACGCCACCTCAGCACCATTATATTGAATTATTTTAAAAAATTCTTAAGAATTCAAAGTCGCGATGATGCTTTCCCAACGTCATAGCCCTCATATAAAGATTTTCATTTTTTATATATTTTTTTAAATTTTTAGGTTGCTATAATTTACTCGCCTTATAAAATATCATCCTCGATGTTTCATAGTAGAATAGGTCACTAGTTACATTAATCATAAAAATTGAATCATATAGCCCAAAATTCATTTTCTAGTAACAAATATGCATATGAATTTAATAAATCAGGTAGTATTTGGTGCAATGCAATCAAAGAAAGAATGATAATGCTTGCGATATTATTCAAAATAAGAAACCATACCAGTAGAATTAGCAGACACTTTATGTCGAGATGAATAAGTACCACTCATAGCCCCTTCATCTGTCTGAACAACTCCCTATCCATATCAAGGTAATGGATAATGTATCATCTTATTCCCATGACTACCACACCCAAGCTATTGCCCTATAACTCCATAACAGGGTCCTATATGCCTCTTCCACACTAGACACATTGTGGACTGAGGGCTTTTAAAGTATTGTCAATCCTTTTCTTAATACTTCACCCAATTTTTAGAATGGTTGAGGTTTTTTATCAGATGAATCCCATTCATATTGTATATTCAATTTATCACTAACCATTTGAGCAATGATATCGGCAAACTTTAATACACCTTTAGGTGTAATTATAAGGGCTCTTGTCCCTTGTTCAGTTATGATTTCCTTCCCTTCTGGCTCCAACTTTTCATGATCAGCTCAAAAGAGTTTTAGCATATAATGCATATACAATTATGTATGCAATAAGCATGTATGAATACAAAACATAATCTTATTTATATTGTGCTCATGAGCTTTGGTTGTTTTTCAATTCTTCCAACAATCATTGCTCTGATATCACTTTTATCGCACCCAAGAATCTAAGTCAAAATAATTACATGATTTTTTCTTTAAATTTAAACATCAACAAGAGATGAATATTTTCATACAAACAGAGAAATATAAATGACAAAAAATGTAAATGTATTTATATAATATTTAATATTTATAACTAATAAAAGCCCAAAATAATGTATTTATAATAGTTATGATACAAAATAAATTGGTTAGTCACTACTATATATCATGATGACAAAAGAATAATTATTAAGTGCATAATGAAAAACTAAGCACGTTGTCAAGAGCCTCCCTTCACATTATCCAACTCTAAACCATATAAATTCCATTGATGGTTTGCCATGGCCTTTGTGTGGTGTTTTTATTAGTAGAGGGGGAAAGGCCATGGCGGGATGAGGTTCCTGAGAGGAGCATCTTGTGTCATACTTAGGATCTATTGAAAGAATTAAATCCCTAAACCTAACTTTCTCAACCATAATACAAAATATTCTACAGCAAAAATAAATCATGTATAAATAAATATAACTTTCTCATTCTAAGTATTCCAAATTAATAAATATAAATAAAAACCATCTAAATTCTCATTAAAAAATAAACCATGTATAAATAATTCAACATAATTTGATTCTTTACATAAAAATATAAAAACTATATTACAAAATATCTTAACAGAAGAAATTCTAATATATGTGCTCCTACTGACCTCTACTCTATTGAGACTTTTTTTTTCTTAAATGGTTACAAATAAATAGAATGAGTATCCATAAACTTTATAGGCAAACCTAATTCCTATTATAGAAGTAAAAACTCGTATTTGTATTTTATTAATAAATGTTTAAATAGCAAAAAATAACTATTATTTTTCAAGAAACTTATTAGAAAACTCCGCCCCCCCCCCCCCCCCCCCCCCCCCAACATGTGTGTGTGTGTGTGTGTGTGTCTATATATATATACCTTTCTTTTACTTTCACATGGATGTCAGAATGTACTAGCTACTAGAATAGAACATATACTTCCATTTCTACTTTCATAGAAACATTAGAGTATGCTTGTACATAAATAAATGAATGTACTTATCAACATAATATTCTTTTATATGTAAACTAGATTTATTTACCAAAATATTATTTATATTGAACTTAATTCAACTTATTTCATTTAATAGAATATGCAACATATGAATTAGCATATGTGTAACAACCTAAAATTTTGAGAAATATTTTAAAATAAGAAATATAAAAATATGCTAATGAGTACACCAACACTGAGCTCTATGAAATTTATAAAAATTATTCAGTACATCAACGCTGAGGTGGCACTACGCATTGTGGTTTTACATGTAGCACTATGATGATGAATCAAGGGAGCGCCATGGTACTAGGCATTAAAAAGAGTGTTTATATATTTTATTATAAATATCCTTGCCATCCCACCTCCCACTCTTATCATTTTTGTTTCCTTATAGGGGAAGAAGTTGAGAAAAATAAGAGAAGGGGAAGATAAGAGTAGAGAGAGAAGAGAGAGGAAGCTCTCTCTTTGTCGCTTTTGTTATAAAAAGTATTATGATCAAAGTAAATAACATTCATTCTAAATTTTTTTAATGATTCTGATATCAACATAATTTCCCTCTTCCGAAATTGGTAAAAGTGCAATATCTCCCATTTTAACAATTTTTTATTATGTAATTTTTGGTATGTGATAGATATCATTATTTTGAATATTTTGACTGGCTTATATTAATTTTTTTATTGGATGGTTTAGCTTATATGGTATTTTAAATGAAAGGGTATGAAAATATTGGGTACAAAATGATCAAGTACAAATGTACTAAATTTGGATATGAGATATCTCACATGCATATGATTACCATTCATTTAGCATGGAGAAGAAGATGGAATATAGTTGGCTATTTGTGTGGTGTTTTTATTAGTAGAGGGGGAAAGGCCATGGCGGGATGAGGTTCCTCAGAGGAGCATCTTGTGTCATACTTAGGATCTATTGAAAGAATTAAATCTCTACACCTAACTTTCTCAACCATAATACAAAATATTCTCGAGTCTTTCTATATTCTTCACTCATGGGGAAGCTTCTCTTTACTGTGGGATTTGTTTTGGAGAGTTCCTATGGTAAGTTCAATCACCTGATTGTATTCATCAGTATTGATAGGACTGTTTGTGGGGTTCTAGTAAATTACCTATTATTCTCGACTATTATAGGCCCAAGGAGTATCAAAAAGGGCCTTCTCTTAGATCATGGGTTAAGGTTGCATAGCTAACTACTCATTTAAAGTTTATATTATTAAGCATCTCCTTTTAGAACCTCTATATGAAGATTCTTAGTTATTCACTAGGTTCTTGGTTTACATTTAATAGAATTTTGCAACTTTTAGTGGTTTCTGAGCTCTCATGAGCTTTATGATGAACAAACACATCAACTTAGGAAATGAGGGGGAAAGGCCATGGCGGGACGAGGGTTTTAAGGTAAAAACCTCCATGAACTTGAAGAGCCTCCTAATAGAGAAAAATCTTAACTCTAAAGAAATTTTCCATAAATTTCATTTCCTATACTAGCTAATAATGTTATTTAATTTTCTTTTGAGAAAGACGATGAAGGTTTGAAAGAATGGAAACTTTATCTTGTCAATTATTCTATTAGCAAATGTCCATTTTATGAGGCACTTCTCATTGTTATCAAACCCCTAGAAGTTGAAAGATACTTTAAATTTTTTATCTCTAAATTATGACTTTTTCTTTCTAAAATTCACTTCCACTAAGGATTTTGAAATGGCCTAATTTGGCAACCTGTGGTTCTTTTCCAAAAATTCAATTTTTTTTTTTAATGATTGGCAAACTTTAGACCTAAATGTGAGGTGTTTTCTTCCACTTCACTATGGATCAAAAGCTTGGATTTTCCTCTTAGCCTTTGGAATCTACAAGTAATTTAAAACTATATAGTTATAAAGACCAACCTCTGCCATAGATGCCTTAACTGTAAAAGAAAACCAATTTAACTTTATCATGTATGTATTCAAATTGACTATAAATCATCAATTTTGGAAAAAAACATCCCATCTATGTTGGTGGAAAAGAGCAAAAAATCAAGGTTTAGTGTGATTGGAAACATGTGTCTCATCCCCACTTTGGTTCCTTCATCCATCCCTCTAATCTTTATCCTACTAACCCAACTTCATCCTTTCATTCGCCCCTCCCCCCATATGGTTGTAGTCATAGTAGAAAGCCCATAAAGAAATCAGATAATCCAACCACATTTAGGTACTTCTTATAGTACTCTCTATATTATCCTCACAGATAACTCACCCTCTAATATTGAAGAGCCAAACCTTTCCAAAATTTCTCTTGATCCACTACTTACACCTAATCTTTGATAAACCTAAATAAGCCTATTGAGGAATCTTTGACTAATACAACCAATTCCTTAGCTATTAATCAGAATCCAAACAAATTCTCCATCCTTAACTCCATTGACATAATTGGCCAATCAAACCTCCTTAGGTGGCATCCTATATCTCAAGAAAACCTACAAGTAGTTAATAAAGCACATGACCCTTCCAAGGCCAAGAAATTGTCCACCAAATCTAATAAAGACCAATGAAATATGTTTCATTTGCCTCTTAGAAGGAGAGAGGCTTCAATGAAATTCATAGAGCCCTCATTTTCAAAGACATGATTCAATCCCATAAACTTGTCTTTTTTTGCATCTTAGAAACAAATATTAGCAATGCCTAAATGTCTAAAATATGGTTCTATAATATGCACAAATTTTTTAAAATGAAGGAAGCTTTAACAACTTTGACTCTTCTCAACCTAATCGAATTTGGGTTAAAAGGAATGCAGACTATATGTCCTTCATCCTTATCTACTTTGAGAATAAGATTATTCATGGATAGAACATTTGCTCTTTTGGAACCTCCTTTATGAATTCTATGGTTTATGCTTCCAATTCTTTGCATGAAAGGCCTTCCCTTTGAGACACTACCAAAAATTTGTAAATTAACTACAATTTTTGTGCTATTTTAGGAGGTTTTAATTGTTGTAAGGACTAGTGAAAAGTTGGTGGCAACCCTTATCCCTATAGGAAGATCTAGTACTTCAATAACATTATATTTGACACTATTGTCAAAGATTTTACTTATGTGGGTCTCTCTTAAACTTTGTTTAACAATAAACCAAATAATCCCATGCATATTAAACTAGATAGAGCTCATGTGAATAATACCTGGTTTCTCCTACTACGAAATTGAACTACTATATGGTTTAAGCACACCCCCTAAATTATTCACGTTGCCCAGCAATCTATGAATGGCCACATATTCATCTATTATGATGTTATGGTCTTCTTGGATTGTTCAAAGAGCAAATAAAATGGCTCACCCAATCAGAAGAAGACCATAAATTATTATTTTAGAAGATCAAGGGAAGAAAAACAATAATCATATAAGAGAAATTACCACCTCTCTTGATGTCAAAAACCCAACCTAAAGGGGTAGGTCTTATAGTGTTGAGCTATGATAGGCAAATCCCAATATCTAAATTTGAAATGTTTCAGATTATTTTCCAATATTCATTTTACATAAACAACAGACTATATAGCTACTAAAATATTCATAGTATTGAAAATAAATTCATCCACAAACTTTTTTTCAATTCACCAAATGACATATACACGTCTAGCTCATGGCTATAAAAAAGAGTGTAGAACAAAATATCAAAAAATTAAGCCATGATTGTATAAAATCAAAATAAAGAAATACATATAAACTCATATCATATCCTGAACTGCTAATCAACAAGCTCATTCACTTTCCTAGATCCTAAAAAGTAGAAGCAAAATCATAGTGAACTACAACAGCTCAAGCAGATCACAAACACCATTCTGATTTTCTAAATATTTTTTTATTAGATATCTTTAGAATAATTAAATGCAAATATATACAATATAATAAATCACAGCTCATGGGTCACATTTTTTTAAACATATCAAGGTGGTGCTGATGAAATTAAACATTTTCTTTCATTCAATATTAATGGATCCATGAACTTTTGCTACGTTGGGACCTTTAGTATAATGGCAATTCTTTATTTGATATGGTTGGTCCCTCCACCACACCATCTAATATGGATTCAAATGCTCGTATATCTAATTTTATTGGAAATAAAAGTTGGCTCTTCTCCCATCACTTCCAATTGTTGTTTCCCAAGCTATTTCTCCTATTCCAACTGCAGATGCTTCTATCATTGCTATGTGCTAGCTAGGCTTGATAACTCATTTTTAGAGATTTTATGATTCTATTCATTCCAATCTCACCCCTATTTCCTTAAAACTACAACTATTCTTATCAAAAGAAGTATTCCATCTCCGATTACTTGCGACTTGTGCACGCAAGAACCTGATAGCACCAACCACATTTTTTTTGTTCTTTCACTTTAGGGTGATTTGGGTGATCTTGCCACATATAAGCTCTCTTGCATCACTTGATATGACAAAAACATTAACTACTAATCACTTTCAACGATAGTATAGTACATATGCAAAGAAATAAACAACCAAAGATATTTAAATTGCATAAATAACATATATTCTCCTTGTTTTAAAATTAAAAAAAAATTTACTTTTTATATTTTATCCCTTGAGCACTACTTGTTTTTACTGAAGCTCCTGTTTTTTTTTTCCTTATATCCTTGGAGTTGTATTTTTATATTATATCATCTTATAAGTATCTTTTATAGTTAACTGCCCTCAAATTAAAAAGAAAAAAAAAACAAATAAGCAGTAAATTGTAAAAGAGAATGAACACTTCTCATGTATATAGTTTTTGAACACATCGAAGATGTATTTGATTAAAAAAAATATTTAAAATAAATTGAATATGTATGTCCAACACGCATCTTAAATATTTTATACAAAAAACTTTTTTGAAATATAATTTATTATATTTCAATTTTTATTTATTTTAAAAAATTAAATTTCTTATTTCCATTCAACATCCCCAAACCAATAGTCTGCACTCAATGCCACGTTTCCTAAATATTCCCATTTTTATTTAAATTTGGCGAATCATGACTAGGATTTCACAACAATGTTCAATGCTACCACAACATCAATTTTTGATTTCGTCACCATCCATATTTCAAAACAATCACAAAATCAATGTTTGACACTAGCAATTTCTACACCAAAAATCATCGCACATATGCTGTCTTGATATCTCATATTTGTCAAATATCATCTCAACATAAACAACCAACGTCATCTGAACATCAACGATCTATGCCAATTACACAACCATGCCCGACTTATGACAATATTATCATCTCCCTTCTAGATGCTTAAAACATGACATCAAAGCTCAACTCTCGACATCCTAATATTAATCATTTTTTTAAGTACAAATTATAGTTAAAAGAGTTATCTTCCAATAATGCTTAATATTCTACTTATTTAATTTCAACATATTATTTTTAAAATATAAATATAATAATATTGCGTCCAAACATTATTCATGTCCTATATTTTTAATAATTCACCTATCATGTATCTATGTCACCATTTCCATGTCTAAACATCATAGCTGCTAACGTTGCATTTATTTTCCATAAACTGTCAAGTAAACAAACCAAAAAACAAAGTAATTAAAAGTATCATGATATATAAACAAAATATTAATACAATAGAAAAATAAACAAATAATTATTAAAATAATAAATAATATACAAGAAAAATTATAATTATATTACATAAACTAATGAAAGGCTCAAACGTGATAGCAATTTTTTTCTAATTACTACTTTTAATGCATGGCCATTTCAATCATCAGCTGCAGCTGTTCTTGCAATGAAGAAGCTGATTCAGGGGCTGTTTATTTGTTGAAAGTAACCAGGATTTAAAATCTTAAATAAAAGATTTTGGATTCATAACCAAAGTACGTATTATTGGAATTTCCTTTTCTTGCCTTCATCTCTAAACAACGAGAAATTATTCTGTGTGGAATTTGGTCACAGAGGTGTGTTCGGTCGCTTACGTGGAAAGTAAAAATGTCAATTGACTCGCTCAACCCACTAAGGCCCGACCTGGGAGATAACGTTAAATTTAGGTTGGCGCTTCTTTTTTTTCAGAATTTGAGGCACGAATCACCGCAATATATAATGCTTTCAGCCAAAATTTTCGCAGAAAAAATGCCGATGAAGATGGAGATTGATCTGGATCTGGAGGAGGATGTTGGTTTTTATGAGCAGACAATATTTTCGCAGGTCTCAAAGGAAGCCGATAACTTGGAGAATGTCGACGTCCAGGAAACAAGCGCACATGAAGCAGAAACCTAAAACCAGTGCGACTGAACGAAAAGTTCAGCTTATCGGTAAAGTTCGCCTTCTACCAAGTTTTTTTTATAGCAATGTTGTAATTAAATTTCTTTACAGAGTCATTTTTTTGATGTAATTATTTTAGGATACAAAGATTTTTGATGTATTTATTCTGTTTAACAAAGATGCGTATTTTTATCAACAATGTACATAATGTTAAATTGTAATTGATTTTAAAAGAAGACTTGATGTTCCCTTCTTTTAAAGTATTATTGAGCTAGGGTACAATAATGAATTTGTAGTTCGATTTTCTTATTGCCAAGTTTTGTTGCGTATTAGTTGTGTATGTATTGCTTATTTGTTTGATATACATGGTGTATTATCTGCGTATTGATTTGGTATACATTGCGTATTAATTGCGCATATGTTGGGTTTTTATTGCGTATTGATTGCGTATTGGTTGCGTATTGGATGCGTATTGTTTTGCTTACTTACTGCTTATGGGTTGCGTATTGGTTGCGTATTGGATAATTCATTTATTGCGTATTTATCAGGATGTTTATGTTAATGAGAAAGATGCATATGAGGCTTATCGTAATTATGGCCAAAATCTTGGTTTTAGTGTTCATAAAGATCATCACAGTTACTGGCCAAATTCCAGAAATTTAAAATCCAAGGACTTTGTTTATTCAAAAGCTGATTTCAAGAAGTTGTCTGATCTTAATATCCAAAGGAAATATCGTAAATCAGATACCCGAACTGGTTGTCCAGCTATGATTAGGTTTACAGTGGATGAAGCTGGATATTGGAAAGTGAAAAAATTTATTGAAAATCACAATCATGATTTACCTAGGCCAGATGACCGGCATCTTCTTAGATCATGCAGGAATATGTGTGATGAAAAAGCATTTGTTCTTAAAGCAATGATAGATGCTGGGATAAGAACCATTGATGCATTTTCCTTCCTTGCTGATGAGGTTGGAGGTGTCGAAAATATTGAATTCACAAGGAGGGATGCGTACAACTTTATTCAAAAAATAAAAAGAGCAAAGATTGAACTTGGGGACACTAATACTTTGATTGAGTTATTTAAAGAACGTCAACTTAATGATAACATGTTCTCTTGGGATGTCCAGAAGGATGAATTTGATATATTGTTAAATTTTTTTTGGGTTGATGGGATTGGTAAGATAGAAATGACTGCTTTGGTGATGTGGTAATTTTTTATACAAGTTATAGACTTAATAAGTATAATTTGGTATGTGCACCATTTGTCAGGGTTAACAATCATTGGCAAAACATTTTGCTTGGGGTGATCTTCTTGTCCGAAGAGATAATTAAATCATTTACGTGTGTGTTTACAACTTTTGTTCGAATGATGGGTGATAAACAGCCAAAAACAATATATACAGATCAAGACCAGGCAATGGCTAGGGCCATAGAAGTTGCACTACCTCATAGTCGTCATAGACTATGCCAATGGCATATCCGTAAAAAGGCTCCATCAAAAGTATCATGCTACAATACCAACAACAAAGTCAAAGGCCTCTTCAATAAGTGCTTGAGCAGATGTGACTCTAAGGAGTTTGAGAATGCATGGGTTGAATTGATCATACAAGGGAACCTCCAAGATCATGTTTGGTTGCAGGATCTTTATATGATAAGGAATAACTGGTCAACAGCCTTCAATAAGGATTATTTTAGCATGGACATTCTATCCACACAACGTAGCGAGTCTACTAATAATGTGTGTCATGGCATTTCTAAGCCCACAAATTCTATAACTGATTGCTTTCTGGGTTTAGAGAAGGTGATGAGGAATTGGCGTCGGAATGAACAGGATGAGGATTATAGATGTAGCCAGTTCGAAATAGAACCTGTAATAAAAAACTGCTCAATATTAAAGCAAGCTGCTCAATTTTATTCAAAGAAAATATATTCATTTTTTTAACAAGAATTTTTACAATGTGTTGGTGTAATGAGTGTAGAGCTTGAGTCTAGTGATTCTTCTAAATTTTTTGTCTATTACACAGAGAAAAAGGATCACTCTAAACCATGGGTTATTGATTTTGATGCACAAAATGGTAACATTCAATGCTCCTACAGAAAGTTTGAAACGATGGTTTTATTGTGTTCTCACTGCATAATAGTTTTGAGGCAAATGGCTATTGGGAAAATCCTCGAGAAGTACCTACTGTTGCGATGGTCAGCACGAGCTCGACAAGATATATATTCTGGTCTAAATTTGAAAGAAAATTCTCATAATAGCTCTGAAGCTAGTAGTGAATTCATATTCAGAAATTATATCAGCAGGTTTGCATATGAAATGAGCACACGAGCGCAGCTGAATGAGGAGGGTGAAGAATTCCTATTGGCTTCGATAAGGGATACATCTGAAAAACTCGATTTGATTGTTTATGGGAAGATAAAGACATATAAGTCTACACAGGGTGGCAATGTACAACTGAAAGATCCTCTAAAGCGTAGGCCTAAAGGCATATCCAATGCTAAGCTGAAAAGCCACTGGGAGAAGAAGCCAAAGAGTATGATTTCATTTTCTGACTAATTTAATTTATCTTTATTGTGACATATTGTTATTAATTTTTTTAACAGGGAAACCACCAGTGAAGAAAAACACAACAAAAATTCCTACTCCTTCAAGCATGCCCGAATGCTTAACGGAGGATTTCATAAATTCTGTACACTCCAAGCAACCATCAGCTCAACTGTGTAATTTTACAAGCATGCCCGAATGCTTCACTGAGGACTTCATAAATTCTATACAGTCCAGTCTGCCATCTCCAGCTAAGCAGTACAATTTCACAAGCATGCTGGAATAGTTAACGGAGGACTTCATATCACAATCATGTCCGTCTAGTCAGGCATCAGTACAGCAGTTCACAAGCATGCCCGAGTGCATGATCGACGATTTCATAGCCGGGGAACCGTCCATTCAGCCATCAGTAAAGCGAGCAAAGCATTCTAATTTCACAAGCAAACCCAAATGCTTCACTCAGGAACATATAAAAGGTGTACGTTCAAAAAAGCCATCAGCAATGTACCTGAAGTTGATGATGGATATCGTTAAATCAGAAAATTCTATGTAATAAGAATATTTGTATTATTATCTTTATGATGGATATAAGCAATGTAATTCGAATTTAATAAATTTTTTTAAGAACAAAACAATTTCTGTGATTTGCGTATGGATGGCGTATTTCGTGCGTACATAATGCGTATAATAAGCGAATTACTGTGTATTTCGCCAACCCATAGAAATCCCTATTTATCACAAGGAATGAATGTTCAAAGGCAGAGAAACCCAATATTCAACGCTTCCTGACTCTTTTGTTCACGAGACGAAGAATCCAATCACCTTTGATTCTCCCTATACTACAATGATTGCTAAACTAGTGAAGCATAACACCCACACTCTATAACCATCAATTGTGTAACACAAGGGTGTACACAAATACTATGTACCATTGAGAAATTTTTTATAATCATTTTATAACGATGGTAAAATGCATATTTACATGATTCATACTGAAGGAAAGTATCGAATCAATTAAATTCAAATTTAATAAAAAAATTTAAGAATAAAACAATTTTTGTGATTTGCATATGGATGGCGTATTCCGTGCGTACATAATGCGTATAATAAGCGTACTTACTACGTATTTTTCCAACCCATAGAAATCCCTATTTATCACAAGGAATGAAAGTTCAAAGGCTAAGAAACCCAATATTCAACACTTCCTAACTCTTTTGTTCACAAGACGAAGAATTCCAATCACTTTTTATTCTCCCTATACTCCAATGAATGCTAAGCCAGTGAAGCATAACACCCACACTCTAGAACCATCACTTGTGTAGCACAAGGGTATACACAAATACTATGTACCATTGAGAAATTTTTTATAATCATTTTATAACGATGTTAAAATGCGTATTTACATGATTCATACTGAAGGAAAGCATCGAATCAATTAAATTCGAATTTAATAAATTTTTTTAAGAACAAAACAATTTATGTGATTTGAATATGGATGGCGTATACCGTGCATACATAATGCATATAATAAGCGTACTTACTGCATATTTTGCCAACCCATAGAAATCCCTATTTATCACAAGGAATGAATGTTCAAAGGCCGAGAAACCCAATATTCAACACTTCCTGACTCTTTTGTTCACGAGACGAAGAATTTCAATCACCTTTGATTCTCCCTATACTCCAATGAATGCTAAGCCAGTGAAGCATAACACCCACACTCTAGAACCATCACTTGTGCAGCACAAGGGTGTACACAAATACTATGTACCATTGAGAAATTTTTTATAATCATTTTATAATGATGTTAAAATGTGTATTTACATGATTCATACTGAAGGAAAGCATCAAATTAATTAAATTCGAATTTAATAAATTTTTTTAAGAACAAAACAATTTCTATGATTTGCGTATGGATGGCGTATTTCGTGCATACATAATGCGTATAATAAGCGAATTACTGCGCATTTTGCCAACCCATAGAAATCCCTATTTATCATAAGGAATAAATGTTCAAAGGCAGAGAAACCCAATATTCACGCTTCCTGACTATTTTGTTCACGAGACGAAGAATCTAATCACCTTTGATTCTCCCTATACTACAATGATTGCTAAACCAGTTAAGCATAACACCCACACTCTAGAACCATCAATTGTGTAGCACAAGGGTGTACACAAATACTATGTACCATTGAAAAAAAAATTATAATCATTTTATAACGATGTTAAAATGCGTATTTACATGATTCATACTGAAGGAAAGCATCGAATAAATTAAATTTGAATTTAATAAATTTTTTTAAGAATAAAACAATTTCTGTGATTTGCGTATGGATGGCGTATTCCGTGCGTACATAATCCATATAATAAGCATACTTACTGCGTATTTTTCCAACCCATAAAAATCCCTATTTATCACAAGGAATGAATGTTCAAAGGCAGAGAAACCCAATATTCAACGCTTCCTAACTCTTTTGTTCATGAGACGAAGAATCCAATCACCTTTGATTCTCCCTATACTACAATGATTGCTAAACCAGTGAAGCATAACACCCACACTCTAGAACCATCAATTGTGTAGCACAAGGGTGTACACAAATACTATGTACCATTGAGAAATTTTTTATAATCATTTTATAATGATGGTAAAATGCGTATTTATATGATTTATACTGAAGGAAAGCATCGAATCAATTAAATTCGAATTTAATAATTTTTTTTAAGAAAAAAATAATTTCTGTGATTTGCTTATGGATGGCTTATTCCGTGCATACATAATGTGTATAATAAGCATACTTACTGCGTATTTTTTCAACCCATAGAAATCCCTATTTATCACAAGGAATGAATGTTCAAAGGCCGAGAAACCTAATATTCAACGCTTCCTGACTCTTTTGTTCACAAGACGAAGAATTCCAATCACCTTTGATTCTCCTTATACTCCAATGAATGCTAAGCCAATGAAGCATAACACCCACACTCTAGAACCATCACTCGTGTAGCACAATGGTGTACACAAATACTATGTACCATTGAGAAATTTTTTATAATCATTTTATAACGATGATAAAATGCGTATTTACATGATTCATACTGAAGGAAAGCATCAAATCAATTAAATTCGAATTTAATAAATTTTTTTAAGAACAAAACAATTTCTGTGATTTGCATATGGATGGCGTATTCCATGCATACATAATGCGTATAATAAGCGTACTTACTGCGTATTTTTCCAACCCATAGAAATCCCTATTTATCACAAGGAATGAATGTTCAAAGGCAGAGAAACCCAATATTCCACGCTTCCTGACTCTTTTGTTCACGAGACGAAGAATTTCAAACCACTTTGATTCTCCATATACTCCAATGCATGCTAAGCTAGTGAAGCATAACACCCATATTCTAGAACCATCACTTGTGTAGTACAAGGGTGTACACAAATACTATGTACCATTGAGAAATTTTTTATAATCATTTTATAACGATATTAAAATGCGTATTTAAATTATTCATACTGAAGGAAAGCATCGAATCAATTAAATTTGAATTTAATAAAATTTTTTAAGAACAAAACAATTTCTGTGATTTGCGTATGGATGGCGGATTCTGTGCGTACATAATGCGTATAATAAGAGTACTTACTACGTATTTTGCCAACCAATAGAAATCCCTATTTATCACAAGGAATGAATGTTCAAAGGCAGAGAAACCCAATATTCAACGCTTCCTGACTCTTTTATTCACGAGACGAAGAATTCCAAACCACTTTGATTCTCCATATACTCCAACGAATGCAAAGCTAGTGAAGCATAACACCCATATTCTAGAACCATCACTTGTGTAGCACAAGGGTGTACACAAATACTATGTACCATTGAGAAATTTTTTATAATCATTTTATAACGATGTTAAAATGCGTATTTAAATGATTCATACTGAATGAAAGCATCGAATCAATTAAATTCGAATTTAATAAATTTTTTTAAGAACAAAACAATTTCTGTGATTTGTGTATGGATGGCAGATTCTGTGCATACATAATGCGTATATTAAGCGTACTTACTGCGTATTTTGCCAACCAATAGAAATCCCTATTTATCACAAGGAATGAATGTTCAAAGGCAGAGAAACCCAATATTCAACGCTTCCTGACTCTTTTGTTCACGAGACAAAGAATTCCAAACCACTTTGATTCTCCATATACTCCAATGAATGCTAAGCCAGTGAAGCATAACACCCACACTCTAGAACCATCAGTTGTGTAGCACAAGGGTGTACACAAATACTATTTCATTATGAAAATTTTTATAATCATTTTATAACGAGGGTAAAATGAGTATTTACACGATTCATACCGAAGAATTGGATCGAATCAATTAAATTCGAATTAAATAAATTTTTTGAGAAAAAACAATTACTTTGTTCTGCGTATGGTATGTGTATTCAAGGCGTACCTAATGCGTACTCAAGGCGTATAGTATGCGTACTTTGAAAACCCATAGAAATCCTTCTTAATCCCAAGGAATGAAGGTTCAATGGTGAGTTGAAATCAAGGAATTTGAGTTGCATATGGTTTGCGTATGTAATGAGTCTGAAATGTGTTCACAAAGCGTAAAGAGTGCGTATTTTGCAAAACCAAAGAAAAATCACTTGTGTTGCACAAGGGTGTACACATATACTATGAATTCTTGTGTAAATTTTTATAATCATTTTAAAATCATCCTAAAATGTGTATTTAGATGATTCATATTGAAGGAATGCATTGAAACAAATAAATTTTAAGTAAATAATTTTAAAAAAAAAATCAAAGAATTTTCGTTGCGTATGGTTTGCGTGTGATATGCGTCTGTAATGTGTACACAAAGTGTGTATAATGCGTATTTACTAAATGTAAAGAAAAACATTTTATGAACAGATATTTACAAAAATAATTTACATATATCTGTTATTTACACAAAAATACTATATGAAAAGTTCATTTCAAAGCTGTACAGAACAATGCATATGAGAATTCTACCCTATATTTTGGCATTTTTTCCTGCCAATCTTTACTGTCTCTCCACTTGGACTTGTTTAGTTGAATAATATTTTCCATGTATTTGCAGACAAATATTCCGCAATCTGTATTGTTGGACTGAGTTGGCGTCTTCTTGATTGTCTTGAATCTCCATTTGTTGATGTTTTCATCAAAAGCTTTTTTGCAATCCCCATATAAGCTTGCAATCTGAACAATATATGGAATAGAATTTAGTTCACTGAAAAATAATTTCAAAAAATTTCATCAATATAAGCTTACAATCAAACTCACAATTTTTATAGAAATATTTCTATGCATAGGGTTGGGAACAGAATCGTAAAATTCCCACTTTTTCTGATTTCGGTAACCAACCAGAAGGGTCTAGTGCGACCCGTCAATAATTGGATTAAGTATAATGTTGCATGAATGAACAAAACTGTAGTTTACGTGTTCGATGAACAATTTTAAACTTTCATCCTTCAACTTGTAATGCTGCAAGAATTAAATATAAGAATAAAATAGTCGAAATATATAATTATGTATAAAATAAATTAGATACTAACTCAATACATTGGTGAGATGTATAGAAATTTATGATACTTTTCTGGTGAAATTTTAGTCTTCTCATTTAATAAAATGGCAAAGGAATCAACATGGTCATTGTCAAGGTAACCGTCGGATAATATTTCTTCCATCCCACATCTTGAAATTATAACGTTCACAGCTTCAAATATTGGCATGCTACTAAAATCATTAAACAAAAAATACGCATTAGGTACGCATATAAAACAAATTTCCTATGCAATCAATATGCACAAATGACACAATCCATACGCACACAATACGCAAACAAAATACCTGTCAAGATATTTCTTTATGTTCTCCCTGATAAAAAGTTCTTTCTCTGGACTCAACGTCTCCAAGCCATTGAAGTTCACTTAGGACTAGCAGGGAAACCCTTTACTATAACATTATCAACATTGATTCCTTCTTTTGGTTGTGAAACTTTTTGGGCAGGTTCTTTTTCCGGAGGTTCATTTGGTGATGGTTCTTGGGTAGGTTCTTCTGGTGATGGAACAATTAGGGATGTTTCTACTTGGGAAGGAACAATTTGGGTTAGTTCTTCTTGGGGAGGTTCTTCTTGGGGATGTTCTTTTTGGGATGGTTCCACTTGAGAATGTTCTTTTGGGGATGGTTCTACTGGAGGAGGTTCTTTGGCAGGTTCTTCTTTGACAGGTGATGTTACTTGATGGGATGGTTCTACTAGGGGAGGTGCTTTGGGGGATTGAACTTTCTGTGATGGCTCCTCTTAGGCAGGTTCTTCTTGGGGGTGGTGTACCCTTTTTCGCTTCTTATTTTTCTTTGGGATTGATTTTATATCTAATTTCTGTTTTTTGTAAACCCTTTCAGCAGCCTGGGTCATCTCTTGGTCAGCAGCCTTGGTCATCACAACATCATTGATTTTCTCTGGGGCGTTGATCTTTGTGTGTGATATCCGAATATTCTTCATTATATGGGGAATGAATGATGATGAAGAGGGAGTAGCTTGCTGATCAGCATTAAGATTGCCTTGAATAATATAATTTTGGAGCTTGTTATCAATAAGATCCACTCTTTTCACAATTTGATCAAAATTCTTGCTCAACCTAGCTTCAAGTTCTTGGAAGAGATTTTTGCAGGTATCCTGGACAAATTTTATTATTTTCTCTTCCAGACTAGTTGATTGGGGTTGGTGGGGAGATTTGGGTTCGGGTTGCTGGGGAGATTTGGGTTCGGGTTGCTGGGGAGATTGGGGGGGAGATCATGTTCAGGTGTGTTGAAACGAATGGGAGAATGAGGTCTTGATGGATATATTTTTATTCCCAGAAGATTAGCTTCTTCAGGGGTAACTCCTTGGATGTCAACGAAAATCTGTGAAAAATTAATTTGTAAGCAAATTTGTCATCAAATAATTTCATTATTGTGTATCTATACGCATTATGTACGCAAGACATATGCGAAACATACGCACCCCATACGCACGCCATACGCAATATGTAAGCAATATTTTCACAATATATACATGTTTTCTCTTTAAATTAACAAATAATTTAGCTGTCTTCTCAGTATTATATATTATGTCATCAGCCCATCGAATGAAATAGGGCCTTCTCTCAGGGTACTTCGAGTAATGAATTGATGTGTGCTCTAGGAATCAAACCTGCATAAAATAAAAATAAATTTTAGCAAATCAATCAATCAAATTAAATGTTAAATTAGAATTATTTTAGCACTCACAATTAGCAGAGGCACAAAACTATTGATGTACCATGCTGGCTTGTTGTTGGAGATCTTCATAGAAACATTATTAAATTCTTCTACCATACATTCCCAAATCGACCATGCACAGTTGATTGATGAAAAATCATCAACATTATTTGATATTGTTTTTAACAACCTTGGGACTTTGAAGTTGCTTTGTTGGAAAAATAAATTTGAAACTAAATACATAATAAAAGTTTTCAACATTGTCTCGGGGTACTCTCTCTAGTCAACTCAAACATTTCAGTCTTTATATCCTTGGAAGTGATGGTTGAAGTGGGCAATGTAAGCCATGTAATCACCTCACCTTTGTTAGGAAGACCAGTTAGGAGGGTCACTTCTTCAGCTGTGAAAGGTAAAACATGACCCTCTATAATAAAACTTTGTTTTTGAATATTCCACATTATAAATCAATGAGGCGTTCTGTTCGAATCCAGAAAATTTAAGAAATTGGTAAATATTAAGGCTCTTCAATTTCAGGAGGAATTATCTCGGACAACGTATCACAAAATGTTCTAAACGTGGAAACATAGCAGCGATACGATATAGGACGAACGTAAATCTGCATAAATTAAAAAAATAAAATTAATTACGCATATAAAACGCAATCTATATACAAACCATACGCATAGTATACGCATTATATAAGCATAATATACGCAAACCATATGCATAGTATACGCATACGGTACGCAAAGAGTACAAAAAATATCAACAGAAATCAATAATTATTTACGCTAATCATTTTTCTTTATTGGAAGTTTATTTTTATGATTTAAGATCCAAATGATTTATTACAAAATGGTAGGGTTTAAGTCTTCAACATATACACGAAAAATAAGCATACAGAATATACACATAATATACAAAGAATATACACAGAAAGAACGTAAAAGATGAGATAAATATAATCTTTTATCGTTCTCGTTCTCGTAATGATTTTTTTTTTCTTCGAAAAATACGCATTGAATATCAAAGAAATACGGAGTACAGTTTATGTCAATGTAAGAATTAACGTACATTTTTCTTTGCTAGTGAATCCTTTCCCTTCTCCATTTGAGCAGAAGAGATTGCTGGATGTTTTTTAGAAGAAATTTTTGTAGAAACAAAAAACCTCGGGAGAACTGGAGCAAATGGCCGAAACGTGAAAATGTAAAAAAAAATTCGTCTTTTCATCTTTTTACTGTTAAATTCGATGGGCGGGCGGGTGTTTCGAAGTCTGCAATAAACGAGTCGGGTCTTAACTTTCCACATAAGCACAACACGCGTAATGTTTTTATTGGCAACCGAACACACCTCTGTGACCGGATTCCACACAGAATAATTTCTCCTAAACAACAAAGGTCCTACTTTTTCAGAATGTTAGGAAGGAGCAATGTTTGGAAATGTTTTGTTCCCTGAGTGAGCTTAGATAAGCATTAGTTGAATAAGAAAGGGTCGTAGAGATGCCAAATTAAATCATACTGCAGCTTGCTTGCTTGAACAAGTTATGCTGACAAGCTTACAATGAAATTTTAATGGATTTGGCTTTGGATTGCTAGTGCTCTTATGTTGTATAAATTTAGTGCAACTGATCGGTAAACTATGGCTTCATTTGGGACAGCTTACCCACAACTTTCTGAAGCAGCTTTTTAGTACAATTTTTTTTTAGTTTAAAAAAAAAATTGTACTGAAATGTTGTTTTGAAAGCAGTAATAAAGTCATCTCAAACGAAGCCTATGTTTAGAGTGATAATTATGGCGCAAACCCAAGAGTGCTTTACATTGGATTATTTAATGAAATAAACTGAATAAATCATTTTACACATCTGAGCTCTACAAAATAACATTACCTGTACCATTTCTTTTTTTTTTCTTTTGCACCAATTCAGCGACAAAACATATCATTCTATGGCTTTTACTCGACAGAAGCTGCATTTGCTTGAATAGTTAAGATAATGCGGGGCTAAAGTACTATGTATAGGCTTTATGGCAATCTTCAAGATGATTACATAGAAAAAATAAAAGGGAATTTATATACATAGCACTCAAAGTATTAGATGTATATATTGAACATATAAATTTAATTATTATTGAAAAAAAAAGCACTCCAGTAATTGAACCTTGATGACATAGATGAAGTTGCAACTGCTCTCACGACACAAGCTTACAGGGAGGGTCAAATGGAGCTGGGTAGAGGGTGGTCAGGCATGGAGAAACGCCCACCACGCGGGTTTTATGGATTTCTGATGCCCTGCTCGTTAAATTTCATGCCTCCAGCTGCTAAGAAGGCAAATGCAATGTCCGTTTATATATATATATATATATAACATACTGTTGACTCTACCCACCATTGTGTACCACCCACAATCGGTTCCAATGGGAGCTTGAGTAGCGACCCACCGCAACTTCATCTTTATTGTTGAGGTTCCATTAACATAACATTATTTTTTATAAATAATAACGTTCAGGTGCTAAATATGTAAATCAAGTAATTTTAAGCGCTTTGCATGTAAATCCACAAAAAATTATAAAGAGATCCTAAAATAAATTATAACAAAGCAGTATTGATAATCAATGGACCTATTTTGAAATTTGCATTATATATATGAAGTATTTGCATTGCACTAATCTCAAACTATATTGAATAATTTTCTAGTCAGACTCCTGACATAATTTTTTCAGATGACATACATTGAAAGCATAAAAAATCAGTCTGATTGATTAATATCCTTCAGTGCAATTGTTAGATTGGGCTCCTCCTGGACCGGCTCTTGGCTGATTTTGGAGGGGATTAATTAAGAAATATTTTCTAATTGAATAAGAGAGATTTGGGGGCTGATTTGGAGGGAATTAATTTAAAAATATTTCCAAATTAAATAAGACAAATTTGGGGGCTGATTTGAAAGGGATTAATTAAGAAATATTTTCTAGTTGGAGAGGGCTGATTTGGAGGTGAATTAATTAGGAAATATTTCCTAATTCAAAAGGACAGATTTAGGGCCGGATTTGGGAGGACAATAATTAAGGAAATTGTTGACCCGTCTGCTGTACCGAAAAGACAAAAGAAAAAAAATCGTGCGTACCTCGCTGCTATCCCACGACCTATGCACGTCGCTCGCACGATCGACATCCCATCTCCCACGACTCTGCCGCGTTGTTAAAATGAGCACGAAGGGCTCTCGTTTGCGTTTCTTCCTCCTCTCCCGATTCTCCCTCTCTCTGTTCGACTCCGCTCCATCAACGACATTTCGATCGGAGGCAAGAACTGGAGCTCGTTTACGGTGAAGATAACATTCTCCCTTTGGCGCTTCTTCTCCGGCGCCTCCATTGCTGTTCGACTTCGCTGCTTCGACGACGTTCCCCTCCCTGTCGGACGGAAGTTACGACACTTTGATCAGGACAAGAACGGGAGACTCGCCGGCGGTGATCGTAACTTTCTCCCTTTCATTAGCTACTTCGCCTCCTCCATTGCTGTTCAACTTCGCTGCTTCCAACGACTTTCCCTTCCTGCCGGATTGGAAGTTACCGCATCTTGATTGGAAGCAACAACTAGGGCTCGGTTGCTGTGAAGGACCGAAAGTTACGACAATTTGATCGGAAAGCAACAACGGGAAGCTCGCTTGCAGTGAAGTAACTTTCTCCCTTTCGTGACTGGTCGACTTGGCTCCGGCGACGACTTGCCCTGCCTGTAGGATCGGAAGTTACTACATTTTGATCGAAAGCAAGCAGGGGAGCTCGCTGGAAGTGAAGGTAACTTTCTCCCTGCTCGCGCGCTTCTCAGGCCAAATCCCGTGAAGCCACCGAACTGAGAGACAGAGAGAGAGGGAGAATTTCTTTTTTATTATTATTATTTATTTTTATTTACTTAATTATAATCTTATTAATTAAGTATAATTAATTAAAATTTTTATTTTTAATTAATTATAATTATTATAATTAATTATATTTAATTCTAATTAAATTATTATAATTATTTTAATTAATTATAATTAATTTTTTTAATTAGAGTTAATGTTAATTAATTAAAATAAGATTAATTATTATTAATTAATTTTAATTAATTACAATTTGTTAAAATTAAATAAAATTAATTAGTTATAATTAATTATGGATTAATTATAACTAATAATTTTAATTAAATTTAATAAATTTTAATTAATTAGTTTAATTAATTATGATTAATTAAAGTAATTAATTAAAAATAATTTATTAATTAATTTATAATTAATTAATATTAATTATAATTAATTAAATAATAATACTTGCTCTTGCTCTACCTCGATCGTTGTATACCTGACCTCGTCGACGCTGCTACCCCCGCCGGACTTCAAGGTATAAGTTTTGAAACCTTGGCTCTATCTCTTACCTCGTCCCGTGTGTCGAGTCGGCGGTCTGCCTATACACGCTCTTGTAGCGTGGTGGGAGGGGCAACCGGCGCGACACCTACGACAAGGTAGGCGAGCGACCTTTGGTTCCGGATCTTGCCTCGACTTCCGTGCCCACCTCCGCCGGACTTCAAGGTATAAGTTTTGAAACCTTGGCTCTATCTCTTACCTCGTCCCGCGTGTCGAGTCGGCGGTCTGCCTATACACGCTCTCGTAGCGTGGTGGGAGGGGCAACCGGCGCGATACCTACGACAAGGTAGGCGAGTGACCCTCGGTTCCAAATCTTGTCCTCGAGCCTCTTCCACCTCCACCGGACTTCAAGGTATAAATTTCTAACTCTACTCCCGTCCTCGACGTTTGCAGCGGACCGGAGAACCACCTATACGCGCTCTTGTAGCACGGTAGGAGGGAGCCCGGTGCGACGCATACGACGAGGTGGGAGAGCCCTATACACGCTCTTGTAGCGTGGTGGGGAGTCACTGCTGTTCTGGTACGGATACTGCTGAAGGCCCCATACACGCTCTTGTAGCGTGGTGGGATGAAATTTTGTACGGCCGCGGTGTCCAAGGACACCTACCATACACGCTCTAGTAGCGTGGTGGGAAGGCCCAGCTCCCCAATTTTCCCCCAAACGGGGGATATGTCGGGGTGCTGCCGAAATTTTCACTGAAATGTACAAAGACTTGAACAATTTGAAGACCTTCTTGGGCAACATTGTAGAAGAACTGTACTCAGACAATAATACACAGAAATTGAACTAAATGAGCAGAGGACTTGTACGAAGAACAGAGAGCTTGTGGACCTAAACCTGAACAAAATCTAAATGATTTTTAAAATCAAGCTCAAATGAAATCAAATCCAAATAAAAAAAATGATACTGAACTTGCAAGAACTTCAAAAGATCCCAGTAGACTTTGAACAAGCACTTGAACTTGTTCTTGGAACTCGAACTGTGCAACATCAGGGGACCCGAACATAGAACTCAAACTCAAGTGAGCTCTAACATGAATTGAACAAAATTTTAGAAGGCCTGAACTCAAATGAGAACTTCATTGAAATAGAACCTGAACTCAAGTGAAATACAACGGATCTGAACTCAAAGCAGAAGCGTGTGAACATTGAATTTGAGTTGGGCAGTATCAAGTGGAGCTTGAATACAACGAACTCCTACAATAGTTCCTACGAGATCAAATGCACCACACTTTCAAGGACAATGAGGGAGACTCAAGCATGAGTTGAACTTTGAACTCGGGTCCGATGGAATACATAGAATTAGGACTTTGGGTGAATGAACCAATCAGAGTCTAAATGCACAGTTTTCTAAATTAATAGCAAGCTACAAGCGGGGGAAGAAATCCCGGTGCACACAAAAGATGTGTTAGTTTCTACAACAATCCCTACAAGTGCTTGTTGATTGAGAAGGCAATATGGGAAATCAATAATGGAAGAAACGTCCCCTACAAGCAAGTGCAATCATCAAACCACCTGAGATTGGTGAAAGGTGGTTTCAATACAAAAGCAAGGGCTCTCCTACAAATACCGCTAGGGGGTCGTAGCAAGTACAACGGATCCCTACAAATGAGTACAAACCACTTGTGGATAACAACAGTGTATTGAAAGAACAACGAATCACTGTGGACACAAGTACAGGTATCACCTACGACAGCGGTGACCAAAATCTCCAAGTATGCTGAGTACAAAGATGGCTCGATGTACGAAAAAGAACACCTCTTGCAGAATGGAAGAGATGTTTGAACAAATCCGAGCTAAACTTCCCGGTGTTCCAAAATCCCTAAATTCAAGAGAAAAACAGTTCTGGTGCCTACAAACACCGGAAATAACAAGTCTGCTAAACTGAAAATCCTAAAAAGAGTTTTCGCCAAATCAGCAATCATTGGTTCAAAGTCCAGAAAGTCTTTCCCCGGTGAATGAGAAAGGGGGAGTCAATATCAAGATGCACGCCACCGGATCTGCAACACTTATGCAAGCAGACAGAAGGCGTCTACAACCTACTACAATATATCGCCACCGGATCTGCAACATTCGTACAAGCAGACAGAAGGCGTCTACAACTACAACGTCACGCCACCGAATCCGCAACATTTGTATTAGCGGACAGAAGGCGTCTATAAATACTTCCAAAATACCCCTGCACGTGCACTATAAATTGTATACACATAGGTACACAAAGGAGTAAAAGCAATCATACAACCCGCATGGGCCCCGACGAGCGTGTTATTGGTACACACGTGACGTTTAGGGATGCTGGCGCGGGTCAATAAGTGAATTCAGGTTCGAACCTGATCCTTCTATACGGATCAACAGAAGTCGACAGGGTTCGAACCTCCAAACAAATATACGGTTGTGGCGACCGATGTATTTGTTTCAATACATTCATATTAGGCCTTCAAGGCCTACAATCAAAAGAATTCACTAACAAAAGGCACCAAGCCTACGAGAACCCAATCCTCCTAAGCAATCAGATAGGAGTAGACAGGGTTCGAACCATCAGATAAATATGCGATCACAAAGCCGACCGAAATATTTATCTTATACATTCATATTAGGCCTTCAAGACCTACAATCAAGAAATTCATTCAAACAAAGGCACGAAGCCTACGACAAACCCGATCCTCTGTCGACAGTCAGATAGAGTTGACAAGGTTGAATCAACAAATGGAAATGACCCCCGCACCCCGATGATGGCCGTGTTGAATGAAGATCTCAACCGGAGGGGTTCATAAATATTTTTAAATGTCTCCCACAAGTCCACATAAAATCCTAATTCTACAAATCCCAAATTCCAAAATATTTAAAAATGAAATAAATCCATCAAACTATTTAAAGCAAAATCCATCCGCCCTCCGCAACAGTCTGTCGGGGTGGACAAATTCAAATAAACTCTAGCTCACAAAGAGCCAAATGCCTAGTCGAAAATATCACTAGGATCCATTCTCAAACCATCTCCTGTCAGTAAGGACGTGGTACGTGTCCTCTAACCGGCGGTTGACCGCTAAATGGCCACCGCAGGATAAACGGTTACGACGACCCGGGGCCCTCTGAACCGAGTGGTTTTGTCGTCAAATGGCACCACGAAATACCGGTTATGGCCATAGCCAATACGCTCCTTATTGGCATCAAATCCTTGAGATATGAATCAATAGGATATGATCGATAGGGCACAAAGCCCTCTGTAAGCTAAGGTGGATTCAAATTTGTCCCCTTAGACAAACATCTAACCCAGGTCTACAAGGTCCCCTTGGACGAAGCAACCCATGGCTGCCGACAAGGATCCTTCTGTCAGGTTGGGTCGACTACCTCCTCTGACTAAGTAGACCAGGGACCACGATGGCCCGGGACGACGGAACCATGGGATCTTGATCGGGCCCATCATCCATTCCCCCACCATCCGCTTTAAGTGCTAGATGGTGAAATTTCAAGTTTTAAATTTCCAAACTTTCAACTCAATTCCTCAATTTCCAAATCCAACCCATTGCTGCTACTATATGCCAGATAACACGTATCTCTACGTATCTAATTGATGACTAGCCTTAATCGAAAGTTCTCTCTCGTGATCGGGAGGGGTAATTAACTATAGGGGCTTGCGCCTATAGGAAACCAGAACTCAGATCATAAAGTCCTCACAAAATGAGGGCGAAATCTCTGGGTAGTGTCTTATCTACAAACCCATCTGCCTTCCAAAATTTACCTCGGAACTTAGTTCGTTAAAACTCCCTCGCCGAATAAGAAAAGCGAGCGGAGGCCGGGGCCGAATTTTCGGAGCCCACAGAAATAAGATAAATTTGGGAGGGAGTTGAGGGAGGGTTGTTTGGGTATTTGTCATATATTGTATGCTTTGAATAAGGGGTTTTTCCTAGGGTAAGGGTTATGTATTGTTTGCTGAAATTAGATTGTTTTTTTATAGTATTTGGGGTCTAGCCGAAAGCTAAAGATTTGAGAGAGTCGGATCTTCCTTTCCAATTGAAGATACACTTTTATCTTGTATTTTTTTTTCATAAAACTTTCAATAAAAAAGTATTCTTGTGTGTTCTATTTCTGATTTTCTTATTGTTGGTTTTCTAAAATTGCTGAAATCAGATTTCAACCAAGGTTTTTTCTAAATTTCTACAAGTACTTCTTATCAAATCGGTATCAAAGCAATTTCCTGGGCTGAAATAGAAGCCTTCCTCGCTGATTTCAGCAGCATTTCCTCTCTAATCTTAATGTTTTTTGTTGTTTGGAGGCCAGATTCATATCAAAGTTGTTTTTTGCTAGGGGTGTCTGAATCCGAGTACCTATGACAGGAAATTTTCTAGAGAGAGAAGGTCCAATTTTCTAGAGAGAGAAGGCAATTTTCAAAAATCTGTTTCACGCATTTTTAGGTGTGCTCTGATGGAGACGAAAGTTCGTCAGCCTCCATCGGCTGGCGGACCTTTCGATGGTTGGCGTTCAACTACTGGTACTCTGTTTTCAGCTCGTTCGGGGTTGTTATCGTCTCGGCCTGCTTTTGGAGATGTAAACAAAGGAAATTTGCAAGATGGAAAGTTGAAGTTTATATCTGGTAAGTCTTTGATTATCAAATGCTTTTAGACAAAAAGGTTATTCAATTGGATTTCGATTGTGTTCAAATGGGCCAAGGATTTCTCATTTACTCTATGCAGATGACATTATTATCTTCTCATAAACTAAAATAAAGGTAGTAAAGGAGATAAAAGGTATTTCAAAGGAATTTTGAGGTTGGACTAGTCAAAATGTAAATGTTCATAAATCTTGCATTCTTTTTAGCAAATCTAAAAAGATGAGGAAAAAAAATAACTATTTCTCGTATTATGGGATTCAAATCAGTTAGTAAGTTTTATTACCTTGGAGTTAAAATAGCTTTGAGGAGGCTAGTAGGAGCGGATTTTCAATTCATTGTTGATGAGGCCTTGAGGATGCTGAATGTTTGGGGTGGAAAGTTCATTTCTTTAGTTGGGAAAATCATTCTTGTTAAACGGTTTTGCTTTCTTATACTGCATTCCACTGAACTCATTCTTTGATTCCAAAAGGTCTTCTTGATGAGATTGATAAGTTATGTAGAAGTTTTATTTGGAACAAGATGAATGGAAGATTTGGACTTCATTATGTGAATTGGAATATAATGTGTAGGCCATTGAAATGGGGAGGTCGTACTCTTCATTCCTGTTCAACTAAAGTTGGGCCTTTGAAGGCTAAACTTGCTTGGAAGTATGTACAAGATAAAGATTCCTTACTTCATTAAGTTATATTTCCGAAATATGGTTCTATATGAAGATGGATCATTGAAGACTGGTTCAATTGCTTGGAAACTTATCACTGATGGAGGAAAATTTCTTAAGTCAATAGTTAGATGGAGCATTGCTAATGGTGAATCTACTGATGTGTTCAAAGATACTTAGGTCTTGGATAAAAATTTAGACAGATGGCCGACGTTTGTTTTGTCCCAAGATTCCAGTGAATTGACGGTGGACAATTTATTGCTGACAGTTGCTGGAATATTGTCGAACTGAAGAAGCTTTTTGGAGATGAGCATGTAAAACTTATCCGTCAAATTCAAATTTTGCTGAATTTGGGTGAGAACTGAAGAAGCTTTTTGGAGATGAGCATGTAAAACTTATCCGTCAAATTCAAATTTTGCTGAATTTGGGTGAGAATAAGATGGAATTAATTTTTCAAAAATATGTAAAGTCTATTTCAGCATTAGCTTTTGAAGCATTGGTTCATGATAGCTATCATGATCAAATCTGGGAATGGTTTAAAAAGGTGAAACTTATTCCTCAGGTGGAGGTATTTTGGTGGAGAGTTTTCAATAATGCTATTCCTACATGTCAATTCTTGACATATAGGAGATTGCAAAGGAAATTTGGTTGTCCTAGAAGCTGCAATGAAATTGAAGACATTGAACAAGTTACAATCAAATGTAAGAAACTGTTAGAAGTTTTCAACATCTAAATAGATGGGGCTTTGGAATTCCATCGTTTGTTTCTTTTGAAGAATGATGTAAGTGGCTGTATTTACATAATTCTTTGTTAGACAAATTATATTGCAATGATGTTTTCTTTTCATGGAAGGCTATAAATAAATTGATTCATTAAGGAAATGACGAAAGCTCAATGTTCATAGCTGCTAATGTCATGAGCTATGGTTCAATTTCTGAACATAATGCAGTTTTTAAATTGTGTAAATGGGTGCTAATCAACCTCTTAGGTTGTTGGATAATCATTGGCATCCTCCTCCACCCGATTGGATCAAAGTTAATGTTGATGCATCATTACTACCGCCATATAAAGTTGGAGTTGGTGTTGTCTTCCGAGACTTCAAAGGTAGATTTCTGGTGGCTTTTGGACATGCTTGTGTTCATTGGGACGTATCTAGACTGGAGCTTTTAGCTATTCAATCTCTCAAGGAAGTTATTAAAGATTGAATGTTCAATTATAAGGGGATTATCATTGAAGGTGACAATGCTAATATCATTAAGTTTCTTCAAAATGCAACTATGAATGGTGGCCAAGAAATGGAAGATCTTACTTTTATCAAAGATTTCAATCATGTGATCTTTAATTGTACAGATAGGGAATGTAATAAGTTAGCGAAATTATGTGCTAACTATGTTATCTTTAGTTCTTTTATTTGAGAAGATAATAGTATGGAAAAAGTTCCTTTTTTTATCTCTTTGTTAAAGGAGGAATCTAATGTTATTAGTTTGTAGTTTGTAATTTCTTTTTGGTAGTAATCAATGCAATTGAATGCATTTTCTTCAAAAAAAATAAGAGTACCTATGACAGGAAAGGTTTAGCATTTGGAAGGTGAGATCGAATAATTGAAATCTAAAATTTCAGATATCCAAGCTCAACTTTTAGATTTTAAAAGTCAAATTTCAACCGTTCACGAGAAGATTGATGAAAAATTTGCAATCATTGAGGAGATGTTGAAAAAATTTCTTGAGGGCCAACCCAAGATAGTGTCGTCGGAGGCGAGGGAAGCCATCGGCAACCAAGGAAGTGGGGAAAACCCTAATTCGATAAGGAAGATTCTAGAGAGAGAAGAGAGAATGTCTTCCCTAGAGCCTATTTCTGAAGAGTTGAGTAGAGGATATGGGGAGAGACGTGAGGAGGTCAAGCATGAAAGAATGGGTGCTAAATTTGAGATGAGGTGTGGAATTTGAAAGGGGAGTAGCTAATTATGATCGAAACGGTGCTGAATTTGAAAAGAGAGGCTGATTGAGATGGACTGATTATGATCCAATGGGTGCTAATTTTGAAAGGAGAATATGAGAATTTAAAGAAAGTTTTGGGTACGAGGGTAGAATGGATGATTGGGGCACCTAGGGGAAACCACCTCCTTGGGGAATGGGAAATTATGGAGGAAACATGGGGGTTGAAGAAGATCCAAGGGTAAGAAAGCTAGATGCACGATGATGGATATATAGGGTAAAAGATACTTTACCATCACTAGATTGACAGAGGAAGAGAGATTCTTAGCGGTCGGGATGTGCTTGGAGGGAAAAGCGTTGGCATGGTACCAATTGAGAGATACAAGGTGGCCCATACAGACCTGGAGGGTGTTTAAGGACTGCTTGCTGGAACATTTCCAAACCAATAGGGGAGAGGATTTCTATGAGCGGTTCTTTGCTCTAATGCTGGAGGAAACAATGGTGGAGTACCGTGAGCAGTTTAAGCACCTAGCCAGCCGACTGGACAGGCTTTCGGAGACTATATTGGAGGGGAACTTTATGAAAGCCACAAACTAGAAATTCAGGCAACAGTTAGAGTAATGAGGCCTCGTGATTTGGGAGAGGCTACGGAGCTAGCCCAATTAATGGAGGATCAAAGGCACCTGGAGAGAGGGCACAACATTTTTGGCATCCAAGGAGTCGACACCAACTACTCTTAAGGAGACTTTGAAGGAGAAGACTATAAGCAGAAGACCTAGGAAAAACTTCAAGAAACTCACAGAAATGGAGCTACAAGAGAAGAGAGCAATGGGTTGTGTTTTAGATGTGAGGAGAGGTGTACACCAGGGCACAGGTTTAAGGACTGAACTCTTCAAGTTCTCACCGTTTGTGATGACGAGAAAATTGAGGAGGGAAGTGTTCTTGCACCTTGTGGATAAGGTGGGTCTTTGAGAAGGGGTAATTGTTAGATCGGGTCCCTCCTAAACCGGTCCTGTCGGTCATTTCCTGGACCGGCTCTTGGGGGTTGATTTGGAGGGAACTAATTAAGAAATATTTCCTAATTGAAGAAGGCAAATTGGAGGCCGATTTGGGGGGTAATTTGGGAGGGAAATAATTAATGAAATAGGGTAGATTTGGAAGGGAATTGGGGAAGGGCTGTTTGGATATTTTTTCATTTATTGTATGCTTTAAGTAGGGGTTTTTTCCTATGATTAGAATTATGTGTTGTTTGTTAAAATTAGATTGTTCTTAGGTTGTTTGGGCTCTTGCCGGCAGCTAGAGATTTGGGAGAGCCGGAACTTCATCTACAATTGAAGATCCACTTGTATCTTGTATTTTCATTCATAAAACGTTCAATAAAAAGTATTCTTGTATGTTCAATTCTTGATTTTCTTGATGTTGGTTTTTTTAAATTGCTGAAATCAGATTTTAGCCAAGGCTTTTTATTAAATTTCTGCTTCCTATCAGCAATCTTGATGCACTTCAGTTTGTTCAGGTTCAATCATAACAAACACAATACTTTGTGATAACAGCCAATGGTGCATAAATATGCAGCAATATTTTATAAATAAAAATAAAACAAAATTGAGATACTTTCTTACTTATCCTCTTCACTAACAATATGATAGAGAAAAGCAAGTTCAAAGCCTTTACTTGAAGAAATCGAAGAAACTTTCTCAAAATCCTTTGGAAGAATGAGATCACAGTTGTTGCCTTGTGCTTGCATCTTTGCTTATGGACGGTTTACTGCGATCTGCAAAAATAATTTGCTATTAACATCAGCAGCTTATTAATTAATTACTAAAAAGAAGTGAAAAAAACTTTAGCAAATAGCAGAAAAATGGATAAACATCAGGAATTGCTAACAAAATGGGCTCGAAGTCCACCAATAAAATCATTGTATGTGGAAGAACAAAAAAAGCGGCGGTGGGTTTGTTTACAATTAAAGCGTAGTGATTTAAGGATAAAAGAATACTTCGAAATTCTATCCACTTACTGTGCCAATGCCCTTATTTCTTCTAGGAGTTTGGATATTTTAAAGTTTGATGATCAAACTTGTCAAAATCCTGCCCACTCAGCGAGTTGATGTCCTAATTTATTCTTAGAGTTAAAGATATTTTAAATTTTGATGATCGAAATATATAACACACAATCGTAATACAATAACTTGTGTCCCCAATATCAAAAAATTGTACTAAAACATAGTATTCTATATCATAAGTTGAATATTGTTGTTAAGCCTTATTCAATTTTCTCACTAAAAAGAGAGATAGGATGCATCTTCTTAGCTTAATAATCCTCCAGCACCTACTCCAGACATCACACTAAACTCCAAAAACCTTGTTAAAATCAGCAAACTCAATGTGGCATTGCTTAGTTCCTTTTTTTCTTTCAACAAAAGCAGGATCAAATGATTCAGGCATATTGAATTTTTTATTTTCTAATTATTTTATAATTAGAGACATAACAATATTAATCTCCATAATAAAGTCAATAAAAAGTAATCAATTCATGAAAACATCAATAAAAATTAGCATGTTTTTGTGAATCATTAACTTCTTTAACTATATTAAAATCTACATAGAAAGCATGCCCATATATAATATAAAATCCCAAATAATCAAATCAAATGTACCAACAAATCATTTATTATCATGTTATTGATTAAAATACTATCAAAATACCTAACAAGAAATTTTCCAATAAAAAAGTCATAGAAGGTCATTTATTATCCTCATAAATATGCCAGGTGCATTTACTATAGACAAACGATATCACAAACCACTCATATAATTCTTTTTTGGTCTTAAAGGCAAAGTTTCAATCATCACATTCCATCATTTTAACATGATGATATCCACCACTTCTCGAACTAACTTTTAAAATATCACATCAACATTTATCATATTTAACATGTTATTCAAATGAGATATAGAAGATCTATAAATAATGATAATATAGATAAAGCACAAAACTCATACTTTTGCTAACAAATCTTTTCCAAAGTAAATCAACTTGTCTTTTCAATTCAACAAGCACCAAGAGATATATTCTATAATAAGGTAAGTTAAGAAGGATTTACGAACGAAGACAATGACATCTTAATGGTGAGAACTACTATAAAGAAAATTATCAAGACCGAGATTAAAAATTGCACAATTGTGTATTAAGGCGTTTTTTGGTTCGTGAGTAAAAGCGTAAGCCTCAAAATTCAAAAATTGTATAAAGTGAAAATAAAGTTTAAAAATAAATTTTTATACAATAGACAAATAGTTTGTTAAAGAATGGCATATTAACTTTCTATTGAACTATAAAGTACAAAATTGACATACATAAGAAATAAAAAATTACACAAGTGATAAATTACGTGAAATAGAATTGAAATCCAAATATCAAAGAGCAAAACAACATAAAAATAAAAATTTCATAAAAAATATCATATAACATCATGTTCAACTCCAAATTTCTTCTTTCCGAGTTCCCCACATCCACATTTAATTCCTAAAGAAAATCAAACTAGTTGACAACTCAAAAATTATATATATTGTCATCACTGAGGGGATCTTTATTTAAGCCGTCATCATAACAAATTGGTCTATTCCCTATCTCATCTTATGGAGTCCAATGCCTCCTAGTTTGCTTCTTCATTTATTTCAATCATTTTTCTCTTTCATAAATATTTTTCATCAACATAAAGATAAGAATAATACTCCAAAATTTTTGGAAGAGGTAATGGTGGTGTGCAACTTCCAAGTGATCCCTGGCGATGGTGGCTACGGCGGAGGCCACGAGCTGGAGGTTGAGGCAGTTGAGAGGAAGTTGATACTGCTTTGGGGTGCATAAAGGCTCGATTTGTTCGGGCTTTAGTTTAGGATTTAGGAAAGTTTTCATAAAAAATATATGAATATGATAAGTACAAAAGGTTGAGGCGTAAGCCTCAAGGGGTTTTTCACTAGATTTGTTCTAAGGCGAGCCTCACATTGCGCAATTTCAAAAAATAATCAGGGTAGTCTAATTGATCTGCCCTAATCTTTACAATCAGCTATAAGATGTGTCAAACTTCATCAAACAAGGTTTCAACTTTAGGCATGAAGTTGTTCAATTCAAAAATTTATTGACTTTATTAAAAGCACTAGACTGTTAAAGTTTCTATTTTCCCCTTAGGATTGGTACGATTCAAAAATGTATTAAATCTTTCATAATGAGTAAAATTAATATCATATAACCAAGGTCAACCTAAAATAACATAATCTATTCCATGGCCAATACATCACACAAAATTAAAACCCTATATGTAGCTAATTGATCCACCCTAATCATTTTCTAGATACAAAAATGGCATCCATATCCATCCAAGTTATCTTACAAGGTTGTGAATGTGATTAAGATATAAAATTCAGACGATCTAATGCCAACTAACATACGACATTCATACAACTTCCAATACCAACCACAAGTTTGCACAACTTTTTTCCTGTGCTTAAATGAGTCTAAATTTGTAGTCCTCTTCTAATCAGATTCAACCTTACAAGTAAATATAATATAACACATGATATTTAATGAATTATTAATTAATGGATTCTCAAAGTCCCAAATATCTTCATCATATTCATAAATATCAATAGACTCATTATTCATTAATTTCACTAACTTCACCTATATGTAGTGGGATAAAGGCTTGATGTTGTTGTTGTTGTTGTCACCTATATGCAAATTCCTACTCTGCACTAATTTTCATAATTACCAGTCTCATGGCATTTGAAATTTTAAATCTAGATGAAGATGCAAATCCATTTCGGTTAGTGTGTGCTCGTTGACAGTAGTGCTACCTAATATGTGTAGGTCTAACCGATTGAGTTTTATTTCTTTGATGAAAATACATGCAAGTATAATATACATGGCAAATTTCTTAGACACAAGAAATTTATACATTTGCTTAAAACCTACTTCTGGTTAAAAAGGTGTGTTCGAGCAGTAGGATAAAGTGAGTTGTCATTTCTCGAATGATGTTAGGTCTCAAATCAAATATAAACATGTAGAATATAGTTCTCAGATCTTCAATTGTTTCAGAATTCTAAAACATGTCCTCAAATTTATTTGAATACTCGATCACATTAGTGAATTAAATTCATCAAGCAATCACTCACAATATAATAAAAGATAAATATTTCTCTTCTAAGAACTCTTTCATTTCAGCACGAGTTGTGATAGGTTCGCCGAATTTAAATAGTTTCTCATTCATACTCATCCAATAAAATTTGATCTTAACCCTTTAGTATATTTGCACAAAGCTTTTCATTTATCTGACATAGTCTGTCATTCAAAGAAATTATATATATCTAATAATGGGAAAGTAAAAACTTTAGCAACAACTTTTTCCATCATAGGCAGACACTTCAATTTAAACCTTTATAATTACATCATCATAAACATCAATTTTTTTGTCTATGATTTCCGTACGTATTATTATTAAAGATATTTAGTTGTATATCAAGTTCATTAATTTGCCTCCATAATTAAGATTCAAGTAACTTGGTTCATCATTTTAATTAGATTATACTTAGGTCATGTGCATCAACTTGATTGGCCTCTAAATTAGTCTAATTTTAATCAGTTTAACATCATCATGGATCTAATTTTCTTCTACATAAACTCGTTAAAGTGATGTTGCAATATGGTCGTAATTACATTTTGTTCAGTCTATTAAATTACTATAATAATTAACCCCACTTCTAAGCGGCATGTTGACATAAAGCTTTGATACCAATATGATGCAGGATGGCTAAGGATTTAGGCTTTTAAAGCAACTAATATAACGCGCAATATCATTTTGTGCAAAGGAAAATTGAAAACCAGCATAACACAAATTATCAATTAAACCAATGACTTAATTTCTTTAATAAAAATAGGCAATACTAGAATTTTAGATTAATTGATAAAAAAATGATCAAAAACACCAAATAATTTCAACAAGAAATAGGTAAAAAAAAAATAGCAATAAAATTAAATAATTTTCACAAATTAGATTTCCAGCATCATCCATTGCTTAAAATCAAGAGTACTAAACAAGCAAACATCAAATTATATAGATGAAATAGAACAAAGAACGAAAATATCAAAGCAAGAGAAATCAAGCCTCGTTCACATGAAAGGAGACGGCTTCTCACGGAATCAAGCATTCATGCTTGTACAACACTAAGGAATAATGCAATTCCCTGCACACATGATTGAAACTGAAAATATAAATTTTCATTAAGCCAGAGTTATCAAATTACATGCTTCAAAACAAATATTTATAATCCTCATATCCTATATTAGTAAAAAGGACGGTATACACTTAGTCTAAATTAAAATATAAATTAATTTCCAAGGTTAATTTTAAATTTCCAAATCAGCCCATATGAAGCAAGACAACCCACCAACCATACCAATTTCTTCAAACAATGCTACCTCATTCAAAATCAAACCAAGATGATTCAAACTATCACCACCACCCAACAGAGATAAAAAATCCCGCACAAAGCAAAATCCACAAGTCAAACCACTGTTACTCCCTAAACAAAACAAAAAATAGCTTTTTTTTATTTAATGACTATTTCCAAAACCATCGCCTCAATCACAAATTAGCAGAAATTCAACATAGCAATCACTCCTAATACTCCAAAGATCATGAACATATAATGTAGTATACCATAACCTCCATTTAACCTAAATTAAATCAAAATTGAAATCATAACAATCAAATAAAGTAACTTAAAAAATAAAATACAACGTTTCTTGGCAATAAGATAAAATCCTTTTAGGTCATCATCATCAGCATGTACTCAGGTATAGAGATAACAAGTTAAATAAACCAATTAATTGATAAAGTAAATAAGTGCACAAACATTAAAGATTGATGTGATACTTCTGATGAGAACAAATGCAAATATTTCCATCAACCTGCCTCTGGAAACATGACAAAACAGACAACAAAATTCACAAAAGAATCATTTCAGATTCATCTTTCTCACGGAATGTTGTATAGAAGTCCATGCGCATAAGCATTTCAAGCAATAAAGACAGCAATAATCTAATCTACCTCAAGCAAACGTATATATTATCCAACAACAAGGTATGCTTCATACAGGAACAATACAATATCAAGGGATCTTCATGTTGAGCATAATGCAAGCAAAAAAAACCTTAATATAGAAGGATTATTAAAATCTGAACGCAGAAAACAAGCACTTGGATTCCAGAGAATGTGACTAACAAAAGATGCAATGATGAAGCCCATTATTATGCTGCATATCAACCATGAATCGACAAGGAATATTTTTTCCTCATTAGTTATATATAAATAAATAGATATACATAAATATATATATATAAGAGAACAATAAAATAATTTTAAAAGATCAACGTGTGAAGGCTACAGGAAAAAAAGTGATCCAAAATGTTTGGGCTTTATTCGTCATTAAATTTAAAAGTCCAAGCGTAGTTGCTTCAATTTTAAACTTTGATTCTAGAATTAAAACTTTTTCACAAAGATATTACTTCCGCCATATAGTCCCATCCCTTTCATTTTATTTTTCCTAGGAGTACAGAATTTTAAGCTTAATCAGCAGCAGCAAGATCACTGGAAATTTGATAGGAAATACTTGATTTCAAGTATTCCCTAATCACTTTAGCAACAAATCTCAAGGCGAGCTGCTGTCCACAGCAGGAAATCAGCCCAAAACAGTAGGAAAAACGAGGAAAACTGCTGGAGACTAGGAGAAAACACCGGTATTTTACTAGTAGATGATGAAAATAGCAAAGATACAATTTGTTCTTCGATTCGAGAGGAAGAACGTACTCTCCAAAGTCTCCGGCGAAGCCAAGAGCCCAAAACAAAACCTAGATCTCAAAGAGAAAACTCAAATTCAAGATGAGGAGCTAATCCCCCCCCAAACTCCTAATTATACAAAATTAATCATAAAGGACAATCATAAACTTCCTAAAACAGCCTTTTACGTTCAAAATTTCCCTCCTAAACTCCACGGCTCACGGCAGAGCCGTTTCCGCCCATGCGGCTCTCTCGCGTGCGTCTCGCGTAGACGCGGACCGGTCCCTGCTGGACCGGTCCAACCGGCCCATCCTGGGCCGGTCTAACATTACCGCCCTCCCAAAGAATCACCTTGTCCTCAAGGTGAAAATCTGGAAACTGCTGTTTCGCCATCTCGTATGGCTCCCACGTGGCCTCGTAGTCAGGAAGGTTCTTCCACTGGATCAACACTTCCTTAGTTTCATCTTCTTTCTGGCGAACACCCTTCAGCTCCCAAGGTTCCAGGATCACCTCTAACTCCTCCGTAAGTGTCGGCGGTAGCTCGGGAATGGCGATGTGATCACCAATGACCCTTCTCAGCTGTGAGACATGAAAAACTGGGTGTATAGTCGCCGATGGGGGTAATTTCAGTCGATATGCTACTGCCCCAATCTTCTCTATCACTTCATAAGGACCAAAGTACCTTGGAGCTAGCTTTTCATTCCTCCTATTGGCGACTGTCTTCTGCCTGTATGGGCGGAGCTTCAAGAACACCTTATCCCCTGCCTCAAAATGGATATCTTTTCTATGCCCATCTGCTTGTTTCTTCATGATTTGCTGCGCCCTCAGTAAGTGCCTTTTTAACTCCTCTAACACTCGGTCCCTCTCCTCCAAATACTCCTCTACTGATGAAACAGGAGTACTACTGCTCCCAAAGTGTACCAAGTGTGGGGGATCCCGTCCGTACAACACTTTGAATGGGGTCATTTGTGAAGCCGAGTGAAATGACGTGTTGTACCAGTACTCAGCCCAGGATAACCACTTTGCCCATAGCTTTGGTGTCTCTGAAACAAAGCATCTGAGGTACGTTTCCAAGCTCCTGTTGACTACTTCCGTCTGTCCATCCGTCTGTGGGTGGTAGGCTGTACTTCTCTTGAGCACTGTTCCCTGCAATCTGAATAGCTCCTTCCAGAAATGACTGAGGAACACCTTGTCCCTATCTGATACGATCGCCTCTGGCACCCCGTGTAATCTGACCACTTCTCTGATAAAGGCTGATGCTACTGTTATTGCGGTGTAGGGATGTCGGAGGGGAATGAAATGGGCATACTTGCTCAACCTGTCCACCACTACTAAGATCACTGTGAACCCCTCTGAACGGGGCAGCCCATCTATGAAATCCATAGAGATTTCCTCCCATACTCTACCCGGCAAGGCTAAAGGCTGTAGTAATCCTCCTGGTGACATAGCTAGGTACTTACTCCTTTGACAGACCTCACATCTGGCTACCATCTCCTCTACATCTTTATGCATCCCCTTCCAGTATAACTCCCCAGCTAGCCTCCTGTATGTCTTTTGTACCCCAGAATGGCCCCCTATTGCACTCCCATGAAACTCATGGAGTAGGTTTGGGATGTGGATCGACGTTCGGGGCATCACAAATCTCCCCTGATACAACAGCTTGTCTTCCTCCAAGGAGTATCCTGGGTGGCTACCTGGTTCCTTTAGCAACTCAGTTCTGATCTTTCCCAAACTCTCATCTCTGGCGCTCTCTTCTCTGATGGCCTCCCAATCCAGCATCCAGGGCACGGACAGAGCGACTATCTGTAATTCCTCCATGCACCTAGATAAAGCATCTGCCGCCTTGTTCTCCACTCCTGGCCTGTACTGAATCTCAAAGTCGTACCCCAGTAGCTTGGATAGCCACCTCTGATGCTCTTCAGTCACCATCCGTTGTTCCAGAAGAAATTTCAGGCTCCGCTGATCGGTCCTGACCACGAAGTGTCTTCCAAGTAGGTAAGATCGCCATTTCTGGATAGCCAACACGATGGCCATTAATACCCTCTCATATACTGATTTCATCCTTGCCCGAGCAGTCAATACCTGGCTGAAATAAGCGATGGGCCTCCTATTCTGCATAAGTACTGCACCCAGTCCGTACCCCGATGCATCTATCTCCACAATGAATGTCTGAGTAAAATCTGGCAAAGCCAGTACTGGCACTGTAGTCATTGCCTTCTTCAGGCTCTCGAAAGCAGAGGTGGCTGCTTCTCCCCACAGGAAGCCATCCTTCTTCAGCTGCTCTGTAAGTGGCCAGGCTATGGTGCTATACCCCTTCACAAATCTTCTGTAATAACCTGTCAATCCCAGAAATCCCCTCAGCGCCTTCAGACTTTTCGGTAGTGGCCACCTTAGCATCGCCTCAATTTTGGATTGATCAGCTGCCACTCCTTTTGATACCACATGGCCCAAGTACTCTACACTGGCTTGAGCGAAGCAGCATTTCTTCAAGTTTGCCTTCAACTGATGCTCCTACAGAACCTCTAGCACCGTTCTTAAATGTTCCCAATGTTCGACCTCTATCCTGCTGTATATCAGGATGTCGTCAAAGAATACTAACACAAACCGTCTGAGATAAGGTTTGAAAACCTTGTTCATCAGGGCCTGGAAAGTAGCAGGTGCATTGGTGAGGCCAACGTTTAAAATTGCGCGATAAAAGGCGCGCCTTGAGGCGCGCCTCAGCGCATTTTCGACCAATTAAGCCTCAAAGCCTACGCAATAAGTTTAGTTTATGAGGCTTACGCCTCAAGTTTACTGAGGCGCGCCATAAGGCGCGCCTCGCCTCATATATTTAAGGCGTCGCCTTTTTAAAATTTAACCTAATTTATTTTTTTTCAGTTCGGACCCCCAGTTGCCGACGTGGCGCGCCTAGTGAAATGTCGACGTGGCATCAACATTTAAACCCTTGTAAAGGTCGAATGGCGGAGTCGACGTTTCGATTTTCAAGTTACAGTAAACTTTCGAACTTTCAAGCATTCACCCGGAGGAATTTCAAGCATTCTTCACTCAGTTTCTTCTAAGATGGCGTCACCCTCAAAGAAAAAGGTAACTTAATGCTATGTTTTCTGTTTCGTATTGCGTATTTTGTGGTTATGCTATGCGTTCGCGTTGAAGGGTCTGAAGATCTTTCGATTTTATGCTTATTCTATGCGTATGCATGGCTTCTCGAAACTTTTTAAATGTTTGATACTGTGATGCCATCGTGTTTTCTCTGTATTCAGGTTTATATGATAAATTTATGTTGAGATTTGAAACATAAAACCTAACCAAATTTTAACCATCGAGTAAATATGCGTAGGCTGTGCGTACTCAATGCGTCTTTTGTGCATACACAATGCGTACACGTTGCTTACTTAGTGCTTACACTATGCGTACTTTATGCGTGCGTATAATTTGCTGTATGTTTCGTGCAATGTGCGTGTGATGTGCGTAATATATGCGTATGATATGCGTACACTGTGCGTGACCGTTGCTTATATTATGCGTATGTTGTGCTTGTTTTGTGCGTATCTCATTTACTTATTTTTAATCTATCTTTTTTTACAATTTTCAGACATATGTTCGTCCAATTACCTATAGATGCTATGTTTCTTCGTTTCGAACAGTCTGTGATAACTTTGCTCGGCAAATTACTCCTGAAGTCAAGGACAGATTGAAACATTTAAAGATGATACAGTTTTTGGAATTTCCTGGGTTTGAGCAAAATGTCCCTCTTATTTATGAGCTGATCTCAAGGTGGGACATTTCAAAACAATGCTTTGTTATAAAAGGTCAACCCATTCCTTTCACTGCTGATGAAGTGGCCCTTCTCACTGGTCTGCCAAATAAAGGAGAAGAAATATCCTGGCATTCCTTAGCACATACTTCAGTTACATCAACGGAAATAAGGAATGACATGATGGAGTTGAACAAGCAAACCCCCCCGGAGACTATGTTAAGAACGTTTATCATGTATTTATTTTCAAATTTACTTTTTCAACTTAACAACTTCAAAACCCCTCGGTTGATCCAAAGAATAGCAAATAGTCCAGATGTTTTTTTGTCAATAAACTGGGCTAGTTCAATTAGGGAGTTTTTAGTTGGAGAGTTTAATAAGGCAGCCTCCAAGATTTCAAATAAGAAGCCAGCAGGTTACATCAACGGTTTTGTACCTCTGCTAATTGTGAGTGCTAAGTGCTAACTGCTAAATTCATTCAAAATTTTAATGGCTCAATGTGAGCGCTAAAATTTTCTTTCATCTTATGCAGATTTGGTTCCTGGAGCATACTACTATTCATGCTCCTATGCATTCTGACAGAAGGCCCCGTTTTCTTCGATGGGCTGATGATATTGTATATACTACAGAGGTGATCACTAATTTATTTGCTAATATAAGAAAAAGTCAGATTTGTAATGTCCTACAGGCAGTCAACCAGGAAGAAATGGATATGGTTAATGTCGATAAATATCCACCAGACTGCCCTACATCCCCTCAGCAAGACCCCCACCAATCTCCCCAATCTCCCCATCATACCCCTCAATCTCCCCATCATACCCCACCTCCTCAGCAAGACCCCCATCAATCTCCTCAGCAACCACATTTAAGTTTTTCTGCTGAAGCACTTCAGTCTATACAAGAAACAATCATGAAATCCTGCCAAGAAACATGCACAAAACTTTTTCGAGAATTTGAAGACAGGCTGAGCACAAAGTTTGAAGATCTTACTGAGAGAGTTGGAGTTATTGAGGTCAAGCTCAATAATTACATTGATCAGAGCAAAGTAGTTCCTCAGAAAAGATCTATTAGCTACTCTTCATCTTCCAATAAGAGACAGAGATCAGATATCCAACCCCACAGCCCCAATGAACCAAATGAGCCAATCCCAGCAAAAGATCCAATCCCACCAAAAGATCCAATCCCAACAAATGAGCCAGTCCCAGCAGAAATGCAACTTGTTCCATATACAAAACCAAATGAACCAATACCAGTAGATAACATTCAAATAAAAACTGTAACTTATGTTCATGCAACTGAAATAGAAAATTACAGAGGACTTATGTGTTTGACTTCTGAGAAGAGAAATTTTGTGTTAGAATGTTTGAAAAAGTACTCTAAAAGGTAAAAAATTGCAAAATTTATTTTTGTTTGAAGATCTATATGCGTATGATATGCGTGTTGTATGCGTATGATATGCGTGGGTTGTGCTTATTATATGCGTGTGGTATGCGTATGATATGCGTGTGTTATGAGTATGATATGCGTGGGTTATGCTTATGAAATGCGTATTTATATTTTTTTTTTTTTTGCAGGGACGATAGTATCTTGTTTGTTATTAACAATCTTATTTGCAGATCTGAGATTGATGACTTATTAAGCGACAGTTGTTTAGGCAATGAACATGTAGATATTTTTGCCTATCTCTTAGATGAGAAGTGTAACTTTATGCCAGACAAGTACCATAAATTTCTATACATCTCTCCAATCTATTGGGTTAGTAACTTAGTATTCAATTTATCAGTTTAACTATTGGATTAGTAACTTTGTATCCATTCTTAGTTCTTACATTTACTCACTTGCACTTGCAGGATAACAAAGGAAGGGAGAAATTGTCCAAATTGCAAATCGACCACATAACCGAGCTTTCTGTTTCTTCAAACAACATTTTATTACAACCAATCATTGATTCTAATCACATTACCCTTCTGGTTGGTTTGCTGAAAGAACATAAGTGGAAATTTTATGACTCATTGGTCCACCGCGTCAAAGAGCATAGGCTTGTTGTTCCAAAACTCGTAAGTGTTAGTCTGTCAGATACTTAGGTCATTAGATGAACATAAACTCTTTAATTTTTAAAAAATTTATAGAACTAATCCTTGCTCTACGTATATTTCAGGTTAAAGGCCTATATTCTGACACGAAAGGAGCTTTTGATAGTGATATCAGAAAATGGAAGCTTTCTACCATTAAAGGAATACCAAAACAGCAGAACTCTTTTGATTGTGGAATGTATGTCTGTAAATATATGGAAAGAATAATTCTTGAAGGCAACACTGATTGGACTGATAGTACAGATTGGCAACAAGACATGCCAAAGTATAGGGCAGAGTTTGCATATGAAGTATTTTGTAAAACGTTGTCAAAATAACAGTTTTTCATTCTGTGTATAAATGCTTCTGTGTATAAATGTTTTTCATTTTGATTCTGTGTATAAATGCTTGTGTATAAATGTTTTTCATTCTGATTCTGTGTATAAATGCTTGTGTGTATAAATGTTTTTCATTCTGATTCTGTGTATAAATGCTTGTAAGTATAAATGTTTTTCATTCTGATTCTGTGTATAAATGTTTTTCATTCTGATTCTGTGTATAAATGCTTATTTAAACATAATACGCACAACGAACGCATATAATAAGCATAATGAACTCGCAACATACGCATTACGAACGCATTAGAGTACGCATAACGCACGCATGATACACGCAGAGATAAACAGTAAATTTTATTTTCAAAATTCTATTATATATTTTATGAGCCTTTAGACAGGTATGGTTGGGAGGATAATAGGGTAGGTTGATTTTTTATGAGCTTTTATTACTTACTATTGCTCAACATTCATTGTTCTTCTATATAATGCGGGACCACTTGAATATATCTTCCAATTCTGTGTATAAATGTTATTTACATTGGTTTGAGTAAAAAATTACATATTAAACATAGAACGCACAACGAACGCATAACATACGCATAATGAACTCGCAAAATACGCATTACGAACGCATATAGTACGCATAACGCACGCATGATACACGCACACATAAGCAGTAAATTTTATTTATAAAATTCTATTAAATATTTTAATTAATATATATCTTTGTTTGTAAATTACTTACATTAAAATGATAAAGAAATAAGGAATATATGATGTTTATGGCTCTTGTTAGATTTGTATGATTTCATTTTCTAATCTTGAACATGATACTTGAACAAGTACAAATGGTTTATGGCTCTTGTTGGATTGTATTTAGGGAAGAGGAATAAGGAATATTATGTTTGGAATGGAAGTTTGTGTTTGACAATTTCGTTCAAAGATTAGTGTTTGAATTTCTTATTTGTTTTAAAGCAAAAAAAAATAATTTTATAAATGATTTTGAAATGTTTTTACATAGTACGCACAACGAACGCATACACTACGCATAACATACGCTTAAAACACGCACAACAAACGCATAAATTACGCATTTAGCACGCATAAAACACGCACACATTCTATTAATATATTTTTGATTACTTACATTTAGTATGGAGTATGGACTGAGGGGCCGTGACATGAATAATAATTTTCGTTAGCTGTGGACTGACGGGTGGCAGATATGGTTGGGAGGATAATAGGGTAGGTTGAGCCTTTATTTACAATTTATTACTTACTATTGCTCAACATTAAATTTTTCACTATATAATGCGGGAACGTTTGCCTTATGGCAAAGTGTCAAAGCAAGCTTCTCTTGTAAAAAATCTTACCTTCTGTTGTCCAATATAAATAATCTTTGACAACCAAGCCTTCCATTCATTACTGCGATACTTATCTTCCTCCCATGAAATTGATACCAATAACTTGTAAACTTAAACCTCTCTAACCTGACCAGGTTTCTGTTAACAAGTTATTGGCATCAGGAACATGGGAGGAGGATAAGTATCGCAGTGATGGAGGGCTTGGTTGTCAAGGTGATTTATATTGGACAAGACATCAATCATAATTCCTGTAGGAAAGTTGATGTTGTTGTCTTATTGAAGATGTACATTAGGGTCTCTTGTAAAATTGTATTTGTTATAAATGTTTTTTTAATTTGTTCTGATATTTTTTATATTGTACATAGTCATTAAATGTTCTTTTTTTTTATTTAAAGATGTACATTAAATGTTTTTTTTTCTCTTTGACTTCATCTTTCATTAAAAATACGCAATGTTGACGCAGAGACCACGCACAAAAAACGTATGGTGAACGCATACTTTACCAATATATAACGCATAAGATACGCATAATGTACGCACAATAAAATAATTAACACTCCCAGTACTCAAACAATACCTAGAAAATCATGTTTTATTAACTATTAATACAAAATTATACATTAAATTACATCTGCTCCAAAACACGCAATGTGCACGTAGAGTGTACGCACAAAATACGAATAAAAATGCATAGAGTACGCAGTGTTCTGCTTTATCGACGGCTCGACATTATATAATACTGAACACATCCAGCACGCATATTAAACCCTAAACTTATTTGGCTTGGAGGTTTCTTCTACTGCGAGACTGCGAGTTGGGTTGCTGTCTTCTCCGTCTGACCAGCTTCTGTCCGAGCCTCCGAGGCTGCTGTCTCCTCCGACCTGCATCAGGTCATATAAAAGATTAGTAAGAACTCGTTTGCTTCCTAAAATTTCTCTCATTCAGGATGGTCAAAAATAAGGATAAGGTTGCATCAGGTCATAGAAAAGATCCAGCATGGAAATATAGCACTCAGGTAGATGTAGGACGTGATAAAACATATGTCTATCTGAAATGCAATTACTGTGATAAAGTTGTGAAAGGTGGTGTGACTAGGATGAAGGAACACCTTTCAGGCTCTCACAAGAATGTTGCTCCATGCTCCAAAGTTCCTGATGCTGTAAGGGAAGAGATAAAGTCATACATGAATAAGTCTACCACATCAAAACATCTTGCACAGAAGCAATTTGAGGATAGAGTTGATGCTGGATCTTACTACGGGAGTGAGCGCAGCGTCAGAGATTCATCTTCTTCTATGAAGCCCATTTCATCTAGGGGTGCTAGAGGGCCTATGGATCATTATATGGTTGACACATTAGAGGATAGGCCTTCTACTACACAGAAGATGGCCCCAAAAAATGCAAGAGAGGCGCGGAGAAGAGTGTGTAAGGATATAGGCAGATTCTTCTACGAAAATGCAATTCCATTTAATGTTGCAACATCACCTGCTTATTACAACATGATTCGTTCAGTTGGAGCATTTGGGAGAGGGTTTAAACCTCCAACTATGTATGATTTAAGAACATGAATTTTAAAGGAGGAGTTGGAAAGCACTGATAAAAGCATTGAAGAAATTAAGAAGACTTGGGCCCAAACAGGAGTAACAATTATGTCAGATGGGTGGTCTGATATCAAACATAGAAGTCTGATCAACATCCTCATTAATAATCCTTATGGTACTGTGTTTTTAAGGTCAATTGAAGCATCTGACCAGGTCAAAGATGCTGAGTTCATATTTAGATTATTAGATAGCATTGTTGATGAGGTTGGAGAACATTTGGTTGTACAAATTGTGACAGATAATGCAAGTTCTTATAAGGCTGCAGGTAATAAACTTATGGAGAAGAGGAAACATTTGTATTGGACTCCATGTGCTGCACATTGCATAGATCTGATTCTTGAGAAGCTTGGGGATCTACCTCAACATAAAAATGCACTCACTAAAGCCAAAAAAATAACCAAGTTTATTTACAACCACTCTTGGATTCTAGCTCTTATGAGAAAGTTTTCGAAGAAAGAAATTCTAAGGCCAGCCGCAACAAGATTTGCCACCGCATACTTGACCTTAGAGAGCATGCTGGATGCCAGACAACCTTTAGAGGCTATGTTCACATCTACACAGTGGTTGAGTTGTGCTTGGGCGTAGAAGGCTGAGGGAAAAGAGATTAGAAAGATTGTTTTAAATGACAGATTTTGGCAAAGTGTCTTATATGCCATTACAACCACTAGACCTTTGGTTCATGTTTTAAGGATGGTGGATGCTGAGAAGAAGCCTGCAATGGGTTTCATCTACAATGCTATGGATGAAGCCAAAGAGATGATTGCCTCCAACTTAGGAGGCAGTGAGGGAAGCTTTAGGGAAATTTGGAATATTATTGATGATAGGTGGGAACTACAGCTTCACCGACACTTGCATGCCGCTGGCTATTACCTAAACCCTCAGTATCAATATGCAGAGAACAAGTCTACAAACCCTGAAATAAAGTTAGGATTATATCATTGCATGGATCGTCTAATAAGTGATGCAACTGAAAGATCAAATGCTGACTTGCAATTGGTACATTTTAGGAACAAAGAAGGTTTTTTTGGATTACAACAAGCAAAAGATACAATTGCCAAACGATCTCCAGTTGAGTGGTGGATTCAATTTGGTGATGGGACTCCAGAGTTACAACGTTTTGCTGTGAAAGTTTTGGGCTTGACATGCTCTTCATCTGGCTGTGAAAGGAATTGGAGTACCTACAACCAAGTGCATACAAAGAGGAGAAATCGCTTGTCGACATTGAGGATGAACTCACTGGTGTACATTATGTATAATAGGAGACTCAGAGATAGAAATTTGAAGAAAAAAGGATTAATGGATGATGAAGATCCTTTGCTTTGCGATGATGTGGCATCTGATGATGAGTGGTTTGTAGATGATGAAGTTGAAGTGATGCCGTCTGAATTACTGGATGAAGATTTAAATGTTGATTTCTTTGATGGTCTTAAAGCATCCACATCCACCACAACTCAAGAACAAATCAAAAAAGGTATATAAATAATATAGTTTTCTTTTCTTAAACTTTTATTAATGTATTACACTATTATTCATTATGATATTGTTCAAAAATATTTACTATTTAGGGAAGAGGAAGATAACTAATAATGAGGAAGAAGAAGCTGATTGGGAGATTTTGGACTCTATAGGAGAGGGGGAAGAGGAGAGAGCAGCTCATCATAATGATGATTCAAATGAAGACCCCCTTAGTGATGACTGATGAGTGATGATAATGCTAATGACTAGTGAGTTCCTAACTTCTTATGTGATATGTTAATGTCATTGCTATTTTTCTTGTGCATTTTTATGTTTTATATATTATTTACTCATTAGTATATACAAAATTTATTATTTTATGTTTACGCAATTTTGCGATTTTGAGGCTTACGCCTCAAATCGCCTTGAGGCTTACGCCTCGCCTCACGAACGAAAAACGCCTCAATATCCGAATACGCAATTTTAAACCTTGGGTGAGGCCAAAGGGCATCACCAAGAACTCATAATGGCCTTCATGAGTTCTAAAAGCTGTTTTGGGAACATCTTCCTTCCTCATTCGAATCTGGTGGTAGCCCGATTTCAAATCTATCTTGCTGAAGATCACGGTCCCACTTAATTCATCCAAGAGCTCATCGATAACGAGTATAGGAAACCTATCAGGTACAGTCTCCTTATTGAGGGCTCTGTAGTCTACACAAAAACGCCAGCTGCCATCCTTCTTTTTTACCAACAGAACGGGACTAGAGAAAGGGCTGATGCTGGGTCTGATGATCTCTGCCTCCAGCATCTCTCTAATCAACCGTTCAATTTCATCCTTCTGGAACTGAGGGTAACGGTAAGGACGTACACTGATGGGTGATACTCCTTCCCTCAACACAATAGCATGCTCATGCTCCCTCTGCGGTGGTAATCCCTGAGGCGGCTGAAACACCTCTTGGAACTGTTGAATCAACGGCTGAACGGAGAGGGGTATAGCTCCTCCCTCCTCCACTCCTCCCCCCTCCAAACTATGCAATTCCACCAGGTAGCCTCCTCCCTCCTGCTGAATGGTTCGGATTAGGGATTTGAGAGAAACCCCAGCCTTGGTCAACCCAGCGTCTCCTTGAATCGTTCTCCTTCTCTCCCCTATCACAAGTTCCATCCTCAAAGTTCCCCAATTAATCTTCGTCTCCCCCAATGTACGCAGCCACTTCATCCCTAAGATGACGTCCGTACTCCCCAATTCCAAAGGAAGGAAATCTTCCTTCACCTGGATTCCCTGAATCATCAGCACCACCTCTCTACAAACTCCCCTTCCCATTTCCACCTTTCCCGTGCCCATAATCACCCCATAGCCACCTGTGTCCACTAACTCCATCCCCAGCGATTTCACTATCTGGGTGGAAATGAAGTTATGGGTTGCCCCACTATCAATCAACACCACCACCTCACGGTCAGCTATCTCTCCTCTCACCTTCATAGTGTGACTCGGAGTGAATCCCACTACAGAGTTCAGGGAGACTTCTGCTACATCCAGATGCAACTTCTCATCCTCCTCCACTTCGGGGTCATTCCCACCTCTCTCTTCGTCTTCCTCATCTTCACAAACGAGGAGAACCTGAAGAGAGCGGTCCTTGCACCTGTGCCCCGGCATGTACTTCTCATCGCATCTGAAGCACAACCCTTTTGCTCTTTTGTCCTGCATTTCTTTTTCTGTCAACCTTTTGAACTGTCCCCCATTACCTCCTCCAGTCTTTTCCTTGGGTGCTTCCTTCTGACCCCCCGGCGCTACCCCTTTGGAGGGTAATACCGCAGTAGTCATCTTGTACGATCCCCCTGAGTAGTTGCCTCGAGCTCCTCTTTCTGACTTCTTTTGATCTTCCACCAGTTGTGCAAGCTCCATCGTCTTGCCTAAATTCCTTGGCTCCAGCACTCTGACCGCTGTTCTTATCTCAGGTTTGAGCCCCTTCATGAAATTTCCCTCCAGGGCTGATTCGGAGATATGATCCAAACGGCTCGCTAAGTACTCGAATCTGTCTCGGTAGTCAGCCACGATCCCCTCCTGAGTCAGAGCAAAGAACTGCTCATAGAAGTCTCCTCCCCCATCGGCTCGGAAACGTTCTAATAAACAATCCTTAAACTCTCTCCAAGTCCTGATAGGCTCTCTCCTGTCTCGCCATTGATACCATGCCAACGCCTTCCCTTCCAGACACAATCCTGCCGCCGTCAGCTTCTCATCATCTGTCAACCCGTTGACAGCAAAGTAACGCTCCACCTTGTAGATCCAACCATGGCCATCTTCACCCTCAAAGATGGGCATCTTCAACTTCCTCACCTTCGGATCCCTTCCGTTACCCCGGAACTCTCCATAACCACCCATTCCTCGAAGAGAAGGTGCTCCCCAAGTGTCCCGATCCTCCCTCCGACGTTGGTAACCGAATTCTTCGTCATAATCTCCTCTTCCCCTTTCAAAATCAGCACCTCGACGCTGAAATTCAGCACCTCGACGCTGATATTCTTCTCTCCTTTCTCCAAAATCTGCACTACCTTCATATTCCCCCCGCCTGCCTCCAAAATCCACACCTCGACGCTGAAAATCAGCACCTCGACGCTGAAAATCAGCACCTCGACGTTGAAAATCAGCACCTCGGCGGTCATTCCCCATGCTCATCTCCTCTCTAGAGAGTGGCTCTAGAGGTGGCATGTCGTCATCCCCTTCAAGAATCTCCACCTCCGGATTCCTCCTCCCCCGAATTGGGTTTGGATTTCCTCCTACGCCATGGCCGTCAGTAGTCTCTCTCACTTCCGATGTACCCTGATTGGTTTTCATCTCCAATAGTTTCTTCATCATTTCTTCCATAGCCGCGAACCTCCCTTCTAACCTCTCATTGTTGGTGGAGATCTCCATGAATTTCCCCTCCAGATCTGTCTTCAATTGACCAAACTCGCCTTCTAACACTTCCACCTTCTTCCCGGCCATCTTCTTTTAACGGATCCACAAAAATCTTTTTCCGGAGACGACGATCTTGCTGAAATTTCAGAATTTCAGCCGCCGGTTGTCCCGAATCGGTGCTCTGATACCAATTTGATAGGAAATACTTGATTTCAAGTATTCCCTAATCACTTTAGCAACAAATCTCAAGGCGAGCTGCTGTCCACAGCAGGAAATCAGCCCAAAACAGTAGGAAAAACGAGGAAAACTGCTGGAGACTAGGAGAAAACACCGGTATTTTACTAGTAGATGATGAAAATAGCAAAGATACAATTTGTTCTTCGATTCGAGAGGAAGAACGTACTCTCCAAAGTCTCCGGCGAAGCCAAGAGCCCAAAACAAAACCTAGATCTCAAAGAGAAAACTCAAATTCAAGATGAGGAGCTAATCCCCCCAAACTCCTAATTATACAAAATTAATCATAAAGGACAATCATAAACTTCCTAAAACAGCCTTTTACGTTCAAAATTTCCCTCCTAAACTCCACGGCTCACGGCAGAGCCGTTTCCGCCCATGCGGCTCTCTCGCGTGCGTCTCGCGTAGACGCGGACCGGTCCCTGCTGGACCGGTCCAACCGGCCCATCCTGGGCCGGTCTAACAAAATTTCAAGACAGCAATCCAAGTTTGACAGACAAAAAACTACCAGAGCTATGTGAAAAAATAATCATAAATTAAAAAATAATAATAATAAAGTGAAAATTCTTCACGGACAATGTACCTTTGAATCTTCTTTTTTTGTTAGCTCTTCTCCTCCTCCTATCAGATTGTGTTAGCTCTGCCTCTTCCTTGACATCGCCTTTTCCTTGAAACACCTCCTCAGGAGCAAGCATAGCTGCATCTGAAACTGCAACAGGTGCTATCTGCAAAAGAAGTTTGTTTATCACTTCACTCATTCAGATTTTAGAACGTCCAAAGATAGTTCAGAAGTCAAAATACCTCTTCCATAGCTAAAGCAGGAACATTTGCCTTTATTGACATCTCTTCAATAACCTGTAGATCAAGGCATACCAGTAATATGTAGTAAAAAGATTTGTTGAAACGATATATCAATAAAAGAGAACTTAACAAGTTGCATACCGGTTTAGGTGCAAAGTGAAAATGAGCTAATGCATCCAACTTCAGACAAAGCCTTTTAAATAAAAAACTAGCCTGGATTAAAAAACATGTAATTACAAAAAGGTAATCAGCGTCATCATTAAAACGTATAAGAGAGAAGTCAGAAGAAATGTAAGCAAGACATTAAAAAGTACTTAATACAAATAAATATATTTCCAAACACAGTTTTAACAGCTCTAGGAAATATTTACAAGTTCTACGAGGATGATTCTCGCCATAGCCAAGACTCTAGTCTATGGTAAAGTGCATTGGATTAAGTTACCAGAGTACTTCTCATATTAGCAAGTCAATCTAGTAGGAAGTTTGGCAGATCTATCAAAGGATGGTAGAAGACTTCACAAAAGTGTTCACCTGCTCAGAGTCATTAAAAGTCTGAAACACTTTCAATGCCTGCTATAAGTTCATCTTTGGGTTTCAAAACTTTGAATAAATAATACAGAAGAATGTGGAAATAAAAAAGAAATAACTTCAAGCTTAGTTGATAGAGAGATGCTTCAGAAGCAATATGCAATAAGAATATCATGAAGCTTAAAAGGCAAATTTCATAAAAAAAAGCATTTGAGCTTTGTGCCATTAAGAAGCACTAATAGTCAAATTTAGGGTGGAACAAAATATTAGAATGTGGAAATGAATGTGCAGTAAAAAAAGAGAGAAGATTTAGAAAATGAATTTCTTAGACTGTGAGGATAGCACTATTAAAGAAAAGTTAATGGTGGATTTAGGCAAATAAAATAAAGGACGAAAGGTGCACCAAGAAGCGATAGGTAAAATAAATGAAAGTTTTGGAAACGAGGCAGACCAAAACGGCTAGAATATGCACAAAATAGTTTTGAGAGAAATATATTTAACATGTTGCATAGTATTTTATAGGATTGGCGCAAAGGATGAAAATTTATTAAATCAGCCTCAAGTAGTTGGGAATGGGATGCGACTAGTGATGATAATAAGCAATTCCTCCTAAGAACATGTAATGTAATAGATCAATAAGATTAACATTTCCAAATTAAATGTCAACAATAAATATTGATGCTTATGAGTTAAAAAAAGGATTGACAATAGATCTGCTGTAAGAAGACGAAGAAAAAAAAAATGAGAATAAGGCCCAAACTCTCTCTTCCTTTGTATAGGATCCTTAGGTCATATTATGTCAAGAGGAAGGGTTCTTTTTAAAGTAGATGAAATGGATGAAGACAAGGCAACATCTCTTTTCTTTTATTAATATGATCCTTACGTCTCACATCAGAGGGGAACCTAATTGATGCATGAAAAAATTAGGACAACCCCCCTAATTTTTGCAAGCAAAAACAAAAGCTTCCTAGGAAATAGAAATTACACAAAATTCCCAAAAATACGATAAACAACAAACTTTATAAATAAAACATGACGCTTACAACAAAGGACGCTTACAAACTTTAAAAATAAAGCTCCTAAAGTTGCACTTCTTGATTGAGAAGAAAGGTACTGATGGGGTGGATACTTGCGGGGAGAAGAATGAGATTAGAAGCCGAGATGAAGTATAGCTCGCAAGCTATAAAGAAGAGAAAAGGTGGGGGACATAGCTCGCAAGCTTTTCCAAAGAAAAACCCTCAGGTTTTTGGATCCAAAAATAACATCATATCATCCTTTTTTCTTTAGCCAAACACCTTATATTTATAGGAGAAAAGAGGGCAGCCAAACAACCACCAAAACCTTCTTTTAATCAATTCAAAACAAGGAAATGGAAGGCCAACAGTCAGTTCAAAACAACACCCAAAAAGACACAAAAATACCATGAATTTATTTCAGAACAGCACCTGAAAAGGCAGCACAGAGAACCAGGTAAAGCAACCAAAGGAAGGCAACCAGGGAAGAAACCGAAAAGGCACACAGGGGACCGGAATCAGCACCCAGCAAAGGAAGGAAAAGCAGCCACGGGACCAGCATCTGAAGGAAATCGAAGGGGCAGCACAAGAGATCGGAACCAGCACCCAGCAAAGGAGAACCAGCTATAGGAAAGCAGCACCAGGAAGAAAACCGAAGAGACACAGGGAAGGGGAAAGGAAAAGGCAGCCAAGGCGGGAAGAACCAAGGACCAATAGAGGGGGAGGAGGAATGAACCTATTTAATTTTAAAATAATGAGCTGAATAAAGTAGTAGCTCAACATTAATGAGCCGAATGTTAGTAGAGGATATTAAAGCTCACCAAAAGTAAATCCCAACTTGTTTTGACCCCCCCCCCCTGCCTACATCAGTTCTCCTCCGGTTGAAATTGTTCATCTCCTGATGAAGCTTGAGTATGATTTGAAGGCGTCGCATCTAGTTCTAGAATTTTGTCCTCATATTTCTTCAGGATTTCTTCTCGTTCTTTCTTGAACTATTCTTGCAAAATTTTCTTTTTCTTCATATATATCTCCGTACACATATGCATCCTCGACTGAAGTTTGTATAGTTCATTCTGAAGGGGATCTGTCGAATTTCCATCCGTCGGAACCCATATGTCCATTGGAATAATTTCTTCTAGATCTTTGGATTGATTTTCATCAACCACTGTATCACTGTTTTTATCTTTTTTCATTTTTTTCTAAATAAAGAAAAGAAGACTCAACAAAACTTAAACTCACTTGATACCAAGACTCAAATGATAACACGACTAATAAACTTAGGATTTGCTAACTAGCTCTGATACTAAAACTCAAATGATAATCTGCTCAGGTTTTTGGATCCAAAAATAACATCATATCATCCTTTTTTTCTTTAACCAAACATCTTATATTTATAGGAGAAAAGAGGGCAGCCAAACAGCCACCAAAACCTTATTTTAATCAATAAAAAATAAGGAAATAAAAGGCCAACAGTCAGTTCAAAACAGCACCCAAAAAGACAAAAAACCAGGAATTTATTTCAGAACAACTTCTAAAAAGGCAACACAGAGAACCGGGTAAAGCAGCCATGGGAAGGCAGCCAGGGAAGAAACCGAAAAGGCACACAATGGACTGGAATCAACACCCAGCAAAGGAAGGTAAAGCAGCCACGGGACCAGCATCTGGAGGAAACCGAAGGGGCAACACAGGAGACCGAAACTAGCACCCAGCAAAGGAGAACCAGCCACGAGAAAATAGCACCATGAAGAAAATCGAAGAGACACAAGGAAGGGGAAAGGAAAAGGCAGCCAAGGGGGGAAGAACCAATGGGCCAATAGTGGGGAGGGGGAATGAACCTATTTAGTTTTAAAATAATGAGCTAAATAAAGTGGTAGCTCAACATTAATGAGCTGAATTTTAGTAGAGGATATTAAAGCTCACCAAAAATAAATCCCAACTTGTTTTGACCCCCCCTGCCTACATCACTAACTGATCTACATCAATCTTTGGGTTGTTATCTCCTAGGCTAAAAATTGAGAAAAATTAAAGAGAACAGATTATTCCTACATTTGTATGATAGTTCTACAATCCTAGGATAACTTCTAATATGAAATATTTAAATCATAATATAATAATTACAAAATAATCAACAGATTGATAAATAGTCAATAATGATTACAAAATAATTAATAATAATCCAAGCATTAATGAGTTGACAGAAACTATTATAGTGAGTGTGATGTGCATGGATGGAGTTACACAAGAGTTAAAAAGAGAATTAAATTCTAGCTCAACGAATTATCTAATCATGCATCAAAGTTAAGTTGATTATAAGTAATTCGCGATGTTCAACTTGCTAGGCAAAGAAACTACAACAAGAGAACTAAACCATTTAAGCAAACGCAAAGGAAAACATAAAGCAAAGGCTAGTAAATAAGAATCCCACAATTAATACAAAGTTGTTCACACCTTGAGACCTTTAACTCTCTCTTTCCTACGGAGACTAGGTTGAGCGACGGAAGATTGTCCAGACTAGCATCGAGGTTGCCACTAAGATGGAGGTGCCAAGGAACGTCGCCGTGGTAAAGGATCTCGGAGGCGGAGGTGGCACGGTAGATCGATCTTTGATAATCCACGTGTAGACGGAGAAGTGTTCGTCAATGGAATCTACAAGCGTCGGCAAGATCCGATCCAAGTATTCTTCGACGATATCGTCGAAGTCAAATCCGACGTCGAAGAACTGTGATCGGAGGATGTTGACTCTTCCGTTGTTGTCGTATTCAAACCCGAAGTTCCACTCGGGTTCGTCCATGCATCCTTGAAGTGGAGCCGGATGGTCGCCGCAAGAAAGATCTCCCAAGGAGAGTGGGTGGGGCGGCGGCTTGGCTAAGGGAGAGGGGAGCCGGCGGTAGAACAAGGAGAGGGGCGGGCTGGGTTGAGAGCAAACTGAAATTTAATTTCAATTTTTGTGAAATTAGGAGGGAAGGATTAGGGTTTTGAAATTCCAATTAATGTAATCAATGCATTAATTGAAAATTTCAATTAAGGAGAGATTATGGGGAAGAAAACTGAAATTATTTTCAGTTTTTAAGAGGATTGGAGGGAAAGTTTTAATCCTAATTTGAATTTCAAATAGGATTTGGGAGGTTTAATTGAGCATTAATGGGATTTCCCATAGGGGGGCCGGCGGCATGGTTAGAGAGGGAGGGAATTGGGGGAGAGAGGAAGGGGGTTTCTAAGTGGGATTTGATGACTATGAAAATCTGAAAATAAATCCATCCTCATGCAAATTTTATTTTGGATTGATTTCAAAAACTTTCCAAAAATAGAATTTCCCAATTTGGAAAGTAATGAAATTTGAAAATCAAATTTCAATGGGGAGTTGGGGGAAAGAGACGGGGAGAAGTGGTGGAGAGGGGGGGGGGGCTGGCCGGCGGGCCTAGGGTGGCCGGCGGTTGGGCTCCAAGGAGGAAACTTGCTTCAAGAAAATTCGGCTCCTTCCCACGGTTGCGTATTGTGTACGGGAGTTGTAGGTAGAGAAGATGGGGGAAGCATGTAACGATTTCGAGAACTCACTAAGAGATCTCTAATGGAACTCACAAAGAGATCCAAATCTTGGTACTCACAAAGAGAACACAAAACACTATTTTCATTCAATAATCCAATAATCTCATACAAGATACAATGGGCAATATAAATAGGCTCCAAATAAAAGCAAATGCAAAAGTCTAAAATGCCCCTTGGGGCTACAAGAGCAACTAATACCCTCAGGGGTAAAATGGGAAAACTACGAAAACAAATGCATAACATATAAACTACTAGTACAAGCAAAATCAATAATAGAGGCTCTCTATCATGGCCGTCGGTCTCCATGGTCGTCTCTGATAGACGCACCGAAATCTCCTATCGATGACCTCATCAGAGTGTGGGTCACATATAGCGGAAATTAATGTGGTGGCAGCATAAGTGGAAGGAAAGAAATCCGACAATTAAACTGAGTGGGGGTCACTGATAGCAGAAATTATGATGGCGATTCATAAAAACAAACTCAATGGTTTTTTTTGCAAGCAACTTCACAAGACACTTCTCAAAATAGATAACAATAAACTAAAATTTTGATTAAGAAAATTTAAAGGAAATAACAAACAACCATGTAAAATACAACCAAAATTTATCCAAAGATATTAGATGCATGTGTTAGTGGGACGTAAATTGTAGATGAATGAAATTGTGTGTAATAGCAAAAAAAGGACATCGTTAACCCACAAAGACATTGATAAATAGCCTATAGGCATTCCATAAACAGCTTTCTTAAACAAATTCAGGGTGCATTTGGGACAACGTTTTCACTGTTGTACGTCAGAAAAAGCAACGGAGATGTGGTTTGGGGCAACGAGGTCAAGCTCCATTCCTAAAAAATTTCGCATCCTGCGGTTGTTTTTCCTATCCGAAGGAAGCTTACCACATTCGGCTGCTTCCCGCTGTTCGAACCTGAGAGACGTAAATGCCCTTATAGGTATGTGTAAAATACCTCTTCGTCTTCTTCCTCTTCGCCAAGTTCGGTCATATCAACCCAGTTTCTCCAAATTTTTCCCTTCCTCGTGGCCCATCTCACCACTTCCCGTAAGCCGAACCTCAAATTTCTGCTAGAATAGAAGCTGCTTAGTTTTCTCCAACTCTCCTACCTGAGATGAAGTCCTCCGTAGCATTTCCACACGGCTAGTAAGCTCAGCTCTCGCTTCAATTTCTTTCCTACACAATTTTTTTTACTGAAATTTAATTTCTTCAATTGGTAGGTTAAATTTTTTTTCTCTGCAATTATATGTGGAATTCTGATGAGAGATTCATTTAGTAGCTCTTTCTTCATACAACTACAGTTAAATCCCCTAACATTGATCCTGATTAGGTTTCGTTCCCTCCGGCCAAACAATTGCCATTCCCTCTCATCCCTATTGCCATGAAACTAATCATTTAACCTGCAGGAGTTTTAATACAACTAACCATTATGCATAACTTTTAATGTTGTTTTTTTTAGCTAGGATGAACCATAAATAGAAGTTTTATAGTTACTGTTCATTTCAATCATATATAACATCACTATTAATTTTGTCCGAGCTTGTTATAATTGAAGATTTATTAAGACATCTGAACACCAAATCGGAATGATCAAACAAGTTAAGTTTGTTCTATCGAAATAATCTAATGCCTCAAAGTAAACTAGATTTCAGAAATTTAATCTGTTGGACATATTTATGAAAAAATTTTGATGCCTCAAAATTGTCTCTTCAAGCATTTTGTTGATATAATTTTTCAAAAAATATCAACCAAAACATGTTTGTATTATTACGAGAAAAAATTTTAATATAAAATAATATTAGAGAATCTAAAATTTTAACAAATTATTTTGAATTATGATAGTACAATATCAATAAAAATTTATAGTATTTTAATATATATATATATATACTTATAAAATATTTGATAAAAAAATTCGATTTTAATTCAGAATTGTTAGTTTATTAACATAATGATTTAAAAAAAATTATATTTGAAAAAATTTTATTCAACTTCATATATGTAAGGGTATCAAGGTAATTTGTTGTCATACAGCAGCAGCACAACAGTTTGGCAGTTATACTACCCAAACAAAATTTATAGATTTCTATGCAACAACTTTAAAAAGCAGCTTCTGGACAACAACTTCACAACATGCTTTATCGACAGCTGCAGCCATCCCAAACTCAATCATTCAAGTCCTTAACAACTCTAATGATATGTAAGATAATTTAAAACTTTTGAAACAATAAGCAATTCGATGAGAGAAAAGAAGTTCAAATGGAAACAAACTTAAGACAGACAGATGAATGATCAGAGAACAATCAATGGAAAAGCCAAAAGTAAAAAACTAGGGCAAAAGCTCGACCAAGATTGATGGGAGCCACACCAATAATCATCTATAATTTATTGGTTTATACTTTATTGCATACATTGATTCTAATGCCTCTTAAAATGGAGAAAAATGCTGAAGTAAATGTCCTCATCCAACTAGTATATTTGATAGCTTAAATCTTTAACATAACAGTCAGATCTTCAAACTTAGTTTTCAATTCATGGTTTAATAGAATCTTAAATCTTAGAAAAAAAAAATAGCATCTAAGCTTCCAGCCAAAAGACAAATCTGAGATGGTCAGATGGAACATTCCCACCATGGAATATGTGACAAAGTAAGATAGCAAAAGTAACTAAAGAAGAAAACCAGCAAAAGTCTCAACACTAACAAATAGCAAGAGACAAGGTCACTAAAATATGTAAAATAGGATGGTGCATCATACCTCCTCCTTTGTCTTATCGGAAGATGAGAGAGGAGCAGGGGCTAGACCTGCCTTCTGTGCGTACTCTTCCTTCATAACATTACAAAATGGCCATCAGTAGACAGTCCCCAAAAAGTTCGGAAGAATACAAAAGAAATAAATATTCCAAACTGTCAGTCAACTGCAGCAAATTATAGACAACAACCTCATATATCTCAGCCAACCCCTTCTTACTCTTTGTTTCGTCCTGTACATGTAAAGGACAGAGAAACAGATAAAATTGTTGTATATTAAATCCAGTTCTTAAGAACCCTAAAATCGTATGTCAACTTATACCATCTCTTTGAACTCTTTTGGAGCTTTTGATGGTAAATCAGGTGCTCTTTGCACATCATCAAAAAGACCCTGAAAACAATCAATAAAACAGCGTCAATCACATAAAACTTTATCAAAAAATCACAGAGAACCTAATTGAAACGCAATCAAATATGCTTCTTGTTAGAATATGTTTGGTGTTACAACCATTTTCTATTCATGACCATAACTAGCAGCTTCCTTCCAATGGCTATTCACATGTAGTGAGGATCTATAAAACATGCTGCCTGATCATCAAGGGAAAAATCATTAATGATGCATGGACTCGCTAGCTTTAACATTGGTATTAACCATTAAATTCAATTTCACTGCCAAATGCAAACACGCCCTTAAATGCTGCATTCACAAAATTTATTCATTTCACTATAGGCGTGCACAACGAAAATTTGGTGCTTACAATTTTGGAGACTTTTTTATGAAAACAGGGACATTGTGAAAAGAAAAGTCAGGGACAATCAAAAAGGGGATCTATTTTGCCCTTGGACCACAAAATATGCCTTGTTGCATTTGAAAAGATTTCTTTAAAAACAATAATTTACAGTACCTTACTATTCAGTTAGTAAAGAAAACGGACAGACCAACAAGCAAAAATGAATATGGTTATTTTTTGCTGCTTACTAACTGCCTAATACTAGAGATTTGTGAAAAGAACCTAACAAAAGATTCATGTCAATAGGTGGTATAGAAGTAGATTCCCCTTGACCATTACATCATGCTCAAACAAATTTCTTGTAAAACAGCACTACATACTGTTCCATTAATGTAGGAAATGGGTAAAAATTTTAATATCAGAACCTATCTATCTATTCTTTCTCTGAGTTCGGACTTTGGAACAAAGACCACAAATGAATGTGATCCTGGAAGATAATCATTTAATCCTCCAATTAGTGCTCTCCATGCCAGAATTTATCATAAAATGTAGGGCACCTAAAGAAAAATGTATCATCCATTGCTCCATATCTCTACGCTAGATAGTGTTGACATCAATATAATACACTCAAGACATGCTTCAGCACATGAGTGCTTCCAAAAACTTGGTTAGTCTTCCACAGATATGAGAAAGTTAAAAAACAACCCCTCTTTATTTGGATCGATCTCCTTTCAACTAGGGTTCTTCCAGTTATTTATCCTATATTTTTCTAACTTAAAGTATGCACAATGCATAAATTTAATTTTAACTATAAAAGAACTGCTAAATTTCTAACAACCACCCACTGATTTCTTTCATCTTCCCTTTCCAGATTCTACCTTCCCTCCTCTACTTCAACATAAAATGCAAACTAGATATTAAAAATGTGTGACTATATTATAGTATAAGCACACATCATGCCTTAATGAAAGTATCAGAGTATAAATTGGTTCCAAGTTCAGGCAATAAAAAAAATTGGAAAAATGTCTTTCATATGGATTCATGAAAGCACCTCAATAACCCTTTTCTTTATTAGGTCTTCAATTGAAGCTGTTACTTCTTCTGTAATCACTGGAGGTGGTCTTACATTATGCTCAAAATCAAGGTCCACTTCAAGAGCACTGTTCTTAGGCCTTTTAGCTGCAGTAACCTATTACAAACCAAAAGATAATAATGTAACACTAGCTTAAAACCATGAATCCAAAAAGGAATTAATGTAAATGACATGCTGATTAACTTTAAACTCACATCACTAAATTTAGTAAAATCCCACAATTTACAAAATGCAAGGGGAGGAGGGGAAAGGGTAACGGGCTAACAACCTCTCCTTGCATGGTCCATGTCTTGGGTTCCAAGTTAGCTTTCTCCATTTCTTGTATTTTAGAGCGTAACTTCAACAGTTCTTTTTCATAAGTGGATAAAGCTCCACCATTCTGTAAAGATAAGAGTGCATGTGAGTCTGCAATACAAAGTATATTCTTTATTTATTGTAAATCAAAATAAAATTATGACCTTCGCATCAATATCCATTCCATCATCTTCATCTTCATCTGAAAATAACTCCTTGGATCCATCTGGACCCTCCCTTTTTATACCACCCTTAGAATTCTTGGCCTTGTCTCTTTTCTTCCCAAAAAAGTCTTCATATCTGGAGAGAACCTTTCCAAATTAAGAATTCAAATGCTAAAATTGATTTAATACAAATGTTTAAGGATTCAGAAGTCTAAAATGTTTCGAGCAAATCCAACTCCCATATGCTACATTCTAAAGCAAAGTAGAGAAAACTAAATTCTTTTTTTCAGCATTTCTCCTTGGTTTAATGTTCCGCTGTAAACAATTGATCTAACACAAATATGAGGGATTCAGAAGTCTTAAGCGATGAAGACCTAAGCCTATACAAACTGGAAACGGGAGTTTAAACAAGTAGATTAACAAAATTGGTCATTACATTTTCCTATTTCGTAATTTTCTATTTCCTAGCTCATAATTTACTTTAGTATCTGCTTAAACAAGTCTGTGATAATGCCTATGATAACAGGATGTGTTCATGTGTTCATTACTGAATTGATCCTCTATAACTAAGTTAGTATTCAGGGTTTGGTTTAAAATTCATGTCCTTAGAAGATCAAGTTATATACTGCAAGTGAGGTTAAGATTACTGATATTTCATTTTGAATCCATCACAGCCCTTTTGGGTGGTCAGGCTTTCCAATTGCATCCAATTTTGGCCTCTAGGCTGGAGTTATTTCTTGGGATTTGAGATCCATTTTTGCAGATCATTCAACAATTGGAGATGAGCTACAATAGACGTGTGCTAGGCTCAAGTTATCTTATGTTAGGCTTCAGGTCCATCATGCCATTGAATTTAATAAACAGGTTCACTTAATTCAAGTTTGATGTTTGAATCACATCATCATATGTTAGGCTTGAGATTATTTTAACACTAAAATGAGGTTTAGCGGACTTCACGGGTATGGGTTTGTTTTATTTCAAATTTTCTTAGTCCATTGTGCTGGTTGTCTTTTCGGTTTTCTCCTAGCTGCTTTGCCGTGACTCCCTCTGTTCCATTTCCTGTGTTGGCTCCTCGGGTCCCTCTCTGGCTATGTTCCCGTGGTTCCCTGGCTGTGTCCCGTGGCTTCTCCAACCTGTTTTCTGTGCTGTTTTTTGGGAGCAGTTTTGTGGTGTCTTTTGGCCCTTCTTCTTCACCTTACCTGATTGGTTTGGTTAGAGGTTGATGCTGGCTGTTTGGCTCCCCTTTTTGCCTATATATAGGAGAGGATTTGTCATGGAAAGGTTGTTGATTAACTTGAAAGAAGTTGCTAAAAAACTGAGAGTTTCTTCTCTTGGAAAAGCTTGAGAGATTGTTCCACCCCCTTTCCTCCTCTCTATTTCGTCTTGGCTTTTAATCTTTTATTCTCTACGCAAGTTCCACTCCACCTGTGTCCTTCTTCTAGAGCATTTGGAAGTTATTTGTTGGCTGATTTTGGAGACATTTGCTGGAGGACTTTGGTAAGACATTGGACCCTTTTGCAGTGGTGGACCCTCGGTTTGCAAGCCTAACCACTATTTTTCATATATTTTTTTACTCTCGTTGCATGTGAGGAACCCGTTTGAAGGTTGTTCTGAGGATAGCATTTTTATGTTATAATTTTGTTTCGTTTAATTTGACTTTTCGTTTATCTGGATGTTTGTTTAAATGTTTGCAAGTTAAAGTGAATCGAGTTTGGTTTTATTGTCCTTGTGTTCTCCAACTTGGCTTTTCTTTCTAGTTTGCTTACATCAAATTTGGTATCATAGCAAGTTAGTATATCCTAGGTTTTGTGTCGTGTTAGTTGTCTGTAAGTTTTGTTTTTGAGTCATGTTGTCATTTGAGTCATGGTGTCAAGTGAGCAAACTCAAGCCTTGGTGTCTCTAGATGCAACGCCTTCAGAGCAAACTCATGCCTCATCGGGAGATGAGTATTTTCAACCGGAGGAGAATTGATGTTGAGGGAGATGAAGGTGAAGAGCTTTTGGTAATACGACAAGTCTTAACAACTAAAATTGACAACGGGGATAGGTGGCTTAGGAGAAACATTTTCAAGACAACTTACACGGTCGAAGAAAAAATCTGCACTCTTATGGTCGATAGCGGAAGTTCAGGAAATTTTGTGTCACAACTTATAGTTGATAAGCTAAAGTTAAAATCCAAACCACTTGCCAAGTCTTATAAAATCTATTGGTTCAAAGAAGGGGGTGAAGTACCTATAACAAAGCAATGTTTTGTCAACTTAACAATTGGTGGTTCTTTTAAGGATCAAGTTATTTGTGATGTCGTGCCTCTTGAAGTCTGTCACATTTTGTTTGGTCGACCTTGACAATTTGATCACAAAATCATTCACAACAGAGAAAAGAATACTTATACTTTGATTCAAAATAATAACGAGTTCACTCTCTATCCTCAAAAACATGTGCTTAATTTGCCTGCTAAAAATAACAAGGTTGCCAAAATAAACACTCTTGAACTGCTTTTGAACGCAGATGATTTGAAACATTCTGAGATAGCTTATTTGGTTTTGGGAAAGGAAACTAATTCTATTCTTCAAATTCCTAAAGAAATTCGGTCTTTAATTGATGAGTTTTCTGATATATCACCTGAGGAATTGCCTATAGGTTTGCCATCGATGAGAGATATTCAACATCATATTGATTTAATACCTGGAGCCACTTTGCCTAACCTTTCTCATTATAGGATGAGTCCAACTGAGCATGCTGAATTGTTTAAGCAAGTGACTGATTTATTAGAAAACGATTTGATTAAAGAAAGCTTAAGTCCCTGTGCTGTGCCTGTTTTATTAACTCCTAAAAAAGATGGAACGTGGAGAATATATGTAGATAGTAGGGCAATAAATAAAATCAACATTAAATATCGATTTCCTATTCCTAGACTGGATGACATGCTGGATATGTTAAGCGGTGCTAAAATCTTTTCCAAAATTGATTTGAGAAGCGGGTATCACCAAATTAGAATAAGACCTGGAGATGAATGGAAAACTGCTTTTAAAACTAAAGAAGGTTTGTATGAATGGCTTGTGATGCTTTTTAGGCTTTCGAATGCTCCGAGCACTTTTATGAGAAATATGAATCATGTTTTGAGACCTTTTATTGAAAAGTTTGTTGTGGTTTATTTCAACGATATTTTGATTTATAGTATTCACCCTTCTGAGCACTTTAATCATGTGAGGCAAGTGTTGCAAACTCTAAGGGAACAAAAGCTGAACATCAATCTTAAAAAATGTTCCTTCATGACTTCGAGCTTAACATTTTTAAGTTTTATTATTTCCGCTAAGGGGATAAAAGTCGATCCGATAAAAATTGAGGCAATTCAAAGTTGGCCCACTCCTAAGAACATAAGTGAAGTGAGAGGATTTCATGGTTTGACTTCTTTTTATCGAAGGTTTATTAAGAACTTCAATTCTTTGATTGCTCCTATTAATGATTGTTTGAAAAAGGGGATATTTAGGTGAACACCTCAGGCTGAACAAACTTTTGAAATCATTAAGGCAAAAATGAGTCAAGCTCACAATCTTAATTTGGCAAATTTTGAAAATATTTTTGAAGTTAATTGTGATGCTTCTCATGTTGGTATTGGTGTTGTGCTTAGTCAAGAGGAAAAACCTATTGCTTATTTTAGTGAAAAATTGAATGATGCTCAATCCAAATATTCTACTTATGACTTGAAATTTTATGCTATTGTTCAAGTTTTGAAATTCTGGAGATGTTATTTGATCCAGCGAAATTTTGTTTTAAATATTGATCACGAAGCATTACGTTTTTTGGGCTCTCAAAAAAATTTAAATAAAAGGCATGCTAAGTGGGTTTCTTTTTTGCAAGAGTATACTTTTCATATTAAACATAAAACTAGTGTATTAAACAAGGTAGCTGATGCTTTAAGCAGGAGATCTCATTTGTTGGTAATTGTTTACCCAACTATCACTTCTTTTGATTTTTTGAAAGATACTTATGCGAGCGATCCTGATTTTAAGAGTATTTGGGATTCTTGTCTTGCTTCTGGAACTGATCCTTCTGCTCAGTTTGTTATTCATCAAGGAGTTTTGTTTAAGGGATCTAGACTTTGCATAACAAAAAATTCTTTAAAAGAGCAACTTGTGCATGAACTTCATAATGGGGGATTGGGTGGACATTTTGGTCAAGGAAAAAGTGTTGCTTTGGTTGAGGAGAAATATTTCTAGCCTCATATGAGAAAACAAATTGCTAAGCTGGTAAAACAATGTAAAATCTGCCAGGCTTTTAAGGGAATTTCTCACAATACTGGTTTGTATACTCCTCTGCCTATTCCAAATAAACATTAGGAGGATATTTCTATGGATTTTGTTTTGGGGTTGCATGTTACTGCTAGAAAGTTTAATTCTATTTTTGTGGTTGTGAATCGCTTTAGCAAAATGACACATTTTATTCCTTGCAAGAAAACTTCTGATGACTCATATATTGCTGGCTTGTTCTATAAAGAAATTGTTCGTCTTCGTGGTTGTTGCGTCCTGAAATATTCGCGGCGGTAGAGAAATATATGGTTTAACGTCTTAGCATTGTACGAAGATTCAGCACACAAGCAGATAAGAGAGGGGGTGAAACATTCACAAGAGACACCGGAGTTTTTACGTGGAAAACCCCTAAAAAGGGGAAAAACCATGGGGCCTGGCCCAGTTTGAATGAATCCACTAGTATTTGCAGTCGATTACAAATGAGGCCCTTCCTTTGGAGAAGGCCTTGTATTGATGTAGCAAATATACATCATATATATTGCATTACATGGTAGGAGTTACATATATATGTTTGTTTGGTCGGAAGGACCGTAGTCGGCAGGAGACCGGGGTTAGAAAGACCGTTGTTTGTTAATAGAGGTCGGAAGGACCGTAGTAGGCGACAGAGGTCGGAAGGACCGTAGTCGGCAGGAGACCGGGGTCAGAAAGACCGTTGTCTGTTAATAGAGGTCGGAAGGACCGTAGTAGGCGACAGAGGTCGGAAGGACCGTAGTCGGCAGGAGACCGGGGTCAGAAAGACCGTTGTCTGTTGATGGAGTTCGGAAGGACCATAGTAGGCGACGGATGTCGGAAGGACCGTAGTTGGCAGTATTCTGGGAGTACTGTGGGCATTAGGTGGTGGCCAAATGGAGCTCAAGACCTCAAGTAGTGGTCCAGCAGAATTCTGGGCCTTATGTGATGTTCTGGTGGAGCACACGGCCTTTGATGATGATCTGGCGAAGACAAGGACCTCTGGCAAAGGTGAGGGCCTCTGGCGAAGGTGAAGGCCGTTGGTAAAAGTGAGGGCCTTTGGCGAAGGTGAAGGCTGTTGGTAAAAGTGAGGGCCTCTGGCGAAGGTTAGGGCCTCTAGCGAAGGTGAGGGCCTTTGGCGAAGGTGAGGGCCTCAGATGAAGATGTCAGGCCTGAACGTTGGGTCTTGAGAAGAACGTTGGGCCTTCAGCAGAACGTCGGGACTTGAGCAGAATGTCGGGCCTGAACGTCGGGCCTTAACATCGGGCCCTGAGGTGGTGGTCCGGCGAGGCTCCGGCGGTGGTCGAGGAGGAGCTTCTTCCTTCTCCTCTTCTCTTCTTGCTTCACCCCTCTTGTGAAGAATGAGGGCTCTATTTATAGATTTTCTGGAGTGGCATAGCTCGTAAATAGGTGTGAGATCAGGGGCGAATAGGGAGTGGTTGAATGAACGGCCGATATTGAATCCTACGATCATGCACCGTTCGTTAGGCATTTGAAGGCCTTAATGACGTCGGAATTCGGCGATCTTGGGCTCGTTGGATTTGTCTCGTTGAGCCGTTCGATTCGAGTATAAGCTCGTCAAAATCGGAGTCCATTTGGTAACTCAAATTGTGGTTTGAACCTTCCAACAGCGCTTCGGGTCCATGATTTGGACCCATTTGGGCTCGGATTGGGTCGAACTTGGTGTCGTTGGGTTCGTATTTCCGAGACGCTCAGTTTGACTGTAAGCTCGCTGAAATCGGAGTTCAGATGATCCCGAATTTAAATTTTGAAGTTTCCAACATGCTTTTTGCTTCGAGATTCGTGCCCGATCAAGATAATTTTTTGACGATGTATCAGTGGTATTCCTCGCACTTTTACTTCTGATAGATATACTAGATTTTTGAGTCATTTTTGGATAACACTTTGGGCAAAATTAGGAACTACTTTTCAATTTAGCAGTGCATATCATCCACAAACTGATAAGCAAACAGAAGTTGTCAATCGAAGTTTAGGAAATTTACTGAGATGTCTTGCTGGAGAAAAATCATCCCAATGGGATTTGATTTTGCCCCAAGCTGAATTTGCATATAATAATTCTGTTAATCGCTCCACTAGTAAAACTCCATTTGAAATCATTTATGGTCAGCCTATATCTCACATTTTAGATATAATTTGTTTGTCTTTGCCAAATAAAATTAGTGTTAAGCTTCTGAAAATTTTGAACATATCAAAACTATCCAACAGCAAATCCTTGAAAAACTCCGAATGGTTAATGTTAAATACAAATCTGCTGCTGGCAAACATTGGAGAAAAGTTTATTTCAAAGAGGGAGATTTGGTTATGGCTTACTTTCGTCGCCAACTATTTCCTGTTGGTACTTTTGAAAAATTAAGCAAGAAGAAATTTAGGCATTTTCGTGTTCTACGAAAATTGGGCTTAAATGCTTATCTCTTGGATCTTCCTGTTACTGTTGGCACTTCTCCTGTGTTTAATGTTTCTGATCTTTCTTTGTACGAAGGAAATTCAGAAAATCATGTGGAAATTAAAACTTTGCCACTCTCTACATCAGTTTTAAATAATGATGAACAGGTTGAAGATGTTATTGATGTCAAAATTACTAAAATTAGACATGGCGAGCACATGAGGTTTTTGGCAAAATGGAATAATCATCCTTTAACAGACTGTACTTGGATGGATGACAATGAGTTGAAGAAACGTCACCCGGATCTTTATAAAAAGATTATGGAAGCTTTCTCATCCGGAGATGAGATTCTCCCACCAGGAGGGAATTGATGCATTTATATTTTGATTTATTTTATTTTGATGTAATTTGAACAATATTATTTGTGTTTTATATTTTTTAAGCTATCCAATGATGGAGAACATTCAATGATCATGGTAGGAAGTGCTTGGGCATAGCAAGGCTTGGATTTGCTAGCATTTGGGTCCTTCTGTCCTTAGGTTGCTTGTTGTTTCTAGATTTGGGCCTTTGGCTGCTCTCGGGTTGCACTTTGGATTCTCTGGTTGTGAGCTGAAATTTTGAGATCTACTTGGTGCTAGCTCATTAATGCTTGAGTTGATGTTTAGCTCATTATTTGATGGTATAATTGCACTTTCTAACTCATAAATTCATAAAGGTATGTAGAGTGGAGCTTGTTTCTTCCCATTCTTATGTCTCCTTGGTTTCTTCCTTGTGAATTATTGCTATGGGCAAGTTGCCTTTTCGGTTTTCTCCTGGATGCTTTCCCGTGACTCCCTCTTTTCTGTTTTCTGTGTTGGTTCCTCGGGTCCCTCTCTGGTTGTGTTCCCGTGGTTCCCTGGCTGTGTCCCGTGGCTTCTCCAACCTGTTTTCTGTGCTGGTTTTTGGGAGCAATTTTGTGGTGCCTTTTGGCCCTTCTTCTTACCCTTACCTGATTGGTTTGAATGGAGGTTGATGTTGGCTGTTTGGCTCCCCTTTTAGCCTATATATATGAGAGGATTTTGTCATGGAAAGGTTGTTGATTAACTTGAAAGAAGTTGCTAAAAATCTAAGGGTTACTTCTCTTGAAAAAGCTTGAGAGCTTATTCCACCCCCTTTCCTCCTCTCTATTTTGTCTTGGCTTCTAATCTCTTCTTCTCTACGCAAGTTCCACTCCACCTGTATCTTTCTTCTAGAGCATTTGGAAGTTGTTTGTTGGCTGATTTTGGGAGACATTTGCCGAAGGAGTTTGGTAGGACGTTGGACCCTTTTGCAGTGGTGGACCATCGGTTTGCAAGTCTAACCACTATTTTTCATATATTTTCCTACTCTTGTTGCATGTGAGGAAACCGCTTGACGGTTGTTCTGAGGATAGCATTTTTATGTTATAATTTTGTTTCGTTTGATTTGACTTTTCGTTTATCTGAATGTTTTTTTGTATGTTTGCAAGTTAAAGTGAATCGAGTTTGGTTTTTTGTCCTTGTGTTCTCCAACTTGACTTTTCTTTCTAGTTTGCTTACATCAAGTTGTCATGATTGATTTGATGAATATCAAATACTCAAATTTTTTGAAGCCAAATTTTTCCAAGTAGAGCAAATTGATGGAGATTAATAAGTTTATGCTCATCAAAAACAAGTCCTATAAGTTGAGACAAGTACATGAGCAAAATTGGTAATTATTTTCTTTTTATTTGTATAATTTTCTATTTATTAGTTGATCATTTATCTTGGGTTTTTGTTTTAGCAAGCGGTGTGATGATGCATCTGAGAACTAGATGCATTATTCATTGAATTGATCCTCTAGTGCTACAATTGGTTTATATTGTTTGATAGTCCTTTTGTTTGGTTCAAAGTTCAAGTCTCTAGAAGGTCCAATTATATTCTATGAGTGAGGTTAAGGTGCCCTCCTATGCAAGCCTTATGGGTTCCCGATTTTTCTTGTTTCATGCAAATTTAGGACTCTAAGATGAAGTAATGACTCAAAGATTGGAGATTCAGTTTTGTGTATCATTCTACTTGTGGAGATAAGTTAAAGAGATAAGTTAAATTGGACATATGTTTGGTTCATATGTTAATTATATTATTGGAGTTAATGAACAACATCTTCATCTAATTTGAGTTTGTGGTCAGCTCAAATTAACAACATATGCTAGGCTTATAGTTAATTTTAATATTGAAAATAATATTGAAAATAAGGTTCAGCAAATTCCTCGTGTACTAATTTGTTTTATTTCCTATTTCATTGGTGTCTTGTAATGGCTTTAAGAGCATAAGATGATGAGGATTCGGTAGCTGGCTTTTTGGATTACATATTGAATTTAAAAGTGACAAGTTTGGGATATCTGAATAACCTAGACTTTAGATCTCGGCAGATTTTGCACCAGCAATATTTGCTAATCTAAGGATGTAGAATCTATAACTAGTTAATCTAAGACATGTAATGGTTAGTTTTTTTATTCAATAGAATTTCCAATTCCAATTTTCAATCTTGTGTGCCAGTTGAATTTATATTTCTTCAACTGTGATACAAGTGTGACTAGTTAATTCTAAGAAAAATCATCTCCTTGTACCAGCATGAGATGAAGATTTCATCATTTTGGTGACATCTTTCATTTACTTAATTTCATCTATTATTTGGTTATTGGTAATGCAAGAGTTCATATTTTGATCAAATTGTATATACTTGGAATTTCAATTGCAGCATAACTTTTTCATAGTTTAAAATTGCGCAATAAGAGGCGCGCCTGCGCAATTTAACCCTCAAGAGCCTCATTGCTTAAGCAATTTTGGGTCTAGGTGAGGCTTACACCTAAGGATCCATGAGGCGCGCCTCAGAGGCCCAATTGCGCAATAATGGGTGAGGCGCACGCCTCATAGAGACGGGTCCCACCCACTTAAGTTCCTAATAAAAAAACCCTATTTCCTCACTTCTTTCATTCGTCCTACCCGAACTAAACGAAGGAGTTCTCCGCAAGCCCAGATCCGCGACCTAGCTTTTCTCAGCCGGCCTTCCCGCCGGCGCCGCCTCACGCCAGTGAGTGTCTAATGTTCGGCCGCCCTCTACGACACCTCCACTACCGGTTTTAGGTATTTTTTTTAATTCAAGGCTACGTAGCACAGATACTTCTATTTATGAGGCATGATGTATCGGACACATGTCGGATACGGATACGCCTCCGATACGGCAAGGATACATGTCGGATACGCATGTCCTATTAAAAAATCAAAAAAAAGGTACCGGAACTCGGTACCGCTCGGTACCGGAACTTCATACCGCTCAGTATCTCTCTGCAATGCTCGATACCATGCTCAGTATCAATGCATCAGTACCGAGGGGTACCCAATGGTACCAAGCGGCACCGAGAAGCTAGAGAAAGCTTTAAAACAACTCTTACAATAAAAATTTGTTCCAGGGGTTTGCCCCTTGACCCCACAAACCCCGCCAGGGGGCAGCGTCCCCTTGGACCCCCGGCATATCTGCGACATAGATTCAAGGTATGATTTTTCAAGTTATAGAAAACCTAGGGTTTAAAATTTTTTGAGATTTTTGGTTTGATTTTGCATTTGTGCATTAGGAAACATGGTTAGGGGCAAGGAAAAGTTAAATACGTCATTGCGGCAGGACCCTTCTTGGAAGTACAGTGTACAAGTTGACTTAGGAGGCGGCGAGAAGATATACGTGTATTTGAAATGTAATTTTTATGATAAGGTGGTAAAGGGAGGAGTTACACGCATGAAGGAACAGTTATCCAGCTCACATAAAAATGTAGCACCTTGTGCAAATGTGCCGGATAAGGTGAAGGAGGAAATTACTACTTACAAGAAAAAGAGTACCACGGCCAAACATTTACAACATGAGCAATTTTATGAAATGGTCGAACATGGTGCTTACTACGGGAGCAAGAGTGGAAAGGACTCTTCCTCCACTATACACAGTAGATGTGCCCAGGGTCCTATAGACCAGTATATGATTAATCCAAGAGAGGATAGAGGAAAAGCATAGATGATGTATGCGGCTGATACTAGAGAGGGTCGACGGCAAGTTTGCATGGATATTGGCAAATTCTTTTTTGAGAATGACATTCCATTTAATGTTACGACATCGTCGGCCTACTTCAATATATTGCGATCTGTAGAATTGTATGGGAGAGGGTTGAAGGCACCTTCCATGTACGAGTTGCGGACATGGATTTTGAAGGAAGAGCTACAAAACACAGAGCAGAGTATTGATGAAATTAAAAGGACATGGAGTGAGACAGGTGTTATAATTATGTCATATGGATGGTCTGACATGAAGAGCAGGAGCATGATTAATATCCTTGTAAACAATCCCTATGGCACGGTGTTTTTACAATCAGTTGAAGCTTCACATGAGGTTAAAAATGATGATTTCATTTTCAATTTATTAGATGAGGTTGTTGAGGAGATCGGGAAGCAATTGGTTGTTCAGGTGGTGACTAACAATGCCAGTGCATACAAAGCAGCTGGTCAGATGTTGATGGAGAAGAGGAAATACCTCTATTGGCATCCTGCGCGGCGTACTGTATTGATCTCATATTGGAGGAATTTGGTGATCTACCTCAACACAAGAGCGCCCTTTCTAGGGCGAAGAAGATCACAAAGTTCATCTACAATCACTTAAGGGTCTTAGCCATAATGAAAAAGTTTTCGAAGAAGGAATCATTCGCCCTACTACCACTAGGTACGTTATTATATTTGTGCACTACAAAGCATTTTCAATTTCTAATGCAAGTTTATCCTACAGGTTTGCCACATCTTATTTGACATTGCAAAGCATGCTGGATGTTAGGCAACCTCCTAAATCCATATTTACATCGACAAAATGGCTTAATTATGTGTGGGGCAAGAAACCTGAGGGGAAGAAAATACGAAGGCTGATTCTGAATGATAAATTTTGGCCAAGTGTGACCGATGTCATATTGAGCACAAGACCCTTAATACAAGTGCTACGATTAGTGGATACCGAGAAGAAACCAGCCATGGATTTTATATATAATGCAATGGATGAGGCAAAGGAGTTGATTGCACATAACTTGGGAGGAGAGGCCAGTTATAGAGAGATTTGGGATTTCATCGATGCTCGGTGAGAGGTCCAATTACACTGTCAACTACATGCAGCAGCGTATTATCTCAATCCTCAATTTCAGTATTCAGAGAGGAAACCCTCAAATCTAGAGGTGAAGCTGGGCTTGTGCCATTGCATGGAGTGGCTGATATCGGACCAGACCTTCAGAAAGTTTGCAGATTTAGAACTTGTTCTATTTCGGAATAGGGATGGAATTTTTTAGTCTGCAAGCAACAAAATCTACTATTATCAAACACTCTCCATGTAAGCTTATTTTTTGCAAAGTAATCGTACATGCATAACACTATAATATGTTCTGATTATCATTTGTCTTTTTGAAAATAGTTGAATGGTGGATCCAATTTGGTGATTTCATCCCTGAGTTACAAAGTTTTGCAGTTAGAGTTTTGGGCCTCACTTGTCCTTCCTCTAGGTGTGAGCGAAACTGGAGCACATATGGTCAAGTGCAAACGAAGAGAATAAATTGACTTTCAACACTCAGAATGAACTCCCTTGTGTATATTATGCACAACAAGAGATTGAGAGATAAGAGGTTGAGAAACAAGGGATAGAAGGATGATGAGGACCCTTTGGTGTGTGATGATGTGGCATCTGATAATGAGTGGTTCATAGATGATGAGACAGATTTGTCATTATCAAACCTGCAGCTAGAGGATCTAAGTGCGGATGTCTTGAGGGGCGAAGCAGATCAAGCGTGCACATCCACTAGTACCACACCACACATCCACTAGTACTGCAACACAACAAGCAAATAAAGGTATATCACAATTTCTTATGTACTATTACATTTAAAATATATGCAATTAACAGCACACTAATCATTCTTGTTGAACAAGAAAGAGAAAAGTGGGTAACATTGAAGCTGATGAAGATTTGGCATTCATAGATATAATTGGATATGAAGATACCTCCCTTGAAGACCCATTTAGTGATGGGACATTATTGAATTTTAGATGTTCTTTCTTATTTATACTTTGGGAGTTTTGATAGGCTTATATTTGTGGTTTTGTACTTTAAATTATGCTATGAGATGCATACATTGCATCTATTTTATTGTTTTCCACTGATTTCACATCTCATTTAGATATTTTTATTGTATGATAGACTCTTATTGTTATTTGTCTGCTAGAATACTTAAATTCTCATTTACGCAATTCTTCGTTCGTCAGGCTTACGCCTCGCCTCACGGACGAAAAAACGCCTCGAGGCTTATTTACGCAATTTTAAACCTTGAACTTTTCAATTACCTTTTTATTTTTTCATAGTTCAAATTATCATCAATTTCTTCAAATATAATCAATCATTGCATTAGCATTAATACAATTATTAATATTTCAAGTTTACACTCAAAGAATGTCACTTTTTGTGCGATTACTAATTAGTGCTCCTTGAACTGTAAATCCTAACTTTTTTTTGGTGAGTTACATTCATTGCATCATCTTAGTTATATTCGGAATCCTAGACCCTTAATTGTGTTGCCTTATCAAATGTTCTTCAACCCAAAGCAAAATAGTGAAAACTAAATATTTTAATTCAACGGTTCTCCATTGTTCATGTTCCTGAACATGGAAAGATAATGAACAATTCTCATACCTCCAGCAAAATAATTAAAATGACATTCCACAACAATTCAAATACTAGTCGAGCTTGGAAAAGATATGTAATATAATTAAATGCAAACAGAAAGAAAATAATCAAAAGCTACCCACAAAACACGGGTAATCTCAGAATAGAATGGTTTAAATAAAAGTAACATAACAAATAAATTTTAGACAAAAAGAGAAACAAGCGCTTTGAAAAATGGACAAACCTAGCATCTTCTGCATCTTCATCGCCATCATCCAAATCCTCAAACTAAAATAAGAGAAGGGTGAGAAAATTAAATATCACCATCAAGATGTCAAGACAAAAGGCAAAGAAAAAAAATACCAAGGTCATTAATGTATCACACTTACTATTTTTAGATTAGATTCTTTCAGTAATAAGTGTAACCATTTTTTTCATTATAATTTCCATTTAAGCGAATGATTTAAAATCAAGACAAGAGTCTTGTTATGCCACTAAGAGAAAGAAATTATCAAATCTAAAATTAAAATAGAAAAAACTTATACTTCTAAGCAAGATGTGCAATTACCATAATAGAATTCAACCAAGTTAACATAAAATAACACATGAAGGAAGGGGGTTCAATAAAAATTAATATCAATGAAACAGAATAAACTTCATTATAAAATATGTTATTAGTTATTTAAATGTAAGTGCAGCAATAAATTATTTTTTCAAACTAGATCAAGTATCCATCCCCATGCCTTCCCTCATTGTATGTGGCATAAAATTTTGTAGCTTCTTAGGAAGATATTTTACAATAAATGTACTTATAAAGCTTTAACGTCGAAATTCCAACTATAAATTGATTTCTAGGTAAATCTTGTTGCATGCCAACAAAGAAGATAATTATGCAATTTTCAACAATTTAAATTGTATTTGAGATGGATAATTGGTAACACTTGTTGGAAAATAAAATCACGCAATTTGAAATTTATATTTCTATAATCAAATATCTCACAATAATCAACAAACCACTCAAAAGACAAAAATGATGTAATAATATCATTTTGAAACAAAAATAAAATTCACCATTTTTATAATTAAATACAGTATTAAGAATAACATACTATCTCGCAAGATAGAAATAATATTTCACTATCGATTTGAAATAAATATGAGTTTTAAAAATATGTCGACGTATCCAGAGAATTTTTCCATAACTTTGAGAACTAAAATAAGATTTATTTTAAACTAGGGTTCTAAGCTCCCCATAAAGACAATCCTATATTAATTACATCCCAAGAGAAGCTCTTGAGAATGCTCTCAATTAAAGTAATTACTAAATATTTATTGAAATTCAACATTTCAGGGAAGGTTTAGAGATTAAGGATGTTCAACAGGGATTGGATCAAATGTGATCAATTCTTCCTAGAGTTCATGGTCAAAAACTACAATTCTAAGAAACATTGAGGTATTCCAACCTAATTTACAACTGAGCTTTAGCATCTTAGGGCAAAATGAAATTTTATGTTTAAGTTGATCAATTTATTAAAAAATTAAGATTCTATTCCTAGAGAGTGAGAACTTATGATTGAGTTTGCCTAATAAGTTAGATCTAAGGTGAACCACTATGGAGTGGTGATTCAAATTTAGTCTAAAGAGGTGCAAGTATTTATAAGGTGGAACTTATACCTTCAAACCCTAAAAGAATTCAAAGGGAAGTTTAATGCTATTGAACTTATGTCTTTTTGGAGTGAAACGTCAGTTAAATCATTTATACGCTTTAAAATTATGAATTTAAATATTTATGATATGTAGGATACACAGGTTATTATTTATTTAAGAAATAAGGGTTTATAGTTCAAAATTTTAAATCAAGATTAATTAAATATGCAAAGGGGTTCAGATGCATCTAACTAATGCACTTAAAATATTTTCCCTAATATCTAAATATTTTGAATGCACTAATGCAATTCTATATGAAAGAAAAGAAAATTCAATTTTCTAAGAAAATCCGGCAATATAAAGAACTTATACCAATCGGAATAGGAAGTTCAGCCTCGTCGCTTAGGCCACCCCTCACTTAATGTCAGCATGTATGAGTTTTGTGTATGTAGCAGAGAAGTAACATGCACGGCATGCTCACAAGAAAAGTAAAATGATGATGTTTTAAATGATAAATTCCAGAGATCCTAGAAGCCTGACATATATCCAGGAAAAAGCACATATAAGTGAAGAAAATTAAGAAAAAATGAAAGTTTTAATGCACAATCAAAATAAGTACATCAATCAATAACAACAACCAATAATCATCCAAAGTATATCAAAAGAGTTCATGTAGCAAGTGTTATTTATATACAACTCACGGTTTGTGGTAATTAAATGGTGGCTAAGCTCTACCTTAAACGAGTTTAGATTTCTACACAAAGGTTTGAAGTAGGTCATATACAAAATCAGATTGTTTATTATCTTTAGGCTCTCCCGCTATGATCATCCTTCTAAAAGCTTTTAAAAGACTCCATCTTTAAAAGAAGATTCATTCTTTTAGTTCATTTTAGTTAGGATAAACAATCACATTTTGAACTCACACATTTGATACATATTTTACAAATTACATTTTGAGAAAAGAAAAAAACTTTATACACCTGCAAGGTTAGTATAAAAAACAATATATATATATACACCACAACATCACAATCACATCATAAAACAATTGCTCACTTTTCAACAACTTGTAACTTTGGCTATTCTTTTTATTTGATTAGGAGGCCAAGGAACAAAATCACTTGTAAAGAAATTATATACATGCATAAATTTAAATTTGATTAGCCCTCTTTTAATAGTCCTACATAAGCATAGTCATCTGCAAAAAATTGGATTAGTAATAAGAAGATCAAAAGGTCCTAACCTAAGATATCTATCCACTCATCACCAAATCATCACATCATAATCACAGGTATAATCAATCACATCAAATACAGCACATATTCAGCAACACTACTAATCAAATAATATATATATATATATATATACACAACTACAGGTGCATGAAGTAAAACATATAAAATAATACCGCTTCAAGCCTACGACTAGAGTTAGTTATTCTATCAAACAATTCAAAGTATGTGTTAGACTGTGTAGCTTGATTGTTTCCTATTTAAGTGTAGGGTTAGATTTTCTACTATTTAAGTTTGTTGTGGGCTAAAAGAAATTTCTTTTAAGTTTAAATATTAATAAATAATAGATTTTATTATTATTATTATTATTATTATTATTATTATTATTATATATATTATAATTTGATGTTCGAATTTTTATTATTTTATTTTAAAGAATATATTAATCAATGAACATATAGTGCAATAAATTCATTAATCAACACATCCTATGCCTTCAGAAGAAAAAATTAAGAAAATTAAGCAATCACATAAGGTTATAGCTTTTAGGTTATTTATTTATTACATTAATGTTTTAAGAAAACTATTTATGTTTATGTTTTAAAGATTGTTATGTTTTTTTAATGAGTTTGAATTATGATTAAAGTTTGATTATTGAATCTTATTATGAATATTTTGTTATTAGACATATTCCAAAGGATTTCTTATACTGATTCTTGATTTATAGGTTTGAACAAAATTTGACATCAACTTTTTTTATTAAATTATTTTTATAATGTTTTTAAGTTCATTAAAATAAGATAATTTTCATTTTTTTTATTTATATAGATGTTCATGAATTATTTATGAATTTTATAAATTTAGTTTATTATAATTGTCTTTAGGAATGAAGGATTTAAGGTTTGGTGATTAAGCCTTCAAATGAATTCCAAATTCCATAAGATTTAGTCAATCGATCATTACTGACCAAATGATCAAGCTATGAGAATTGAGAGTCAATTAAAATTATTTAGCATTTATTAAGTTGTTGAACTTTTAACTTCTTTAAGGGTTATACTTAAATTTAACTTATATTTGACTTTAACTTTAAAGTTGAAATTTAGTTTAAGTTTTATTTTCATATAGCTTTTATGTTTATTTAAAGAGGATGTAATTAAATTTATATTTTTATGATTTTTATTGAATTATTTAGGAATTTTCAAAGTTAAGCCTTATTTATTCTATGATTATTTGTAAAGAGGATTAATGTTCATTATTTACCATATCAAATGACTTCAAATGATCATGATATCTTCAATATAGGTCAGGGATGATCTAATATGACATTTTTGAAAAATTGAAATTATTTGGATTAATGATTTATTTAATAAATTAGGATTTTAATATGATTTCAGAGATGGTTCTATTGAGCTTTTTATTTTAAGTCTAGTACAATTTAGTTTTTTTTTTAAGTTTTCTATATTTAATTATTTTTTTTAAATTTCCTAGGTCACTTTAGAGGCTGATTTTAAGATTTACTAATTAATTATCCAAATGAGCTCAAATCATCATAAAATTAAATTCATGAGTCCCTAAGGATCTTAGGAAATTCCCATAAAAATTTGAGGGCATTTAGGTTAACCTATAATTTTATAAAAAATTTCTAAGACGACTGGCGCAAAACTTGCAAAATTCCCCTAAGCTAATCTAGGTTTAGTTTGAGGTGAAAACAGTGGCTAACTAATCCTCACACATGCATCTACAAACCATATAAATTTTACAACCTAATCCTCTATGTATTTAGAGTAATTGAATTTTGAATTTCTATGTCAAAACCTGACTCAGAACTTCGAAAATTCAATTAAGGCAAGATATAGATTCAAACTGACCTGAGAAAATTCAGGGATGCTAAACATGCCTAAATTAACTCCACACCAAATTTGAAGCTATTCCAATGAATTGAGACATGCAATTATATTAAACAACAAATGTATTATATTAATTATAAAGAAAAAGTAATTCATCAACTGGCCTAAAAATTATTTTATGGATAGGGTTCATCAATACAAATCCATAGAGGGTCTAATTGTTTAATTCAATCCACTGGATCAATAGTTATGAATTTCCTAAATTCAGGCCATTAAATTAATTAAATGCATATATTAACTCAATTACACAGTCGGTTGTTGAGTCAGGCGCACTTTTCTGCAAGGCCGCCTCTGACAGGATACTTATATAACAATAGGCCACAGTGAAAAATAAGGATTATTAGTCTAAGCCGTTCAACCCAAGATCTAATAGTTGGGATTAAGAGGTTCAAAACCACGAGCCATCATATAAGTTTCACACAACAAAATCATAATCATTCTGTGAAAAAGAAAAATATTAAAATGGTCCCTTAACTCTTTCAGATGGACCAAAATGGTCCTCAACTATTTTGAGGGGCCAAATTGGCCCCTCAACTCTTTAAAATGAGACTATCTTGGTCTTGAAGGAAAAAATAACGAAAAATTAAGAGGGAAGAAAGATGTCATGAGGGTAAGATCAGAATAACCAATAATAATAATAATATAGCATTGAAAGGGAGAATGATAATTACCTTCACAGCGAGCGAGCTCTTGTCGCTACGTTCAATCCAACAGGAAGAATGATGAACTTTCATGACTTCTAATTCGACAAAAAGGAAGGTCATCAAAGGAGGCGAAGAAGGCTTTAGCGACTCGTTCAAAACCCTACCTAACTACGTCCCCTACATCACACCACTATATACAATCCGACTGCAACGAAGAATGTGGAAGAGAAGAAATAGGAGCTACATTGCTACATCTGATCCAAATCGTCTGTAAATAATCAAGATTTAAATTATGTAATTTAATTAATATAAATTAATAAATTTAAAAAAATTAATTAGATAATTAATAATATAAATAATAATTAAATTATTAATTAGATCATTAATATTCTAAATAATAATTAGATAATTATTCAAATATTGATATTTATAATAGATATTAAGCTAATTAATATCCCTAAAATTATATAAGTAAGTTAAGTTAAATAAATTAATATATTACTACAATTTTTAAAATTATAACTAAATTTTTATTAATTTCTCTTGATAAACAAATGATTAATAATTTTTTAAAATTATAATTACTTGAAAATTATATCCAAAAAATAGTTTAATTAATAAATTATTAAAATACTCCTATTTTAAACACCATTAAGTTCAACATCCATTAATTTGAATGTAAAAATCAAAATGGTCCTATTTTAAAGAGTTAAGGCACCAAATTGGTTCCTCAAAATAGTTGGGGACCATTTTGATCTCTCTCAAAGAGTTAAGGGGCAATTTTGGTTCTTTTCTCCTTTGAGAAATCAAAAGGAACGAACAGTTCTGATTTTGTTTTCAACCTCCCAAAAGGGAAAAGAGACCATTAGTGCAAATTCATTTGACTCATACTTTCTACTCAATCAATCCCTATCAAATTAATCTAGTAGGATCTATGTGAGGAAATTGTTCAATCCAACTCCTAGATCACCGTGGATTGGACATTTTCTTCACAATGTTCCGGACCCCTAAGGAATTTCCTGCAAGTTTTAAATTACCTTAGAACATAGGACAATTGTGGGAAAAGTAGACTAGGTTGACCTCGTCTGGACAGAAGCAACTGTTCTTCAAGGATCGAGCTCTGGGAATGACTGGATTGAAACTAGCCTTCTCACCATCTCGGGATCATCGAAGCTCACTCGAACTCACACCACGAGGCTATAGGGGGGCTAGGGAATAGTAGGGTTTGGCCTCTCACACAATGGGAAAGCATAGGAAACCAAATACAGGAACCTACCTTTAGCAGAACTTTGAGTATTTATAGAGAGAAGGTAAGTGTATTTAAATGGAAATCCATCCAAGGGCCGTCGTACTAGGCTGTTGTAGATTCAAATAGGCTAGTAGGGTGTAAGTGTAACCCCCCATATCTAAACTGACATAATTATATCTTTTTATCTTCTAATTAATCTACCAAAGCAACTAATTCTATTTAATATCAATTAAAACAGCAAAAATATATGTATATCATATCACCTGTCAAAATACATCATTAATCCAAATTCATATACAATAATTGGAAGTTCAATCTAAAATATCAAGCTATCACTAAACACTTCTGGTTATAAAAGAATAAAACAAAATGTTGAAAAGTCAACTAAACCTACAACTCTTATTTTGATCAATCTCACTCTACTAGTCCCTATCTCATACCTAAAATCAATCAAGCCACAATAATGAGCTTACAAAGCTCAGCAATCACCAAGAACTATCATCTAAAATATCAAGCTAATTATGTTTAATATCAATTAGAACAGCAAAAATATATGTAGATCATATTATCTGTCAAAATACATCATTAATAAAAATTCATATACAATAAATGGAAGTTCAATCTAAAATATCAAGCTATCAATAAACACTTCTGGTTATAAAAGAATAAAACAAAATGTTAAAAATCCTACAACTCTTATTTTGATCAATCTCACTCTACTAGTCCCTATCTTATACCTGAAATCAATCAAGCCACAATAATGAGCTTACAAAGCCCAGCATTCACCAAGACCTACCAAAGCAATACAATAAAATCAATATGTTATGTATAAATCAATGTTTAAAATTGCGCAATTGAGTATTGAGGTATTTTTCATTTGTGATGCGAGGCGTAAGCCTCAAGATGTTTTGAGGCGTAAGCCTCAAGATGTTTTGAGGCGTAAGCCTCAAGATGTTTTGAGGCATAAGCCTCAAAATCTAAAAATTGCGTAAAGTCAAAATAAAGTCAAAAATTATTTTTTTTATATAATATTCAAATAATATGTTAAAGGATGACATATTAACTTTCTATTGAACTATGAAGTAACAAATTTACATACATATGAAATAAAAAAATTGTATAAGATATAAAGTATTAAATGAAAATTGATATGAAATAGAATTGAAATTTAAATATTACATGAACAAAATAATATAAAATATATGAATTACATAAAAGTATCCTATAATATCAAGTTCAACTCTAATTTTTTCTTTTTAGTTGCCTACTCATTTACGTTTAATTACTAAAGAAAGCTGAAATAATTAGCAACAACTCAGTAAACATCTGTACTATCATTACTAAGAGAATGTTTATTTGAGTCACGGCCATAACAAATTGGTCTCATCCTGTAAGGTCCAATACTCTCAATCTTTTCTTCTTCATCTATTTCAGTCATATTCATTTTTCATAAATGTTTATCACTAACATAAATATTATACTCCAAAATTTTAAGAGGAGATGATAGTGGTATGTGGCTTTCTAATGATCTCCTATGGCAGCTACGGCGGTGGTGGCTACGGTGAAGGCAGTGGGTTGGAGATCAAGGCAATTGAGAGGAAGTTGTTAAGGCTTGCGGGTGCAAAAAGGCATGATTTTTTTTAGGGCTTTTGTATAAAATTTAGGTAAGTTTTAAATTAAAAAAATTCATAAATAGAGTGAGGCGTACGCCTCACGCCAGCGAGGCGAGGCACGCCTTAAGGCGGGCCTCATCCAAGCTGAGGCATAAGCCTCACAGAAAAAGCTCAAGGCATAAGTTTCTAGGCATTTTTTACTAGAATTGCGCTAATGCGAGCCTCACATTGCGCAATTTTAAATAATGGTATAAATCATTCAACATGATCTATACAAAATTTATATGAATCTAGCAGTCAATCAATGAACAGCATAAATCACAATGATCGGTAAATGGTAGAGAGTCAAAAATCATGTCGCTGAAATCAATAGAAAATCTATAAATTTATAACGGAAATACATATGTCAGTGTTGTATTCAGTTATTTTATATTATCACTCTATCAGTTATATGAATCATGAATGTCTATGTGTCATATCCATCTGTAATGATGTCACATGAAGTCGTATCAGTATTTAATTTAGGTTTTAGACCATTTTAGCTAACTTGGGTTAGCCCAATTGGATGATCCAAGTTAGCCCAAAGCTTGGGCTAGTGGATAGGAATTCCTTTGGACATGTTCATACAATTGGAATAGGTTTAAGGTCAAAACTCAATGGCATTTGGGTTTAATTACATAGGCTAGGTGTATGAGTCAAATGACCCTTTCATGGTCAAATTGGTCAACTATGTTGACCCATGAGGAACCAAAGGTTCCAATAAGCTTATATGAGTTCATGAAGTGTTTAGAAGATTTAAGACACCACGCCAATGTTTAGAATTCGTTTGATCATTAAAATTGATGATTATGTTAAATGAAGCACATATGGTTAGCTTAGTCAATTATTGTTGATAATGGTCCACCATGAGCTCCATTGGGTTTAAACAAGTTTATAAAAGTATTGGGAGGCCTTGAAACACAACCCTAGGATCTAGGATTTGATTTAGCCCAATAATGGTCATTCATGCACATTTAGGGTCTTAAAAAATCCATAATCAAACTTGGTCAACAAAGCTTTGACCATAGGTCCAAATGGGTCAAACCACTTAGGAGGTGAGTTTAAATTGATTTAAATTACTCCCAAGGGTTTGGGTTTAAGTTTGGATTGAATGCCACCTTAAGTGGTATGAATTATAAACTATGTTGCACCGATACACATATTTATGAAGGCATGTTGTATCTGATACACATATACACTTTTGATACGGCACCGATACGTGTCGGATACGGTGAAGCCATATCCAATTAAAATACTATTTAATTTCAAAAGGACATGCATATATGATACATGTGTCCTTTGAAAAACAAAAAAGAAATCTTTTAAAAAAAAAAAAAAGACATGTCGTATTTACTTCCGTGGCTACGAGCGAGATCTCTCATTTTCGTGATGGATTTGAGTCTCTTGATGATATGAGAAAATTTACAAAATGCTAATCCTTCACTTGATGAGTCTGAATTAGAAGCTATGATATTTATTGAAGATGATATAGAAGTTCAAAGACAAACCACTGAAGAAGCTAATCATATCATTCCTTCTATTAGTTAAAACTTCATGTGCTAGAAAATTTATGTTTATGCTTTTGTTGTTATACTAGACATTTAATGCTTACTTTTATTTTGATATTATAAGCTACAAGGCTACAAATGATGTTGCTTTCATTATTTTTGTAATTTCAAATATTATGCTTTGATTGCTTTCTTAATTTTTATGTATGATTTATAAATTATAAATTTATAATGATGTGTCCACGCCGTACCCATATCCTGTATTTTTAAGAATTGATGTCCCATATCCATATTGTGACGTATTTGTGTCGTTGTATCCGTATTGGTGCAACATAGATTATAAATATATAGGGTTTAAGTTTAATTGGGTTTTTGGCTTGAAACTAAAACTTAGAATAAACTTAGGGATTCCTTAACATGCATGAGAATGGTCTAGGAAATGCCTAAGCCATTCAAGTTTAGTCAAGATTAAAAACAATAGATTTCTTCCTATGGTGTTCCTATAGGTTAGGTCCAAACCAAAGGTTAAGATATCTAAGCACCAAGGGGAATGAGGAAGAGATTGAGACCATATTAAAGAATAAGTTCAACAAGACTAGGCAAAATATAGATCCAGACAGTGGTTTTAAAGAGATTATGGGAGTTGCACCTATTGAATATGCTCGGGTAAAATAGACTTGGCTGAATTGGCCAATTAGGATAAAGAGGAGACCATGCAAAGGTCCTGAAATTAAACATATAGCACAAAAGTAGTTTAGCAAAAGGCTATGAAAAGAATTGAGCATAGTGCAGCGTTAAAAACAAATTGATCACTCAACACAAAAGAGTGTACAAGAGGGATTCACAAAGAAAAATCCAAAGAAGGAGATAAGTTTAATGATGATAATGATTAGGTATACTATAGTATATGCAATGTCGGACACGTGTCGGACATGGACACGCGTCCGACACTGCATGGACATGTGTCCGACACGGCATTGGAGTGTCGCAATTTAAAAATTAAAATTAAAATCGGACATGCGTGTTCGACACTCATGTCTGGTTATTAAATAATTAAATCGTCCTATTCGTTCTATTTAGCCTTTTCCGCGGACGAGAAGCCCTATTTTTCCGATCCACAAAAGAAATCTTCTAGGGCGAACCGGGCGAGCTCGCAGCCGACGCCAAATGGAGCCCGTTACCTTCGCCTCCCGTTCCTTCGTCATTTTTGCTCGAGTCGAGGCCAAGCCAGCTCATCTTTCCCATTCCTTCGTTCCTGCGTGATTTCTACGATCAGTCGAGGTAAAGTTTGCAATCAACGCCAAACACAGCAACTTCTGCGCGCAAGAGAGCCAAGACATGTAAGTGGATTTCGCCATTTCTTCTCTTCATTGTTGAAAAAGTTGATGTACATGCTCGGTACCGCTAGGTATCGCTAGGTACATGCTCGGTACTGCTCAGTACATGCTAGATACCGCTCGGTACATGCTCGGTACCGCTAGGTACATGCTCGGTACCGCTCGGTACATGCTCGGTACCGCTCGGTACATGCTCGGTACCGCTCGGTACATGCTCGGTACCGCTCAATACATGCTCGGTACCGCTCGGTATCTTTCCATACAAACAAATTTGTTCCAGGGGCGCTGCCCCCGAAAACCCCCGCAGGTGCGCTATCCCTTGACCCTGCGACCTAACCGGGCAGGTCTAACCACGCCAGGGGGCAACGCAATACACCTCTGCATTGTTTGGCTCATTCATTAAATCCAAGGTACATTTGTATTCATCTTTTAAATTTATTTCAATTTCTTGGTAAATGAACATATAATTTTATATGATTTGTATTATTTGAAGGTATTCAAGTAAATAATGGCTTTAAGAAGACCCTCAACGTGTCTCACCACAAAAAGATTTAGAAATTTTAAATATGAGAAAGATATGCCTGAAAAGATATTTCCCAAATGATGATAAGAGAAGAAAAATTAATATAGAACTTGCAAAGTTCATTGGATATTTAGAGGATTTTTGTGATCAAGAATCTTTGGTTGATAGATGGAGGATTGATCCAAAAATGTGATGGTTGATTCATGGAGCTTCAACACCGCTTCTTCAAACAATAGCAATAAAACTTCTTGGTCAAGTATCATTCTCTTCCTGTTGTGAGAGAGATTGTAGCACATACTCATTTATTCAATCAATGAAAAGGAATAAAATAACTCCACAACGTGCTGAAGATTTAGTTTATGTGCATACAAATTTTCGTCTTCTATCAAGGAAAACTCCACTTTATATGACAGGTGATAACAAGATGTAGGATGTTGCTGGAGATGGGTTCGAGTGACTTGATGATATGGGATTATTAGAGGTTACAAATTTTTATCTAGATGAACCAAAGTTAAAAACAATGATATTCAATGATGATGATATTGAAGTCTAAAGACCAACCTCTGAATCTAATTCTATCATTCCCTCTATTGATTAATTGGACCTTCATGTTGTACTAAATGGTTTTTTGCTTATTTTTTTGTGGTTGTACTAGACATTTTATACTAAATATATATTATAAGCTAAACAAGTTATCATGAAATTGATTTATTATTGCTTGTCATTTTAAATATAATGTCACCTTAATTTCTATATATTATATTAAAAAATTATTATGTTGTGCCCACGCCGCACCCGTGTCCTATATTTTTTAAAAATGTCGTGTGTCGTGTTTGTGTCGGTGCATCATAGACTATAGTGCTTAACAAGTAACTAAAACTCTTGTGCGGGGTTAATAAATTAAGAGATTTCATGAGAGCTGCTCTCAATTTGAACTTGAAATTACAAGGAATAACTCAAATTAATTTTTAATCAAATATAGGGTCAACTGATTCCTAGTCATAAGGTCTTGAAAATAAAGCCATGGTATCCTTAAATTTGGGATTATACTTACTAATAGTACAAGTTGTAGTGATTAAATGTTATGAAAAATATAAAATAAATGTAATAATTTTGAGTCATCATGAATCATATTTTCAGCAAATCACTATAAACTCGATATTGACTAGAAAATGGTTTAAAGAGCAAGCGCCCTTACTTAAAACTCACCTTGAATATGATCAAGTTCATTATCATTCAAATAAAATAATATGTAAATTATGAGTTTCGGGTATTCCTAAAACCCTACACTCTATTCTATTATGTCAAGATAAACTCACTACCTAACAGTAATACTTGTAAGTTGTAACTATTTTGTTGTTTCCCCCTCTAAGTATTGATAAAATCAAACGATAAACTCCAAAGCAACCTACCTATATAAAACTACTACACAAGGGGGCTTTGTTTTCAAGACAGAATAAATGTGTCGTCAATATGAAAATACCAATATTGTATAGTAACCATTAACAACTATATTAACCTCAGTAATATTGCGTGGACAAACCAAAGGTTATGTAAAATTTTGGCTAAGCACTAACCAAAAAGAACAAGAATGTATAATGCTTAGTGTAGTTCTATATATGCTTGATGTTTCCAAAAAATAAGTAGAAAAATAGCATTTTCAGATCATATTGTGCCATTGTAAACTAGCAGAGCATTCTCCAAAATCTAAATATAAACAAGTGAAAGAATGTGTGTATTTATATCTTTACCTCTGCATCATCATCATCTCCATTTCCCTCGTACCTTCCATCTTCCACCTCTTTCTGCTTCACACTTCCTTCTTTCCTCTGGAACCCATACTCTCTCGCCTCATCATCCTCCAAGTAATCCTCCAGCTCCTTAATCTTTAGGAATCTATCCTCCACTCCATTGCTTATCCCATCCCCTTTTTTGTCTTCCTCCTCCTCCTCCTGATCCACATCCTCCTCACCCTCATCATCATCATTCTCCTCTTCCTCCTCCTCCCCCTCCTCATCATCCTCATCTGCTCCTTCCTCCATCTCCTCACCTTCCCCCTCTCTGCAACTTTCCTTGAACTCAACCACACTGACGGGCGGCGCCACGTGCTCCAAACGTTTGACCTCACGTCTTATCAAGGAAATAATGGGACGATAAATGAGATCTATCTGAGACCATATCTGCTCAGCGTCAAAGCCCTCGTCGGTGAGGAGCGAGTCGAGGGGGGCTTTGGGGCAGTAAGGAAGGAGGGACGAAAAAAGGGAGCGAGAAGCAGCGCGAGCACAAGCGGACAGATCCGATGATGGTGAAAGGAAGAGAGGTGGGTCCGCCGACCGCAACCGTTCCAAAGCTTCTCCGGCGTCAATGCTCGGCATAGAGCTCGCTGCCATCAGGGCTTGCAGGGAGAAAAGCGAACTAGGGGGGCTGTTTGGTATCGGATTTACAGCGGGATATACGCTAAATCCAGCCAAACGGTTTTTGAGCGCGCGTTAAATACCGGATTTAAGAATTTACGGCATAAATACGGGATTTACTAAATCCCTCGGCTCGGCGGATTTACGGGATTTGGCCGTAGAAGCGTGCGAAGGGAGAAAGTTGCCTTCGCAGCCAACGAGCTCCCGTTGTTGCTTCCGATCAAAATGTCGTAGCTTACGATCCAACACGAAGGGAAAGTCGTCGAAGGAGCGTAGTCGAACAGCCACGAAGGAGCCGACGAAGCGACGCGTGCAATCTCTATACAGCAACGAAGCCGAACAACAACGACGAAAAGAGGCAAACCCTAAACGCCTCTTAAGTTATTATTGATTAATCTAAGTTAAGTAACTAGTAGGATAATTAAGTTAAGTAACTAGTAGGATTAAATATAATTTAAAATAGGTTAACTATTATATACTATTATAAATGATAATTAAATTTTTTTATTAAAATATTTAAATGATTAATGAAATAATTAATAATATAATGAATAATTAAAACTAATTAAATAATATTTTAAATTTAATTAAATTATTAGTATAAGTATTAGTTAAATAATTAATTATTTAAAAAATAACTAATTAATTAGATACTTACATATTTATCATTATAATTTTTAGCTATAATAATAATTTAAATTAATAAATAACTTGTATTTATTATATTATTAAATTCATAACATATTAATTTTAATTTTTAATTATAAATTTAATTTTTAATTAACTTCTTCACAATTAAATCTCTAATTGACATAAATATTGAAATATATTACCAAACAGTTTCTCATGATTTAACATTTGTCATACCAAACAGATTTCAGGATATAAAACCCTCAGGATTTACTAAATTTGAATTTACAGGATTTAGTAAATCCCACTAAAGTTAAAATCTCAATTTGTTACCAAACAGACCCTAGGGTTGTAAAGATATAGGCGTCAATGCCGTCAAGGGGAGAAATTATAGACTCCTTACATTAAATATTATGAATTAGAAGTTAATTTTATGAATAATCAATCCTCATTCATTCCATTGCAACTGGAGAATTAAATGATAATGAAAAAGAGAGTGATAGTGTGATTGAAAGCTTAGTAACTATATCATTATCACCCATTGTTGCTTAGCTTGGTTGGTGGGCGAGTACGGTTGGAAACCCCCCAACCCGTGTTCGATTCCCCTCGAGCGGCAATGTCTCTTAAATGGTGCTCAATCAAGTGCGGGCAAGGAGGTTTCTGGGTTGGGTGCCTCTTCTAAATCAGCTGAGGATTAGTCACGCCGCCAAGCTCCTTTTCGGGGATGGCAGCAGGTGGATACCCTGTTCCAAAAAAAAAACTATATTATCATCTTTATTTCTACAATAAATTTATTAAAAAAATCTAAAATTGTTTTATTTATAAAAAAATATATGATAAAAAAGTAATGGATGACATAATAAAAGGTTTGTTTATAGAGATTTATAATTCAATTTAAAATTAAGTCTCTTAGTTGGCCAAAAAGTTAATCTAACTTTTCCATTCTTAATCAAATTTATCTTATAATTATTCCTAAAAAAGCATTACCCTAGTCATTTGATTCCTAATTATCTAACTAATATTCAATACGTTACAAATATTTAGATTGTCTTTGACATTAAGATCATAATGCATAAAAATTCATGAAAATATAACAACGCAAAAGATATTACAAATATTATATTATATGGAACAAATAACATATTCTTAAGTGCAATAAAATTAATGGTCAATTTCATACTTCAACCTTACACAAAACATCAGATATACCTCTAAAAAATCACATGAACAACACTTTTCATCCAACGTGGATATCAAGTACATCTTGTAGGGCTATCGTTAGGCAATTTTAGTGTTCCTCTTTGAGTTCTCCTTCGTCTCGCATTGGTTTATTTAGTTAATTTTCTTCTTTATTTTCTGGTTGGTTCTTATAGTGTTTCCTTTTATTTGTCGAAGTTTTTTTTTTTTTTTTTGGTTGGGTGTTGGCGATGGCCTCACCATCGTCTTCCAACTCGTGGCTTTCGAACAATGATACTAAATCTCTATCTTTTAAAGATGTGCTCAATGGTTCCTCTTCATCTCCGAAACTTGATTTTGTTCAATTGACTTATAAGGGTTTGTCGGCTTTGATGTTTGATGACAAAGTTGTCTCACAACTTGATTTCTCCTTTTGGTTTTACTTTGGTGGGTAAATTTGTGCTTCGTAGGCCAAATCTGGATGTTATTCTCAAGTTTTTTTGTGAATCTGAAACTTTTCAGTTCATTCTCGATGGGTCTTATGGATCAATGACACATTTCTATTCAACTAAATAATGATATTGACTCTTACCGAATTTTTTCTAGGAGATCATATTATATCGTTGGATGTCAAATGCGGCTCCTAAAATAGACTCTTGATTTTGATGTTTGTGAGGAATCTTCGATTATTCTTGTATGGATTTCATTTTCAAATCTAAGATTACAATTTTTTTAATTCTCAAGTTATTTTCGCCCTCGTTTCAATTTTTGGTCGACCACTTCAAACTAATCAAGCTACTTCAAGCATCTCCTGGCCCTCGATGGCTAGGGTTATGGTTGAATTGGATGTTTCTAAGAAACATCCTAAGGAAATTTGGATTTGATTTGAGTTGAATGGTTATTTTCATAAAGTCGAATTTGAAAATTTTCCTATTTTTTGTTCTCATTGTAAAATGCATGGTCATTTTTTGTCGAATTACTTTATTTTACATCCGTATTTATGGAAGCTAAAGGAGAACTTAAAAGTTTTGGAGGGGGGTGGGGGGGGGGGGGGGACGGTCATGAATGACCTTGAAACATTACCTCTAAATAATGAGGAGGCTTTTGTGGAACTTCAAAATTTGGAGAATATTCAAAAGGTCACTAATGAGGGTGAAAATATTTATGATGTCGGAAGGATTGAGCCTTACAATGTTTCTAATGTGCAGGGAGTTAATCAAGAAGCCTCTCAAAACACTTCTACAAATGGAAATAGAGATGTTATAGAGGGGGAATTTGTGGATGAGTAAATGTTAGGTTTAGTTATACCTGTTGTTAATGAATGACCTGGAAACATTACCACTAAATAATGATGAGGCTTTTGTGGAACATCAAAATTTGGAGAATATTCAAAAGGTCACTAATGAGGGTGAAAATATTAATTATGTCGGAAGGATTGAGCCTTATAATGCTTCTAATGTGCAGGGAGTTAATCAAGAAGCCTCTCAAAACACATCTACAAATGAAAATAGAGATGTTACAGAGGGGGAATTTGTGGATAAGCAAATGTTAGGTTTAGTTATACTTGTTGTTCTTAACGAAAATCTATCAGAATTGGTTACGAATGTTGAAAATATTGAGTGCACTAACTTGTCTTCTAATCCTTCTTTAATGAATGTGTACGATAATGGTATAGAGGAAAGTATGGAAGAAGGAGAATTCATTTCTACTTCCAATCCTATGGAAGGAGTTGTCGCGATTCATGAGAGAGTGCTTTTAAATAATGGTAAAGGTTTGACTGGTATTGGTAACTCCACTTATCTTCATAATGTTGATGAATTGGTGAACAATAATGATGAATTTGATGATGACAAACACTAATCTCATATGAAAGACTTTACTTTAGCTTCAAATAAAAGGAATAAGAAATCAAAAAGCTAGTGTGCTCAATCACCTAGAAGTACCCAATCTCAAACTTTGAATAAAATGGTTTATAATTTTTAAGTCCATTATTTGGAATGTTAGGGGCATTGGGTGCCCCTCCTCTCAGATTAGGGTTAGAAATTTATGTCGTATTCATAATATTTTTTTTCATTATTATTTTTAAACCTCTCATTTCAATTTGCAAGTTGAATGAGACGACTACTATGCTTGATTTCAAACATAGTTGGGTTAGTGTTTCTAATAAAATTCAGATTCTTGGAAAGATCCAATTAATATTGATGTTGTTGGAGACTTTACTCAAGTTTTGCATTGTAAAATAGAATGCATGAATTTTGCTTTCTAATCATCCTTTATTTATGCTTCTTCATTCCATTTAATTAGAAAAAAAACTTTGGAAGCAACTTTCTGATTTTTGTGGCCTTATAGATGATCCTTGGCTTGTTGGTGGAGACTTTAATTCCATCCATAACTCTAGTGAGAGGCTTAGCGATTGCCCTCCAAATTACCAATCTATGGATGATTTTTAATGATATGATTATGGATTGTAAGCTGGTTCATATATGTTTTACTGGTAATTCTTACACTTGGAATCGTGGAAACATGTAGCAAAGGCTTGATAGAGAAATATTTTTATTGAACATCTCAATAAAAAAAATTTATGATCACTCTCCCCGCTTGGTTGGTATTAAGTCTAGGAATCATAATTATATACCATCTTTTAGATTCCAAAACATGTGGCTTCTTAATGATACTTTTTTTAGATTTAGTTAAGGAAAAATTGGGAAGCTACCCTTCACCCAAATAATGCTATTGAAGGGATGCTTAAACTTTGGCTTAAGCTTTAAAGACTTAAGTTTAGAATGAATTGGTGGAATAAGACTATTTTTAAAAATCTTTGCTAATATTCTAGCTATTGAGGATTGTTGTGGGCTGAAAGATTCATTGCAGTAGAGTGAGTAAACTTTTTGTCTTAGCGATGCACGAATATCCAACACACAAACAGAAAGAGAGAAGTAGAACACCAAATCTTTTTTTACGTGGAAAGCCCGAAGAGGGAAAAACCACGGGGCCTTGCCCAGGTGAAAATATTCCACTAAACTTGAGTGAATTACAAGGGTTGACCCGTCCCTCGATTTAGAGGCGGTCGAATTACAGTAATTTGGAGAGACAGCTAAAGGTCTGGAGACGGTCGTACGGATGTCCAGCAGGTGGCGGCCGAGCGGTTCCGACGAAGGTCGGGCTGAAGTCCAGTAGGCGGCGGCCGGGCGGTGGTCCGGCGGCAGGCGGCGGTCGGGCGGTGGTCCGACGAAGGTCGGGCTGAAGTCCAGCAAGCGGCAGTCGGGCGGTGGTCTGCGGCAGGTCGTGGTCAGGCGGTGGTCTGGCAGCAGGCGGCGGTCGGGCGTTGGTCCGGCGCCAGGCGGCGGCCAGGCGGTGGTCCGACGGCAGGCGGCGGCCAGGCAGTGGCAGGCGGCGGCCATGCGGTGGTCCGACGAAGGTCGAGCTGAAGTCCGGCAGGCGGCAGCGGCAGGTAGTGGCCGGGCGGTAGTCCGGGTGCTAGAGCTCTTGAAGCTTCAAAGCTCCCTTCAATCTCAAGCAAAAGGTCTCCCTCATGTAGAGAGTTGGGGTCTATTTATAGATTTTCATGAGTGGCACACCCTGTTATTCTAAAGAAGATCCGGGGCAGGTTCAGAGTGCTTCATCGGATGGCTCGTATTGATTCCCCCGATCGTAGAGAGTTTTTCAACTGTTTAAGTACTTTAACAGTATTGGAATTCAAAGATCTTGGGCTCGTTGGATTCATCTCGTCGAGACACTCGATTTGACTATAAGCATGTCATATTTGGATATGATTTCATTATCCAAATAATGCTTTAACCCTTCTAAACGTGGTCCGGACCCCCGATTCGGACCCATTTGGGCTTGGGTTGGACCAATTTTGGTGCTGTTTGGTTCATCTCTTTGAGATGTTCAATTTGACTATAAGTTAGCTGAAATTGGAATTCAGATGATCCCAAATTTAATTTTGAAAAGTTTCAACTTGAATATGCCTCGAGATTCGTGCTTGATCAAGGCAATTTTTGAGGGCGTATCAGTTGCCCCCCTATTTTTTGGACGTTGAATTTTACAGTCCAAAAATATATTCATGATTCTGCGAAATTAGAGCTTTAGTCGGAGCACAAATGTCAAAAACGTTACATCAAAAAAATTTTAAATAGCTCAAAATTTATCTTTTGAGTTTCAAAATTAGCAAAATTGAGTCCGGAACACACAAAATTTATTCGCTTGACTCAAAAAGTTGTCCAAATCAATTTTTTTGGAACAAACTTATATATAAAAATGTATACATAAAAATATATATTCATAACAGAAATATATATATATATATATATATATAACAAAAATATATTATTTTATTATGTAAATATAATTTTAAAATACTTTCACGCCTCATGAAGAGGCGGGCTACTGTAGCCGCCTTAATAAGGCGGTGATACTTTTTATTTATTATTTTTTTGTTTTTAAATTGTATTTAATTTCCCTTTTTAAACCATTTAAAAAGGAAAATATTTATTTTTCTTTGCCAAAAAATTTCGAAAATATTTTTAAAAAATCATTTGAAAATTCAGAATCTTTTCTTGAATGGAAATAATTAATTTCCTGAACATTTATTTTATTTTAAAATGAATTGCTCCTAACTTATTTCCTATTTGATTTATTCAATAATAGGAAATTATTTAATTTTGGACATTAAAAAATTCAAAAATTCAGCCCTCAAACCTCCTTTGAAAAAACTATAAATACCCCCCCCAGGGGCTAGGGAGAAGGCACCACCTCTCTTTAGCCGGTTCCAAAATTTCTCTTACGAAGTTAGGAGAAGTCGGACTAGCAAAAATAAAAATTTTTGGGCAGCGGCGATCAAGGCCCGGTACTCTTACGTAGGCTCCTGTACACTCCCATTGGGGAAAAAACTGTCCGGCAAGAGTCTAAATACCGGAGGAGGCGATCAAGGCCCGGTACTCTTGCCAGGCTCCAGTTCACTCCAATTGGGGGAAAAACTGTCCGACAAGAGTCTAAATACCGGAGGAGGCGATCAAGGCCCGATACTCTTACGCAGGCTCCATTTCATTCCCATTGGGGGAAAAGCTGTCCGGCAAGAGTCTAAATACCGGAGGAGGCGATCAAGGCCCGGTACTCTTACGCAGGCTCCAGTTCACTCCAATTGGGGGAAAAACTGTCCGACAAGAGTCTAAATACCGGAGGAGGCGATGAAGGCCCGGTACTCTTACGCAGGCTCCAGTTCACTCCCATTGGGGGAAAAACTGTCCGGCAAGAGTCTAAATACCGGAGGAGGCGATCAAGGCCCAGTAGTCTTATGTAGGCTCCAGTCACTCCTATTGGGGGAAAAATTTGTCCGGCAAGAGTCTAAATACTGGAGGCGGTAATCAAGGCCCGATACTCTTACGCAGACTCCAGTTCACTCCCAGCGGTGGAAAAACTTTCCGGCAAGAGTTTAAATACCGGAGGCGGCGATCAAGGCTCGGTACTCTTATGTAGGCTCCAGTTCATTCCCAGCGGGAGAAAACTGTCTGGCAAGAGTTTAAATACCGGAGGCGGCGATCAAGGCCCGGTACTCTTACGTAGGCTCCAGTTCACTCCCAGCGGAGGAAAAACTATCCGACAAGAGTTTAAATACCGGTGGCGGAGGTGATCAAGATCGGGTTGGTGCAGTTTTCCTTATTGGGAGGTGAATGTCGTCCGCCAGAGCTGAGGGTGCCTTGAACGGTACAAAAAAAGGTGGCCATAGCGCATCTAATAAGAGGCGAGCTTCAAAGAGACAAGAGGGTCTTCCAGGTATATTCTTTCTCCCTTCTTCTCATTTTCTTATCCTCTTCGTATTAATCCTTAAGCTTTATTTATTCATTTATGTATGCTCCTCCAGGCGACAGGTCGCTCGATGTGTTAGATGTTATTCCTTTTGCCCACAAAGTGATTGAGCCGGCACGAGCTCCTCGAACTACGGAGGTCGATGAGGGTAGGAGATCGACGTTGATTGATGATGTCTCATCATCAATTACTTCGGATGGCTTGATTATTCTTCGTAAAAAATTTCATCTGCCTAATGACTTAGTGATGGCTGCTCCTAAAGAGTCAGATCAAGCACGATATCCTCCAAGTGGGTTTATCACCATGTATGAGATGACGTTGCGTGCTGGTTTGAGGTTCCCTCTAGCCCCTGTGTTGCTTGAGATTTTTAGGGCATGTGGTGTCCCCTTGGCCCAATTCTTATGCAGGACAGTTACGATCATTGTGGGCTTGGCAGTATTTTATAGGGAGCTCAGTGCTAGATTGTCCATTGACCACTTATCCAAGATGTGTAGACTCACAAGTGATCCCCAGGGGCGTATTTTATATAGAGGTAAAAAGTGGCTAGATTTTTCAACACGGGATCCTTCTAAGAATTGGTCCAGCTCATTCTTTTTTATAAAGAATGATTGGGGCCATCCTGAAAAATGGGGGAGGTTAAAAGAGCTACCAGAATTCCCGCACCTAGGAGAGGAGGAGATACTGAAAACTCTTAACTTTTTCTGATACGAAGAGTCTTCAGGAGGAGTTACGTCACATTAGTCATTATGTGATGGAGGAAAAACTTTCAAAGTTGGTCTTTCTTTTCAAGCTAGAAGATCTCATGCCATTCCGTTGAAGAAGTCAAAGAGGGTTGGTGAAATAAGTCCCAATACTTTAAGGTCCTCATCAAATAATCCTTCAAAAGGACAAGGAGAGAATGAATCTTCTCTTGTAAAGAAGAGAAGGGTGAATGAAGCAGTGGACTTCCCAGGCAACGGTGAGGTATGTAGGGAGGTCATTCGCCCTTCCACGATCGATGTTTCTGCCCATGATTCAGATAGGGAGGTTCGACCCCTTAAAATACCAATCCCTGAAGGGGTATTAAAACATGTGTGTTTTGGACGGCGACGCGCAAAAGAAGTGGTTAGTTATCTTGACATTCTTCTCATGTGCCCCCTCTCCCTTCTCTCCCCCCCCCCCTTTTTCATAATGATGTGTCCACTGCAGATGATACAAAAGATGGATGTGGACTCCCAATTTGATACAATGCTGGATGACTGGAATGCTGAGTTTGTGAAGATTAAATATCTGCAGGGCTAGATATAAATATGAAGGAGATGTCGGCGTTGGAAAACCAACTGGTAGAATGTCGTACTGAGCTGGCAATGATATCCACCACACATTCCCTTCAAAATCAAGAGATTGATCACTCCCGTACTGAGTTGATCGAGGCTCGTATAGAGACTAATCAAAAGAATGATGTTATAAAGGCTCTTACAAAAGAGAAGAGCACCCTTGAGGTAGCGAATAAAGAGTTACAAGATCGTCTTTTAGAGAAAGAAGAAGCCATACTAGATGTTGATGCCCGTACAGAGGCTATATCACTGGAGGCTGTTGAAAAGTTCAAAAAGTCTTTAGCTTATCATTGAGAGATCCAAAATCGCATCCAAGAAACTTATAATAAGCTATTTGATGCTGAAGCAAGGGATCTTGAGCGTCAGTGTCTTGAGGAAGGTTTTGTTCGTGGCTTTTTAAAAGGTACTCGATTGGTGCAACGCATGGCAGGGATTACGATCGAAGGGCTGTCTCCAAGCCAGGTCTCCGATGACCCCTCTCCAGACTTAGATGATGATGATGTTGAAAGCGAGTTGAGAAAGGTCCTCTCCAGTGATGATGAAGATGTTGAAATCATATAGTGTGTGTGTGTGTGTGTTTTTTTTTATATGATTATCTCTTTTTATTTATCTAAGTATGTATGTTTAGTTGCATGAGATATCTATATTTTGATATTTAAATAAGTGATACATTTTTGAAGCGTAATAATATATTATTCAAAATTTTATTATTTATATTTCTAATAAAGCTTCTCGTATAGGTAGCCCTGTATCATTGAAGGCTAGAGAGAGCTTATCAAACACTTCAACCTTTCCTTAGTTATATATTGGGAGGCCACTTGATGAAGTTAGCCAATTAGGAAGAGGTTCAGAGATATCCACCTAGGATATTTGACCTATCCGAGGTTGTTTGTCAAAGCATTGCTTAATGATGTTAACCTGTATGGAAGAGGTCAGATCGAATCCTCCTAGGATTGATCATCCAATGATTGAGATACAACGAATGTTGTGTATTTCTCGAATCAATGGTGAGGTTTGAATTTTGTTGGATCGTAATAACCTTGCTTAAAAATAGAGACATTAATGATAATGGCCAAATAAAAAATTTAATATCTTGAAAAAGAAGATACAACGTAGCTTAAAAGACATAACAGCTACATAATACTTAATATATAAACTATATAGTAGATAGCTTCAGTGGATACTGATAATATTTTCGAAGATTCTTAGTGTTCCAGGTTCGAGGTAGCGTCTTCCCGTCAGCATCCTTCAGCTTGAAAGTCCCAGGCTTGATCATAGCTGCTACTATAAAAGGGCCTTCCCAAAGGGGGGAGAGTTTGTTACGTTGGGGTCCTTTGCCGGCTGCCTCAAGGCTGCGTAGAACCAAGTCTCCAATAGAAATGCATTGAGGTTTAACCTTGCGGTTATAGTGGCGAGCCACTCTCTGGTGATAAGCAGCAATTTTGAGTAAGGCCACATCTCTAACTTTTGGGAGGAAATCCAGGTTATTTCGAAGTTTCTCATCATTATTGTCAAAGTCAAAAGTTTGCACTCTAGGGCTTGGAACTCCGATATCGACGGGGATGACGGCTTCGGTGCCGAAGCAGAGATTATATAGTGTTTCTCCTGTAGGAGTCCTGGTGGTGGTACGATAGACCCAGAGGACATTGGGTAGTTCATCAGCCCATTGCCCCCCAGCCTTCCTAAGGCGTGTCTTTAGTCCTTTCAGTATAGTTCAATTCGTAACCTCTGTCTACCCATTTGTTTTAGGATGGGCCACAACTGTGTGTACCAATTGAATATGGAGATCCTTACAGAATATTGTGAAAGTTTTTCCAGTAAACTGAGTTCCATTATCAGTAATGATATTTGTTGGAATGCCAAAACGACAAATTATATTTTTCCAAACAAATTGTTTGGCATTCACTTCGGTGATTTTTGCTAGGGGTTTAGCCTCTACCCATTTAGTAAAATAGTCTACAGCCAAGATGATAAACTTTTGTTGTCCAGTAGCCACAGGAAATGGCCCCATTATATCAATCCCCCATTGGGCGAATAGCCACGGGCTTTGAAGTGAAGAGATCTCTATGGTAGGTGAATGGGAAAGGTTGGCATGTAGTTGGCAATTGTTGCATTTTTGGACGAACTCTAATGCATCTCGCTTTATTGTGGGCCAATAGAATCCCTGTCTCATAATCTTAAGAGCAAGCGCTTTTCCACCTAAGTGCTCTCCGCATATACCTGAATAAACTTCCCGCAGTACATAATCAGCCTCTAACGGTGGGAGACACTTAAGATATGGCCCAGTAAAGGCTCGCTTATATAATTCCCCATTAATAATAGTGAAGTTAGCTGCTTTCCTTCGGAGTCACATTGCAGTTGTCAAGTCTTCAGGCAGCACACCATTTTGCAAGAATGATAGGATAGGATCCATCCAAGAGGGTTCTCTTGACTCCTCAATGGATTGTATAATCTAGGGACCTTCAATGCTTGGGAAGTGTATTTCCTCAATATATCTTCTTTTAAAAAGGTCTCCTGTCATTGATGTAGCGAGTTTTGAGAGAGCATCAGCACGTGCATTCTGCTCTCGGAGTATATGGACAATTTGATACTCTTTTACATGGGTAAGGAGTGACTTCACTAAGCAATATTGCGCCAAATACGGATTATGGGCTTCAAATTCTCCTTCTACTTGAGAGGCGACGAGTTGTGAATTAGTATGAATCATTAAATTCTGAACCTCATAGTCTATGGCCAATCATATTTCTGCAAAAAGAGCTTCGTACTCAACAACATTATTTGTAGCAGGAAACTTCAGTCGAAGCCCATATTCGAAAGTGATTTGTTTCAGAGAGATTAATAAGATTCCTGCTCCAGCACTAGAGTTCCCAGAGGCTCCATCGACATAAAGTGTACATCGATGTGAAAGAGGAGGAATGGCTATTGGTTCATCAGAGGCAGGGTTGGTACATTCAACCACAAAGTCTACAAGTACTTGGGACATGATGTCGGGTCTAGGAAGAAAATGGATATCAAACTCTCCAAGTTCTACTGACCACTTGATTAATCTTCTAGATGCCTCAGGCTTTTAGAGAATATTTTTTAATGGGAGATTTGTATAGACTCCAATTGTATGAGATTGAAAATAAGGGCGTAGTTTTCTAGCTGAGAAGACTAATGCTAAAGCTGTCTTATCTCCTAACGGGCAACGTATTTCTGTTTCAGAAAGGACCTTGTTAACATAATATATAGGACGTTGAACACCATTCTCCTCTCGTATCAAGACCGAGCGTATAGCATGCGAAGAGACGGCCATATATACGTACAACATTTCTCCTGGTACTGGCTTTGAAAGTAATGGAGGTGAGGATAGATAAATTCGGAGTTGTTCGAAAGCCCCCTGACATTCATCTGTCCATTGGAACCCTGAGTTATGGGCTCCTCTTAGAATCTTAAAGAAAGGAAGGTATTTATCGCCCAAGCGGGCCAAAAAGCGAGAAAGAGCTGCAATTCTTCCATTTAGACGTTGGACTTCTCTAATGCTCCTTGGGGGCACCATATCTCTTAAAGCCCTTATCTTTTTAGGATTTTCCTCGATCCCGCGGTGTGTAACCATGAAACCCAAGAATTTTCCTGAGGTAACTCTGAATGCACACTTAGCAGGATTAAGACGCATGTTATAGGATCGGAGGAGAGAGAAGCATCGTTCTAAGTCGGAGATATACTGTGATTTTTCAAGACTTTTTACTAGCATATCATCCACATATACCTCCATAGTTCGCCCTATTAGGTCTTTAAAAGCCTTATTCATAAGGCGCTGATACGTGGCTCCAGCATTCTTGAGTTCGAATGGCATGACCCGATAGCAGTATAGTCCTTTATCTTTCTGAAAAGATGTTGCTTCCTCATATATGGGATCCATCTTTATCTGGCTATAGCCAGAGTATACATCCATGAAGCTCAACATTTCATGTCCAGATGTGGCATCCACCAGCTGGTCAATATAAGGGAGCAGAAAACTATCCTTCGGGCAGGCTTTATTGAGGTCCGTGTAGTCCACACACATTCTCCAAGCTCCGTTAGCTTTCTTAACCATGACGACATTTGCCAGCAATGTGAGATGGTGTACCTCCCGTATAAATCCAGCCTCCAAAAGTTTATCAACTTCCTCTTCGATGGCTTGTTGACGATCTGGTGCAAAATTTTGCTTTTTCTGGATAACCGGCTTACATGCTGGATTTATTTTGAGGGAATGCATAATTATCTCTGAGTTAACTACTGGCATATCTGCTGGACTCCATGCAAAAATGTCCTGATTTCTACGTAGAAAATCTACGTATTCTCTCTTCTCCTCCTCCGAGAGCATGGATCCGACCTGCACTATTTTGGATGGGTGCTCATCTGATATGGAGATACATGTAAGGTCTTCGACAGGGGAGGCTCTCTGAGGGACGTCCTCATTTCGAAGGTCAAAATTCTCAATACTTAGAGAAATCGATGGGCGTGGTTGTGCCTGTCTTAGATAACACGATTGTGCTAGTTGTTGATTTCCACGTACCATGTCTATTCCATGTGGGGTTAAGAACTTCATCTTGAGATGTGTAATGGAGGGAATAGCTCCAAAAATTGATTGTAGTGGTCTCCCAAAGATAGCGTTGTAAGCTGATTCTGACTTTACTACAATGAATTGTATTGGATGTGTAGCCTGCTGAGGGAATTCCCCAAGTGTTACTGGGAGGCTAATCGTCCCTTCTACCAGTACAGGTCGGTTATCAAACCCATATAATGGCCCTGCAGCTGGCTGGAGCTTTTCCCTAACTAGGCCCATACTAAGAAAGGTGGAGTAGAACAAGACATCTACCGAGCTCCCATTATCAACTAAGATATTTTTAACGTTGAAGCATGGATCGCCAATCCCTGCATTAATTACAAGCGAATCTTGATGGGGGGTATAAATGCCCTCTAGATCGGTGTCATCAAAGTTAATACAGTGGTCAACACGTTTCTTTTTTTATGCTGGCTCCTCGTTCATCGCAAGTAAGACTTGGTTGGATAATAATGGGCCCCCAGCGATGGTATCGATCTCTCCAACCATTTGGCGATTGTTCTGCGGCTGTCTTTGTGTCGGTTGCCCCCCAGCAGGAGGAGTGTCCTTACAACCGGGCGGGTTTGCTATGAACCGACCAAGGTAGCCTTGTCGGATCAGTCTCTCGATTTCCTCTTTAAGTTGTTTGCATGCTTCAGTCGTATGTCCACAACTACGGTGAAAATGGCAGTATTGCTCTTGATTTCCTGAGTTTGACTTTATGGGATTTGGCCACTTAACACTCTCTTCATCTCGAATAGCCATTAAGACATTTGCTCGAGATGTATTGAGAGGTGTATACTCTTTCTCTGCTCGAGGCTCCCGTCGAGATTGTGAAGGTCGAGGGGGCAAGTTTTTACCCCCTTGCTTCTTTCGCTGTGATGATGAGTCACCCATCCCCGGCGCATTTTTATGTTTTTCAGTGGTTTGCTCAAATTGCTTCTTATGAGCATTGATGACTTCATCAGCTGAGATTTGAGCCTCTACCCGATGGATTAGGTCAGCATATGAATGTACCATGTCTCGCATGAGTGCTGAGTAAAAAGATCCAGGACGAAGCCCCCAAGGAAAACTCCTCTAAACAACTCAGGATCTACCCCTGTAATTTGTCGAGCCTCGACAGAGAACCTTTGGAAATATTCTTTGAGTGACTCTCCTTCATTCCGGCGGATCCCAGAGAGATGGGAAGAGTCTTTAACAATTCTTTGATTAGCAATAAGTTGTTCGACAAACAATTTGGCTAACTTGACGAACGAAGGAATAGTTTTAGCCGGAAGTGAGTAGAACCATGTACGAGCTTGTCCTTTGAGGGTAGCAGGAAATACTTGGCAGAGGAGTGCATCTGAGGCTCATTGAATATGCATAATAGTTATATAGTGATCGATATGCTCGTAAGGGCCAGACGACCCATGGTAAGAGTTAATGCTCGGTAGTTTGAAGCCTACAGGAATGGGGTGTTGAAGGATGGCTTCAGTTAAGGGGAATGACTCCTGAAAGCCTCGATGATGAAGTGGTTGTCTTCCACCTATTAAAGGAAACTCTTCTTGGACCAATCATCGTAATTCACCACGTAGGGCATTGTACGGGATTCCATCAACGTGAGGTTGAGCCAAATCCTCGGCGATGGCTGGAGGAATATGGGTTGGTCGACCCATATGAGAAGGATGGGTAGAGCAAGTTGTGTCGATGCGATCGAGGTCTGGATGTGACAGAGGGTGACCCCTTGACTGAGGGGGAGGTATCTCTGCATGAACATATTTAGGTCGAACATCCCCAGCTAGTGGTGGATCTTGAGGGAAATGGGTCTCCTCTTGTGGTGCTAGTGCTGGTTGGCGGGTGCCTCGAAGAAGTTGAAGGATCTCATTTTGAGATTCCTCAATTCTTCGAATGCGATCTTCCAGGGAAGGCACTGTTGATCCTTCTCCCACAGGATTTCCTCCACCATGGAAGAGAGAGGCAGATACTTGGCGTCCTTGATTCATGGAATGATTCCTAGATTGATGTGAGTTGGAGCGGGAGACTCCGTTGTTGCGGTTGCCACGCCTGTTGGCCATCAAGGCAGGAATTCACTTATGCTTATAAGGGTGGGGTTTGTTTCCCACAGATGGCGCCAAACTGTTGCAGGCTGAAAGATTCGTGGCGGCAGAGTAAGTAAACTTTTTTTCTTAGCGATGCACGAATATCTAACACACAAACAGAAAGAGAGAAGTAGAACACCAAATCTTTTTTTACGTGGAAAGCCTGAAGAGGGAAAAACCACGGGGCCTTGCCCAGGTGAAAATATTCCACTAAACTTGAGTGAATTACAAGGGTTGACCCGTCCCTAGATTTAGAGGTGGTCGAATTACAGTAATTTTGACAGACAGCCAAAGGTCTGGAGACGGTCGTACGGATGTCCGGCAGGTGGAGGCCGGGCGATAGTCCGACGAAGGTCGGGTTGAAGTCCAGTAGGCGGGGGCCGGGAGGTGGTCTGGCGGCAGGCGGGGGCCGGGCGGTGGTCTGGCGGCAGGTGGCGGCTGGGCGGTGGTCCGGCAGCAGGCGACGGCCGGGCGGTGGTCTAGCGGCAGGCGGCGGTCAGGCATTGGTCCGGCGGCGGCCGGGCGGTGGTCCGGCGGGCAGTGGTCCGGTGGCAGGCGGCGGTCGGGCGTTGGACCGGCAGCAGGCGGTTGCCGGGCGGTGGTCCGGCGGCAGCCGGGCGGTGGTCTGACGAAGGTCGGGCTGAAGTCCGGCAAGCGGCAGCCAGGCGGTGGTTCGACGGCAGGCGGCGGCCGGGCGTTGGTTCGGCGGCAGGCGGCGGCTAGGCGGTGGTCCGACGAAGGTCAGGCTGAAGTCCGGCAGGCGGCAGGCGGCAGCCGGGCGGTGGTCCGGTGGAAGGCGGCGGCTGGGTGGTGGTCCGGTGGAAGGCGGCGGCTGGCTGGTGGTCCGGCGGCAGGCGGCGGCCGGGCGGTGGTGCTAGAGCTCTTGAAGCTTCAGAGCTCTCTTCAATCTCAAGCAAAAGGTCCCCCTCATGTAGAGAGTGGGGGTCTATTTATAGATTTTCATGAGTGGCACACCCTGTAATTCTAAAGAAGATTCGGGGCAGGTTCAGAGTGCTCCATCGGATGGCTCGTATTGATTCCCCCGATCATAGAGAGTTTTTCAATTGTTTAAGTACCTTAACAGTGTCGGAATTCAAAGATCTTGGGCTCGTTGGATTCGTCTCGCCGAGACACTCGATTTGACTATAAGCATGACATATTTGGATATGATTTCATTATCCAAATAATGCTTTAACCCTTCCAAACGTGGTCCGAGCCCCCGATTCGAACCCATTTGCGCTTGGGTTGGACCAATTTTGATGCTGTTTGGTTCGTCTCTTTGAGATGTTCAATTTGACTATAAGTTAGCTGAAATTGGAATTCAGATGATTCCAAATTTAATTTTGAAAAGTTTCAACTTGAATATGCCTCGAGATTCGTGCTTGATCAAGGCAATTTTTGAGGGCGTATCAAGGATAATGTTAATTCTCTTGAAATTATTTGTCAAACTAATCCCTCTATGGAATATACTAAGGCTTTGCAAGAAGCTAAAAATTCTATTTTTCTGCTTCAAGATCTGGAAGAGATTTTTGGAGATAAAAATCTTCTTCTAAACACCTTCTTAAAGGTGATAAGAATACTAAGTATTTTCATTCTTCGGTTAAGAATAATAGAGCTAAAAGTTTTATCCATAAAATAATTGATTATGAAGGTAGCCATATTGAGGGAGAGGAGAATATTGCCAAGTTTGTTGTGGATAATTTTACTAAGTTATTTAATAAAAACTTTGAACTTGATTGAGTGGAGCATCCCAAGCTTATTTCTTGATGCATCAATGATGAGGATAATAACATTCTTACCAAGTTTTCCTCTTTGGATGATCTTAAAAAGATTATTTTTTCTATGAATGTTGATTCTGTTACTGGCCCTGATGGCTTTACTATGAATTTTTTTCAAAAAGTGTGGCATATTATTTGTGATGACTTGTATGTGTTGTGTTAGATTTTGTTAATGGTTCCCCCTTATCTAAGTTATTTTCTAGTACTTCTATTGTGCTTATCCCTAAGAAGGCTTCTGCCATTATGTAGGATGATTTTTTCCATATTAGTCTTTGTTCTTTCTTTAGTAAACTTATCTAAAAAATTATTATGGACCGTCTTTCTCCTATGCTTAATAAAATTCTTTCTAAAAATCAAACAGGTTTGGTTAAAAGTAGATCTATCTATATCTGATAATATTTTATTGGTTCAAGAACTTGTTCAAGATATTTGTCTCAAAGTTAGAGGTGGGAACACTATTTTTAAATTAGACATTGTTAAAGCCTATGACAAAATCAATTTGAAGTTTTTGTATTCTATTTTACAACTTTTTGGCTTCAACTCTCTTTTCATTTCTTTGATTAGGAATTGCATTAAGAACTCTTATTTTTCAGTTATTGTCAATAACAAAAGTATGGATTTTTTCAGGTCTTCTCATGGTATTAGACAAAGGGACCCTATTTCTCTTGCTTTATTCATTATATTAGCTGAGTATCTCTCAAAAGGTCTCACTAACCTGTATGAAAACCATAATAATCTATACTATAGAACCTTAAGTTGTTTTCCAGTTTGACACTTGGGTTTTGCTGATGATGTAATTATCTTCTCTAATGGTTCCATTAATAAAGTGAGAATTATTATGTTATTTTCAAACAAATTTGAGAAACTTAGTGGTCTTAATCTCAACAAAAATAAATCTTTCTTTATAACCCCCTCTAAAATGTATGTTGACCGTATCGGTGCAATTAAAAGGGTTTCTGGTTTCAGTCATACTTCTCTTCCTCTTAAGTACCTGGGTTTTAAGTTGTTTAAAGGTCGTAAATGATTATTTCTTTTTTATGTTCTCATTTCTTCTGTTAAGAGTAAACTTAATTCTTGGGAATTTAACTTTCTTAGCTTTGGTGGTAGATTAGTATTAATTAAAAGTGTTCTTTGTTCTTTCCTATATATCTTTTCGAAACTATTTTAATCCTATGGTGGATGTGTATAATAGGTTGGAAAAAATCTTTAATAGGTTCTTTGGGAAAGGTAAAAGTAGTAACTCTAAAATTATCTTGTCTTCTTGGTATAAGTGTTGTGGTTTTATTGAGGAAGGTGCTTTAGGGTGCAAAAGTATGAGGGATTTAGCCCATCCCTTTTATTTCAAGCTTTGGTTCAAGTTTCAGGAAAATAAAAGTCTTTGGTCCAATTTCATGATGTATAAGTATTGCTCTGATATTCATCCTGCCATGGGTTATTATAAGCAGGATAAGTCTAGAGTTTGTAAGCGACTGTGTGGCATCAAATGGTAGGCCGAACCTTATATTTTATTGTGTTATTGTAATGATAATTTATATTTTTGGCAAGATAAATGGCTGGATCAAACATTTGTGGATCATATACTTACTAATGTCTCAAATTCGTCTATCAAAGTTAATTCCTTTATCTCTAATAATTGTTGGGATTATAACAAATTAGCTAAGGTGATTCTTGAAACCATTGATCATAAGATTTTACAAATATCTCTTATGGTTAAGGATGTTTTTTTATGTAATATGGCGAACAATGGTGACTTTAACCTCAAGGAGGCTTGGCATACTTTTAGAGTTAAGCGCAATTCCAATAATACTTTTTCTATGATGTGGCATAAAAGTATTCCCTCTTTTATTGCTATTTGGCATCTTATGAACAATTATGTTGTTGTGGATCTATTTTCATGGATGATGATTTTGATGATAGCAAACACTTTTATTTCTCTTCGACTGCCTTATCTTCTGACATTTCATGTCCACATGATCAGACTGCAATTTGGAACCAGCTCAAGATTTGGTAGACTAGGTCTGAGTCAGTTTGTACCCTTTTTCCTTTCTTGAGTTTATTGTATTTGGTCTGGCTCCTGATGCTTTATAACTTGGAAGATTTTTGATTGTTCTCTAGAGTTTACTGTTTTTGGAAACATCGTCCGGGATGATTTTATATAGGCCTAGACAATCGGTTCAAAAGAAGAAACCCTGATTAGGGCATCTTCATTAATGCAGCCGAAATTATGCAAAAAATATCGTCCTGAACGATTTTGTATCGGCCAGGATGATAGGCTCAATTTAGAAAGAATCTGCCACCAAATCTATTTAGGAATTACTTATTTTTGGACATCATCCCGATGGATCGTCATGGATTATAAAATATCGCCCCGGACGATCCAGGACAATTTTTCCAAAATTTCTCTAGAATTTAAGGAAAACAATTATGACTTGATTGCACGATCAAATCATCCTAGACGATCGCTAGATCGTCCTGGCCGATATGTTGGACGATTGGACATCAGACAGCTCTTTTTCAGGGCGATGTTCAGGACGATATTCCATAATTTATACTGATCATCCAGGACGATATATTATTATCCGAGACGATAAGAATAAATTTCTTCTGATCATCTCAAATTGTCCCGGCTGATTGTGCTTAAATTGCACTGATCGAACAGGATGATATTAGTATCATCCTGGACGATAATATCGGCAACTTGCATTAATGAGCTCATTTTGAGATCTTCTATTTAAGCTTTAGCAAGGCACTTTGTAAGTGTCTTTGGCAGCCATTATAGCTTCGTTCTTCTGGGGGAAACTTGAAGAGAGAGCTTGAAAGGGAGTAAGGAGCGGGTGAAGTTTGAGAGAGGGAGAAGATCCTGTAAGGGGGGACTCAAGGGAGTGTGGAGGGGGATTCCACACGGTTGCTTTGGCAGGCTTGCACCTTAATACTGTAGGATTCAAGGCTTGTCTTGAGGGAAGTTCACCAAAGAAGAAGATCTCTTTGGTGTCAAAGGACCCGGCGACTCCGCCACACCGGGGAAGGTGGAAGTGATTTTGTAAGGGCTTCTCTACCTAGTTGTGGGGGCTAAAGGAGAGACACTTAGCTTAGTGCAATACTTGGAGGGTGCCTCTAAGGAGTGGACGCAGGTCAAGATTTGACCGAACCACTATAAATCTGGTGTGTTCTTTCCTTTATTACTTCCGCATTTAATTTCTGCATTTGGTTTTCTTTGTGGTGATATTGGTTTTGATTTGTGTTTTGATTGAAAGTTATTTTTTACTAATTCACCTCTCTCTCTTAATTAGCTTTGGGGCCAGTTCATAGGGCCTAACATCCCTAACAAACTTTCAAGTGGTATTAGAGCAATATTCATAAAATCTAGTTTTTAAAAACTTTTGAATTTTGATCCATGGCTAATTTTTTAAATCATAATATTGTGGAAGGTTATTCAATCACCAGACTACCTTTATTTGAAAATATTATATTTGATTTTTTAGAAAATTCGCATGTCTATTTTTTTGCAATCAATTAATTTTTGCGTGTGGCATATGATTTTAACTGGTTTTTCATTACCGTCACGTATTGTAGATGGAATTAAAACTGACATTCCTTTTAGTCAATGGAATAGAGATGAACGAATCGATGCTCAATTGAATGCAAAATCTTTAAACTGCTTTTTCTATGCTTTAAATTCTGAAGATTTTATGTTAGTATCCACGTGCACTATAGGTAAGAAATTTGGGATAAACTACACACCATATATGAAGGCACTAGTGAAATTAAACAATCTAAGTTGAATGTGTTAATGCATGATTATGAAATATTTTCCATGAAACCTTATGAGACAATCTTAGACATGTATACTAGGTTTATTCAAATTGTGACATCATTACATACTTTAGTAAAAGAATTTTTAAAATTTGAAAAAGTTAACAAAATTCTTCATTGTCTACTGGATAAGTTTAATACTAAAATTGTTGCTATTCGTGAATTAAAAAATTTGAATGATTATTCTATTGATAATTTGATTGGCTCACTCATTGCCTACGAGCATAGTTTGGGTCAAAGACTTTTGTATGCAGGTGAAACGATTGTTCTAAAAGCTGAAGATACGGAAAAAGATAGCTTAGTTGGTGACGAAAGCAATGACTTGACGGGCAGATTAAAAAGCTCACCAAAGCATAAGCATCAACAAAAATGGAAGAAAGGTAAAAATGGTAAGGATGTTAATATTTCTTCTGACGTTATTTGCTTTCGATGTAGAAAGCCTGGACATATGAAAAATCAGTGCCCTAATTTAAGAATTCTTCCTCTGAAAGAAATGGGTAAAGCGAAGCAAATTTTAAACTGGGGAAATAATGAAAAGCAAAAAATCAGCTGGGCAGACCTGGTTTCTGAAGCATCAGACCAGGGGAAAGATAATGGTTAAAAGCCTTGTTTGTGTGTTTGTGTTGTGTTTTGTTTTTAGTTAATTTTTGTTTTTTGTGTTTTTGTCTTTGTTTATTCTTTGATTTTTTTTCTTTTTTTTTCTTGTTTCATGAATTTTTTCCTCTGATCAACACGTACATTCACTTTTCTAAAAATGAAAAATCTACTTCTTATTTTTTCTTGAAATCTTTGGTAAGTTGTGATTGACTTCTCTAAAAATAGTCAAAGGAAGTAAACTCATGTTTTTGACTCTCAATCTCTATTTCCTAAAAGAGGTTATTTTACTTTTGATTTAAAATCTTTTTCATATTTTAAATTAGTCTTTGAAATTAAAATTTTTTATCTCCCTACATTTTATTTATCACATAGGGATCTTTTGCAAGTTATTGAATCTAACTCATTATTTTCTTAATCAAGTATTTACTTTGTCAATAAGATGGGTTTACTTTTGTTTTTAGGATTTCAGAAAGGTAGCATATTAAAAAAAATTGGCCAATAATGCCAAAAATAAAAGATACGGAAAGACTCTAAATTGAAAAATATACACAAAAGTGTATCAAAAATCAAAAGATGCGCAAAGAGCGCCATTCAAATTGACAAGAGGCATAAAATGAGCCCATAAAATTTAATGCTTACCATTCTTGTACTTCTTAAAAGCTTAAGATAACCCTTTCAATACTTGATTTTTAAAAACAATTCAACAATTCGTGCATTAATCTTCAATTAGATATATTTTATGAAAGAAGTTTTGAAAAATTAGTATTTCTTTTTCTAATTTATTCCATGATTTAGATATTAAATTAAAAAGTTTTTTAGCCTTTTTAAAGAACTTGAGCTTGGATTAATAATTTATGAATTTCTTACTTTTTCTGGATTATGCGTTATCAATCCATTCCTCACTAAGTTTTTGAATAAAATCAAGAGGTAACTTTCTCATTTTAAGAATATTTGTTCTATTCACTAGATCAGGGATTGTTTTTGTCTTTTAATCATTTTGTTCTTATTATTTGTGTCCATTCTCTTTTTGATAATATCAATGGGGGAGAATGTATTGTTGTTGTTGTATTCGTATCTTTTTTCTCTTTCAAAAAAATTAAAAAAAAATTTTTTTATCTCCCTTATTTTTAAAAGTTCTATTATAGTGAGAGGGATATTAGGAGAAAATGTTTTCATCTTTACAAATTCAAATCATAATAATTGCCATCATAAAAAAGGGGGAGATTGTTGCGGATCTATTTTTATAGATGATGATTTTGTTGATAGCAAACACTTTTATTTCTCTATGACTGCCTTATCTTCTGACATTTCAGGTCCACACGATCAAACTGTAATTTGGAACTTGCTCAAGATTGGGTAGACTAGGTCTGAGTCAGTTTGTACCCTTTTTCCTTTCTTGAGTCTATTGTATTTGGTGTGGCTCCTAATGCTTTATAACTTGGAAGATTTCTGACTGCTCCCTAGAGTTTACTATTTTTGGTAACATCGTCCGGGATGATTTTATATTGGCCTGAACGATCGGTTCAAAAGTAGAAACACTGAATAGGGCATCCTCATTAAAGCAGCCATCATTATGCAAAAAACACCTTCCTGTACAATTTTGTATCGGCCAGGATGATAGGCTCAATTTAGAAAGAATCTTTCGCCAAATCTATTTAGGAATTACTTATTTTTGGACATCGTCCTGGTGGATTATCCTGGACTATAAAATATTGTTTCGGACGATTCAGGATAATTTTTTACAAATTTCTATGAAATTTAAGGAAAGCAATTATGACTTGATTGCACGATCAAATCATCCTGGACGATCGCCAGATCGTCCTAGACGATATGCTGGAGGATTGGACATCGGACAACTCTTTTTCAAGGCGATGTTCAGGACGATATTCCGTAATTTATACTGATCGTCCAGGAAGATATATTATCGTCCGGGATGATAAGAATAAATTTCTTCTGATCATCTCAAATCATCCTAGCTAATTGGGCTTAAATTACATTGATCGTACAGGATGATATTAGTATCATCCTAGACGATAATGTCGACAACTTGCATTAATGAGCTCATTTTGAGATATTCTATTTAAGCTTTAGCAAGGTACTTTGTAAGTGTCTTTGGCAGCCATTATAGCTTTGTTCTTTTGGGAGAAACTTGAAGAGAGATTAAAAGGGAGTGAGGAACGGGTGAAGTCTAAGAGAGGGAGAAGATCCTGTGAGGGGGGACTCACGGGAGTGTGGAGGGGGATTCCACACGATTGCTCTGGTAGGCTTGCACCTTAATACCGTTGGATTTAAGGCTTGTCTTGAGGGAAGTTCACCAAAGAAGAAGATCTCTTTAGTGTCAAAGGACCCGACGACTTCGCCACACTGGGGAAGTTGGAAGTGATTTTGTAAGGGCTTCTCCACCGAGCTGTGGGGGCTAAAGGAGAGACACTTAGCTTAGTGCAATACTTGGAGGGTGCCTCCAAGGAGTGGACGTAGGTCAAGGTTTGACCGAACCACTATAAATCCGGTGTGTTCTTTTCTTTATTACTTCCACATTTAATTTTTGCATTTGGTTTTCTTTGTGGTGATATTGGTTTTGATTGAAAGTTTTTTTTTACCAATTCACCTCTCTCTCTTAATTAGCTTTGGGGCCAGTTCATAGGGCCTAACATCCCTAACGATCTTTCATATGTGTCTACGGATGATAATTTAGTTAAAAGAGGTTTTAATATGGCTTCCAAGTGTCAATGTAGCTACCATGTGAAAAACTTGCATCATTTCTTCTTTTCGGGTCCCATTGCCACTAAAATTTGGATCTATTTTGAGGATATCTTTAAAGTTAATTATTTTAATGTTAATATGTCTATTAGGGATATGATTAATAATTGTTTTTATAAGTTGATAGGTCATATTACTCATCTTATTTCTTCTCTTATTTTATGACATCTTTAGCTTGCTAGGAATAATTCGCTTTTTAATGGTTTTCCTATGAGGGTTGATGAGATTATCCACAATGTTAAAGATAAAGTTATTACATTATTTAATGTCCATCTTTTAACTGTTAACAATTTTTAAGGTTCTACCTTTGCTGCTAAGGATTTTGGTATTATTTTACCTGTTAATGACCACATCAATGTTCCTAATTTGGTGTATTGGCTAAAACCTCCTATTAATACTTAAGTGCTTAATTGTGATGGATAGGTGAAGCAAAATTATTGCGGGTGTGGTGGTATTATTAGATATTCTATTGGTAACTTATCATTGCTTTTGCCATCCCTCTTTCTAATTGTTCTATTCATTTTGCTAAGCTATCTGCTATCTTTTATAGTTTGAAATTATGTTTATCCCTTGGTATTATTAACATTTGGATTTAAGTGGATGCACATCATATGATTTTTTGCCTCAAAGATTGGTATGATAAAATTTGCAGTCCTAATTTATTTTATTTTAATTAGGGGTATTAAACAGGTGCTTCTTTCTTTTTATATGAAGATTACTCATATTCATAAGTAATGAAACTTTTGTGCTGATTGGTTTGCTAACCTGGGTTCCAATTTGTGAGGTCCTAACGAATTTAATTATGTTGAATTTCCTACCTTTTTTAAAGGCCTCATTTGTTTGGATAAATTGGGTTTGTCATATGTTAGAGGTTAATTGGGCTTGCTTCTGTTATGTCTTAAGCTTTATACTTATAGTGGTGGATTCTCTCTCTTTGGATGATTACATTGATCAGCTGGTGATCCTTTGGCTTATGGTTTGTTCAATTAATGCATACCTGAGCCTTCTTAATGTCTTATGTGTGCTGCTTATTCTTTTGTATCGGAATACTTCTGACAACTTGTTCATTTGGTTTTCTAGTTCTTTACCTTATTTTCGTGGGCTGTACTATATTGACTATGCTATCCTAATTTTTCTGATGGAAGGTGGTGTTTTTTTCTCATATGTTTTCTAACTGGTTGGATGTGGGTCTGTTTCTATTTGAACAGAATTTTGCGCTTCTTGAATGTTCTTTTTATGGAGGGGTGCTGGAGGTTTGGTTTGTGGGGAGTTATTAGAGGTTTTGCTTGCTAGATTTTGATCTTATGTGCAAGTTACTTTATATTATCATTATTGCTTGTCATCCTTATGGTAATTATTTGGGTTTTATTGCTTCATGTTGTTTGTTTTTGGGGTGATTTTAGATGGTATAACCATTCTCTAGTTTTTGGTAGTTTTGTTACCAATGTCTGCTGGTTTTCTATTATGTTGTTTTAAGTAGTCTTAACCTTGGCAGTTATGTTTTGTTCCAATCTTTCTGTTGGAATGCTCATGTATATCTCGGTTATATCTGATGGAATTCTACTACATGCCACTTCTCTTTTTGGATGGACTATTTTGGTTGTTGTTCCTTTTACCTGAATGCTCATACTCACTTTAATCAGATGAAATTGGGTATCCTAATTCTCCTTTGTGCAGGGAATTATAATAAGGATTATGATAATGTCTATACCTGGTTTGTTCTTAAGTTTTCTTTAATTTCTTTTATTAAAAGCTTTTCTGAATAAACCTTTTGGTGCAGTTTTGCTTCTTCCTGAAATTTTGTGTGAAGAAATCTAGCTTAAATAATATCCTTATTTCTTTCTTTATTTTTGGGTGATGGTTACTTGCCTACCAAGAATGTTCTTAGGTGATATTGCATCTGGTAGTAGGGAACTTAAGCTCATAGGATTTTTTTTTTCTTATTATTGTAGCTATTTTGAGCATTAGAGAGTTCGATGCCCCTTTAAGGACCTTGTACTTTTTACTTTAATCAACACGTAGGCCCCTTCGTAGGTTTCCCCTAAAAAAAACAATTTCATCTAACTCTTATATCTTTAAACACTTGAATCTAAAATTTTCTACATCCAGAATATCTCAATACATATTTAGTTAAAACGATTTAAAAACTTTAATATAAATAATAAGAATAATAATAACAGTGAAAAATAAATGTCAATAGTAATAAATGTAAATAAAAACTAATAAATTGATGCTTTTGTGCCATAACAAACTAAATATAGAAGAAGCTCATGTTGTTATTATATAATTTCATAGATATTCAACAATTGATCCAACAAAATTCATCCTCTGGACTTCACAAAAAGTTAAGTAAAAAACTTGGTAGGAATGAGCATAATTTAAAAACATAGCAGCAAGAGAACAAATGGTTTTATAAAACTCCATCCAATAAAAAATGAATTACATTCGAATATATATATTCAGGAGAAAATAAATCACATCTCTATTTTATTGATCTATATATTTCAAAAATCATTTAACAATAATACAAAATGCATATCATATAAATGATGGATCACAGAGTGAAAAATAACTTTGGTAAATGTAATATCAAAAAATAACCAATAATTATAAATCTTATAATATCATATACTCCAAATGATCCAACAAATTTACAATAGTTATAATAAGAACAACACAAAATTAGATAAAATAATTATACTACAAGAAAAACCTTCACTATATTAATAACTTTGAAAATTATATCATAATTCCATTATAGACTACTATTCTATTGAAATAATATCTCCATTCCAAAGAGTTGGACACCTATACCATGATCTACCATTACAATTGTTAATAAGTTGAGCAAAAAAAAGAGCATTTACATAGTAAAATTTATAATCAAAGATTAATTTGATTACAATTATATCTAACCACCTAAACACCACACTATATAACAACATATTGAACATCCAAAATCGACCATAGCAAAATCCTACTACCATAATTACTAAAGTGCAACAATTCCTAAACAAAACCATAGAGTTAGTGATTACATTTCAACCATGGCTATGGATGTTGATGTTTTTATTCATGAATGTTTTATATTAAAACTTTATAAAATTCAATTATTCTTTTGTGAAATGAAATTTTGGTTATTAGGTTTATCGGTCGAACCTCATCTTAATTTTCTTTTTATTTTATTTTTTGCTATTTGAATAAATAACATAAAATTATACCAATGTGTTGGCGAAAAAAATAAATAAATAAATAAATTTGACTCAGCTTACTTTTGAATGATGTATTATATCGAATTGATGTAGATGTATAAAGTGGAAATGAGATGTTGCTACAAAACATTAAAAAAAAAACTATAATGGAGAAAAAAAATACAACATATCAATGTTAATTTATGATGAATATTTAAAATTTGGAAAAATATTACATAATAATATTTTTTAAAAATATATAATAATATGCAAAACATTAAAAAATCAACCCCAATTTTAAACTCCACAAAACATAAAATATTTCATATATAACATTTAATTTTGGTACAAAATGAGTTTAGGAAATCATGAATTTTCGAAACAAGTTTATATCTTCAAGTAACCAAATAAATCCAAATGGAGAACAGAAAAAACTATTGTGAAATTGTTTCTAGAATTTTTAACTAAAAATGATGATGTAAAGCTTATTTGCATTCAATTTTAATTTAGTGTTTTTTGTTTTCTATGATAATTTTTAGTGGTTAGGATATTATAGTCTTAGTATTTATATAACAATTTGATTTTCTTTAAAATTTGTTGTCTTTATATCATTGAAATACCTGCTAATATCTCCATATTGAAATGTTTAATTTTTTGTTTCTTCACTATTAAAGGTATTAGCACAAATAAATTGCTCTTGTTTAAATCCATGACAGCACATGAAGCAAAAGCACTAATATATTCAAGCACATGTGCAACTTATGTACAGTCTAAGAAGATGCACAGTAAAAATTATAAAAATCCTAATATACAAAAGCAATAAGTACATATATGCAAACATAAATTTATAAAAATTTTATATTAGCATGTTTTATAAAAAATATTACTTAATTTTTTAAACATGAATAATAGCATGTCAATCGAAACATCAAGATGAAACCCACACTGAAACTAAGAATAAAAGCATGTTCCAATGATGCAATAACTAATGCAATAAATAAGCTTGCCTCATCAAATGTTTTTGATTCACTAATGCATAAGCAATCAACATAAAATAGAACCTACAAAGGAAGCAATAAAATGATCTTTCCAAAATTCTAGGTGTCAAATATTGCAACCAAACCTATTTATAGGCCCTATCAGAAAGAAGCATGTAGTTGGCAGGATAAAAAAAGGTTCAAAATAAATATTAAAAAGAACATCAATATACCATGAAAGAGGATAATTACTATGATCCCACAAATAGGCAAAAAAAAAGGTAAAAGTAAATATCTCTGAAATAAACAAAAATGCTAGCTAAAAATATATATATATTTACTATAAAAAAAATGCCATGAGGCCAAAAGACAAGGAAAACCAAACCTCGATATGCTTCTCAATTCCCTTTATACGGAGAAAAGAATAATCTTCCATAGTTATTTTATCTCTGGTTTTGATAGATTTGGAGCTCTTAAAAAGATTAAACCCTTGTACAACTTATGAAGTTGCTAAATCCAAACTAAAAAAATAAATAAATAGGCAAGGAAAAAGAAATAAAGATTACAAAGGCAAAAGCTTTAATTTAGAAAAAAGTTAAAAGCATATGCTACCCGAGTCATTCTGCTTCCTCTTCTTTTGTTTCTTGCTTCCAGCTATCTCAGTCAACTGTGATTCCATATATTCAAGCTCAAAAAAATATTCTTGCTCCTCATTTGCTCTCATCCTAGCTTCATAACCGACGAGAGAAGAACGCGCTCATAATGATCTTCTTGCTCCACATTTTCTCCAGTCCTGACTTCCAATCTGATAGGAGAAGAACACACTCCTTTTAACAACTCATTCAAAACTCCTCACGCGAAGCTGAAGAAAGAGATTAAACCACTCACAGAAAGATGATGAAATAAATGTGAAGAAGGGAGGGGAAGAGGTATGAAATCAGACCATGCACCCAATATGCATATTAGGATTCATGATCAATCTTAGGAGTAAAGAAGCTAAGGACTTATGCTATTTAGCTGAAGAACCATGTCAAAGGGCAGAAAGATTGTTACCTTCATAGTGAGAATCCAAAGCTCATTCATGCAAGGCTGAAGAAAAATGAAGAAGGAGAAGAAGCTCCTTTAGTGACTATTTCAAAACTTCCCTTCATGCAAAGCCGAAGAAGAACCAAAAATCAAAGCTCGAGCTCTCCCATCGTGGCTTCCAATCTTTCTGAACTCCTTTTATTGACTCTTTCAGAACTCCTATCTCGAAGATAAAAATTCGAAAAAATGGGATGGCAGAGGAATTAGAAGAGGCTCGATCATACTATAGAAATTTATATTTATTAAAAAAGAATGACCACAATTCACTAATGATGAGGTAATTCAAAGAGGCATGATCATATGGTGGAAATTTATATTTATTTACAAAATGAGCAACCCTGATTCACTAACGATAAGGGAATTCGAAGAGGCACGATCAGACAGTTGAAATTTTTATATATATTTTTTTAAATGAATGGTTACTATTCACTAAGGGAAGAATCACAAGAGGCTTTTTAATATTAGTATAAAGTTAGGGGATACAAAGAGCCAAATACAAAGGGTATTTAATGAAATATGTTTCAAATATTTATTATATCTAGAATACATATATATTTTTAAAATTATTAAAATGAAATGAAAGGTCGGGATTATTTTTAAATAAATAAAATGAACGATCAAGATTTGATGGAGGAGGAAAATCAAGCCACACTTATAATTACAGTATAGATTTATGTCTAATCGGTTTGACTGATCTAATATGATCCATAATTTTTTACTTTTTAGAAGGAGGTTTAGGGTTGGCTCCATTTAAAGGAAAATCTTGAAAAATCTTTCAAATCTAAATATTTTGGATTTTTGATATCTATTGAGAAGGAAAAAATGAGGAATAATGTTGCATGATTCACAAATATGGCATGCTCACAGAAAGCAAAGGTTGAAAGGAGGTACGCAAACATTCAGGAATTAAAAGTTAATTTGGGTAGAATAGCTATTGGTTTCAACATATCCGTAAATTTCTACATCATCTCAAGTTATTTTAAAGGTTTCCAAAGTTTTATAATTTTCCAAAGTTCTAAAAAAAAGCTGCATAGAAAACACACACCAATGCTCAGTATACGTGCTTACAAATGAGTAGAAAAAGCAAAAGAGCACTGCACATTTGCTATTGCGCTTTCACTGTGCATTGCTTCTATGCTCTTGCTATGCTTTAACTGAGTTTTTATTGCACCTTCATTGCACTTTTAAAGCCCTTTTATTTTACATTTGATACTGCACTTTAACTGTGCTTTTGTTGTGCTTTCACTACTTTTTTGTACTACACTTTCATTGCATTTTTTTTGATATTTTACTGCACTTTCGTTATGCTTTCACTGCTCTTTTCTACTACACTTTCACTATGCTTTAACTGCATTTTTGGTGTGCTTTTGCCGCGCTTTCACTGCACTTTTTTTACTACATTCTCACTACTATTTCACTATGTTATTGATGCATTTTTTATGCACTTTCAGTGTACTTTACTTTACATTATAGGTTGTGTATAAGGATGCGCAAGAAGCATACGATGCTTATTGCAGTTATGCCCATAATTCTGGTTTTAATGTGCGCAAGGATCATAATAATTACTTGCTAAATTTCATAAAGATAAAAACCAAAGGCTCTATTTATTCAACAGTTAGTTTCAAGAAGAGACTTTATTTGAATTCCCAAACAAAATATAAAAAATTAGAGCCCATATTTGGTTGTCCATCTTTGGCAAGGTTTGAAGTTAATAAAGCTGAAAACTAGAATGTGAGAAAAATTATTGAATCCAATAATTATGAATTGGCTAGACCAGAAGATTGAAGCCTCCTAAGATTATATAGGAATATTGATGATGAGAAAGCTTCAGTTCTAAAATCATTGACAAAATCTGAGATTAGAACCGTTGAAGTATTCTCCTACCATGTAGAGGAAGTTGGAGGTATCAAGAATGTTAGATTCTCTAAAAGGAATGTATACAATTTTATTTAGAAAGAGAAAAAAACAAAGATTAAAACATAGGGCACTCATTCTTTGATCCAATTTTTTAAAGATTATCAAGTTGATGACAACATGTTTTCATGTGATGTCCAAATTGATAAATTTGATATATTTTTTTTTTTTTTTGGGTTGATGGGATCGATAGGATATATTATTACTATTTTGGAGATGTGGTGATTTTTTATACTAGCTATATGCTAAATAAATATAATTTAGTTTTTTTACCATTTATTTACGTTAATAATCATTGACAAAATATTTTGCTAGGGTAGCCTTTTTGTGAGAGAAAATAATTGTATTATTTATATGATTTTTTAGAATATTTGTATGAATAATAATGATAAACATCCAATGAAAATATTTAATGATCAGGACCAAGCAATGGCTAGGACCATAGAAGCTGAAATACCTCACACTCATCGTAGACTATGTCAATTGCACATCTCTAAAAAGGTTTCACCAAAAATTTGGTGTTTCAATAGCAACAATAAAGCTAGAGGGCTCTTCTATAAGTATTTTATCAAGTGTGACTCTAAGGAGGAGTTTGAAAAAATATGGGTTAAATGATTACGGAAGGTGACCTCCATAACCATGTTTGGTTTGAGAATCTTCATAGGATAAAGAATAAGTGGTCAACAATATTTAATAAAGACTATTTTAGTTTGGGCCTTTTATCCATACAACATAATGAGTCTACTAATAATGTGTGTCATGACATTTTGAAGCCAAAAAGTTCTATAACAAATTATTTTCTTAGCTTATAGAAGGTGATGATAACATGACACTATAATGAGCAGAATGAGGACTACAAATACAACTAGTTTGAAATAGTACTTATTAAAAAAAATAGCTCAATATTAAAGCAAGTTGCTTAATTTTACTGAAGAAAATTATATTCATTTTTTGAAGAAAAAATTTTATAGGATGCAGGTGGAATGAATATAAAATTTTTCTCAAGTGATTCTTCAAAGTTTTTATTATGTACATAAAGAATAAGGATCAATATACTCCCTGGGTTATTGATTTTGATACAACAGAAGGTAATATTCAATGCACATGTAGGAAGTTTAAGTTGATGGGTTTATTGTGTTCTCACTGCATGAGAGTTTTTAGGCAGTTGGGTATTATAAAAATCCATCATAAGAACTTAATGCTTCAATGGTTAACAAGAGCTCAAAAATATATATATTCAGGTCATATGGGCATATGTACATGAAAGAATAATTGTGAAGTTAGTAATGGATTTATATTTATAAATCATCTTAGTAGATTTTCATATCAAATTAGCACAAGTAAATGAGGGGGCTAAGTAGTACATGCTGGCTGTAATAAAGAACATGGTTGAAAATATAGACTTGATTCTTAATGGAAAGATAAAAAATAATGACTTTAATGGAAATGGTGGTAGTGCTAAATTGAATGATCCATTGAAGCGTAGGCCTAAAGGAATCTCTAATGCAAGACTGAAGGGCTACGAGGACATGAAGAAGAAGCCTAAGAGTAATATTTAACATCATGACATTATTCTTTTTATTATATATTATGAGATAATATATGGTTTGCTAAGCTTAATTTTTTTAACAAAAAAATCTGTAGTGAATGAAAAAATAGCATAAATGGATGATCCTTCAACATAGACAAACTTCTCAAGCAAGCCCGAATGCTTCAGTGAGGAATTCGTAACTGGGGTAGCAACCAAATAGCTAGTGCTTGAGTACACCAGATTGATGATGGATGTTATTCCTTCAATGATGCAATTGTAATAAATTTTAATTATAATGACTAATTATGTTTGTTAAATTAAAAATAACTTTATATTAAACTCAATATTTGTATTAAATTCATTATAATAAAATTAATTTTTTTCCTTCAGTTCATGCTAGTAATATTTTTATATTATATAGTACTTCAGTTCATGCTAGTAAGTTTTTACATTAGTAACACAGTAAAAGTGCACCAACATCGCAACAAAAGCGTAGTGAAAACACAACAAAGGCACAATAAAAGCATAATAAAATTGCAGTGAAAGCATAACAAAAATGCAACAAAAGCTTAGTGATACTGCAATAAAAGTGCAGTGATAGTGCAGTAGAAAAAGCAATAAAAAAGCCAATGCTCTTTTATTGCTCCTTCACTTCTCCTTCACTGTGATTTGACTGCGCTTTTGCTGTAATCCATTTTGGAAATTAAATTTGTAAGGAATTTTTTTTGGAAAATGACACAATATAGTGTAATTCTCTATGCTTTTGTTGTGCTTTAGCTATAAGTGCATTATGATTTAATTTGTATGAAATTTTTTCAAAGCTAAAAATATTTTCACTATGATTTAAAATTTTAAGGAAAATTTTATAAAAAATAACAATATAATATGTAATGAATTGCGCTTTAGCTATGCTTTCACTACTCTTTTGTTGTGCCTTCCCTGCGCTTTCAATGTATTTTGATTGTACTTTAACTGCAATCAGATTTAGAAATTAAATTTGTAAGATTTTTTTTTGAAAAATTACAACATAGTGTAATTCATTACACTTTAGCTATAAGTTCACTATAATTTAAATTTGTAAGAAAAATTTACAAAATTATTAGTTTTTTTACTATGAATTTTTTTATAGAAAAGGACAATATAATATGTAATTAATTGCACTTTTATAGAAATTTTGTTGTGATTTAGCCACGCTTTCAGTGTGCTTTTGCAATTTATTATGGTTTTTAACTATCGTCAACTTTATTTTTCAAAACTAGATTGCATATTTGGAACTCCTTATCATGATTAATTTTTTTTTGTTCATATCATGTTACTATAAGTGTTTTCACAATAAATTAAATTTGTAAGGAAAATCAACTAAAAAATTACCATTTTCAAAAAATTGTGTAATTCATTGTGCATTAGCCGTGCTTTGACAGTTAATCAATTTTTTTGACTAGCTTCAACTTTAAATTTGCAAAACTATATTCCATATTTTTGAAATCTGTATCGTAATCAAAATATTTTTGAAATCTGTACAGTGCATTTGCTGTATTGAAAAATAAACACATTATAAAAAACGAAATGCAATTTTATAAATAAAACGAATATAGTATTAAAAAATGCATGATTATTTTTTTGAAAATTATAATTATCAATAATATAATTAAAAAAATAATCAAAGAATACAAAATAAAATTAATAACTATTTATTCAAAATTATATAAAAAAACATGTTTATATCTTCATTGAATGAAATAGAGCATTTGTGAATTTGGTCCTAATTTTTTGTGTTTTATCTTGCCAATTTTTATGTTCTACCCAATCCACTTTTCTTTGAAGAATAACTTTTTTCATATATTTGTAGACAAACATTCGGCAATTAATAATGTACGTTTGGCTTGGAAGTCCACAGACACTTTGTATACTCTATTTTGTTATATTGGTTTTAAAGTATTCTTTCATGTCCTCATATATATTTTTTATCTAAACAAAATAAATAATAAATATTAGTTCACTGGCCATATCGAGAAAAAATTGACATATTATAATGCTCTAACTTATGATTGCTGGAATAATTTGCTTGCAATTTAAATTGGGTAATGAATCATAAATTTTTTTAACTTTCTCCTTCAGCCTGCCTACAAGAAGGGTCCAGTGCTTCTTGTGGATGATGGTTTGAATTAGAAGATTGCTTTCCTCAACCAAACCTTGATTGATATATTAGACGTATAACTTGACATGTTGATTGTATTGCTTGTATATATACAAGAAGTTAATAAGGAAAACACTAATGTCTAAGAAAATAATTGTTTATAGAGATTTTATATTACATGAATACTAACCCAGTGCATTGGAGAGATGTATATGAAGGGTTAGAATAGGATTCTTTTTTCAGATAACAACAAAGAAAATGAATCTACATGGTTGTTATCAAAGTATTTATCAATAACTAGGCCATCAAGATCAGCTCTTGATATCATAATATTACTTGAAGTATAAATAATGTCACCCTTATTAAAACACACACACACACACACACATAGTGAATATTAACAAAATTGCATCTAAAGCATAATGAAATCACAACAAAAGTGTAGTGATAGCACATCTAAAGCTTAGTGAAAGCACATTTAAAGCACAATGAGGTACAGTGAGCTTCAGTCCATGCTTTCGTCACGCTTTGACTGTTCTTTTTTTACTATGCTTTTACTATGCTTTTGTTGCTCTTACACTACCTTATTATTGTAAAAATACTATTAGGATGACTTGAAGTAAATAATTTAGATTAGCTAAAATTTAATTATCAGTATACTTTTTAAAGAAATCATCCATAAATAATTGCTTTTCAATACTTAGGAAATCCTTACCCAGATATTCCATTGTGTTATTTATAGGTCGAGCAACAATTTTAAATGAATCAATAGAAATTATATCAAAAGCTAGGGGGCTTGCTATAAAGTTTTTTTTTTTTTGGGGGGGGGGGGGGGGGGGGGCTTTTTGTATAGAGGAGGGGCTTGCTATGAAGTTGGGGCCTTTACGTACATATGGGTGGGTTGGAGGAAATTTATATACATATGGAAGTGCTGGAGGGGCAGCTGTGTCATCATTTATATTTTTTGCTTCCTCTTGAGCAACACCTTAGAAGGCATGAAAATCTGCACATAAATTATACTAATGTTAACAAATCTCATATCTCAAGGGAATTAATTGAAATGAGCTCCAAGACAAATCCTTATACGCACATGTCTTTCCTTTAAGTTGGAAAATAAATTGCTAACCTTCTATGTAGAATAAAAAATATTCCCCATCTAAGAAAACATGGTCTTAAATTAGGGTTCATAGGGAGAAGTGCTCCAGGAACCATATCTGTATAATACAACATAAATTCATATAAGGTAATGAATTATAAAAAGAATTAATAATTAGAATTAGACTTAAATAAACTTAGGACTCACTAATAAGAGAGGTGCAAAATTATTTTTGTAACCAAATGACTTCTCCATAGCAAACTTGGTGGCAATTTTATTAAATTCATGGTCCAAAAATTCCCTAATTCTCCCGGCTCAATTAATTCATGAGATTTCATATACATTATTTGTTATATGTAGGAGCCTTCTTGGGGTTTTTAGGTTATTGAGGTAAAAAAAATAAATTAGAAACCAAAAATCTATACTACTGTATAAGTGTGGTTTGGGATTCAACCCAAATACAATCCTAGCCTTCCATTCAATTTATCAAAGATGAATCTCAACCTTTAATTTTATTTATATATTTAATTAACTTATTTATTAACTTCTTTTATTCATTTAAATGCATGATATTTTTCATTTTATTTGTATTAATTGCATTTAAGTAAGAGTCAATTGGTATATTTAATTATATTTATTTTTATATTCAATTAGGATTAATTCATGTATTTATTTTTATTATTTTCAAATTAAAATATGCTCTAGCAATTAATAATATAATTCATTAATTAATATTCATCATATATACCATTATAAAATTGATTTTTTAATTCTTCCCATATTGAATTCTAGCCCTTATATTTATGACGAATATCAAATTCTAACATATAAATGTATGATTATTATATAAAAATTCAAATTAAATCCCATCTTTTTAAAACCCATTTTAAATTAACTTAATTAATAATATTTTTTGCTTATTCTGCATGCTATCATTTAACTTCACAATTTACTTTCAATTAAAAATTAACATAAATATTAAATTATTTAAAATAACTATGTTTATTCATATATTACATTTACATGGTTCAATATCAAATTTATTATAAAAAAATTAGCTTTCTCTTCATCTCTCAAAATTTATCTTGAACAATATATATCTATCATTATAAATATTACTATTATAAAAGTCAATTGAATTTCTTTAAAAACAAAGTCGTAGCCTTTAATTCTAGTTATTAAAATAAAATTATGATCTATATTTTTATTTTTTTATTATGATTAATTAATCATTTTAAGAATAATTAATTGTAATTATTTTATATTTAAGCAAATAAATAAAAAATAAATATTTTGAATTCCCTAATGCTTCTTAATCTTCATTCACATTTATTGGATACCCCCAATTCCTATTCTCCTTTTATAATCTCATACTCTTCTTATTCCCTTTTATATATTTTGATTTTAATTATTATTAATTAAATATCTCTTCATATTTCCCTCTTTGAATCTCTTATATTTATTATTACTCTTTGTATTTCCCTCTTAGTATTCCGTACAATTTTTATTCTGCTTTATATTCCCCTCTTCATAACTCTTTATATTCTTTATCATATTATATATTACAACTCCTGCAACTTATTAAACACTAACCCTATCTAAAACTCTACGCAATCCTTCACAGTCTCTCCTATTTCTATGGTGTTGGGAAGATGATTTGGTTGTAATGCTCGTAACAACTCCTCCGCAATGGCAGTGTTGCGATGATGAGAAGATAATATCAACTTCTTGCAGCTCCTCTATGGTAGCGAAAGGCTTTGGATGCCAAAAATGCCTCGAAATTTTTATTTAAAAATCTCTAATTGCAATTTTATTTTTATCTATAAAATAAAATCTCTTTGCATAGTTTTTCCTTTATCATTTGTTTGATTTTGCAGGAAAATTTTGGATGTCAAAGATGTCTTCGATTGCTTTCGTTGAAAAATCTCTCTAATTGTAATTATATATAAAATGAAATCTCTTTACTTAGTTATTTTTCTTTGTTTGATTTATTGAGTTTAATTATATTCAATTATATTTTATTTATTATTTAATTGATTGATTTCTTATTTCAATCACTTATATATTTTTATTTGTTTGATTTATTAAGTTTAATTAAATTCAATTATATTTCGCAATCATTTGTTTGATTTATGAATTTTTTTTCATATATGTTGTATTCTCTTTATTCTCTTTCATGATATTGGATATGATTTTTACATAGCAATTAAATGATGATTCTTTCAGAGTGTGAGTTGAATTCATTTCACTCATTTTTTTCTTTCTATTTTTAGGCCTATTACTGAAGATAATGATATATATTTTGTATTTCTTAAGGTAAAATAAGTTGTTATTAGTTTAAATTTTAAGATTTAATTTACGTTGTTATAAATATATGTAATTTAAATATTAAATTTGAATTTTTACATTTAATAATTTTTTAATTATAATTCGTAAAATGAAATTTTATAAAGGAAATTATATCATTTGTATTTTTTTATATGTTTTTGCCAAAAGATCATAAATTTTAGCTAAAAATTATGAACCGTTTATGAATTTCGCTCTAAGACTCTCCATCATCTTATAAAATATAAATTTTTTTTATTTCATAATTTCCTTAACTCAATTGGATTTAATATTTTAAAATAATGTTTGATTGTTTAAATGCATATATTAATATATTTTAATAGAACTCAACAAAATATTTATTTATGCTTAAACTCTCTCATAAGGTTGTTAGCAATTTTAAAATTAAAGTCTTGATTTTTTAATTAATATTTTATTTAATATTTATATTTTTACATATTAATTCACAAATAATATAAGCCTTAATAATGAAAATTTAAATTTAAATATTAAAATTTTAGGTATGTGATAAATATATTACTATTTTTATTAAAAGCGTGCTATTCTTATAATAATTATGTTAATTTTTCATTTATTGTTGTATTTAGTATATTTTACTTAAATAAAATTATTATCATTATTATCTTTACTTTTTAATGAGGCATTAAATTACATATCTTCTAAAAATATTAAAAAAAATTGCCATGATAATTCGACTAAATTTTTTATTATGATTAATATTAAATGTTTTAAATTTTTTTTGAGATGCATGCAATATACATTATTTATATATTACACTCATGTAAATTCACATCTAAAATCATTAAACTCAATCATTATCATTTTTTAGAATATTCTAATTCAAACATTTCACCATATTATCAACTTTATTTTAATACCAAATTTATTATTATTATTTTATTAAAATCTTAATTTATTTTAAATTAAGAATATAATCATTGTTACAATTACTTGTAATAATAAATTTATTTATTACATCTCTTTATAAATAAAATTGAATTAATTAAATAAGATTTATAATTTAATTATATTACTTAATTTTTTAAATTTTATTAATGTGCGTTTAATGCCCGTGCAATTATACTAGTATTATAAAAGTATTTAATATAGTTGCTTGGTTAGTTGATCTATTTAGTTCTATCATTTTACTTTTAATATCAGTTGATAACACTCTTGTAAGTGGCTCACTCAGCCATATGATCTTAGAACCTCTATTGGGCAAACCTGTAAGCAATTTTTGGTTGAATTAACTGAAAAGAATTTGTTGCTCTCAAAATGATGCAGAAAGCACTTGAAAAATTGAAGCATGCAAAAAAATTTCTTTGTGAAATCAACCCTGTGAACATATCCATCTTATCAAATGTGAATTTTAGTAAATAACCTTTGATATTAAACTGTGGTGGGAACTTTAGAAATTGATGGATGTTCAAAACTTCAAAGTGTCATTTACAACTTTAGAAATTATTTTGACAAATGAGTAAAAAATATATTGGAAGGTTGAAATAGCAATGATATGTAATTAGACAAACATAAGGAGCAATCAACAAAAAAGAAAGAAAAAAACTCAGTGAATAAAACATAAAAGTAAGGAAAAAGGAAAGCGTAGTAAAAAAGCACGATAAAAGTGCAGTGATAGCACAGTTAAATCACAGTGAAAGCACAGTGAAGGAGCAATGAAATAGTAGAAAGAGTGCAATGAAAACATAATAAAGAAAACAAAATGAAAGTGCAACAAAAGTATAGTGAAAGCATAGTAAAAGTGCAGCAAAAGCGTTGTAGAAAAAGCATAGTGAAAGTGCGACAAAAGCATAGTGAAAGTATAGTAAAAATAGATAGAAAGTGTGCTTGCAAATGCAAAAGGAAAGAGCAATGAAAAGTGTCATTAAAAATTTACTATGATATTTTAAAGCTATACAACCTAGTTTTAAAAATTTAAGAAGCCGTCATATGAATTGATACCATAAAAGCAAAAGTACAGTGAAAGCACACTTAAACCGCAGTTAAAATGAGGCTAAAATGAAAAAAAAAAAAAGAAATTTTAAACTTATGTATCCTAGTTTTTAAAATACAAGAACTGTGAATATGCAGCTAAACTGCATCAATGACGCAATGATTTTTTGTATTTGTTTGCAAAAGAGACAAAATTTTACACCGTCTGGAATACTGAAGGATTGCATCTATTTGTAAGAACAACATCTGGAATACCAAATGAGAAAGAGTGAGCAGTGAGAAATGATGGGTTCAAAAATATTATGACCTAGCTCTGAGTCTTTTGAACTTTTATGAATTTAAAATTTTCATCTCTAGGTCGGGTCGGGTCGAGTTAGACATGATAAGAAGATAGAAATAATAAACAAAATACAATTAAACATTAATCCTCCATGTGCAGGATTTAATTAGAGTCCGGACGTAGAGCAACATCTGGACTTTGCACCAAATAATTTCTCCGTCAAGGGTTTTGGAATGTGGGGTACCAAAGTGGCGGTATTCGTGAATTACTTAATTTATAATTTTATTCTTATAAATTTTTATATTATTAATGATAAATTAATAATTATTAATATTAAAACAAATTACATCAAAAGAAAATCTAAATTAATTTTGAATTTTATTATTAATGAACTAAAGAGTTATTGATTTAAATAAATTAGTATAATTTATTATTTAATTTGTTTAAATAAAATTATTCTAATTAATTTAAATAAATAACTTTGATTAATTAAGAATATTAATTTAAACAAATTAATGATATTTTTTATTTAATTTAATCAAATAAAATTTATGATATTTAATTAATTGAATAAACTATTAACTAATTAGTAATTAGAATATTAGTGTCAACTAATTCTATATTAATTAATAAAAATTAATTTAATAAAAAGCTGTTATTTAAAATATACTATCAAACACACACACACACACACACACACATATATATATATATAAACTTTTTTTATATAATCTTCTGATTCATATCAATTCACATTAAATAATTAAATATGTATTATCTTAATTGATTTTTTTTGTCAAAAATATAAGTTATAGTTTAATTAATATAATAAATGACTCATTAATTATTTGTTGGGATGTTAATTTTATTTTATTTTATTGATAACTAAGGTTGGTAAAAGAAAAATTTATATAATAAGATATATTAATCATATAAATTTTTTAATCCTTAAATAATTAGCCACAATTTTATTAATTTTTTTTGAATTTAATTGGGTATAACACTTATATTAAATAGCTATTAGAATTTAACCTATATTATTTAGGGGTTGTTTGATTGGCTAAAAAAGGAATGCAGTTTATTTGAAAAATGTAAAGTAAATTTAGTTAACATTTTTTTTATTAGAAATAATGAACGTAGAATAAAGTCTAAAATGGTGGTGGTAGCCGATGGTAGATGACGATGGCAGAAAGATTAGCTATTTGCAACCAAACAACCCGCATACATTAAAAATCAAAATTAGAATTTTGATACGAGAAAGATTAGCTAGAGAAGGAAAATAATTTAAAGATATAATATTTTAATATAAATATTTAAATTTTAAGAAAATTATATTAATTGAGAAAATAATTATTTTATTTAATTAACTGTGTTATATGATATTTGCATTATATTAAATGTTATATTTATTAATTAATGTTGTAAATAGTGGAAATTACTTTTTGGATGGATTTGAGAGAAAATAAGAATTCAAGGAAGCAGAGAAAGTATTGTGATGTACTTATTGTAGTATAAGACTAAAGGGTTATTTGGTTTCAAGTAATCTTAATGGAAAGTAAACACGATGTGTTACATTTGACAATTCTAGCATTTGGTTAGAAGTAAAGGAAGTGTGCAGTAAAATTTTAATGCATTTATAATTTGCCTAATATGAGTAAAATTAAATTACACCGCTCATATGAAGTGCCACCTCCTCCAATCGCATATCGACATAGCCACCACTATTAACCTCCAACCATTATACTACCTGCCACCACTTTTGACCTCCATCAACCACAACCCTTAACCAAACACCCATGCCATTGCTAGCAGCAATCGTCGACCATCCACCCATTTCCAATTCTGATTATCCCATTGTTGTCATTGCCAAAATTTACATTGAATCAAAAAAAAAAAAAAAAAAACAATTGCATGTATATTGTACTCAATCAAAGCTCAAAAATATTTTTAATATCTACAGTTACACTACATTATATTCATTTTACTCAACATTCTTTTTTAGTAAAACAAACAACATCGAAGAGAAAAAAAATATAGAGAGATGATATAAAGATTTATAACTATCCTATTTGCATTCCTAAATCATTTTCAAGTTAAAACAAGATAAATTATTCACTGTCTACGTCCTAGTGGAGCAAAATGTTGTGAATTATCTTTGATGTCCTATTGAAAATGCAAATGAAATACAATATAGGAGATTATATGATGGAGATATTACACTGAGAAGAAAGTAAAAAATGTTGAGTAATTCCATTAGATGGAAAGATAGAGAGTAGTTATGGTGCTATATGGGATTTCCTTGATATACTTGGTGAGGAACTTTAATATGACTTGGTAGAACAATCAATGGAATCTCCATCATCTAACAACACATTGAACGCTTAAGGTATGGTCAAATGTGGATTGTCACTTGAGGTTTAGGGGATTACAATGAGAGTAGCTTTGTGAATAAGCTTGCATATGAGTTTATGGTTAGTAACCCTAAACTATGTTGGTGATGGAGTAATTATATTTTAGTTGAATGTTATGTTTCATATGCTTATAGAGATGTGGACTAGTGAGATTAGAATGGCGAAAGCATGCAAATCATTTGGCAAAGGAGCAAAGGAATGTGCACTAGTGTATATAAGAATTTTAGACTCAATTAAATTGGATTATGTAAATATACAGTGGAATGGGTTAGCAATTGATGGTGTGGATTTTCTAGAGTGGATATGAGCATAACCAATAAATTATATAGATTTTTTTAAGATATGGGGTCTTTTACTGCAACATTGTGTTGCAGTAATAAATATGCATGATAGGTTAAGTAAGCCTAGACAATGTTTCCTTGTATGTGTGTGTTTCTTTGCGAGCAATGTGGTGTATCAATTTTTTGGGGAACATTCTAAAATATATAAATCTCAACAATAATTTTGAATAGTCTCCCAAAAATTGATGTACCTCATATATTGATCTGATTTAAGCCCAACTCAAAATTATCTTAGAGAATAGACCAATTTAACAATTTTGCTTAGAACTCAACTATTTTTTACTTAATTCAAGCTTGGTCCTAGAAAAAAATGCTTCAATATTTGAGCAATCTTTAATCTTTGATCTAAAATCTTAACCCTAATCAATATTGGATTGTATTAGCCATAATTATGGGGCCAAATGGATGAAGAGGAATACATCAATTATCTAGGCCTACTTTGATGCAAGTTTGATTCAAACTAGAAATATTTCAATTAATTATTTAATCTTCTAAAATAGGACACTCATAAACACACGACACACACACACACACACACACACTTTGGGCAAATAAAAATAATATGATAATTATTTTTAATGTGGAAAATGTAGGAAAGGAAAAAACTATGGGATATGACCTAGTTGTAATGATACACCATATAATATTAAATACAAGTATCTTCTCTTCCTTATAGTTACTACATATACAATTATTTGATAACAAATATCTCATTGACTTTTTATGGATTATAGAAATTGGGTGTCTACTAAGGGAAAATTTAAACCAAACAACATGGTTAAATGTTAACATAAGTATGACGATGGTGGCGATGCTTACTGGTGGTAATCGTCAATTGAGATATTTGAAAAATAAATAAAAGACAATTCTTTAATTCTCTCAACTCTTAAACCTCCATTTTTTTGTAGAAAATGGAGCCTTATTTATAGATGTGCATTTTGATAAATTTGGTTAAAATTTAAATAACTCCATTATACAATCCATAATGAACAATTCGATATAAAGTATTTATTAAATATTAAAATACTTTAATAATTTAAAAATCAAGTGATCTTGGGCTGTTAGATTCATCTAATTAAGCTACTCAATTTTATTAGAAGTGTTACAAGTGGAAGAACCATAATTTTTTTCTTGTGAGGACACAAATTATGGATCTTTAAAATACCCTTATCCTTTTTCATCTAGGCTTGGGACTAGCATCATAGTTAAAAAAAAATTGTTAGACTTGTTATCATAAAATGATAAATTATATAATGAAGTAAATTGACAAGAAATAGCATATGTTATTCATCATAAGACTCATCCAATAAAATTCCAAAATAATCATTATTTAAATTGTTTATGCTAACATTCACAATTTTGTTGTGTAATTTCCTTCTGAATGGCTACGGTTAGCAGCACTGTGGCATTGAGAGCTTAAATATTTTTATAAAATTTGGGAAATGTTGCAACATCGTGCTAGCTATTAGAGAGCACTGCGACACCACTGTTTGGAGCTTTGTTGGGCCAAATCAAATTTATAAAAATATCAAAATCTACTTTAAAATTTGTTTGACTAAAATCATACTTCCCTTAGGACGGTTTAGAGAGAAAGAAGATTTGTAGAGTGAGAAAGCTAGTTTTAGGTGGCTTCAATCCATTTTCTATTGTTGGCCCAATTCAAAAAGATATCTTGATCGAGGTATGTTACATTTTACATATCTTAGTTTTAAATTTTAATAATTTGGAAATTTTGATATTTTTTTTATTAAAATTATAAATTTAGAGTGTAAAACTTTGGATAACTTCATATCCATTAAACTTTCACTATATAACTTTCTGTATGTTATAAATACTCGTACTCTTGATATTTTGTTTTTTTTATTTCTATCAGGTAAATTAAAAGTGCACTATTTCTAATAAATTAAAAAATTATTTTGGCAAAAAAATTATGAAATCTTTGAACACACTATTCATGGGATCCATAAATACGATTAGTGCATTTATTACCCCAAAAATTTGACTAAAAACTCATAGTATCCATACCATATACTAAAAGTTATCTTTATCACTTCAGTCACTCTAAACTTCACCTAATAGTATCCTGATCATAAATCCATATTTGAAAATATAGAAGATCTAGTAAGCTAATATAATAGATCATCAATCCGTGAGTGGACCTCCGAAAGAGCACCACACAAACGGGCCAATTGGAAGAGACAGATTGGATCGTGCATAGGACTAACTATTGAGGATAGCGGCTCTCACCAGTGCATCCTGATGGGTAGTAATATACACGACCTGATCACAGTCATGAGTTTCCCCCACCCAATACAACGGCTCGAGTGGGGTTTAGTAGATGTGGGGCCAAGTTTTCCATGGGCAAAAGCCTCCGTGGTTAATTACATCCCATGCCTGAGCTCAAGAAAACTCTCGATTGAGGATCATACATTATCCTTCCCAAAATAGGGTTAGCACGAGGGTGTAGACTAAGAAGTCCTACTCAAATGGGAAGAAAGGTCCAAAAGGCTTGGTCCACATGTGGGTTCCAACATTCGGGGGCTCTAGGGTACTAAAAAAATTTGGGGTAAATAAAAGATCAAACATCCAATCACATGCGTGAGAGAAGGGTGGAGGTGACGTCATCTTGTGATGCAGATAAGTAGGATTTACAATCCCTGAAAGGAAGGGACTTACCCACTATTTAGGCATACTACGAGACCGAATGTAGTAGCCTCGAATCCTAAATCTAGGTTGGGCTTAGTGTTCTGCACACACTAACACCCGTGTCATAACTAATGTAGTACTAAATCTGGACTTACCCTGGCCTGGATTGAGGAGCCAGTTAACCACCTAATCGCTTTAAAATTATATAGTCTAGTCATTTATGAGAGATGGGTGGATTGTATAGGTTTTGGAAATAAGACCGACATCTAGAGAGTTTCCTAATTAGTCCTGGACTTATGTAGGGTGAATGCCCCTAACTAATATAATTAAATTTTAATTAGTCGGTTACTAATGTAATGCATGATGGTTAAAGAGGCTAAATCGATAAAATATCAGATTTTAAAAATAGGCTTATTATAAAATAATTTTTAGAAGGAGAATAGACTTCCCCAGGTCCAGTACCTCATCCTCATAGGCCAGATTATTCGGACTCTACTTGTAGGCTGGGAAGTGCCTCATAAGAAGGGGAGAGAATAATGCATTAATATGCATGCGACCCCGGACGATTCTGGCAATTCCCTAAAATTTTTGTAGTCCTTAAAGAGATTAATGATATCCAGGCTAAAACAAAGATCGACATGCAAATCACCAACAAACTAGGAAAATAAGCAACCTTAGAGGCACACATCACAAGTAAAATAAATCAATATAAATAAACCAATTAATAAATGTTCAGAGGCCAACTGCCCTTTAATTACAACCCAAGGTATGCAAAAAGTAAAGTGACCGTGCACCACTGCCAACAACCCGAATTTCTAAGCCTATGACTGATGTAAATGACTTTGAGTAGGATATTAGTCTTTAAGTCTTCAGCTCTTCAGTCTTCTTCTCCTTGGATTCTTTGGAACTCTTCTCCTTGAACTCCTTGGATCTATCTTCCTTGGACTCCTTAGATTTTTCCTCCTTAGACTCCTTGGATCCGTCATGCCTTGAATATCCAAACGAAGAGACAATTCCCCCCAGTAGGGGGTATTGCCTTTTCTCTTTGGATATCTAAAGCCATCCAGCTCGATCTTCCAAATGGAAGCAAACTCTCCCCTTTGAGGATGCCTTCTTCTTTTGGAATTCGAGTTGGATAAGAATATCCCAACTCAAAGACACTTTCATAACTCTTTACAAATTATTACAAAATTTTACATAAATGAAAAATAGTAAATCAAGACTCTCCTGCATGGTTATCCAAATAAAAATCCCAAGTATTTATGATATCTCAAGCAGTTATATAAGGAATAAATATGAGCATCATAGCCAAACTTAGTCATGCTCTTAATCATGAGGGCTAAGCAGTCCACCTGTAGCACATGTAGCAGTAATAATTTAATGATTTTTATTTTTAGCCTTCATTTATTTAGGGGGACTGAGTAAGCACCTGCATAAGACAACGTTATAAATTATGACAGTTGCCCCCCTTTTATTATTGCATGAGCATGGCCACCTACAAGAAGAACAATATATATATGTGTCATCCCTAACCTAGGGGTAGAACTAACGCACATCACATCAATTCCCAGAGTGCAGTAAAAAAAGCAAACATAGCAATAATTCATCGGAAAGCTCCGTCACACAGCATAAAAGAAAACACCGGCCTAACCTAAGTCTAGAAGTGGTGCCATAGTAAACAATTCTATGTGTGTGTGAGGTCTGTGTGGTTGGGATAGATCCTAAATTGGATAGTTAGTTAAAGTTGCCTATAATTCAGGTTTGTTGAAGGCCAGAAAAGGAAACTTTAATTAAATTTTAAATATTAGTGGATTAGGGTCCATTTAAATTAATTTAGTTTGTTTATGACTTTTTAATACTTAGTGTTGTGATGTTTGAAGTTTAAGTTTCATTATCCCATTTTGGAAAGTCCCGGGTCCTCCTAGGTACTAGGTTGAGGGGGTCTAAAAGGTCATTATGGAAAATAGGCTAGGTTTAGGTCTCCTAACACTTTAAGAAAATATTAGACCTTAAGATGAGTGGTTAGACAGGTAGTTTGCTGGATTTGGAGTTTCCTAGGCAAATATATGAATTTTATAAGTTTCGGGCCTTAGAATATAAGCTAAGGTTGATTAGAAAGTTGACTTTCTAATTTAGGTTAGTTTCTAAAATCCTAATATTTTTAATAAATACTAGACCCTAATTGGAGTTGAATTCAAGTGAGTTTTCCTAATTTAGAATTTTTTATAATTAGTTATGAATTTCTAAAGTTTGGGTAATTAAGGGAATTATCTAAATTACCTAATTAAGGGGTAATTTTATGGTTTTTATCCAAATCGGTTTCAAACTGATTGGAATCACTCCCAAAGTTTAGAAATGATCTAAGAAAGTGTTCCCAAGTGTTTGGGGAAAATTTGAAATTTTTAATAATTTTTAATGATTTATCAGGAGCAAAAGGTAATTTTTAATTAAAGCTAAGCTAAGGATCAGACAAGGGTCAAACTAAAGAGCCCTATTTATTTCAGGTTGGGGATTGAATTCTAAGAAATTCAAGATATTATGGGTATTTGTATGAGTTAAAATGGATTTATTGTAATTTTTAGAAGGTTATCAGGATCTATTTACTAGGTAAATTAGGGTTGGTTAGTTAAGGGGTCTAAAGAGCCCTAAAAATTCCTAGAAAATTCTAGGAGGTTTATGATATCACTAAGTTTAAGTGTTGAAGTTTTCATGTAAATTCGGGATCTATCCTATCTCCCAAAAGTTTTTTAAGTTCGCTAGACGGGTCCTTAATTATTGTCTTTAAGGTGTCACTACGTTGTAGGGATTTAAAGTGAAATTTTGTCTAACCCTCAAGGTAACAATGCATGGGAATACGCAAACAAAGTAAACACACCATGTCCTTTGATCTAGGAGAGCTTAAATTAAGTGATGGTGCATCCTACACATGCAAACTACGATACAAGAAAAATAAATACACCTAATATAGGGATTAGTGAATGATTGGGACTTAACCATCCACTAATCCACTCCCCTATGAATGCTCTTCATACATAGAAGTTAAATTTAAAATTTCATGAAAAGTGGATCTCCCAAAATTAGGATTTAATAATATAAGTAATTTTAAAATATTTTAAAATACTTATAAATATATATAAATTTTGAAAAATAATATAATTAAAAATAAATCAATTCATATCTATATAAATATAAGGGAGATCCACTGGTCACCCAAGCAAGGTTTAAAAAATGATTTGAAAATAATTTTTAATTTTAAAATAATTATTATGATAATTATATAAATAATATTAAAATACTCAAATAATGAAATCCAAACAGAAATCTGCTAGGAAAGTAAAAATTAATTTTTGAAAATAATTTTTAAATAAAATACATATTTGTTTGAAAAGAACGAAGGGTTGTATGCCAAATTTCGATTTAAAATGAATTAGTTGTGAATTTTTGAAGTATAAAAACTATTAAAAGTAATAAAGGCTAATTTTTAAAATAGTTTTAAAATAATTATGATAATTATTATATTATGTTACCATAATAAGCTCATGAAATTTAAGGTTTATTTTAATAATAACAATGGTGGTTTTAAAATAATAATAATAATAATAATAATAATAATAATAATAATAATAATAATAATAAAATTAACATAATATAATATTAGTATAATGAAAATAACAATAAAAGTAATAATAATAACAATAATAATAATAATAATAATAATAATAGTAATAATAATAATAATAATAATAATATTTAAAATAACAATAATAGCAACAATAATTTATAATAGTAGTAATCATTAAAAATACTATTTATATTTAAATAAACATAATAATAATAATAATAATAGAATACTTATAAATAGTTAAGATAATACAAAAAATAGTAATACAATATTACAAATAATATATATATAATGATATTTAAAATAGTATTAGATAAAAATAATAAATAATAACATAAAATAATAATTCAAATAAATATATTTAATTGTTTTTAAAATAATTAAATATACATATATTATTTCAAAATAATTTTAAATCCAAATTGAAGAGGATGAAAAACCAAGTGATTCGATATATTATACGCAAAAAACGGATAAAAGATGAATTTTCTATGAATTTCTAAAGTCAAAATAGGTTTAAAAAATATTTTATATATTTATTTTTATTAAAATAGGAGGCGGCAGCTCCGGGCATGACACTTGGCGCGATCCTACCGGCTCGTTCAAACCGCGGTGGCGGTCAGACAGGTGGCGGCCCGGGACTGGCTCCGTAGTCCCAGGCAATGATTGCGGCAGGGTCCACGCGGCTACTTAAAACACTCAGCAGTGATCCCGGCCATTGATCACGCGTGGTAAGAGATCAAGGGCCACGATCTTGTTGGACGAAGCGAGGAGCAGTGGGATCAGATTTGTACTCGATCAGATGCGCGGAACGACAGGATTCGAACCGTTGATCATGAAATCAACGGTTCGGATCACACGTAACACAGATATTACATGGACCGAACCCTAGATAGCATTTTCGAGCTTGTTTGCTCGATCAGATGGACCAAATACTGTAAAATTTTAAACACAAAATCTAGGTAAGAAGAGCATCAATAGGGATATATTATTTTGATCTAAAACTTACTGTAAAATGCACTATTTAAGCCTAAGTGATCTAACTAGGGTTTCAATTTTACCTCAATCCAAACGATGGATTCGGGAGTTCTTGGGCTTGTTGCACTTGTAGACTGTCCACGAATCCTTTCTTAGTTAATGTCGATCCTCGAAACGCCCTTGATTGGCCTCAAAACACCTTGGAAGGGATTTAGCTTCGGTTCTATTGATTTTCAAAGTCATAATTTTCAAAGTCATGATTTTCAAAGTCATAATTTTCAAAGTCAAGTATCAAAAATATCAAAAGGGTCTATTGATTTTCTGAGATTTAGAGATTTACAAGAAAGAGAAGTCATTTACTTATCACTTTTGGGCTCTTTGAGCTACTATCTCAATTTTAGTGCACTTTGCATAATTTTTATTTATTTGATATGCTTTGTATGTCTTTTACTTTTGGTACACTTTGTGCATCTTTTTAATTTTTATAACTGGCTTCCTTTTTCAAACCTCTAAAAGAAAACTTTTCTCAGTTGCAAGATCATCTTCCAAATACAAGAGAAGAAGACTCACTTCTCTTGGGCAAGGAAGAAGAATCTACAAAATAAATCCAATCCTCTGATAAGAATGAACATCTTGATTGAGAAAATTATGAAGTTTTATTCATCAGTATACTATAGTTATCTTTGAGATATAGAATTACAAGATAATGAAAAAAATCTTCAATTTTAAATCCAGTTTTAATTTGGAATAAATTTTAGTTTAAAAGAAGAAATCTCTTTACACATGGGATGAGATAGAGAGTTCATACTCTTTCATGAATCATCACTATAATGCTAGTAAAGCTAGATGAAGTAAGAGAGTCATCATAATTGAAAATCATCTTTTTTCTATTTATTGATTAATCATTGATAGAAGTGAGAACAAAGTCCTTCAGCATAAATGCTGGAAGGGGGTCTGTCTTCCCTTCTGAGGTTACAACTATTTTTTATTCTTTCACACATTTCTTTAGTACAAGTAGATGCAAAAAGAAAATGTACTCATCTGGTACTTTAATAAAAGAAAAAAAAAGAAAAACAAATGCTAACAAAGAAAATGTACTCATCTGTTACGTCCTCATCCGACTCCTCTCCGAGCGTGTCACCCTTTGAGAAGGCCCAGCGAAGTGCCTCTATGTAGGGGCTCATAGGGGAAGTGATCCTATGCGTGTTGGGTTCTAAGGGTGTCTCAACTCGGTCCAGTGATTCATTAGGAGTAACTACTGCATCCTCATCACAAGTCATCGGGACCGCCTCAGACCCGAGAGGAACTACTACATCCATCTGATCCACTACATCAGCTGGCTGAACTGCTTCTGCCAACTGCGCTGTCTCAACTGACTGTACTACCTCAACTGGTCTTTCTGCCTCGACTAATTATACTGACTATACTAGCTCGAATAGCCGTACTATCTCCATTGATTGTACTGGCTTGACAGGGGTGTCTGCCTGTCAACGTCTCCAAATTTGCCTACTACAGCGGGGTTCTGTACGGGTAACTGGTTGTTGAGGGGCTACCACAACTGAATTTATTTGGGGTCGAGCAGGCTTCTATTGCTGTCTCTATCCGCGGTGACGTGGGCGTCATCCAACAGCAGGAGTAACTGCAGCCGGTCTGACGACTGGAGCTATCTTTACCGACTGCTAAGGTGGCTGTCCTCTTTACCAACTATACATCTGTCTCGCAGTATGTCTCCTCAACTGGAAAGTAGCATGAACAATTTGTCGGAGTAACCTCTCCCAACTGACAGGCTCTCTACCACACGCTAGGTGGATGATGTTTCAAATCCTTTGAGAGAGAGTTCGAACACCAATGTCCCTAGGGACCCTAGCCCGTGGTAAAGTAGTAGTGACAGGAGGGGTCACCACAACGCGGGCAACATCCTCCTTATCCCCATTGTATGTCAGCGGAGAGAAGCATCCTCCCTGGATCGCCTCCATCTCAAGATCTACTATCACTTCTGGGGTGGGTACCACTGCAACTGGTCGTGGTCTCCACTGTCTGGGAGCCACTGTCCTCTGAACTAGCTCTTGTTGAGCTATCGCATATGCCATCTGCTGCCTATCCAGATGGAGCCTCTTATTCCTCCTATCCCTTCTTCCAAAAAGAGGGTGAAGGAGCCGAGCAGGGGGAACAGGAACAATGGGAAGAGTTGGGGTCTGCTCGGTGGTCTCAGGGTGAGAGAGCCGAGCGAAAATAGAAACCCGACAAGAAGAGGGTGAAGGAGCCTCTGTCTGGGCACCCCTATTCCTAGTGGAAGTGGGAGGGGGAACCCAAAATCGATGTACCTCCATCGGAACAACAAGGATAATGACAACAACAGGCTGTCGGTGTTGAGGGGCTGGAGTAACCTGTGCAACAGGAGCTGACGACACTGGTTGCCTAACCGCAGGAAAAACGGGGGAACTAGAAGTGACCTAGGAGCTGGTCGCCTAGCCACGGGGCGCACTGGCTGTATAGAAATAAGAACGGGATGAGCAGGTGCCCGGGCTATCTGTCGAGCAACTGGACGTCCGAAAGGGCATATGGCTGCACGTTCTCTCATCTGAGGAGGAGAGAATGCAATAGCCTCCGCTGGGGTCAGCCCGCCAAGAGTGATGAAAGTCGAGTCAATGAAGGAACCAAAAGTGATTCCTCATGCTGGTGGACTAGCGAGCAGGGACTCAGGAAAAGTCACCTGCGCGTCTAAGCTAAAACTAAAAGTAACGAAAGGTACGAAATGAGCCATGACACTACTGCCAAGAAAGGAAAGTGAAAAGGTCAGAAAATAGAATTGAAATCATGAAAGAAAGAAGGATTTGATAAAGATAGATAAGAACGAATAAAGGGACGGAATAGCCTACAAAACTAGAAAAGAGTAGAGTAGGGAGGAACCCTAACTAAGAGGAAGGAATCCTAACTAAGGAAAGACCCTAACTAAGAGTGGGACGGACTTAATCTAAGGAGTACTAATCTCGAAGTACACATAAAAATGAATAATATATAATACAATGATGGAGAGAGAAACTGGTCCCACCATGGTCACTAGAAACCTATGGACCTCCGAAAGAGCACCACACAAACGAGCCAATTGGAAGAGACAAATTGAATCATGCATATGACTAACCATTGAGGATATGGGCTCTCGCCAGCGCACCCCGATGTGTAGTAATATACACTATGGACCTCTGAAAGAGCACCGCACAAACGGGCCAATTGGAAGGGACAGATTGGATCGTGCATACGACTAACCATTGAGGATAGAGGCTATCGCCAACACACCCCGATGGGTAGTAATATACACGACCTAGTCACGGGTTTCCCCCACCTGATACAACAGTTCGAATGGGGTTTAGTAGATGTGGGACCGAGTTTCCCACGGGCGCAAGCCCTTGTGGTTAATTACATCCCAGGCCAGAGCCCGAGAAAACTCTCGATTAAGGATCATGCATTATCTCTTCCTAAAGTGGGATTAACACAAGGGGGGTAGACTAAGAAGTCCTACTCAAAAGGAAAGAAGGGTCCCAAAGGGCTGAATCAGACATGCGTGGTCCACACCAGCATTCAGAGGCTCTATGGTACTAAAATGAAATTAGATAAAATAAATCAAGCACTCGATCACATGCATGAGAGAAAAGATGGAGGTGGCATCATCCTGTGACGCATATAAGTAGGATTTAGGATTCCAAAAAAAAAGGATCTACCTACTATTTTAGGCATACTACGAGACCAAGTGTAGTAGCCTTGAACCCTAAATCTAGATTGGGCTTAGTGTTCTACGAACAACACTAAGACCCGTGTCCTAGCTAATGTAGTGCAAAGATCTGGACTGACTCCGACCTGGATGGGGGAGCCAGCTAAAACCTAATCGCTTTAAAACCATGCTATCTAGTCAATTATGAAAGATGGGTGGGTGGTACAATTATTAGAAATATGACCGACATCTAGAGAGTTTCCTAAGAGGTCCTGGACTTATGTTGGGTAAATGCTCCTAACTAATGCAATTAAATTTTAATTAGTTAGTTACTAATGCAATGCATGCTAGTTGAAATGTCAGTTCATAAATGCTACAGAGTTTTAAAAACAGGCTTATAAAAAATATATTTTTGAAAAGACTGGGTCTTCCTAAGTCCGGCACTTCATCCTCATAGGCTAGATTATCCGAACTCTACCCGCAGGCAGGGAGATGTCTTATAGCAAGGAAAGAAGGATGCAATAATATGCATGCGATCCCGGACGATTCCGGCAGTTCCCTAGATTCGTTAAATTTCTATGTTATTTAAAATCCTAAAATTTTAAATATTAATTACGAGTAGAAGAATTTTATAGTCCTTAATGAGCCTAATACGATCCAGGCGAAAGCAAAAATGGCATGCAAGAAAGAAACCTATAAAAAAGCAAGTAATTTCTAATGCGCAATCAGGTAAACACATCAATATAAATCCAACAAATCAAGTAAATGTCCATAGGCCAACTGCCCTTTAATTACAACCCAAGGTATGCAGAAAAGTAAAGTGGCCGGACACCACTGCCAACAACCCGAATTTCTAAACCTATGATAGACGCCAACAACTTTGAGTGGGATATTGGGTCTTCAAATCTTTAGCATTCTGGATGTCTTCTGGGTATCTCCTCCTTGGACTCCTTGGATCACTCCTCCTTGGACTCCTTGGATCCGTCATGGCTTGAATATCCAAACGAAGAGATAATTCTCCCTTTTAGGGGGCACTGCCTTTTCTCTCTAGATATCTAAAGTCATCCAACTCGGTCTTCCAAATGGAAGAAGACGCTCCCCTTTAGGGATGCCTTCTTCTTTTCGAATCTGAGTTGGATAAGAATATCCCAACTCGAAGTTGTTTTCACAACTCTTAACAATAATTACAAAATATTACATTAATTGAAAAGCAGAAAAATTTTAAAGTCCCTGCAAGGTTATCCTAATAATCATCCCAAGCAGTTATATATGGAAATGAAAATAACTCAAATCATTGACCCTGTGCCAAGCCATGCTTAATCATGAGGGCTAAGCAGCTCTACCTGTTGCAATTATAATTATTTTTAGCCCTCATTTATTTAGGGGGGACTGAGCAAACACCTGCATAAGACAATATTAGAAATCATGACATTGCCCCACCTTTTATTAGCTTGAGCATGGCCACCTGCATGAAAGAACAGTATATATATATGACGTTCTTAACCTAGGGGTAAATCTAGCGCTCATCACATCATCCACAGAGTGCAGGAAAAGTAAGCAAACACATCAACAATTTCAAACAGCATGCAATGAAAACCACGGAAAGCTCCGGCACACAGTAAAAAAAAAAAAACCCAGCAGCCTAACCTAGATCTAGAAGTGGTGCCCTAGCAAACAATTCTATGTGTGTGTGAGGCTGGTGTGGCTGGGATAGGTCCTAATTTAGGGTAGTTGTTTGAAATTGTTTATTGTTCAGGTATGTTGAAAGTCAGGAAAGGAAATTTTAGTTGAAATTCAAATATTAGAGAATTAAGGTCCATTCTAATTATTTCAGTTTTTTGATCAGTTTTAAGGGCTTAGGATATTCATATTTGAAGTTTAAATTGCATTAGCAAATTTTGAAAAGTCTCGGGTCCTCCTAGAAACTAGACTAAGGGTCCAAAAAGTCACTATGGGATAGAGGATAGGTTTTGGTCTCCTAACATCTTAGGAAAATACTAGACCTTAATACAAGCAGTTATCCAGGTAGTACACTGAAATTGGAGTTTTCTAGCCAAAGTTATGAATTTTCTAAGTTTCGGGCCCTAAATGAACTAGGGTTGACCAAAAGGTTGACTTTCTAATTTAGGTGAGTTTCTAGACATATGATATTTTTACTAAATACTAGACCCTAATAGGAGTCTAATGCAAGTGAGTTTGCCTAATTTGGAATTTTTTACAATTAGTTATGAATTTTCTAAGTTCAGGGCATTTATGAAATTTTCTAAATTACCTAGGAAAGGGCTGATTTTATCATTTTGATCCAAATCAACTACAAACAGATTGGAGTCACCCCCAAAGGTCAGTGATGACCTGAGAAAGTGGTCCCAAGTGTTTGGGGAAAATTTTGAATTTTTAATAATTTTTAATGAATTATTAGGGGCAAAAAGGTAATTTCTACCTATGGTCAAATTATGGGTCAACCTAGAGTCAAACTGGGGAACCATATTTATCTATAGTCAAGGGTCAGATTCTGAACAAATCAAGGTATTATGGGTAATTTTTTGTCCTAAAATGTATTTATTGTAATTTTTAGAAGGTCTCGGGGCCCTATTTAGCGGGTTAATTAGGGTTGGTTAATAAAGGGGTCTAACAAGCCCTAAAAATTCCTAGAAAATTCAGGGAGGTTTATGATGTCCCTAAGTTCAAGTGTTGAGGTTTTCATGTCAATCAATGATCTATCCCAGCCCCTAGAAAATTTCTAAATTCGCTAGACGGGTCCTTAATTTTTATTCTTAAGGTATCACTACGTTATATGGGTTTAAAATATAGTTTACACTAACCCTCAAGGTAATAATGCATGATAAACATGTAAAGATCAGTAAACACGCCATGTCCTTAGATCTAGGAGAGCCTAAACTAAGTGGTCGTGGTGCAATCCTATACATGCAGACTACGATACAAGAAAAATAAATAAAACTAGTGAAGGGATTAGTGAATGATTGGAATCCAACCACCCACTAATCCACTCCCCCATGATTTCTCTTCACACATAGAATACATGTTTAAAATTTCATGCAATAGCGGATCTCCCGGAATTAGGAATTTAATAACATATAATTTTGCAAATACTCAAAATAATTATAAATATATATAATCTTTGAAAAATAATTTACTTTAAAAATAGGTCAATTCATATCTACATAAATATAGGGGAGACCCACTGACCACCCAATCAAGGTTTCAAAATAGTTTTGAAAATAATTTATAATTTCAAAATAATTATTTAAATAATAGGGAAAATACTCAAAATAGCAGTCTAAGACATAACTCTGTCAAATCAGTGAAAATCAGTGGCTGAAAATAGTTTCAAAATCAAATACACATTTTTCTGAAAAGATCGAGGGGTTGCACACCGAAATCCGATTTGAAACGAAGGAGATGAATTTTCGAAGTTTTAAAAGCGATAAAAAGCTATTTCTCAAAATAGTGTTTTTGCTGTTTTCAGAATAATTATAGATATACTTAAAATTTTGAAATAGGGAAGATCCCAAATCAAACAGAATCCAAATACGATCAAAACAAGGTGCTGTGCATCGAAATCCGACTTAAACAAGAAAGTTATGCATTTTTGAAGTTTACATACGATAATTAAATATTATTTAAAAAATAGTGCTATTGGCTGTTTTTCAAACAACTGTAGACAGATCAAATATTTTTGAGCAGAACCAATTTCAAAGTGTGCAGAATTCAAATACGTTTAAAACAAGGTGTTGTGTGTCAAAATCGGGCTTAAAATGAAGAAGTTATGGATTTTGTAAGTTTAAAGGCTTTAAAAGGTAATTTTGAAATGACTTAAAAATAATTAAAAAAAAGAAAAAAATAATAAAATAATAATAACAGCATTAATAATAATAATAATAATAATAATAATAATAATAATAATAATAATAATCATAGTAATGATAATAACACTAATAAAATAATAGTAATAATAATAATATTAATATTAATTAAAATATAATAATTAAAAATATTTAAAAAAAGAAAAAGTATTTTTACTATTTTTTAAATAATTTAAAATATACTCAACATTTGTAAATAAAAATAATTTTTAAAATAAAGGGCTTGAGAATAAGAGCAAAACGAGGTATTATACGTCAAAATCGGAGCTAAAACGGATTTTTGGTGATTTTTGAATGAAAATACCCTTAAAATAAATTAAAAAAAAATTTAATTAAAAAGAAATCGGCGGCGGGACCAGCGGGACACGTGGCGGCCGGAGATTCGCCGCCGCGATCCCGGAGACGGCGCAATCATGTAGGGTGGCGCAGACACCGTCTGATCGCCACTCGATCTGGACGGACGGTCCAGATCTCGGCGGACCGAGATCTAAACCACGGACTCCCTCAAGCAGCTTGAACGAAACCGCGGATCAACGGATCTAGACCATTGATCGCGTGATCAACAATCCGAATCATGCATGGCTCTCGGTCTGCATGGGACCGAACCCTAAACACATGTTTCACCTCGCTCTCGTAAATGGCTCGATAGAATTTCACAAAATTTTAGACGCAGGTTCTAGGAGTGAAGATCATCGATGGGGGACTATTTTCACAGTCTGAAAAGCACTTTATAAAAAGCTATTTAACTCTAAGTGTTCTAAACTAGGATTTGTGATATACCTCAATCCACACGGTGGATTCGGACAATCTTGGGCTCGTTGGACTCGTGGACTCCTCTAGAACAAGTCTCTTGCTGAACTCGAGCTCCAAGATGGTCCCGATTGAATGGAATTCGCCTTGGAGAGGTTGCACGCTCGGTCTCACCGGGATCTCACCGCCGGCGAGGTTTCACCGTTGGGTTTTGGTTGGAAATAGTGGAGGGAGGTTGTGGGAATGCTCTCACAAAATTTCGAGGCCCGAGGTGGTCTCTCGAGAAAAGCAAGAGTAAAAAGTCCCCTAATTGGACATGATTTTTGCTATTTAAGGCTCCTAGACCTAATACCAACGGCTAGGATCAAATCAAAATGAAAGTAGGAGGGAAATTCACTCATGAGAGCCATGGTTTCAAATTTAAAATGAAGAGAATTGATTTTTGCATTAAATGGGCCTTTAATTCCACTTAAATGGGTGATTAATACCTATTTAGAGCCATGGTTGACCAAGTCCATGTTTGACTTGGTCAAACCAGTCAAGGGGGGTCAAGGGGATGAGGGATTAAGCCATGAAATCCCTGAAATTAATTTAGAATTGATTTTAGGCTTAAAGGGTCCAAATTGGTCAACCCTAGTTGACTTGGTCAACTAGGTTGACCCAGGTCCAAGCCCGGGCTCAACAGACTCGACTCGACTCACTGAACCCACAAGAGGAGGTCTCAGGGTCTGACTTGGTCAATTTGACCAAGTCAACCCTCCAGGCCTAGCTCTGGGCAAAATCAAGGTCAACAAACGGACCCCCAACATGAGCGGTGAACAACTAGTGAGCTGCTCGTGTTGGCGTTGACCGACTAAGCCACTAAAAATAGAGTGAAAAACATGAGTGAAGGAATATCAGAAAGATGGTGGAAAAAGTAGGAGATTCTTCTCCTAGCCTTGTCCCATAGCGGGGGCAGAGCCTAGGAAAGAAGAAGAAAAAGAAGCAGCAGTGCACAAGCAAGGTGTCACCAAAATGGTGAACCAGTAGTGTGGTCTTCTCCTGGCCTCACCCCAAGGCTAGAACCAATGCAAAGGTCACCTAAAAAGGTGAAAACAAGGTAAGGGGGTTCTCCCATAGTCTTGCCATATAGCGAGGGAAGAGCAAAAAGGAGAACCAAAAGTAAGGGTCACCATTAGGGTGAAAAAGGTAAAGAAATTCTCTCCTAGTCTTGCCCTACAGTGAGGGCATAGCCAAAGAGAGAATCAAGGGTAAAGATCATCTCCAGGGTGAAAAAGGTAGGTATATTCTCCTCTGGCCTTACCCTGTAGTAGGGGTAGAGCCTAGAGAAGAACCAAAAGTAAAGTAGCAAAAGCATACAAACTATCTGTCTGACTATATCATAGCAGCGGATTGGGGTGACTCAGTATCTGCCTGACCAAGTCAAGTCAGCAAAGAGAGGAGTCACAAAACCTGGTGTCTGCCTAATCGGAACAAGACACTTAGGGAAAAGGGTGGTGAGGAGTTTCTGCCAGGTGCTATGTCAGGCCCTTTCTATCAAGTAAGTCGATGTCCACTCGGCGCATATGCCTGCAGTAGGATAAAAGAAAAAGAAAACCTCTGCCCGGTGTATGTGCCTGCAGCAGGGTCTCTATTTGGCGCATATGCCAAAAGAAGTGTAACGGAAGAACACTCAACACAATCATCTGGCGCGTATGCCAGCAATGATGTGGAGAGGAAAGAATCACCTCTGTTCTGTGTATGTGCCTGCAGCAGAGTCCCTACCCGGCGCATATGCCTGTAGTAGGATAAAGAAAAAGGAAACCTCTACCTAGTGTATGTGCCTGTGGCAGGGTTTCTATTTGGCGCATATGCCAAAAGAAGTATAAAGAAAGAACACTCCACACAATCACCTGGCGCATATGCCTGTAATGATATGAGGAGGAAAAAGTATTGAGGGAAAGCCTCCCAGGGACTCTGTCGGGCTCTCTCAACTAGAAAAACTTAATATCCACCAGGCGCATATGCCTGCAGTAGGATAAAAGGGAAAGAAAGGTCACCTCCACCCGGTGTATGTGCATGTGGCAGAGTCTCTACTTGGCGCATATGCCTATAGTAGAATAAAGACAAAACACTCAACACAATCATCTGGCGCATATGCCAGCAATGATGTGAAGAGGAAAGGGTAGTGAGGAATGCCTCCCAGGGACTCTATCAGGCTCTCTCAACTAGAAACCTAATATCCACTCGGCGCATATGCCGGCAGTAGGATAAAAGGAAACAAAAGGTCACCTCTGCCCGGTGTATGTGCCTATGGTAGAGTCTCTACTTGGCGCATATGCCTATAGTAGAATAAAGATAAAACACTCAACACAATCATCTGGCGCATATGCCAGCAATGATGTGAAGAGGAAAGAGTGGTGAGGAATGCCTCCCAGGGACTCTGTCGGGCTCTCTCAACTAGAAACCTAATATCCACTCGGCACATATGCCGACAGTAGGATAAAAGGAAACGAAATGTCACCTCTGCCCGGTGTATGTGCCTACGGCAGTCTCTACTTGGCGCATATGCCTATAATAGAATAAAGACAAAACACTCAACACAATCATCTGTCGTATATGCCAGCAATGATGTGAAGAGGAAAGAGTGGTTAGGAATGCCTCCCAGGGACTCTGTTGGTCTCTCTCAACCAGGTAAGTAAAGCCAACTATCCTTCTATTAGTTTCAAAACAGTGGGGTAGAAGGCCTAGGTCATCTCATCATCGACCTGACACAGATCAGTGTAGGGATATGAGAAAGAAATGAAGGTACATATAAAATTTTAAGGGTAGAGTTACTTAAGGAATCTCAAGCTAGCGTTCTGATAACCACATGGTAGAGGACAAATCGTCGTGGCCATGAGTATCCAAATGCCGTCGAGATCTCTTAAAGAGCCCTAACCCTACGCAAAAGGGGGAGGAAGACATTAGAACGACGTCTCCCAAAGAAAGCTGGAAGAGATACACCCTCAGTGGAGGGCGTAAAGGGGTAATCTCATTCTAAAGGAGTAAAGAGAACTGAAGTAGCGAGGGGGCACCTCTACTACAAAAGGTAGGACTAAGCCTAGTAACAAAAATAATCCTCAATGAGGTTATAGTGGTAAACCCACACCAACTGATGGGGACCTTACAAGAAGTGGAAAAGAGTATCAAAACATTCAAAGGTCCTCTCCAGCAGCTAGGAGTCAGATCTCAATGGGGAAAGCAGTGGTTAAAAAAAATCTAGAAGAGTTGACTCTGTACTAGAGCATCAAGGCTCAAGAAAGAGGTGATGGTGGCACCTAAGGCACGACGCCCCATATCACCAAGTAAGAGGAAAAGAACCAAAGCAGCGAGAGAGAACTCCCGCTCCTCAGGGTAACAACTCTGAGTAAGAGAAATCTCACAATGGTAACATCTACACAAACTAGTGGGACCCTGTGGGAAGTGAAAGTGACCTTGACACATTCATAGGACTAATCTGGTGACTAAGCCTAGTGTATGAATAATGTCAAGATAGGTTACGAAAAGTAGTAGAAGAACTGATCTTCTGTGAGAAGTTCGAAGTTCTCAAAATAGTGATGCTAACATCCAAGGCAAGGTATACCACATCACTATAAGTAAAGCGACTCTAGGTAGTACAGGGGACACCCTCACTACCTGAGGACAGTAATCATGCATAAGAGTGAAGAATCATCACAAGAGTCACAGCGGTAACACCTACCCTGATCGGGTAGGACCCTGTGGGAAGCAGAAGCAACAACACAACATTCATCGGGCTACTCTAGCAGCTAAGAGTAGGGCATGAATATAAAAAGTAGGTGAGTGAAGAAGCTAAGGAGTCGATCTTCCCATAGAAAATTGGAGCTCCTGAAACTTTGGTGCTAACACCTGAGAACAGGTGTACTACACCACAGCTAAGAAAATAACTCTGAGATGCCAGAGGAGCACACCTGACACCTAGTCCGATAATCATGAGTGAGACCTATGATTATCAGCAGGTCACAGTGGTAACACCTACCCTAATCAGGTAAGACCCTGTGCGAAGTGAAAGTAACACTACAATATTCATAGAACCACTCTAGCAGCTCAGAGCAGTGTATGAATGGGAAGGTAGGCTGCCAAAAGAGGGCAGCAAGGGGCGATCTTTTCTTAGAAAGACCTAAGCCCAGGAGATAGTGATGTCGATATCCAAGACTCGGTGTACTACATCACTAGTAGAGAAAAAGATTTAGAATCATAAAGATTAATTAACCAACCAAGTAGGAACTCAACCTTGAAGAGACCACCAAAGCGCTCTCAAGGGAGAATAAAGAGAAATTCTGAGGAATTTGGGCTCTTAGAGAGTTTTATCGGGTTCCTCCCATGACAAGGGCAACCAGTTTTGCTCTACTAAGAGCTTCCCTCTCTCTTTTTTTAAAGTAATTATGCGTATGAAGCTCAAATTGAAATAGAGCCACCTTTTATAGCGAATAGAGAGAGAGAGAGGGAAATCGTAATGGGAGAAGAATGGCGAAGCAAAATGAGACTTGAAGCGACGGCTAGAAGCCTAGAATGCTGCGTTAGCATTTAGTGTAGCAAAAATGATACGGTTTCAGGCTATTGGCTTTTCATTCAAATAAAAAATAAATAAATAGCCTGTTACATAGTTAGGCCAGCCATCCTCTGATTTGATTTTTTTTTCTGAATTATTTTGATAACCCAGGCTATGTTCACCACATAAACAGAACTGGGGCTTTTATGCTTTTGGAGAGTTTTACCGGGTTCCTCCTATGATAAGGGCAACCGGTTTTGCTCTGCTAAGAGTTCCCCTCCTTTACCACACATAAATTTTTTAAATGGGGGTAATTGATGGTTTTGATAACCCAGGTCATGTTCGCCACATGAACCAAACTGGGAAAAAGGTTTAACAAGATCTTGTGAAGGAGTGAACATTTGGTTTTGTTAACTCAGATCATGTTCATCTCATGTGAATGAACTGGGGGGTACAATCATAGTGAAATTGATGTACAACTGAAATCAACATCATGATAGAGGATCAACACTATCATATTTGGCTAGCATGGGATGGTATGGACTCTGTATCCTATCTCAAAAGAGTCTAAACCAATGACTCTAACATCCTTGATCACATTCAACTCATATGAATGGACTAGGGGCTACGTCTATCAGATCAGAACTGATAGGCAGAAGAAACTCAACTCTCCATCACCATACCTAACTGTCATGGGGTGGTGTGGACCCAGTATCACCTCTCAAAGACTAGACTTGAACTATTGGTTTTGATATCCCAGATCATACCTGGGGCGACAGGTAAAACTGGGGGACTAAGCCCTACAAAGAGGAGAACAAACTAAAAATTATATGCGATAGCACCAATGTGATTGGCACGCATAGACAAAAGTACAAAACATCCCTACGGCGTATTGGTGTATCACCTCTAAGGATAGCTTCATACTCTTCTAAGCAACATCGCGTGGTAGAGGACAAATCGTCGTGGCCAAGTAGTCTGCCTAAAAGTAAGAGGAATCCTTTTAAGAGCTATATACATAGAGGGATATCTACATGCGGTAGGGAGGCTCCCCTGTGAAGTACTACACTCAGGCATAGTACTTTTTCAAGTACTACCAGTTGATAACAGGCATTGGGTGAACGCCATTTGCATCAACAAGTAGGTAAGCACCACCTTCATAAACTTGCTCTACAGCCAAGGGGCCTTCCCAAACATGCTCAAACTTACCACCTCGTCGATGGTGCGAGATGATAGGCTTATGCAAGACAAGAACTAACTCGCCTACCCGAAAAGCTCGGGGTCTAACAAGGCGCTCATAGTGCCGTGTCATTCGGGCCTGACATAGCTTAAGGTAATGATAAGCTCGTAAGCGAAGCTCATCTAAACCATCAAGCTCTTCCAACCTTAGTCGGGCATTATCTTCCTCAGATAGATTGTAATTGACTGCTACACGCAGTGAGGGGATCTCAACCTCAAGTGGGAGGACTGCTTCAACCCCAAAAGATAAACTATATGGGGTGGACTGAGTAGGAGTATGATAGGTAGTCCTATATGCCCATAATGCTTCAGGTAACTTATCATTCCATTCTCTTTTATTTGTAACAAGGATTTTCCTTTTCAGTTGCACAAGGGTCTTATTAAACGCCTCTGCCAAGCCATTGGCTTTAGGGTAGTAAATTGATGAGTATCGCCAATTAATGTTATGGCGGCGGGCAAATCTGGCAATTTTTGTGCTTCTAAAAGATGGGCCGTTATCTGAGATTATACGGCGTAGAACACCAAAGCGATAAATAATGTTATCGCGAAAGAAATGCATCATATCTTCTGATTTGACTTCCTTAAGTGGGACAACCTCTGCTCACTTAGAGAAGTAATCAGTGGCGGCTAAAATAAACCTATGACCCTTAGAAGAAAGAGGGTCTATATGATCCACCACATCCGTGCCCCAGCTCTCAAATGGCCAAGAAGAAACAGTAGGGTGCAACGGATTAGGGGGTTGGTGAATCACTATACCATGAATCTGGCACTGGTGGCACCTCTTAGCGTGCTCCATGCAATCGTAGATCATAGTCGGCCAGTAGTAGCCAAGGCGTTTAATTTTGCCTTTCATTTTAGATCAAGAATGATGGGCACCACAAAGCCCTTCATGCATCTCGCTCATGACTCGACTAGCCTCTTCTATACTGAGGTATCTTAACCACATTTGATCAAAAGAGCGTCGATACAAAGTTTCATTTACATAGGCGAATGATAAGGCTCTCTTTCTGATTTGAGCAGCGAGAGACTTATCATCTGGAAGCCTTCCTTATTTTAAATACTCTATGAAGGGTTCTCTCCAATCTGACTCCTCATCCACAGCAAACACTGCAAGGGTCTGATTGGGGGAAAATAAGTTCGCGGGGCACAGAGCTTGACGATACTGGACAATAATAGACACTGGGTTTCTAGTAAGTGTTGAGTCTAGTAATTAGGTTGTTAAGCCTAAGTGAATGTCCCAAGGCTAACCAAGAGGGGGGGTGAATTGACAATTAAAAAATGTAACTTCAACTCTTGGAATTTTAGAAAACCTTTTGAATTATTGATGCAAGTTAAAATTAAAGTTTAAAAATAAACTTTTCAACCAAAGTAAATAACTTGCAATGAAATTAAATGCGGAATAAAAAATAAGAAAGAACACACCAGATTTATAGTGGTTCGGTCAAACCTTGACCTACATCCACTCCCCAGAGGCACCCTATGAGTATTGCACTAATACCACAAAGTGACTCTCCTTTTGCCCCCACAGCAAGGCGGAGAAGCCTGTACAAAATCACTTTCACCTTCCCCGGTGCGGCGGAGTAGCCGGGTTCTTTAACACCAAAGAGATCTTCTTTTTGCCAAAACTTCCCTCAAGACGACCCTTGAATCCGATGGTAATGAGGTGCAAGTTCGCCGGAGCAACTGTGTGAATATCCTCTCCACACTCTCTTGAAATCCCCTCCAAGGATCTTCTCCCTCTCAAACTCCACCCTTTCCTCTCTCCCTTTCAAGTTCTCTCTTCAAGTTTTCTCCACAAGAACGAAAACACAATGACTATCAAAGATACACTTTGTCGTCCTTTTACACTTCTCCAAGTGTCGGCAGAGAACCAGACCGATGTTGTTGAACTTCACTTGAGAGCCTTCGCCGGAGCAACCGTGTGAATATCCCTTCCACACTCCTTTGAAATCCCCTCCAAGGATCTTCTCCCTCTCAATGATCCCTCTCAAGAGAAAACAACTCCAAAGGCATTTGTAATAGTTTTTAGGACTCCTTATATAGAAAGGAGAAGAAAAACCGTCCAAAAAACTGCAAGTATTCAATTCTGTACGCAGTGGATCGTCCTGTACGATCGTGGATCGTCCTGGACGATTTTACTTAAACGATCTAAAACGACCCTATTTGAATATGTGTACGAAATGTCTTCGTACAGCTGATCGTCCTGTACGACCTAGGTTCATCCAGTACGAACGGTTATTACAAGGTCGATTCTAGAAACTGCTGAAAACTGTCCTAAGTCGGTTAATCGTTTGGACGAAAATAGATTCGTCTGGACAAAATTTTTACAGAGGACTGATCGTCCTGTACGATAAATTATTTTGTCTGGGCGAAAAATTTCCCGAGGACTGATCGTCCTGGACGATAATTTATTTCCGTCTGGACGAAAATTTTCCAGAGACCCAATCGTACTGGACGATAATTTATTTCGTCCTGGACGAATAGGACTTAGAAAAAATTTCAAGCAAGTTCCTATTCGTTTCATATGCTCTATAGGAGATAACTGTCTGATCGTCCAGTACGAACTGAAGATCGTCCTGTACGATCAGTATAAATTCTACATGATCTCCTTATGTGTGAATGTTTTTATTTTCTCAACATACAATCACTCCCTTTCAATTTGATTTCTAAGAAAAGTGCAAGCTTCAAATTTTACAAAGTATCTCATGCTGAATTTAATTTGAAGTCTTCGTAGTCTGGAGTTCATTTTTCCTGAAATATTAGTACACACAAGAGCAAAAACAAATCTTCCAAAAAGTGTTAGGAGATAATTACATATAAAACAATAATATTTGGAATCATCAAAATAATACAAATTGCAAGAATGTAAAACATGCAAATAGCAACTTTCCTAACAGTAAGGTCATCTAATTCTTTTGCTAACTTGGCCAACGCGTCTGCTTTTTCATTTTCAGATATAGGGACCTTGGCCAAAGTTACTTCTAGTATTAAGCTCAGGAGCTCCATTGCTTTATTATGATATGGAATGAGCTCAGGCTTAAGTATTTTGTGGACTCCAGCTATTTGATTGATTATTAGTTGGGAGTCTCCAAAGATTTTCACCCGCGTAAGACTCATCTGAATGGACAACTCTAGCCATAAGATCAGAGCTTCATACTCAGCTTCATTATTAGTACAAAGTTCTGATATTCTATAGGAGTACCGTAGAGTATGACCCTCAGGAGACACAAAAATCAGGCATAATCCTACCCTAACTGTAGGAGTTTCACTTAGACTTAAGGCTTTGACAGATGACGCACCATCAAAGTAAAACTCCCAAGTAGGGGACTCCTGTTCATCCACACTCATGATGAATTCATCAGGTAACTCATCGTTGAGTGGGGAATCAGTAGGGATCGGGTGATCGGCTAGAAAGTCAACTAGAGCCTGTCCTTTGATGGCCTGCTGAGGAACAAAGGTGATATCAAACTGCAGTAGTATCATGGACCACCGTGCTAGACGACCTGAGAGGGTAGGATGGGTCATCAAGTACTGCAACAGGTTGACTCGAGAGATCAGATTGATCTTATGTGATAACATATAATGCCTAAGCTTCTGTACCACGAATATCAAGGCTAAACATTGCTTTTCTATCGCTGGGTACTTAAGCTCTGCAGGTATCAGTCGCATGCTGAGGTAGTACAAGGCATTCTCCTTACCTTCCTCATTTTCTTGAGCCAACAGTGCACCTAGAGACTCATCCAGGGCTGTAGTATAGAGAATCAACGGCCTACCTGGAATAGGTGCAGCTAAAACAGGGGGGTTCATTAGGTAGCGCTTTATACTCTTAAAGGCCTCTTGATAACTCTCATCCAAGTAGAATCGGGCATCCTTCTTCACTAGTGCCGAGAAAGGATGACACCTACTAGAAAGATTGGAGATAGATCTCCGCAAGAAAGTGAGTTTATCCTGAAAGGACCTCAACTGGGTAAGACTCTTAGGGGGTTTTAAATCTACTATGGTCTTGATCATAGAGGGATCTATCTCAATGCCCCGGTAGCGAACTATAAACCCCAAGAACTTTCTTGCATTGACTCCAAATGCGCATTTTAAAGGATTCATCTTTAAATCAAACTTGCGTAGGCGTTCAAAAATGATTCGCAGATTTCTGAGGTGATCTTCGCGGACCTTGCTTTTGACGACCAAATCATCCACATAGCATTTAACTTGCTCTTGTATCATCTTGTCGAAGATGACAGTCATGGCACGTTGATAGGTGGCCCCGACGTTCTTGAGATTGAAGGGCATCACCTTGTAACAAAAGACACCTATAGGTGTCCGAAAAGCAGTAGACTTCTCATCATCGGGGTCCATCTTTATCTGATTGTAACCAGATGAACCATCCATGAATGAGAAGATGCTATGGGATGATGCTATATCTACCATAAGCTCAGGAATGAGAAGAGGAAAATCATCCTTAGGACATGCCTTGTTCAAATCACGGAAGTCGATACAGACCCGTATCTATCCGCTCTTCTTCCGGACTGGAACAATGTTGGCAAGCCAGGTGGGGTACTTCTCTTCCCTAATGAAACTAGCTTCTATAAGCTTCTTGGTTTCAGCGATCACCTGTTGTTCAATTTCCAATCTCATCCTACGAGGTGCTTGTTTAACAGGAATTGCATCAGGCTTAATGGCTAACTTATGGACTGCTACCTCTAGATTTAGACCAGGCATCTCGGTGTAGTTCAAGGCAAAATAGTTTATAAACTCTGATAATAACCTGATGTATTCTTGAGCCTCTGAATCAGACAGTATAACACTATGAAAAATAGGCCTAGGATCTAACTCAGTGCCTAAGTTTACCTCACACAGTTCGTCCATGGCAGAAGTGATGCCATCTTCAAACTCTTGTGGAGCATCAAGTATTCTATCATCCCTACTATCTGGGTCTTCTTCGTCGGCAAGAGAAATAACCGGATAAGCTTGGGAAATGACACGAATGTTGGCATCACTAGACTGATTTAACCCCATGTAACCTACGCCTCCTAGATTCTGGGGGAAATCAGTCCGTCAGACTCGGGCCTGCTGTAGAGCTTGTTTGTCAGGCCAAGTAGAATGAACGAGACCTTGCTCAACAAAACTCTCTATAGGAGGTGAAACGTAACGAGGGGCACTCCTGACCTCTATATCCATAGCGGTCTCTTCTAGATCCTGTCTCACAGGACCCAGTGATGCACCTATACTACGGAGTATAGAGGGATATTTCCTAGGTCGGACTGACCCAAATGTATCATACAAGTGAGGTATGGGGTTGTGACTACCTCATACTGGGCTATCATCATCAACTACAGGAATGTCAGAGGATCTTTGACCGGAATCCCCAACTCCTTTCCCACATATCTGATGGGGGAAAGGTTGTCTGGTAGTAGTCTGACGTCGGAAGTCATCTTACTCGTCTGAGTTAATATCAATAATCAATCCACCTTTAGGTATCAAATGGCTACGAAAAGTATGCCATGAATCATAACCAGTGGACTAGGGAGATGGTGAAGTGACTGGACGTTGAAGGATATCGATCATTTCATTGTCAGAAGAGTCAGACTCTACAGTCAAAGAAGAAGTGTAAAGGTTAGGAGGAGGAGGTGTGCGAGTGTCGTGGTTTCGCGGCTCGCGGATCGCAACTCTACCTCTCCCTCTACCTCTATCTCCCCTACCTCTACTAGGGGGAACATCATGCCTCACTGCAAACTGAGAGGGATCTCCATCAGAATGGGCAGTGGAAACACCTAGCTTAATACCAACCGGTGATGGACCCTGTACTGACGATTGTATAGGACCCTGTGCAGGTGGCTGCGTAGGACCCTGTACAACAGTATCAGGTATCACTGGGGACTGAGCAGGTGGAGCTCTACGAGCCTTCCGAGGTACGTAGTACTCGGTGTCATTGTACATAGAGATTTCATGCACGGAAAAGGGTTGGGTATCTCTAGGAATGGTATACTCAACATCATTCCTCAGAAACTTCATACATTGGTGCAAGGTAGAGGCATACTCATGGATCCAAGGCCTTCCTAAGAGAGCCTTGTATGAAGTGTCAGTCTCAATCACATGAAACTTTGCCTCAGTTAGAAAATTTCCAAATTTTAGAGGTAGGGTGATAGACCCTAGAGCTCGCTGGCCTTAGTCATTGAAGCCTTTCAATATAATCTTGTCGGAAGTGAGCTTCAAATGACCTAGGGAGAGGCTCTTCAAAGTTTCATGGGTTAGTATGTTTACTGAATCTCCTTGATCTATGAGGACCCTATTCAACTCATAACTATTTACTTCAGCAGTGACATACAAGAGACGATTGTGCTCAGTAGTCCCTAAAAGAAGGTCAAGACTAGAGAAGGTGATGCATGGTGTGTTGTATAAATGCCATGCCTCATCAGTGGGGTCGGAAGTAAAGAATGCTTGATAGGTCTCTGGTTCAAGCAAGGCTTTTACCAGTGTCTCTCTCAAGTTAGGTGACAACATCAAAACATTATAGACACTAAGAAGGGAAGAAATGTTTCTTAGGTGAGCCAACACATTGTAATCAACCACCAGTTGAGGGCCTTTCCCTTTCTCCTTAGGCTGCTCCTGGGAGGAAGGGATAGAGTCATCCTGCTGGATAATGATATTTTTATCTTTTGTATTTTTAGCCAACCTAGGTGGGAGGACCTTCCCTGAATGTAAATGAACTTCCTGTTTTGAGTCATCCTCAACAGGAGATTCCTCTGATTTAGTGGTGGTAGCAGGTGTTGGTTCTAAGGAAAGTACTGGGAGTGAGTTATCGGATTCATCTTCTAAATCCATGTAACATCCACCCTCTAGTATCACAAAGACTGGTTCATCTTCATACTCAGACTCAGACTCTTCACCAGAATCATCCATATTATAAGAAACATGTAAAGTAGTAAAAGAGTGAGTGCTAGAAGAAGTAGAAGTAGAACTAGAAGTAAAAGTAGTAGGAAAAGAATACCAGAAGTAGTCAGAATCACCTTCTTCTATTATTTTTTTATCAAATGAAGGGAGAACAAAGTCCTTCAGCGTAAGTGCTGGAAGGAATCCTGTCTTCCCCTCAGAGGTTATAACATATTTTTCTCTTTCATTCATTTTCTTATTACAAGAAGTAGAAGAAATGTGCTCAGTAGGCACTACAACAGAAAGAGAAGAAGAAGAAGGTACAAGTGCTGGAGTAGTAACTGCAGGGGCAACTGTCGACTTGACCTGTGGTGGCCTCCTCTCAACTGCCTCTGAACTCTGAACTGCACGGTTTATCATCCTCCTAGTCTTCTTGGAGAGCACTAACTGCCACTCTCCCTCAGAACTCTGGGGTAAACTGCCACTACTGCCCTGACTGTCACTCTGGTTGGGACTGGAAACCATCTGAACTGTCTGAGGGCCCTTGCCCTTGGGCTGCACTAGATCACTGTCCTAGAGGTGTATCTGTCCTGTGGCCATCAACCTCTCAACCTTGTCCTTGAACACAAAATAATCATCTAATACATGCCCAACACATCTGTGGTAAGAGTAATAGAGTGGGTGCTCAGTCTGACCCTCCTCTTCCACTCTATTGATGCTGCGAAAAATAAGTATGTTCTTCTTAGTAAGAAATTTAAAATTTTTCTTTACACTCTCTCTTTTAAAGGGGTATTCCTTACTAAGCTTCTCCTGTAAGGACTGCTGACTCTCTGGAGTCCTACGGGAGGTCCTGGGCTGTGCTGTTGGCTGACTAGCTAAGTGTGCTGCTATGAAGGTGCTGAACTACCTAAGGGCCTCTTGCCCTTATCTGCTGGTCCCTGAGTGCTGTGTACCTCCCCTCTCCTTGGTGGAGGTGCCCATGAAAACTCCTGCCGCTGAGATCTGCGCGAAGGCTAACTCTCAGCCTTATGAGGGAATGCATCGGGTATGCTGTCCTGTAGGCTGGTGACCTTGGTCAGTAGCTTCTGAAAGGTCCGTATGGTGAAACCCTTCAGGTATGGACCAATGAGATCATCTATGTTCTTCAAAAGGATCTCAACTGCATGCTGCTCCTGTAGCTGTGGCTCACACTGCAAACTGAGGTTCCTCCATCTGACTATGTAGTCTGTGAGTGACTCTCTAGACCTCTGTCTAGTGACTACTAACTCCCCAACTGTAACTCTGTGCTTAGTACTGACAAACCTCTGGATGAACAACTACTCCAGCTCTGCGAAAGTCCTGACTGAGTCGTTGGGGAGGTCAGCGTACCAAGCAAACGCCACCCCCGCCAAGCTACTAACGAACAACCTCAAGATCAACGGGTCACTCCCTCCTATATTGCAACATATGGCCCGGTACTGAGCCACATGCTTCCTCGGGTTACCAAATTCGTCGAACACTCTGAACCTAGGAGGGATGAAACCAGGGGGGTAGGGCTCCTGCTCGTACTCTATCATGTAAGGCTGCCCTCTACTGACTGACTCTCCAGTCTTGCTGGAGGAAATGGCCTGCTCTACCTTCTGGGCAATCAGATCCTGAAGCTGACCCGCTGACAACTGAGCTGGCTGACTCTGAACAACTGAAAGTGCTGCAGGCACTGCTCTCTGGACCCTATCCACTCTCAGGGGGTCTAGTATAACTGGAGGCATAACTGGCTGATCTTTAGAAGTACTGGCAGCGGCTACACCTACCACTTGGGGCATCGCCCCCAAGGCTGTCAACTGTGCTGTCATAGCTGCCATAGCTCTGGTCTCTGCCATCTGTGCCTGGAGGTTCAGGACCGTAGCATCCGTGTCAACTGATCTGGGAGATCCACCCATCTCGGGCTCTCCCTGCTCATCCTGGTCCTCAGGCTCTCTTTCATCCGAGTGACCTCTACGGGTAACCACACAAATCCGGTGTACGGGCACATCTTCATCGGTATCCACTAGTGTATCTTCATTGTCTAAAAAGGCTCGTCGTATCGCCTGTATGTACGAGCTCATAGGAGAGGTGATCCTATGAGTGCTAGGGGCTAACTCTGTCTCAATCCGTACTGGCGATCTGTCTAGGGTAGGCACTGAGCCAACATCGCAAACCATCGGGACCGCCTCGGACCAGGAAGGAGCCACAACCTCCATCTGATCAGCTGCCTCATCTGTAGAGAGAGTTGCTATTTGCATGTTTTATATTCTTGCAACTTATATTATTTTGATGATTTCAAATATTATTATTTTTATATATCTCCTAACAGTTTTTAGAAGTTTTATTTTTGCTCTAGTGTGTACTAACATTTCAGGAAAATCAACTCCAAACGATGAAGACTTCAAATTATTCTTTTATAAATTAGAAGTTTTGGAAATGAAAGGGAGTGATTGTAATTGAGTGAAAAATCACAAAACATACTCTTAGGGGATAATTTTTATGAATTGATCGTACGGGACGATCATGTCAATTAACCCTCAGAAGAGCACTGGTTTGAACGGGCGAGGAGAAAATTTTCTAAGTACTAATCGTCAAGGATATTCATCCTGGCATGAAACTCTCGGGATTCTCACTCGCAATGTTCGTCCAGACGAAAAATATGGTTCGTACCGGGATGAAACTCTCTGTATGAGTTCGTACAGGACGAAATTAATTTTTGTACCAGGACGAAACTCTCTATATGAGATCGTACAGGGCGAAATATATTTTCGTCCCTGGACGAAACTCTCTGTTTAAAATCGTCCCAAGACGAAACCTGTTCGTCCCAAGATGAATGGAACCGACTTACGTCAGTTGGTTACGTCCTGAAGAATTTTTTGAAACCGACCTATGAAATAACCATTTCGTACCGGATAAACATAGTTCGTACGGGACGATGAGCGTGTACGAACATAGTTCATACCAATTTACATTAGATTCATTTCTAGTACTTTAAGTAAAATCGTCCAGGACGATCCACGATCGTACGGGACGATCCACTGCGTACAGAATTAAAAACTTGCAGTTTTTGGGTAGTTTTTCTTATCTTTTGTATAAATAGTTCAAATTAGATTGCCACCCAATCTTTTTGCCATTTGATCTTCGTGCCTATTAAAAGAAAAGTCAAGGAGAGAGTGTGAGAGAGCATTCAAAGGAGGATTCCTACCACTGGAGCGTGAAGGCTTCACTTGGTGTTTAAAGGTAAGAATCTCTACTTGTGAATTGGGATTACTTCACACTTTTTTTTCTTCTTTCTAGATTTCTTGAGAGAAGATCTGTCAAGGAGATTCGATTCTCTGCCGATACGTTGAGAGTGTAAACAGACGAAGGGTTCTCTGCCCACATTAGGAGAGTGTGAAAGGATGAAGGGTTCTCTGCTCACACTAGGAGAGTGTGAAAGGACGAAGGGTTCTCTACCCATACTAGGAGAGTGTGAAAGGATAGACAGTTCTCTGCCAACACTGGGGATTGTGTAAAAGGAAGACGGTTCTCTGCCGCACCGGATAGTGGTGAAAAGAGTGTTTGTAAAGGCTTCTCCGCCTTGCTGTGGGTGCAAAAGGAGAGACACTATTGGTATTAGTGTAATACTCAGAGGGTGCCTCTGGGAGTGGATGTAGGTCTAGTTTAGACCGAACCATTATAAATCTTGTGTCTTTTACTTTACTGCTTTTTATTTTCCGCATTTTTCTTTAGTTTAAAAAATCTGTGGTTGAAAATTTTTTCTATAAAAATTTTATTAAAAAGTTTCATTTCGGTTCAACAAAATTTACAAAGAAGGTTAAGTTTTAAAAATACATATTCACCCCCCTCCCTCTTGGTAGCCTTGAGACATTAACTTAGGTCTAACAACCTATTCACTAGACTCAACAAGTGATATCAGAGCTTCGTTTCAAAATCATAAGTTTAAACTACTTTTTGATTAACATAGATGGCTACATTTGGAAACTGAAATACACCTGAGGGTTACTCTATTACTAGACCTCCACTGTTTGACAATATACCTTTTAATTTTTGGAAAACTCGCATGTCTATTTTCTTACAGTCACTTGATTATCGTATGTGGATTCTAGTCCATGAAGATTATACAAAACTAACTAGATTAGTTGATGGAGTTAGGATAGAAACACCTTTTGCAGATTGGACTATAGAAGAACGTGACTTAGCTCAACTAAATGCCAAATGTTTAAATAGCTTCTTTTGTGCTTTAAAATCTGAAGACTACTGTGGGTTTTCACTTGCAAAAGTGGAAATGACATATGGGATAGACTTTGTATAACTTATGAAGGGACTAATGAGGTTAAACAATCAAGACTTAATATCTTGTTACATGATTATGAGTTGTTTTGCATGAAACCAAATAAATCTTTTTCTAACATGTACACAAGATTCACACAAATTATCACTTCTTGGCATGCACTTGGTAGATAATTAATTAATGCTGAAATGGTTAATAAGATTTTTCGTTGTTTACCTACTACTTATGATACTAAAATTACTGCAATTACAGAGTCTAAAGATATAAACATTTACTCTATTGACAATCTTCTTGGTTCACTCATTGCTTACGAGCAAGGAGTTAGTCAAAGAAAGATTGATGTAGGTGAACCACGAAAGGAGAAAAATATAGCACTAAAAGTGGAAGAGTCAGAGAGTGAACACTCACAACTTGAGGATGAAGACGATATTACATTAATGACTAGATAATTCAGAAGCTTTCTGAAGAGGAAGCAGAAGAGACGCCAGCAATAAAATAGAGGTAAGTTTAACAGAAATGGCAATGTTTTTAATGAAGTGATTTGTTATGAATGCAGGAAACCAGGTCATATCAAGACTGAATGCCCAAAACTCAAAGCCACTTCTAGCAAGGAGAAGGTAGAGGAGAAACCAATTGTAAAGAAGGGCAAGAAGAAGTTTCAGAGAGCTTTTTGGGCGGACTCAGCTTCAGATTCATCAGAGACTGAAAAAGAAGAAGAAGTCATCAATCTTTGCTTGATGGCAGATAGCATAGATCAATCAGATCAAGAAGAGGTATGTGACTTAAGTTATGATGAATTATTTGAAATTTCTGAACACATGCATAATGCATATAGGAAAATGAAAAAGATGCATACTAATGTAAGTAGAATTGGAAGAACTTAAGAAAGAACATGAAATCCTTAAGAAAGATTATGCTTTAATAGATGACAACCACATGAAATTACTTGATGAATATGATGATCTGAATAAAAATCATGAGATTTTAAAATCATCCTATGTTGATATTGAAAAAGAATTTAAAATATTTAAGGATGAATCTGAGAGCAAAACATATCGAATCAATTATACAAATCGAATCTTGGAAGATATGAATTCATTTTATAAGTTGAAAATAAGAGCTCTTGAGGATAATAGGATATCCCCCAAACTTGAAGATTTTATAAATCCTAAATTTTATCCTAAATATATGGAATCCCTTAGAAGACAAACAAATGGTAGAAGACTTAGGAATACTTTTCCTAATGTCAAATGTAATAATTGTGGATTATTTGGACATATATCTCACACCTGTACTTTGAAGATGAAATCTAATTTGGTGTGGAGACCTAAGATGCATAAACCTAGACATATCATACATGCATTTAATTATAAATTGCTAAAAGGTGAACCCAAACTTGTTTGGATTCCCAGGTCTAACATTTGATATTTTTGCAGGGTTGCTCTCACACAAGACCTCGTGGGAGCATATGGTACCTAGGCAGCGGATGTTCAAAGCATATGACTGGAGATACTGCTCAATTCATAACGCTGGAAGCCAAGAGTGGAGGCAAGATTACATTTTGAGATAATACCACAAAGAAAGTGGTTGGATCAGGTATGATTGAAAATTAAAAAAAAAATTATAGACAATATGTTATTGGTTGAAGGCTTAAAGCATAACTTTTTAAGTATAAGTCAGCTATGTGATAAGGGCTATAGTGTAAAATTTTTTCTTACTAGCTGTATATTAAGCCTAAATGGAAAAGATGTTTTAAATGGAAAAAGGATAAACAATGTTTATATGCTAGATTTAAATTGCATTCAATCTCCTACTACTTTTTGTTTAAAAATTGTTTCTGATGAATCATGACTTTGGCATAGGAGACTTTGTCATTCTAGTATGAAAAACCTTAGGAGAATTACCCAAAAAAACTTAGTGAGAGGTATACCAAAACTAGACTTTACTAAGGATCACCTTTGTGATGCATGTCAATTAGGAAAATAAGTGAAGTCCTCTTTTCAGTCCAATAAGGATCTTAGGACTAATAAACCATTGAAAATTTTACACATGGATCTTTTTGGACCAGTAGGAACTGTAAGTCTAGGAGGGAAGGTATATGGATTTGTTATAGTGGATGATTTCTCAAGATTCACTTGAGTTAGATTTGTATTTCATAAGAGTGAATCATTTGAGAAATTTAAAAATTTTTTGACTTGGATTCAAAGAAAATTAGGGTGTGAAATAATTTCTATACAAAGTGATCATAGAGAAGAATTTGAAAATGAAAGATTTGAAAATTTTTGTAAAGAGAAAGGAATTAATCATAATTTTTCTGTACCTAGAACCCCTCAACAAAATGGAGTAGTCGAAAGGAAAAATAGAACATTAATAGAAGCCGCCCGAGCAATGTTGGCAGAATACTCACTTCCTAGATATTTTTGGGCTGAGGCGGTTAGCACTGCATGTTATGTTCTGAATAGGGTGAATGTGAGATCGAATTTAAATAAAACACCCAATGAGTTGCTAAAAGGTAGAACACCTAATTTGTCTCATTTGCATGTTTTGGTTGTAAGGTGTTCATTCATAATAATGGAAAATCTGCCTTAGGAAAATTTGATCCGAAATCAGATGAAGGAATTTTTGTTGGATATTCAAGTGTTGGAAAATCTTATAGGGTATTCAACAAAAGAACTTTGGTCATTGAAGAAATCACACATGTTGTATTTGATGAATCTGGAAATTCAGAATAGCCAAATGTTGTTGAAGATGAGATTGAGGATAACTCCCAAAAAATTGATAAAATAAATTTGGAAGAAAATGTGGAAGAGAATTTGGAAATAGAAAACCCTTTGCCTAGAGATTTGAGAATTTCTAAAAATCACCCAAGGGAGTTGATTATAGGTGAACCTAGTGAGGGTGTTAGAACTAGGTGTGGATTAAACAAAGAAGTCAATCATTCAGCCTTTATTTCAACTATAGAACCCACTAATGTTGATCAAGCACTTTCTGATTAATTTTGGATATTGGCCATGCAAGAAGAGTTAAATCAATTTATAAGAAATAAAGTTTGGGAATTAACTTCAAGGCAAAAAGATCAAAGTGTTGTTGGAACTAAGTGGGTGTTCAAAAATAAAATGAATGACTCAGGAGTAGTCATTAGAAATAAGGCTAGATTAGTTGCTAAGGGGTATAATCAAATTGAAGGAATTGATTTTGAGGAAACCTTTGCCCCTGTAACTAGAATTGAAGCAATTAGGATTTTACAAGCCTTTGCCTCTTTTAAAGGATTTAAATTATTTCAAATGGATGTAAAAAGTGCCTTTTTAAATGGGGTAATTGAAGAAGATGTTTTTGTAGAACAACCTTCAAGTTTTAAAAATTCTAAATACTTAAATAATATTTTCAAGTTAAAAAAGGCATTATATGGATTGAAACAGGCACCTAGGGCTTGGTATGAGAGGTTGAGCACCTTCCTACTTGAAAGATCTTTTGAAAAAGAAAGTGTGGATACAACTCTTTTTTTAAAGAAATTTGGAAAGAATATACTCATTGTTCAAATTTATGTGGATGATATCATTTTTGGATTTTCAAATAAAAATCTTTGTAATGATTTTTCTAAAACAATGAGTAGTGAATTTGAGATGAGTCTAATAGGAGATTTAAATTACTTTCTAGGTTTTAGCATTAAGCAACTTGAGGAAGGTACATTTCTTAGTCAAACTAAATATGTTAAGGACATCCTCAAAAAAATTTGAAATGGACAATGCTAAACCTATTAGTACACCAATGAGTTCCTCAGTTTAGTTGGATAAGGACCTTAAGGGAAAATCTGTTGATCAAAAGAAATTTAGAGGGATTATTGGATCTTTACTTTACTTGACTGCTAGCTGACCATATATTATGTTTAGTATTTGCTTATGTGCTAGATTTCAATCAGATCCAAAAGAATCACATTTGACAGCAGTGAAAAGGATTTTAAGATATTTACTAGGAACTCAGAATTTAGGAATTTGGTATCCTAAGTTTAGCTCTTCATTTAAAATTATTGGTTATTCAGATTCTGACTTTGCAGGCTATAGGGTGGATTGGAAAAGTACTTCTGGAACATGTCAATTCATTAGTTTCATGGTCTAGTAAAAAACAAAATTCAGTGGCCCTATCTACTGCAGAAGCAGAATACATTACATTAGGAAGTTATGTGGCACAAGTACTTTGGTTAAAATAACAGTTGATTGATTTAGGATTAATTATAGACACTATTCCAATTTATTGTGATAATACTAGTGCTATTTGCATTTCCAAAAATCCTATTCAACATTCAAGAACCAAATACATTGACATAAGGCATCATTTCATATGGGATCATGTATCCAAGGGAGAAATTGAACTTACCCATGTTTCAACTGAAAATCAACCTTTAAACATTTTTACAAAACCTTTAGCCTTTGATACTTTCAGTGCATTAAGAACAAGACTTGGTGTGATTGATTTAAATGCTTAAATAAAAATGTGTTTGCAACATTGATATTTTATTTTCGTAGTTTATATTTTTATGATTTTGTTTTTGTGATTTTTGTTTATTTTTTAGTGATTTTTATTTAGAGTATGTACATTTGTCGTTGTTTATTGTATTTTGTATGTTTGATTTGATTTTCTTTAATAAAAATACAAAAATTGAAATTTTGTGTTAATCGTTCGGGACGAAAATTTTTTCGTACAGGACGATGTGTGTAAAATGTTAATCTACGTGATTTCAAACCGTCTTTAGAGTAGTTTTTAATGTAGTTCGTCTGTAAGATCCTCACGATCGTCCGGGACTAAATATTTTTCTTAAACGTCGGGACGATTGAATACAGCAGTTGAACGGATAAGATAGTTTTTTATTATGAACTTCGTCCGTATGAACCTTTGGTTCGTCCAGACGAACAGATGTCGGTTCATAGCGGGGGACGGTTTTCAACTACCATTAAAATGAATTATATCTTGATCGTCTGTATGAACACGTGTTCGTCTATACGATCATCTTGGTTAAAAGTCTGTATGAAAGGATGCTTCGTAAATCGTGTGATTATGAAAAGCTGTTAATTTTTAACTCACTCGTTCGTCCATACGAAATATTTTTGTACGGGGAAGAATCGAATTCGTACGGGACGAACCAAAATTTTGCCTGGTACGAACAATCATTTTTCTTTAAATTGACGACAATTTTTACTGAACAGTCACTCTCACACATCTCTTTCAAAGCTTTCATCTTTTCAAATCCTTCAATGGCAAGTTCTAGCAAGCACCAAAAGACTTTGGCTAAGAGCCCTCCTAGCAATACATCCGAAAACTTCCTGTCTAAAGCCAATGAAGAATCATTTCCTAGGTTTGTCTCTGCAAAAATCACTCCATCTAGAGTTCTCCTACAAGATCATTTAACCTTCAAGGTAATGCACTTGTTTGCCCATACTCAATTTAGTTTTATCCTCACTTTAGTTCACTTCTACAGTAAAGAAATCTTCCACTATTTTCTGGCAAACATGTCATTCAACTCCAACCACTCTGTTATCAGTTCTTTTGTTTTCAAAAAGAAAGTTGAAATCACCTAAGATGACTTTGGTTTTTTTCTAAACTTAAGGACTGAAGGCTTAAGAGCACACACATTAACAAACTCAAGTTTTGACTGAACTGAAGTCAATAGGGTAATTAGAGTAATAAGAGTTAAGGATCATCTACCTAAAGTTTCATCTTTATTGCGTGAAGCCCATATCATCCAGCATGTTCTAAGAACTTCCATTATCCCTAAAGCTGGTGATAGAATCAACATCACTCCTCTTCTTTCTACTGTTACCTACTTGATTATGACTAGACAACCTATATATGAGGCTCAACTCTTAATTGACTATATTTATACTCTCTCTGAAATTGGTCATGTTGATCACAAAAGGAAGAAGAACATAGCCTTAGGACATCTGATTGCTTATATTCTGGAGAAGAAGTATGATTTAACTCATCCTGAACAAGACTTTGAAGAACTGCTCAACTACAACGATGCATCCTTTAGAGCTATATTCAATAAGGACGAGCCCAGCAGAACTCATGCAATTCTAAGTGAAACAGAAGAAGAAGCCAGACCTTCACATGCTGCTGGACCAAATTATGAGGATTTGGTTCAAAGATTTGAAAATTTAGAGGCTCATTTTGATCAAAGATTTGATCAAAGATTTGATCAAATTGAAACTCATCTGCAGCAGCAAGATTTTCAGTACAATCAGGATATGGGATATATGCGTGAACAAATAAATGCCATTAATACCAACATGTTCACGATAAGTAGTTACTTCAGCTTTTTTGGTGCAGCACCATTTTCTCCTCTAGATCAGGGTCCATCTGAATGATTTGTTCAGTGTTTATTCAGTGTTTGCTCTATGTCTGTTCTGTACTTCAGTATTGTTCTTGTGTTAGTGATTTCCTTTTGTGTGTTATCTTTCCATGTTTTAGTTGTGTATTATAGATATCATGAGTTTAAATTGTAATAGTTTTTATCCGATATCAATATAAGTTTCAATGTTTTGCTGTAAATTGTTTTAGAAATGTGTGTTAGACTTTATGACATTCATTTTATTTTAATCTTAATAGTGCTTTATTTAACTTGTAAATTTAAATTAATTTTCATTAGAAAATATGATTTTTTAAAATTTAAGACATGTTTATAACTTGATATTCTTAGATTTTTCAATTCCATGTCTCTTATTTAGACTACATTATCTTGATATTATTATTGCAATTTCGATGCTTTCTTATTTTATATTTCTCTTTTCAATTAGTATTTATACACTTAGAAAATTTTGAAATTTTAGATTATTGATTTTGGAAAGAATTCAAATACTCTTCAAAAATTGTACAAATATACAAAAATCAAAAGAAGTATGCAAAAAATTTGCAATGACAAAAAGAGGCACAAAATAAGCCCAAATCAAAAAGATGCACAAAAATGTGCTGGTATAAAAATAGAACAAGATGCGCAAAGCACCACATGTGGTAATTACTTCTTTCCAGACTCTTTTAATCTCTTAATTCAAATTGATCTAATGTTCATTTATAATTTATATTGAAATTTGAAATATAAAATTTTTTACTCATCCTTAGTGCAATGATTCTCTTTATCTTCATGTCTAAATTGACACATGCCCTTGAAAAATTCTTTTTATTTTCTAAGTTATATCACTTCTTAAATTATATGAAATTTTATATTTTTCTAATATTTTTCAATTTTATTTGCATACCTTATTACAACCACTTTTAAGATTAAAATATCAAATGAATTTTATATTTCTGCCTATATTTCTAACATTCTTTTCTTCTTCACCTTTTGATGTTGTCAAAAAGAGGGAGAAATTGTTTGTTGACTGCGTATGTTTCTTGCACTGTTTGATTTTCGTAGTGTTTGATTTTCGTATGTGTTGTTTTTGTTGTATTTGATTGTTTTCTTTATTTTATCTTTTGTGTTGTATAAAATTTTTTAAAATAAAAAAAAATTAAGTAATTCAAATGCCTCCTTATTTTCATGAGTTCATAAATTCAGGGGGAGTTTAGGAGATGCTTAAAATTTGAAATTCTACAAACAATAATTATTTTGCCATCATCAAAAAGGGGGAGATTGTAGAGAGAGTTGTTATTTGCATGTTTTATATTCTTGCAACTTGTATAATTTTGATGATTTCAAATATTATTATTTTTATATATCTCATAATAGCTTTTATAAGTTTTATTTTTGCTCTAGTGTGTACTAAAATTTCAGTAAAATCAACTCCAAACGATGAAGACTTCAAATTATTCTTTTGTAAATTACAAGTTTTTGAAATAAAAGGGAGTAATTGTAATTGAGTGAAAAATCACAACACACATTCTTGGGGGACAATTTTTATGAATTGATCGTACGGGACGAACATAGTTCGTACGGGACGATCATGTCAATTAACCCTCAGAAGAGCACTGGTTCGAACGGGAGAGGAGAAAATTTTCTAAGTCCTAATCGTCCAGGATGAATTTAATATTCGTCCCGAGATGAAACTCTCGGGATTCTCACTCGTAATGTTCGTCCAGACGAAAAATAAGGTTTGTACCGGGACGAAACTCTCTGTATGAGTTCGTACAGGACTAAAATAATTTTTGTACCGGGACGAAACTCTCTGTATGAGATCGTACATGACGAAATATATTTTCATCCCTGGACGAAACTCTCTGTTTAAAATCGTCCCAGGACAAAACCTATTCGTCCCAAGACGAATGGAACCAACTTATGTCAGTTGGATACGTCTTGAAGAATTTTTGGAAACCGATCTATGAAATAACCGTTTCGTACCGGACGAATATATTTCATACGGGATGATGAGCGTGTACGAACATAGTTCGTACCAATTTACATTAGGTTTGTTTCCAGCACTTTAAGTAAAATCGTCTAGGACGATCCACGATTGTACGAGACAATCCACTGCGTATAGAATTGAAAACTTGCAGTTTTTGGGCGGTTTTTCTTATCTTTTGTATAAATAGTTCAAATTAAACTGCAACCCAATCTTTTTGCCATTTGATCTTCGTGCTTTTTGAAAGAAAGTCAAGGAGAGAGTGTGAGAGAGCATTCAAAGGAGGATTCCTACCACTGGAGCGTGAAGGCTTCACTTGGTGTTTAAAGGTAAGAATATCTACTTATGAATTAGGATTACTTCACTCTTTTCTTTCTTCTTTCTAGATTTCTTGAGAGAAGATCTGACAAGGAGATCCGGTTCTTTGCCGACACTTGGAGAGTGTAAACAGACGAAGGGTTCTCTGCCCACATTAGGAGAGTGTGAAAGGATGAAGGGTTCTCTACCCACACTAGGAGAGTGTGAAAGGACGAAGTGTTCTCTGCCCACACTAGGAGAGTGTGAAAGGAAGAACGGTTCTCTGCCAACACTGGGGATTGTGTAAAAGGAAGACGGTTTTCTGCCGCACCGGGTAGTGGTGAAAAGAGTGTTTATAAAGGCTTCTCCGCCTTGCTGTGGGTGCAAAAGGAGAGACACTATTGGTATTAGTGCAATACTCAGAGGGTGCCTCTGGGGAGTGGATGTAGGTCTGGTTTAGACCGAACCACTATAAATCTTGTGTCTTTTACTTTACTGCTTTTTATTTTCTGCATTTTTCTTTAGTTTAAAAAATATGTGGTTGAAAATCTTTTCTATAAAAATTTCATTAAAAAGTTTTATTTCGGTTCAACAAAATTTACAAAGAGGGTTAAATTTTAAAAATACCAATTCACCCCCCCTCTTGGTAGCCTTGGGACATTAACTTAGGTCTAACAACCTATTCACTAGACTCAACATCATATGGCTGCTCTGCCTCTGACAACTACTCTGCCTCAACTGCTGGAACTGGGTCGACAGGGGTGTCCGCCTGTCGACGTCTCCAAACCCATCTGGTACGACGGGGTGCTGCACTAACAACTGGCTGCTCTAGGACTGCCACCTCTGAACTGACCTGAGGCCGGGCAGGCTCCTGCTGCTGTCTCCATTCTCCACGACGTGGGCGTCGTCCTACCACAGGAGCCATTGCTGGCGGCTAACTACTGGAACTGCAGGCTGCTGGGGTGTCTGCCCCCTCTGCCAACTGTAAAGCCTCCTCGCAGTCTGCCTCCGTAACTGGAAAGTCGCCTGAGAAATCTGCCAGAGTATCTTCTCCGGACTGACAGGCCCCCTACCATGAGCTAGACGGACGATGTGTCGAATCCTCTGAGTGAGGGCTCGAACACTAGCGTCCCTGGGGACCCTAGCCTGGGGTAAGGTAGTGGCAACAGGAGGAGCCGCCGCAATGCGGGCAATGTCCTCCTCGTCCCCACTGTGTGTCAGCGAGGAGAAGCGTCCTCCCTGGACTGCCTCTATCTCAGGTGCTACAACAACCTCTAGAGTAGGCACAACTGGAACTGGTCGTGGTCTCCGCTGTCTGGGAGCCATCGTCCTCTGAACAAGCTCCTGGTGAGCTATCGCCTCGACCATCTGCTGCCTCTCTGCCTCGGACACAGCTAAACGCAACCTCTTATTCCTATTCCTCCGGGCCCTTCTCCCAAGGCCGGAGGTGGAGGTGGAGGTGGAGGTGGAAGGGACATCTGAATCCACTGCCGGGGTGGCAGGGGGAACAGGAACAACTGGAAGTGTCGGGGTCTGCCCAGCAACCTCAGGGTGAGAAAGCCGGGCAAAAATAGAAACCCGACTAGAAGTGGGTGAAGGTACCTCGGTCTGGGCACCCCTCTTCCTAGTGGAAGCGGGAGGGGGAACCCGAACGTGAGGTACTTCCGCGGGAACAACGGGAGTAACAACAACAGCAGGCTGCCGGTGCTGAGGGGCCGGGGCAGCCTGTGCAATAGGAGCGGCATGCACAGGTTGCCTGACCGCTGCACGAACAGGTGGAACAATTGCAGCAGGCTGCCAGTGCTGAGGGGCCGGGGCAACCTGAGCAGCAGGAGCGGTAGGCACTGGATGCCTAACTGCAGGACGAACTGGAACAGGGTGTGGCCTAAGCACTGGTTGCCTAGCCACAGCGCGCACTAGCTGCGCAAGTACAGGGACGGGACGAGCAGGTGCCCGGGCTGTCTGCCGAGCAGCTGGTCATCCGAAAGGGCGCATGGCTGCGCGTCCTCTCCTCTGAGGAGGAGAGAATGCAGCAACCTCCGCCGAAGTCGGCCTGCCAAGAGTGACGAAGGCCGTGTCAGTGAAGGAACCAAAAGTGATCCCTCCAACTGGCGGACTAGCGAGTAGGGACTTAGGGAGAGTCACCCGCGCGTCCGAATTGAAAGCAAAGGTAACGAAAGGTACGAAAGAAGCCATGTCACTACTGCTAAGAAAAGAAATGGAAAAGATTAGTTAGAATTAAAATCAAGAAAGAAGGAAGGATTAATGATTTGATAGAAATAGATATGAATAGATAAAGGACGGAATAGCCTGTGAGGCTGGAAAAGAGGTAGAGTAGGAGAAAACCCTAGCTAAGGGGAAGGAACTTTAACTAAGAAAAGACCCTAACTAAGAGTGGGATGGACCTAATCTAAGGAGTATCAATGCTGGAGTACACACAAGAAAATATAATATATAATCTAAAGATGGAGAGAGAAACTGGTCCCACCGTGATCGCAAGAAACCTGTGGATCTTCGAAAGAGCACCGCGCAAACGGGCCAATTGGAAGGGACAGATTGGATTATGCATACGACTAACGATTGAGGATAGAGGCTATCACCAACACACCCCGATGGGTAGTAATATACACGACCTAGTCACGGGTTTCCCCTACCCGATACAATAGTTCGAATAGGGTTTAGTAGATGTGGGACCGAGTTTCCCATGGGCGCAAGCCCCTGTGGTTAATTGCATCCCAGGCTGGAGCCCGAGAAAACTCTCGATTAAGGATCATGCATTATCTCTTTCTAAAGTGTGATTGACACAAGGGGGGTAGACTAAGAAGTCCTACTCAAAAAGAAAGAAGGGTCCCAAAGGGCTGAATCAGACATGCGTGGTCCACACCAGCATTCGGAGGCTCTAGGATACTAAACAGAAATTAGATAAAATAAATCAAGCACTCGATCACATGTGTGAGAGAAAAGATGGAGGTGTCATCATCCTGTGACGCAGATAAGTAGGATTTAGGGTCCCTGAAAAGAAAGGACCTACCTACTATTTTAGGCATAGTACGAGACAGAGTGTAGTAGCATTGAACCCTAAATCTAGATTGGGCTTAGTGTTCTACGAATAATACTAAGACCTGTGTCCTAGCTAATGCAGTGCAAAGATCTGGACTTACCCCGGCCTGGATGGGGGAGCCAGCTAACCACCTAATCGCTTTAAAACCATGTTATCTAGTAAATTATGAAAGATGGGTGGGTGGTACAATTATTGGAAATAGGACCAACATCTAGAGAGTTTCCTAAGTGGTCATAGACTTATGTTGGGTAAATGCTCCTAACTAATGCAATTAAATTTTAATTAGTTAGTTATTAATGCAATGCATGCTAGTTGAAATGTCTGCTCATAAATGCTACAGAGTTTTAAAAACAGGCTTATAAAAAATAAATTTTTGAAAAGACTAGGTCTCCCTAGGTCCGGCACTTCATCCTCATAGGCCAGATTATCCGGACTCTACCCGCAGGCAGGAAGATGTCTTATAGCAAGGAAAGAAGGATGCAATAATATGCATGCGACCCTGGACGATTTCGGCAGTTCCCTAGATTTGTTAAATTTCTATGTTATTTAAAATTCTAAAATTTTAAATATTAATTATGAGTAAAAGAATTTTATAGTCCTTAATGAGCCTAATATGATCCAGGCGAAAGCAAAAACGGCATGCAAGAAAGAAACCTAGAAAAAAATAGGTAATTTCTAATGCGCAATCAGGTAAACACATCAATATAAATCCAATAAATCAAGTAAATGTCCATAGGCCAACTGCCCTTTAATTACAACCCAGGATATGCAGAAAACTAAAGTGGCCGGGCACCACTGCCAATAACCCAATTTTCTAAACCTATGACAGACGCCAACAACTTTGAGTGAGATATTGGGTCTTCAAATCTTTAGCATTCTGGATGTCTTCTGGGTATCTCCTCCTTGGACTCCTTGGATCACTCCTCCTTGGACTCCTTGGATCCATCGTGGCTTGAATATCCAAACGAAGAGACAATTCTCCCTTTTAGGGGGCATTGCCTTTTCTCTCTGGATATCTAAAGCCATCCAACTCGGTCTTCCAAATGGACGAAGACGCTCCCCTTTAGGGATGCCTTCTTCTTTTGGAATCCGAGTTGGATAAGAATATCCCAACTCGAAGTTATTTTCACAACTCTTAACAATGATTACAAAATATTACATTTATTGAAAAGTAGAAAAATTCTAAAGTCCCTGCAAAGTTATCCTAATAATCATCCCAAGCAGTTATATATGGAAATAAAAATAACTCAAACCATTGACCCTGTGTCAAGCCAAGCTCTTAATCATGAGGGCTAAGCAGCTCCACCTGTAGCAGTTATAATTATTTTTAGCCCTCATTTATTTAGGGGGGACTGAGCAAGCACCTGCATAAGACAATATTAGAAATCATGATATTGCCCCCCCTTTTATTAGCTTGAGCCTGGCCACCTGCACGAAAGAACAGTATATATATTTATATATATGACGTTCCTAACCTAGGGGTAAATCTAGCGCTCATCACATCATCCATAGAGTACAGGAAAAGTAAGCAAACACATCAACAATTTTAAACAGCATGCAATGAAAATCATGAAAAGCTCCGGCACACAGCAAAAAAAAACCCAGCAACCTAACCTAGATCTAGAAGTGATGCCCTAGCAAATAATTCTATGTGTGCGTGAATCTGGTGTGGCTGGGATAGGTCCTAATTTAGGGTAGTTGTTTGAAATTGTCTAGAGTTCAGGTATGTTGAAAGTCAGGGAAGGGAATTTTAGTTGAAATTCAAATATTAGTGAATTAAGGTCCATTCTAATTATTTTAGTTTGTTGATCAGTTTTAAGGTCTTAGGATATTCATATTTGAAGTTTAAATTACATTAGCCAATTTTGGAAAGTCTCGGGTCCTCCTAGGAACTAGTTAAGGGTCCAAAAAGTCACTATAGAATAGAGGCTAGGTTTGGGTCTCCTAATGACTTAAGAAAATACTAGACCTTAATACAAGCAATTAGCCAGGTTGTATACTGAAATTGGAGTTTTCTCGCCAAAGTTATAAATTTTTTAAGTTTCGGGCCCTAAATGAACTAGGGTTGACCAAAAGGCTGACTTTCTAATTTAGGTGAGTTTCTAGACATCTGATATTTTTAATAAATACTAGACCCTAATACGAGTCTAATGCAAGTGAGTTTGCCTAATTTGGAATTTTCTACAATTAGTTATGAATTTTTTAAGTCCAGGGCATTTATGGAATTTTCTAAATTACCTAGGAAAGGGCTGATTTTATCATTTTGATCCAAATCAACTCTAAACAGATTGGAATCACCCCCAAAGGTCAGTGATGACCTGAGAAAGTGGTCCCAAGTGTTTGAAGAAAATTTGGAATTTTTAATAATTTTTAATGAATTATTAGGGGCAAAAAGATAATTTTTACCTATGGTCAAATTATGGGTCAACCTAGAGTCAAACTGGGTAACCCTATTTATCTAAAGGCAAGGGTCAGATTCTGAACAAATCAAGGTATTATGATTAATTTTCTGACCTAAAATGTATTTATTGTAATTTTTAGAAGGTCTCGGGGCCCTATTTAGCGGGTTAATTAGGGTTGGTTAATAAAGGGGTCTAACAAGCCCTAAAAATTCCTAGAAAATTCAAGGAGGTTTATGATGTCCCTAAGTTCAAGTGTTGAGGTTTTCATATCAATCAATGATCTATCCTAGCTCCTAGAAAATTTCTAAGTTTGCTAGACTGGTCCTTAATTTTTATCCTTAAGGTGTCACTACGTTATATGGGTTTAAAATACAGTTTACACTAACCCTCAAGGTAATAATGCATGGTAAATATGTAAAAATCAGTAAACAGGCCATGTTCTTAGATCTAGGAGAGCCTAAATGTTAAGATAGTTGCTATTTGCATGCTTTACATTTGTGCAACTTGTATAGTTTTGATGATTCCAAACCTTATTGTTCAAATGTGTAGTTATCTCCTAACAATTTTAGAAAATTTATATTTGCTCTTGTGTGTACTAATATTTCAAGAAAATCAAACTCCAGACTACGAAGACTTCAAATAAAATTCAGCATGAGATATTTTGTGAATTTGAAGCTTATACTTTTCTTTGAAATAAAATTGAAAGGGAGTGATTGTAATTCAGTGAATAAAAACATACACACACACAAAGAGATCATATAAAATTTATATTGATCGTACGGGACGATCAGACAGTTATCTCCTATTGAGCACATGGAACGAATAGGAACTAGCTTGAAAAATTTTTTAAGTCCTATTCGTCTGGGACGAATTTAAAAATCATCCAGGATGATTTGTTCTCTGTAAAATTTTCTTCCAGACGAAATTAAATTATCATACATGATGATTTGCTCTCTATAAGATTTTCGTCCAGACAAAATTAAATATCATCTAGGACGATCGGCTCTCTGTAAAATTTTCGTCCAGAAGAAATTAAAATATCGTCCAGAACGATCTGCTCTCTGTAAAATTTTCATCCAGACAAAATTAAATATCGTCCAGGACGATCTGCTCTCTGTAAGAATTTCGTCCGGACGAACCAATTTTCGTCCAGACGATACAACCGACTTAGGACGATTTTTCTGCAGTTTTTGGAACCGACCTTGTAATAACCGTTCGTACCGGACGAACATGATTCGTACGGGACGATCATCTTGTATGAAAACATTTCGTACACATATACAAAGAGGTTCGTTTCAAGGCTTTTAAGTAATATCGTCCAGGACGATCCACGATCGTACGGGACGATCCACTGCGTACAGAATTGAAAACTTGCAATTTTTGGGCAGTTTTTCTTATCTTTTGTATAAATAGTCCAAATTAGACTGCCACCCAATCTTTTTGTCATTTGATCTTCGTGCCTCTTGAGAGAATAGCCAAGGAGAGAGTGTAAGAGTGCATTCAAAGGAGGATTCCTACCACTGGAGCGTGAAGATTTCACTTGTAGTTCAAAGGTAAGAATCTCTACTTGTGAATTAGGATTACTTCACTCTTTTTCTTCTTCCTTCTAGATTCTTGTGAGAAGATCTGCCAAGGAGATCCGGTTCGCTGCCTACACTTGGAGAGTGTGAATAGCCAAAGGGTTCGTTGCCTACACTTGGAGAGTGTGAATAGCCGAAGGGTTCGCTGCCTACACTTGGAGAGTGTGAATAGCCGAAGGGTTCTCTGCCCACACTAGGAGAGTGTTTAAGGACGGACGGTTCTCTACCAATACTGGGGATTGTGTAAAAGGACGATGGTTCTCTGCCGCACCAGGTAGTGGTGAAAAGAGTGATTTATAAAGGCTTCTCCGCCTTGCTGTGGGTGCAAAAGGAGAGTCACTATTAGTATTAGTGCAATACTTAGAGGGTGCCTCTGGGGAGTGGATGTAGGTCTGGTTTAGACCGAACCACTATAAATCTTGTGTCATTTATTTTACTGCTTTTTATTTTCCGCATTTTTTTTTGTTTAAAAACTCTGTGGTTGAAAAACGTTTTCTATAAAAACTTAATTGAATTTTTATTTTGGTTCAACATATATTCAAAGAGGGTTTAAATTTTAAAATACCAATTCACCCCCCTCTTGGTAGCCTTGGGACATTAACTTAGGTCTAACAACCTATTTACTAGACTCAACAAGTGGTATCAGAGCCCCGTTTCAATATCATAAGTTTAAACTACTTTTTGATTAACGTAGATGGCTACATTCGGAAACTGAAACACACCTGAGGGTTACTCTATTACTAGACCTCCACTGTTTGACAATATTCCTTTTGATTTCTAAAAAACACGCATGTCTACTTTCTTACAGTCACTTGATTATCGCATGTGGATCCTAGTTCAGGAAGGTTATACAAAAGCAACAAGATTAGTTGATGGAGTTAGGGTAGAAACACCTTTTGCAGATTGGACTATAGAAGAACGTGACTTAGCACAACTAAATGCCAAATGTCTAAATAGCTTCTTTTGTGCTTTAAAATCTGAAGACTACATATGGGTTTCCACTTGCAAAAGTGAAAAGGACATATGGGATAGACTTTGTATAACTTATGAAGGGACTAATGAGGTTAAGAAATCAAGACTCAATATCTTGTTACATGACTATGAGTTATTTCGCATGAAACCTAATGAATCTATTTCTGACATGTAAACAAGATTCACAAAAATTGTCACTTCTTTGCATGCACTTGATAGGGAATTAACTAATGCTGAAATGGTTAATAAGATTCTTTGTTATTTACCTACTGCTTATGATGCAAAAATTACTATAATTACAGAGTCTAAAGATCTAAACATTTATTCTATTGACAATCTTCTTGGTTCACTCATTGCTTATGAACAAAGAGTAAGCCAAAGGAAGATTGATGCAGGTGAACCACAAAAAGAGAAGAATATTTCACTAAAAGTGGAAGAGTCAGAGAGTGAACACTCACAACCTGAGGATGAAGATGATATTGTATTAATGACTAGACAATTCAGAAGCTTTTTAAAGAGGAAGCAGAAGAGACGCCAGCAATGGAATAAAGGTAAGTTTAACAGAAATGGCAAGATTTCTAATGAAGTGATTTGTTATGAATGTAGGAAACCAGGTCATATCAAGACTGATTGCCCAAAACTCAAAGCCACTCCTAGCAAGGAGAAGATAGAGGAGAAACCAATTGTAAAGAAGGGCAAGAAAAAGTTTCAAAGAGCTTTTTGGGCGGACTCAGCTTCACACTCATCTGAGACTGAAAAAGAAAAAGAAATCACCAACCTTTACTTGATGGCAGATAATGTTGATCAATCAGATCAATAAGAGGTATTTGACTTAACTTATGATGAATTATTTGAAGTTTCTGAACACATGCATGATGCATATAAGAAAATGAAAAAGATGCATGCTAGTGTAAGTTTAGAATTGGAAGAGCTTAAGAAGGAACATGAAATCTTTAGGAAAGATCATGCATTAATAGATGACAACCACATGAAACTACTTGATGAATATGATGACTTGTATAAGAATTTTGAAATTCTAAAATCATCCTATGCTGATCTTGAAAAAGATTTTAAAAAATTTAAGGATGAATCTGAGAGAAAAACATATCGAATCAATTATACAAATCGACTCTTGGAAGAAATGAATTCATTTTATAAATTGACAATAAGAGCTCTTGAGGATAATAGGATACCCCTCAAAATTGAAGATTTTACAAATCCTAAATATTATCCTAAATATATGGAATCCCTTAGAAGATTAACAAATGGAAGAAAACTTAGGAATACTTTTCCTAAAGTTAAATGTAATAATTGTAGATTTTTGGGACATATAACTCACTCCTATACTTTAAAGATGAAAATTAATTTGGTGTGGAGACCTAAGATGCATAAACCTAGACATATCATACATGCATCTGATTATAAATTGCTAAAAGGTGAACCCAAACTTGTTTGGGTTCCCAGGTCTAATATTTGATATTTTTGCAGGGTTGCTCTCATACAAGACCTCGTGGGAGCATATGGTACATGAACAGTGGATGTTCAAAGCATATGACTGGAGATACTGCTCAATTTATAACTCTGGAAGCCAGGAATGGAGGCAAGGTTACACTTGAAGATAATACCACAAAGAAAGTGGTTGGATCAGGTATGATTGGAAATTAAAAAAAAAACTTTTTCATAGACAATGTATTATTGGTTGAATGCTTAAAACATAATTTGTTAAGTATAAATCAGCTATGTGATAAGGGCTATAATGTAAAATTTTTACCTACTAGCTACATATTAAGCCTAAATGGGAAAGAAGTTTTAAATGAAAAAATGGTAAATAATGTTTACATGCTAGATTTAAATTGTATTCAATCTCATACTGCTTTTTGTTTTAAAAGTGTTTATGATGAATCATGGCTTTGACATAGGAGACTTTGTCATTCTAGTATGAAAAATCTTAGGAGAATTATCCAAAAGAACTTAGTGAGAGGTATACCAAAACTAGACTTTACTAAGGACCACCTTTATGATGCATATCAATTAGGAAAACAAGTGAAGTCCTCTTTTAAGTCCAATAAGGATCTTATGACCAGTAAACCTTTGGAAATTCTTCACATGGATCTTTTTGGACTAGTAGGAACTGTAAGTATAGGAGAGAAGGTATATGGATTTGTTATAGTAGATGATTTCTCAAGATTCACTTGGGTTAGATTTCTTTTTCATAAGAGTGAATCATTTGAGGAATTTAGAAATTTTTCGACTTGGATTCAAAGAAAACTAGGATGTGAAATAATTTTTTTACAAAGTGATCATGGAGGAAAATTTGAAAATGAAAGATTTGAAAATTTTTGTAAAAAAAAAAAAGGATTGATCACAATTTTTCTGCAACTAGAACTCCTCAACAAAATGGGGTAGTTAAAAGAAAAAACAGAACATTAATAGAAGCCGCCTGAGCAATATTAGCAGAATACTCACTTCCAAGATATTTTTGGGCTGAGGCGGTTAGCACTGCATGCTATGTTTTGAATAGGGTGAATGTGAGATCGAATTTAAATAAAACATCCTATGAATTGCTAAAAGGTAGAACACCTAATTTGTCTCATTTGTATGTTTTTGATTGCAAGGTGTTCATTCATAACAATGGAAAATCTGCCTTAGGAAAATTTGATCCAAAATCAGATAAAGAAATTTTTGTTGGATATTCAAGTGTTGGAAAATCTTATAGGGTATTCAACAAAAAAACTTTGGTCATTGAAGAAACCACACATGTTGTATTTGATGAATCTGGAAATTTGGAAGAGCCAAAAATTGTTGAAGATGAGATTAAGGAAAACTCCCAAAAGATTGATAGAATAAATTTGGAAGAAAATGTGGAAGAAAATTTAGAAAGAGAAAACCCTTTGCCTAGAGATTTAAGATTTTCTAAAAACCACCCAAGGGAATTGATTATAGGTGAACCTAGTGAAAGTGTTAGAACTAGGCGTGGATTAAACAAGTAAGTCAATCATTCTGCCTTCATTTCAACAATAGAACCCACTAATATTGATCAAGCACTTTCTGATGAATTTTGGATATTGGCCATGCAAGAAGAGTTGAATCAATTTGTAAGAAATAAAGTTTAGGAATTAACTACAAGGCTAAAAGATCAAAGTGTTGTTGGAACCAAGTGGGTGTTCAAAAATAAAATGAATGACTTAGGAGTAGTCATTAGAAATAAGGCTAGATTAGTTGCTAAGGGGTATAATCAAATTGAAGGAATTGATTTTGAGGAGACCTTTGCCCCTGTAGCAAGACTTGAAACAATTAGGGTTTTACTTGTCTTTGCCTGTTTTAAAAGTTTTTAATTGTTTCAAATGGATGTCAAAAGTGCCTTTTTAAATGGAATAATTGAAGAAAATGTTTTTGTAAAACAACCTCCAGGCTTTGAAAATTCAAAATTCCCAAATCATGTTTTCAAGTTAAAAAAAGGCATTATATGGATTGAAACAGGCACCTAGGGCTTGGTATGAGAGGTTGAGCAGCTTCCTACTTGAAAGATCTTTTGAAAAAGAAAGTGTGGATACAACTCTCTTTTTAAAGAAATTTGGAAAGGAAATACTCATTGTTCAAATTTATGTGGATGATATCATTTTTGGATCTTCAAATAAAAATCTTTGTGATGATTTTTCTAAAATAATGAGTAGTGAATTTGAAATGAGTCTAATGGGAGATTTAAATTACTTTCTAGGCTTTAGCATTAAGCAACTTGAGGAAGGTACATTTCTTAGTCAAACTAAATATATTAAGGACATCCTCAAAAAATATGAAATGGATAATGCTAAACCTATAGTACACCAATGAGTTCCTCAGTTCAGTTGGATAAGGACCTTAAGGGAAAATCTGTTGATCAAAAGAAATATAGAGGGATTATTGGATCTTTACTTTACTTGACTGCTAGCCGACCAGATATTATGTTCAGTGTTTGCTTATGTGCTAGATTTCAATCAGATTCAAAAGAATCACATTTGACAGTAGCGAAAAAGATTTTAAGATACTTACTAGGAACTCAAAACTTAGGAATTTGATATCATAAGTTTAGCTCTTCATTTGAAATTATTAGTTATTCAGATTTTGACTTTACAAGCTGTAGAGTGGATAGGAAAAGCACTTCTGGAACATGTCAATTCATTGGAAATTCATTAGTTTCATGGTCTAGTAGAAAACAAAATTTAGTGACCCTATCTACTGCAGAAGTAGAATACATTACATTAGAAAGTTGTGTGGCACAAGTACTTTGGTTAAAACAACAGTTGATTGATTTATGATTAACTATAGGCACTATTCTAATTTATTGTGACAATACTAGTGCTATTTGCATTTCTAAAAATCCTATTCAACATTCTAGAACCAAACACATTGACATAAGGCATCATTTCATAAGGGATCATGTATCCAAGGGAGAAATTGAACTTACACATGTTTCAACTGAAAATCAACTTGCAGACATTTTTACAAAACCTTTAGCCTTTGATACCTTCAGTATATTAAGAACAAGGCTTGGTGTAATTGATTTGAATGCTTAAATAAAAATGTTTTTGCAACATTGATATTCCTGTTTTCGTAGTTTTTATTTTTATGATTTTTGTTTTTGTAATTTTTTTGGTAATTATTTGTTTGTTTGTATTTGTTTTTAAAAGTTCAGTGTATTTTTTCTTTTAGTATTTTTGTATTGATATTATGAAATGATCTTGTAATCTTTTTCATCAATATCAATATATGTTGTATTTGCTTTAAATTTGGATTGTTTTTGAAATGTGTTTAATTTTTATGAATTTCATTAGTCTTTTTAATCTTAATTGTGCTTAAATTAGATTGTAATTTGAGATTAATTTCATTAGAAAATCTAGTCTTTCTAAATTTAAAATTTATTTATAACTTGTTATAATTAGAATTTTTAATCTCATGTCTATTCATTTAGACTACATAAAATTTAATATTATTATTGCAATTTAGATATTTTCTTATTTTGTATTTCTTTGCTCAAGTGATATTTATGCACTTAGAAAAATTTGAAATTCTAGATTATTGATCTTGGAAAGAATTGGTTTTAATTACTCTTGAAAATTATACAAAGAGTACAAAAATAAAAAAAAATGCTCAAAGATTCGCAAATGTGAAAAAGAGGTACAAAATAAATCCAATGTAAAAAGATGCACAAAAATGTGCCAAAAATTTGAAAAAGATGCGCAAAGCGCCACATGTGGTAATTCTCTTCTTTTCAAATTCTTTCAATCTCTTAATTCAAATTGATCTTATGTTCATTTATATTCTATTGAACTTTGAAATATAGAATTTTTTATTCATCTCTCTTGTAATGATTTTCTATATCTCAAATTTCTAAATTGAATCATGTCTTTGATAAATTCTTCTTACTTACAATGTTATATCACTTCTTAAATTCTATGAATTTCTATGATTTACCTAATGTTATTAGTTTTAGATTGCATACCATATGTCAATCACTCTTTAGATTAAATTTTAAAATGGATTTCATATAATTACTTATATTTCTTGTCTATTTCTTCTTCACTTTTTGTTGTTGTCAAAAAGGGGAAGAAATTATTGTGTTTGTATGTTTGTATTTTGATTATTTTATTATTTTTTATTTGATTATTTTGTGTAATTTTTTGTTTGACTATTTTGTGTCAACTGGCTTATGTTTTTAGTATTGTCTTGATATTTTTTTTTGTTTTGTTAAAAAAATTTTGAAAAAAAAAATTGTGTTCTTTAGTTCAAAATGCCTCCTTATTTTCATATATTCATCATTTTAGGGGGAGTTTAAGAGATTTGTTTAAATTGAAATCATACAAACAATAATTGTTTTGTCATCATCAAAAAGGGGGAGATTGTTAAGATAGTTGCTATTTACATGCTTTACATTTTTGCAACTTGTATAGTTTTGATGATTCCAAACATTATTGTTCAAATGTGTAGTTATCTCTTAACAATTTTAGAAAATTTGTATTTGCTCTTGTGTGCACTAACATTTCAGGAAAATCGGACTCCAGACTACGAAGACTTCAAATCAAATTCAGCATGAGATATTTTGTGAATTTGAAGCGTATACTTTTTTTTGAAATAAAATTGAAAGGGAGTGATTGTAATTTAGTGAATAAAAACATACACATACACAAGGAGATCATATAAAATTTATACTGATCGTACGGGACGATATCAGTTCGTACGGGACGATCAGACAGTTATCTCCTATTGAGCACATGGAACGAATAGGAACTGGCTTGAAACATTTTCTAAGTCCTATTTGTCCGGGACGAATTTAAAAATCATCCAGGACAATTTGTTCTCTGTAAAATTTTCGTCCAGACGAAATTAAATTATCGTACATGACGATTTGCTCTCTGTAAGATTTTTGTCCAGACAAAATTAAATATCGTCCAGGACGATCGGCTCTCTGTAAAATTTTCGTCCAGACGAAATTAAAATATCGTCCAGAACGATCTGCTCTCTGTAAAATTTTCGTCCAGACGAAATAAAATGTCGTCCAGGACGATCTGGTCTCTGTAAGAATTTTGTCCAGACGAACCAATTTTCGTCCAGACGATACAACCGACTTAGGACGGTTTTTCTGCAGTTTTTGGAACCGACCTTGTAATAACCGTTCGTACCGGACGAACATGGTTCGTACGGGACGATCAGCTTGTACAAAAATATTTCATACACATATACAAAGAGGTTCGTTTCAAGGCTTTTAAGTAATATCGTTCAGGATGATCCACGATCGTACGTGACGATCCACTGCGTACAGAATTGAAAACTTGCAATTTTTGGGCGGTTTTTCTTGTCTTGTATATAAATAGTCCAAATTAGACTGCCACCCAATCTTTTTGTCATTTGATCTTTGTGCCTCTTGAGAGAATAGCCAAAGAGAGAGTGTAAGAGTGCATTCAAAGGAGGATTCCTACCACTGGAGCGTGAAGACTTCACTTGAAGTTCAAAGGTAAGAATCTCTACTTGTTAATTGGGATTACTTCACTCTTTTCCTTCTTTCTTCTAGATTCTTGTGAGAAGATCTGTCAAGAAGATCCGGTTCTCTGCCGACACTTGGAGAGTGTGAACAGACGAAGGGTTCGCTGCCTACACTTGGAGAGTGTGAATAGCCGAAGGGTTCGCTGCCTACACTTGGAGAGTGTGAATAGCCGAAGGGTTCGCTGCCTACACTTGGAGAGTGAATAGTTGAATGGTTCTCTGCCCACACTAGGAGAGTGTGAAAGGACGGACGGTTCTCTGCCAACATTGGGGATTGTGTAAAAGGACGACGGTTCTCTGCCGCACCGGGTAGTGGTAAAAAGAGTGATTTGTAAAGGCTTCTCCGCCTTGCTGTTGGTGCAAAAGGAGAGTCACTATTGGTATTAGTGCAATACTCAGAGGGTGCCTCTGGGGAGTGGATGTAGGTCTGGTTTAGACCGAACCACTATAAATCTTTTGTCATTTACTTTACTGCTTTTTATTTTCCGTATTTTTCTTTTGTTTAAAAATTCTGTGGTTGAAAAATGTTTTCTATAAAAACTTAATTGAATTTTCATTTCGGTTCAACATATATTTAAAGAGGGTTTAAATTTTAAAATACCAATTCACCCCCCCTCTTGGTAGCCTTGGGACATTAACTTAGGTCTAACAACCTATTTACTAGACTCAACACTAAACTAAGTGGTCGTGGTGCAATCCTATATATGCAGACTACGATACAAGAAAAATAAATACAACTAATGAAGGGATTAGTGAATGATTGGAATCTAACCACCCACTAATCCACTCCCCCATGATTTCTCTTCAAACATAGAATCCATGTTTAAAATTTCATGCAATAGCGGATCTCCCGGAATTAGGAATTTAATAACATAAATAATTTCGCAAATACTCAAAATAATTGTAAATATATATAATCTTTAAAAAATAATTTACTTTAAAAATAGGTCAATTCATATCTACATAAATATAGGGGAGACCCACTGACCACCCAAGCAAGGTTTTAAAATAGTTTTGAAAATAATTTATAATTTCAAAATAATTATTTAAATAATAGAAAAATACTCAAAATAGCAGTCTAAGACATAACTCTATCAAATCAGTGAAAATCAGTGGCTGAAAATAGTTTCAAAATCAAATACACATTTTTTTGAAAAGATCGAGGGGTTGCACACCGAAATCCGATTTGAAACGAAGGAGATATGAATTTTCGAAGTTTTAAAAGCGATAAAAAGCTATTTCTCAAAATAGTGTTTTAGCTGTTTTCAGAATAGTCACAGATACTTAAAATTTTGAAACAAGGAGGATCCCAAATCAAACAGAATCCAAATATAATCAAAACAAGATGCTGTGCATTGAAATTCGACTTAAAACAAGAAAGTTATGCATTTTCGAAGTTTACATACGATAATTAAATATTATTTAAAAATAGTGCTATTGGATGTTTTTAAAATAACTACAGACATATCAAAAATTTTTAACAGAACAGATTTTAAAGTGTGCAGAATTCAAATACGTTTAAAACAAGGTGTTGTGCGTCAACATCGGGCTTAAAACGAAGAAGTTATGGATTTTGTAAGTTTAAAGGCTTTAAAAGGTAATTTTGAAATGACTTAAAAATAATTTTAAAAAAAAAGAAAAAAATAATAATAATAAAATAATAATAACAGTATTAATAATAATAATAATATTAATAATCATAGTAATGATAATAACACTAATAAAATAATAGTAATAATAATAATATTAATATTAATTAAAATATAATAATTAAAAAAGAAAAGAAAAGTATTTTTATTGTTTTTTAAATAATTTAAAATATACTCTACATTTTTAAATAAAGATAATTTTTAAAATAAAGGGCTCGAGAATACAAGCAAAACAAGATATTATACGTCAAAATCGGAGCTAAAACGGATTTTTGGTGATTTTTGAATGAAAATACACTTAAAATAAATTAAAAAGAAATCGGCGGCGGGACCCGCGGGACACGTGGCGGCCGGAGATTCACCCCCGTGATCCCGGAGACGGCGCAATCATGCCCGCAATCATTGGGGGCTAATTGAAACTGTGTGGGGTCCACGCAGCAGCCACTCATCCACGTAGGATGGCGCCGACACCGTCTGATCGCCACTCGATCTGGACGGACGGTCCAGATCTCTGCGGACCGAGATCTAAACCACGGACTCCCTCAAGCAGCTTGGACGGAACCGCGGATCAACGGATCTAGACCATTGATCGCGTGATCAACGGTCTGAATCATGCATGGCTCTTGGTCTGCATGGGGCCGAACCCTAAACGCATGTTTCACCTCGCTCTTGCAAATGGCTTGACGGAATTTCACAAAATTTTAGACGCAGGTTCTAGGAGTGAAGAGCATCGATGGGGGACTATTTTTACAGTCTAAAAAGCACTTTATAAAAAACTATTTAACCCTAAGTGTTCTAAACTAGGGTTTGTGATATACCTCAATCCACACGGTGGATTCAGGCAATCTTGGGCTCGTTGGACTCACGGACTCCTCTAGAAGAAGTCTCTTGCTGAACTCAAGCTCTGAGATGGTCCCGATCGAACGGAATTCGCCTTGGAGAGGTTGCACGCTCGGTCTCATCGGGATCTCACCGCCGGCGAGGTTTGACCGTCGGGTTTTGGTTGGAAATAGTGGAGGGAGGTTGTGGGAATGCTCTCACAAAATTTCAAGGCCTGAGGTGGTCTCTCGAGAAAAGCCAGAGCAAAAGTCCCCTAATTGGACATGATTTTTGCTATTTAAGGCTCCTAGACTTAATTCCAACGGCTAGGATCAAATAAAAATGAAATTAGGAGGGAAATTCACTCATGAGAGCCATGGTTTCAAATTTAAAACGAAGGGAATTGATTTTTGCATTAAATGGGCCTTTAATTCCACTTAAATAGGTGATTAAGACTATTTAGAGCCATGGTTGACCAAGTCTACGTTTGACTTGGTCAAACCAGTCAAGGGGGGTCAAGGTGATGAGGGATTAAGCCATGAAATCCCTGAAATTAATTTAGAATTGATTTTAGGCTTAAAGGATCCAAATTGGTCAACCCTAGTTGACTTGGTTAACTAGGTTGACCCAGGGTCCAAGCCCGGGCTCAACAGACTCGACTCGACTCACTGAACCCACAGGAGGAGGTCTCGGGGTCTGACTTGGTAAATTTGACCAAGTCAACCCTCCAGGCCTAGCTCTGGGCAAAATCAAGGTCAACATACACGACCTGATAATAGTCACGGGTTTCCCCCACCCGATACTACGACTCGAGTGGGATTTAGTAGATGTGGGGCCAAGTTTCCGATGAGTACAAGCCCCCGTGGTTAACTACATCCCAGGCCGGAGCCCGAGAAAACTCTCGATTAAGGATCATACATTATCCTTCCCAAAATGGGATTGGCACGAGGGTGTAGACTAAGAAGTCCTACTCAAATGGGAAGAAAGGTCCAAAGGCTTAATCCATATGCAGGGTTCATACCAGAATTCGGAGGCTCTAGGGTACTAAAAAAAACTGGGGAAAATAAAAGATCAAACACACAATTACATGCGTGAGAGAAGGATGAAGGTGGTGTCATCTTATGACACAGATAAGTAGGATTTACAATCCCTGAAATGAAGGGACTTACCCACTATTTAGGCATACTACGAGACCGAATGTAGTAGCCTCGAATCCTAAATCTAGGTTGGGTTTAGTGTTCTGCACACACTAACACCCGTGTCCTAACTAATGTAGTGCTTAACCTAGACTTACCCTAGCTTGGATTGGGGAGCCAGCTAACCACCTAATCGCTTTAAAATCATGTAGTCTAGTCATTTATGAGAGATGGGTGGGTGGTATAGTTTTTGAAAATAGGACCGACATTTAGAGAGTTTCTTAATTGTTCTTGGACTTATGTAGGGTGAATGCCCCTAATTAATGCAATTAAAATTTTATTAGTCGGTTACTAATGCAATGCATGTTGGTTAAAAAGGCTAAATCAAATATGTATCAGATTTTAAAATTAGGCTTATTATAAAATAATTTTTAGAAGGAGACTAGACTTTCCCAGGTCTGGCACCTCATCCTCATAAGTCAGATTATATGGACTCTATTCGTAGGTGGGGAAGTGTCTCATAGAAAGGGGAGAGAAGAATGCATTAATATACATACGACCCCGGTCGATTCCGTCAATTCTCTAAATTTGTTAAATTTCTATGTTATTTAAACCTTAAAATTTAAATATTAGTTATGAGTAGAAAAGTTTTGTAGTCCTTAAAGAGCCTAACGATATCCAGGCTAAAACAAAGATCGACATGCAAATCGTCAACAAACTTGGAAAAACAAGCAACCCTAGAGGCGCACAGCACAAGTAAAACAAATCAATATAAATAAACTAATTAATAAATGTTCATAGGCCAACTGCCCTCTAATTATAACCCAGGGTATACAGAAAGTAAAGTGGCCGTGCACTACTGCCAACAACCTAGATTTCTAAGCCTATGACTAACGCAAATGACTTTGAGTAGGATATTGATCTTCAAGTCTTCAGTCTTCTTCTCCTTGGATTCCTTGGAACTCTTCTCCTTGGACTCTTTGGATCTATCTTCCTTGGACTCCTTGGATTTCTCCTCCTTGGACTCCTTGGATCCGTCGTGGCTTGAATATCCAAACGAAGAGATAATTCCCCCTAGTAGGGGGTATTGCCGAAGGGATAATTTCCCCCAGTAGGGGGTATTGCCTTTTCTCTTTGGATATCTAAAGCCATTCAGCTCGATCTTCTAAATGGAAGAAGACTCTCTACTTTGAGGATGCCTTCTTCTTTTGGAATTCGAGTTAGATAAGAATATCCCAACTCAAAGACACTTTCACAACACTTTACAAATTATTACAAATTTTTATATAAATGAAAAGTAGTAAATCTAGACTCTCCTGCATAGTTATCCTAATAAAAATCTCAAGCAATTATATAAGGAATAAAAATGCACATCACAGCCAAACTTAGTCTTTCTCTTAATCATGATGGCTAAGCCGTCCACCTGTAGCACTTGTAGCAGTTATAACTTAATAATTTTTATTTTTAGCCCTCATTTGTTTAGGGGGGCTGAGCAAGCACCTATACAAGACAATGTTATAAATTATGACAGTTGCCCCCCTTTTACTTTTGCATGAGCATGGCCACCTGCAAGAAGAATAATATATATGTGTAATCCCTAACCTAGGGGTAGAACTAACACACATCACATCAATTCCCTGAGTGTAGTAAAAATAAGCAAACACAGCAACAATTTATCATAATATGTAGTAAAATTATTAGAAAGCTTTGGCACACAGCATAAAAGAAAATATCAGCCTAGCCTAAGTCTAGAAGTGGTGCCCTAGTAAACAATTCTATGTGTGTGTGAGGTTTGTGTGGTTGGGATAGATCCTAAATTGGATAGTTAGTTAAAGTTGCCTATAGTTCATGTTTGTTGAAGGCTAGAAAAGAAAACTTTAATTAAAGTTCAAATATTAGTGGATTAGGATCCATTTAAGTTAATTTAGTTTGTTTATGACTTTTTAATACTTAAGGTAGTGATGTTTGAAGTTTAAGTTTCATTAGCCCATTTTGGAAAGTGCCGGGTCCTCCTAGGTACTAGGTTGAGGGGGTCTAAAAGGTTATTATGAGAAATAGGCTAGGTTTGGGTCTCCTAACACTTTAAGAAAATACTAAACCTTATGATGAGTGGTTATATAGGTAGTTTTTTGGATTTGGAGTTTCTTAGGCAAAGATATGAATTTTATAAGTTTAGGGCCTTAGACTATAGGCTAAGGTTGACCAGAAAGTTGACTTTCTAATTTAGGTTAGTTTATGGAATCCTAATATTTTTAATAAATACTAGACCCTAATTGGAGTTGAATTCAAGTGAGTTTGCCTAATTTAGAATTTTTTATAATTAGTTATGAATTTCTAAAGTTTGGGTAATTAAGGGAATTATCTAAATTATCTAATTAAGGGGTGATTTTATGGTTTTGATCCAAATCAGCTTCAAACTGATTGGAATCACCCCCAAAGGTCAGGAATGACTTGAGAAAGTGTTTCCAAATGTTTGGAGAAAATTTGGGATTTTTAATAATTTTTAATGATTTATGAGTGGCAAAAAGGTAATTTCTAATTAAAGCTATGCTAAGGGTTAGACTAGGGTCAAACTAAGGAGCCCTATTTATCACAGGTTGGGGACTTAATTCTAAGTAATTCAAGCTATTATAGGTATTTTTTTGAGTTAAAATGGATTTATTATATTTTTAGAAGGTTATCGAACCCTATTTACTAGGTAAATTAGGGTTAGTTAGTTAAGGGGTCTAAAGAGCCCTAAAAACTTCTAAAAAATTCTGAGAGGTTTATGATTTCACTAAGTTTAAGTGTTGAAGTTTTTATGTCAATCTGGGATCTATCCTAGCTCATAAAATTTTTCTAAATTTGCTATACGGGTCCTTAATTATTATCTTTAAGGTGTCACTATGTTGTAGGGATTTAAAGTGAAATTTTGTCTAACCCTCAAGGTAATAATGCATGGAAATACGCAAACAAAGTAAACACAACATGTTCTTAGATCTAGAAGAGCTTAAACTAAATGGTGGTGCATCCTACATATGCAAACTACGATACAAGAAAAGTAAATACACCTAATAAAGAGATTAGTGAATGATTGGGACTCAATAGTTCACTAATCCACTCCCCCATAATTGCTCTTCATACATAAAAGTTAAGTTTAAATTTTCATGAAATGTGAATCTCTCAAAATTAGGATTTAATAATATAAGTAATTTTAAAATATTTTAAAATACTTATATATATATATATATATATATATATATAAATTTTAGAAAATAATATAATTAAAAATATACCAATTCATATCTATATAAATTTAAGGGAGATCCACTTGTCACCCTAGCAAGGTTTCAAAAATGATTTGAAAATAATTTTTAATTTCAAAATAATTATTATGATAATTATATAAATAATATTAAAATACTCAAATAATACAATCCAAACCGAAATATGCCAAGACACTAAAAATTAATTTTTAAAAATAATTTTGAAATAAAATACATATTTTTCTAAAAAGAACGAGGGGTCGCACTCCGAAATCCAATTTAAAATGAATTAGTTGTGAATTTTTGAAGTTTAAAAATTATTAAAAGTAATAAAGGCTAATTTTTAAAATAGTTTTAAAATAATTAATGATAATTATTAGATTAGGTTAACATAATAAGGTCCTGAAATATAAGATTTATTATAATAATAATAATAATGATGTTTTAAAATAATAATAATAATAATAATAATAATAAAAGATTAAAGTAATATAATATTAGTATAATGAAAATAATAATAAAAGTAATAATAACGATGATAATAACAATACAAATAATAATAATAATAATAATAATAATAATAATAATATAATAATAATAATAATAGTAATAATAATAATAATAACAATAACAATAAATTTTAAAATAACAATAAAAGCAATAATAATTTACAATAGCAGTAATCATTAAAAATAATATTTATATTTAAATAAACATAATAATAATAATAATAATAAATAATTATAAATAGTTAGGATAATACATAAAACAGGAATACAATATTTCAATATATATATATATATATATATTAAAATAATATGAGATAAAAATAATAAATAATAACATAATAATAATTCAAATAAATACGTTTTACTATTTTTAAAATAATTAAATATACATATATTATTTCAAAAAAATTTTAATTCCAAATTGAAGAGGATGAAAAACCGAGTGATTCGATATATTATACGCGAAAAACGGATCAAAAATGGATTTTCTATGAATTTCTAAATTCAAAATAGGTTTAAAAAATATTTTTTTATATATTTATTTTTATTAAAACAGGCGGCGGCGGCTCCAGACGTGACACTTGGCCTGATCCTATCGGCTCGTTCAAACCGCGGTGGCGGTCAGACAGGTGGTGGCCAGGGACTGGTTTCGCGATCCCGAGCAATGATTACGGCAGGGTCCACGTGGCTACTTAAAATAGTCAGCAGTGATCCCGGCCATTGTTCACGCGCGGTAAGAGATTAATGGCCACGATCTCGCTGGACGAAGTGAGGAGCAACGGGATTGGATCCGCGCTCGATCAGACGTGCGGAACGACAGGATCCAAACCGTTGATCATGAAATCAACGATTCAGATCACACGTAACACAAAAGTTACGTGGACCAAACGCTAGAAAGGGATTTTGTGCTTGTTTGCTCGATCGGGTGGACCAAATACTGTAAAATTTTAAACACAAGATCCAGGTATGTAGAGCATCAATAGAGATATATTATTTTGATCTAAAACTTACTATAAAATGCGCTATTTAACCCTAAGTGATCTAACTAGGGTTTTAATTTTACCTCAATCCAAACAACGGATTCGGGAGTTCTTGGGCTTATTGAACTTGTAGACTGTCTACAAATCCTTTCTTAGTTGATGTCGATCCTCGAAACGCCCTCGATTGACCGCAAAACACCTTGGAAGGGATTTGGCTTCGGTTCATCGAAGCTCTCGTCACCAGCAGCCTAAGATCATCAGGATTTGATTGGGGCACTTGTGGAGAAGTCCCAAGAGCTCTCAAACAAAAGTTCTCAGGCTTAGGGAGGCTAGGGAGAGAATAATCGCAAAAAGTCCCCTATTTGGAACCCTAAAAAGAATATTTAAAGTCTTGGAGCTCTCATCCATGGCATAGATCTAATTGGCACTCAAATAGGAGGGGGGGAAATTCGAATTAGCCATGATTTGGCTCTAGAGATCAATAGGAAACAAATTCAGGTATTAAATACCCTTAATTTGACTTAAATAGGCTAAAGTTGACCAAGGGAGACTTGGGTTGACGAGTCAAGGGTTGACTTGGTCAACCAAGTTAGTTAAGTCCATGAGAGTGGGGGTTTGAGCCTAATGAGGGTTTAGATTGATTTGAATTGAATTTAGGCTCGAAAAGGGTCTAATAGATCAATAGGGTCAAACCATGTTGACTTGGTCAACTAGGTTGACCCAGGGCACAGGTCTCGGTCCAATGGGCTGGGTCTGACCCACTGAGTCTAATGGAGGGGAGAAATGAGCTCGAGGAGCTCTGAAAGGGGTTAGAGACCAATAAGAAGGAGTTAGTGTCAATTTGGGTCAACCCTGGTTGACCTGGTCAACCAGGTTGACCCAGGACCTGGGTCTGGGCTCAGCAGACTCAAATTGACTCACTGAACTGACTGGAATGGGTCTCAGGGCTTGGCTTGGTCAATATGACCAGGTCAACCCCTTGGACCTAAGGTCTGGCAAAATTGAGGTCAACACCGTGGTAGAGGATACTTGTTCTTAATTGTAACTTTATTTTTAACTCCTTGTAGCCAATGTACATACTCATCGTGTTATCCTTTTTCTTCATAAATAGAACAAGTGCTCCCCATATAGACACACTAAGACGAACCAATCCCTTGTAAAGAAACTTCTGAAGCTAAACCTTCAACTCATGAGGCTCCTTGGGTGCCATCCTATATGGAGCTTTATATATTGGGTATGTACCCAAAAATATAATAATACAGAACTCTATGTCACTATTCAGAGGTAAACTAACTAACTCCTTAAGAAATACATCCAAAAATTCCTGTACTATCAGAACATTAGAAAGAAAACTAGAATCTATACTCATATCTCAGATTGAAGCTAGAAATAACATGCAACCCTTATTTTGTATAATATATATGTTCCCATAGCAGAAATCAAACAAGACAAAACACCTCTAACTATACCTAACTTTCATTGCCCAAAAATAAAGTAACTCGCTTCTTTAAGTAATCAATTTAAGCCCTGTACTAACTCAACCAGTCTATACCCAAAATAACATTATATGAGAATAGATAATAAAATTAAACTAAAATTTGCACTTCTTATTAGAAATCTCAATATCACATAAACAAAGTCTATTGATCATCATATCATCTCTACTCAGTAAGGTAACATAAAGAGAAATAGGCAGTATAACTGAAGATAAGCATATTAAATTAAACAAATGCTCGAAAATAAATGAATCACGAGCTCCAAAATTGAATAAAATATGACATTATTGCTAAAAAATGTAAACCATACCTATCATAATAATTAGAGCATAACGATCCTCCTACTAAGTCAAATTATATATTTTTGGCTGAAATAGAACTGGAGTAATAGTACTACCAGACTCTCTTTGGCAACTATCAGATGGTCTACATATCGTAGAACCATATCCACTACATTTAATAATAGAATTCTTAACAAATATACAAATTAGAATTACCCAATAGGTTTAACAAAAGTCATATCTAGGCATATATACTGATTGTCCTCCTCTCTTGGAATCTTTAGGTAAAAATGTGCTCTTTTTCTAAAAAAAAACCACCACCACAAGTCTTGCCATTGAAACTATTCCTACTAGCAGTCCATCGCTTCTTAAGCCATCTTATATTTATTTATCAAATAATCTCTCTCTATAAGCTCAAAAAAATTAAAAAAATAATGAAATGGTATTAGTGGTTGTCATATATTGTCCTAAAGTCCCTTAAAAAATTAGTAGTGATTCTTTGAGGTAGTGCTAACAAGCTTCAGAGCATATCTGGCAAAAGCAGTGAATTCTTCCTTGTACTGCATAACTATCCTGCTCCCCTAAATTAGTCTAAAAAAAGTCTCTTGCATCTGCAAAAGGTGATATAAACTAAGCTCTAAACACATTTAGAAACTCCTCTGAACTATTCAGAGAATTTAATCTCCCAAAAATTTTCACCTCCTATTAGCCCATCCACCAAAGCTCAACCTCACCAACTAGCAAAAAGATTGCTAATAGTACCCTCCTCTCAGGAGGATACTATATACCATCAAATATCTTCTCTACCCTCCTCAACTAGTCCTCTATTATATAAGCTAAAGAGTACCCTAAAACCTCAAATGTTTCAATTGTAAAAACATTTATATGTGTTTGTCTATCTTATAAGGTTTCATAGTATGAACTCTGCAACGTGTCTCTAAAAGTTCGTGAAGGTTGTTAAACATGTAAGAACTAGCCTGTGACTAACCAAGATGGGGGTGAATTAGATATTTAAAAAAATCTTTAGGAAAAAAAGAATTCTTTAAAATCTTTTTAAACCCATACATGATAATCAGTAAAGCGGATATGGAAATAAGTAAATTTCTCAACAACAAATTAAATTAGATTTTCAATCACACATATAATTACAAAAAAATAAAGTGTAGAAAATAATCAGAATGAACATACCAAAATTTACAGTGGTTTGGTCAACCTCACCTACGTCCACTCCTTGGAGACTCTCTCTCCAAGTATTGCACTAAATAGTAGTGACTCCCTATCCTAACATTAGTTCCTTACGATGACTTGAAGAATATCTCCATTCTCTAGGCATTATATTTTCAGGTTCTACCCTTTTCTTCAGATTTGCAGATTCTACTCAGATAATTTATACAACTTATTCTTCTTCTTCTACCTTAGATTTATCAGAATTATCAGATTCATCAAATATAATATTAGTGGTCTCCTCTACCACAAGTGTCCTTTTATTAAAAAAATCTAAAGGATTTTTTAACATTTGAGTACCCTAGAAACACTCTATTAGATTTGGGGTCAAATTTTCCTAGTAAAGATATTTTATTATTCAGAATGAACACTTTACATCCAAAGACATGAAGGTGAGAGAAGTTGGATATCCTATCCTTAAAAATTCCATAGGGTGTCTTGTTCAGCTTGGATCTAACATTTACCCTATTTAGAACATAATAGGTTGTATTCATTGCTTTTATCCAGAAGTATTTAGGAAGTGAGTATTCAGCTAGCATGAGCTCTAATGGCTTCTACCGGGGTTTTGTTCTTTCTTTTAGTAACCCCATTTTACTAAGGGGTTCTAGGAGCTAAAAAATAATAATCTATCCCTTGCTCCTTATAGTAAGATTCAAATTTCTCATTCTCAAATTCTTCACCATGATCACTATAAATTATTAGAATTTTATAATTTAGCTTTCTCAGAATCCAAGTAGATAATGATCTAAATTCCTCAAATGATTTATTTTTATGATATAAGAATCTAACCAAGGTAAACCTCGAGTAATCATCAACAATCACATACCCAAAGACTTTCTCTCTTAGGCTTATAATGCTAATAGGTCCAAAAAGATCCATATATAGGACTTCTAAAGGTTTACTAGTATTAATGCCCTTAATTGAGTGGAAGGAGGATTTGACTTTCTTTCTTAGCTGACAGACATCACATAGGTGATCCTTAGTGAACTCTAGTTTTAGTATGCCTCTCACTAAGTCTGTTTGGATGATCTTTTTAAGATTTTTCATACTTACATGACACAATCTCCTATACCATAACTAAGATTCATCAGCAATAGTTTTTAGGCAAAAAGAAGCAGCAGATTTAACACAAGTTTAAATTAAGCATGTAAATATTATTAATTCTATTTTCTTGTTACACAGTATTTTCATTTAAGCTAATCATATAACTAGTAGACAAAAATTTAATGCTAAATCATTTATCATAAAGCTAGCTTATGCTAAGCAGGTTATGTTTTAAGACATTTACCAGTAAAACATTTTTAATAATAATTTTTTTTGAGTTTCCAATTATACTTGATTCCACCATTCTCCTGATGATATTATCACCAACTATCACCTTGCCTCTAACCTTGGCCTCTAGTTAAATAAATTGATTTGCATCTCAAGTAATGTTCCTTGAACATTTATTGTTCATGTACCACATGCTCTCACGAGACCTTCTATGAGAGCATTCTTACAAAATTATCAGTGGTCAAATTTGGAAACCCAAAAACTTTTGATCCCGCCTTATGGAATGTGGGATGAAATGCTTGCATGATATGCTGTGAATTATGTAATTTTGGTCTCCACACTATTGACCTCATTTTCATATGAGATCATTAGGATCTACATGAGTTTTCTTTTGGTGACCTAATGATTAGTAGGTGCCCACTTGTCATTCATATAGGTCCCAATCAAATCCCAATTCAATTGTTAATCAAATTCCAATCCAAGTTCCAATCAACATTCAATCATTTTTCAATCAAATTTAAATCACACTCCAATCTAGTCTCCAATCTACACTTCAATCGAATCTTAAGTCACACTTCAGTCCACTTTCTATTCAAAACTTTAAACATCTGATATTTTAATCAATCATCAATCAGACTTCAATCAAATTTAATCGAGCATTATTAAGTCAGTTTAAATCACTTCGATTATTGTAAATTATCTTGGCCCATTTAAATGAAAATTTTTGTATACTTAATTAAGCTTGCCAATCTTAGCTTTCATTTGATTATATCATAACCATCCAGTATAAATTTGTCAAGGGCAGCCAGGTTTAATCAAAACCCTTTGATTAAGGGCTTCAAACGGTATGACTGTCATTTGTTTTGGCCTCTAACACATGACAGATTTTTGAAATAGCTAGGGCAAACCGTCACTCCCACATTGCATGACTCCAGGCCCTAGCCGCCCCATTTTGATTCCCACAGATAGTCACCCCCCTTTGAAGGGCGAATTATTAGGTCCGATCACCGGACCTAAATTTGCGTTCAGAACCTGTGTACTTTTCATGCGCTTTTACTGCGCTTTTGATGTATTTTTGCAAAAGGGCAGCTAATATGCGCTTTTAATTGCATATTAACTATTTTTTTGTTGAATATTTGCAAAAATTAAGCAAAATGGTAACAAAAGTGCAACAAATATCTCACTCATTGTATATTTGGTATCCTTTTGCTGCGCTTTTCAAATACTCATAAAAGAGCAGCAGAAGAACAGCAAAAAAACAACTAATATGCACAATAAAAACACATATTAGTTGTCCTTTTAAAAAAAAAATCAAATAAAATTTCATGACGCAAATCCCGTGACCGGACCTAAAAACGGAACTAATAATTCGCCCCTTTGAAGATCCATATTCTCCATACTTTGAGGCTGCTAAGGGGCGGATAAAGAGGAGAAGTCTGATGGCTATTTCATCTTCGACTACAACAGTTGGAGCGAGGAAAGCTAAAGGAAATCAGTTCCTGCTCCTTCCTCTTGTACAGGCAGAATCAAACAAGGGGATAAGCATGAGATTTTCTGATTGGTTCCTTCGTTTGGTCAATTAGATGGAGAAGAGTTGATTCCTTTCTATTCAACTACAGTATTTCGGTTGGACTAGAGATGCGTCTGCTTGACCGACCCCTTTTCCCTCTCAAGATCGATTTCCCCTTTGCTCTTGCTGAAGCCGGCCAGCAAGCTACAACATATTTCGATTAATGTAGAGGGCTGCAGGTTGGGCGTTTTGTTCAAGAAAGGAATATTTGTTCACTATCCATCCATGAAAGAAGATGAGGAAATCGACGGTAATGTTCTCCTTCTTTTCCTATGTCTATTTTTATACTCAAATTCTCTTTCGTATGGCTACATTGTTCTGCTTTCTTTCCCTTAAATGACTACACTTATGTCTTTAGCTTTTGAGAATCTCGTTGGCAAGAGAAGCAATGGGGATCATTACTATTTCGAAATGGTGTGAGAAGTAATGGAGATCGTTATTATTTAGAGGGAAAATGATGATATTAATTTCTTGCTATGCTATTTAAATAGGGAAAGCTATTTCTCCTTCTTGGAAAATGAAAGAGGGCTTTCATTCATGTTCTTGCTTGCTGAAATTTTTTCAGCAAATGTTCTCTATGATTAGTGTGTTTTCTCATTTCTTGTTCTTTATCTCATAGTTCAAAAAAATTCAAGAAAAATACTTCAGCATTTGAAGGGTCAGTTTCACTCAGATTTTTCTCTCCATTTCTTATGGCTGGTTGAGATTGAAAATCGGTTGTCAGAGATTCTCCACTCCAATATTATGAATGTATTTTATAGTTCTCTGGTTGATAAAGTTTGAAGTACGTTGTTGATTCGGTTCTAAGCCAGTAATATTTTATTAAAGAAGAAACTATTGCCATGACTTCTTGTACTTGCTTTCTCTCAAAGATTGAGATGGCAAGTTTTGTTTTCTTGCCCTCTTCCCTTAGAGATTCGATATTTGATGATTTGGATTTCAGATTTCTAAAAAAAATCCTATTTTCCATTTCATCTAAATTTGGGAATGATTCTTTAAGGCACATTGATATTGGCTTTTATTTTCTTTTGTTGAAATAGAAATGAGTAAGCTGACTGTTATCTCTCAGAATATTACAATTTCTCATTCACATATTATGATTGTGAAACTAGGTGTTTGTGTAAGGCAAATTTGGCATCTTAAACCATGAGCATCTTGTTCAATTTCCCAATAGTGCGCATTGAAAAATTCCATTTCCTTCTGTATATATACCAATCATTAAAAAAGCGGACGAGGCGTCCGCATTGAGTCGCGCCTCAAGTCGAGGCGGAAGTCATGCGTATCGGGGCTTACGCCTCGAACCATCCAGCGAAGCCTACGATTTTTTCGCATGAGGCGTACGCATTAGAGCGTAACGCCTCGAGGCAGTATGAGGCACCGCCTCAAAATTTTTTCTTCGGTATATATGTAAATACGACACAGCCGATTCGTGTTCGTGTATTCGCGCATAGGATTAGGGCTTCCTGTGAGAATTGAAAGACGAACTAGAGGCGAAGCCGTGAGGGAAAGAGACGAAGCTGTGAGGGAAGGAGACGAAGACGTGAGTGTAGGAGACGAAGTTGGAAGGAGACGACGCAGGGAAAGAAACGAACCCGAAGTTGTGAGTGCAGGAAACGTTCAGGCATCGATTAGGTCGGAAGAGCAGGTACGCGGTGTTGTGGCATTGACTTTGACGTGCAGTAACGAAAGCTTGAATAACTCCTTATTCGGCTTTCTTTCATTCGTCCGATCAGTACATGCTCGGTACCGAGAAGGTACAAGCTCGGTACCGCTCAGTACAAGCTGGGTACCGCTCAGTACATGCTAGGTACCGCTCAATATCGAGTGTACCGAGCAAGTACAGGCTCGGTACTGAGCGGTACATGCTCGGTACTGAGTATTATATGCTCGGTACTGAGCGGTACATGCTCGGTACTGAGTATTATATGCTCGGTACTGAGTGGTACATGCTCGGTACTGAGTATTATATGCTCGGTACTGAACGGTACATGCTCGGTACTGAGTAGTACATGCTCGGTACTGAGTATTATATGCTCGGTACTGAGTATTATATGCTCGGTACTGAGCGGTACATGCTCGGTACTGAGTATTATATGCTCGGTACTGAGTATTATATGCTCGATACTGAGTGGTACATGCTCGGTACTGAGTATTATATGCTCGGTACTGAGCGGTACATGCTCGGTACTGAGTAGTACATGCTCGGTACTGAGTATTATATGCTCGGTACTGAGTATTATATGCTCGGTACTGAGCGGTACATGCTCGGTACTGAGTATTATATGCTTGGTACTGAGCGGTACATGTTCGGTACTGAGTGATACATGCTCGGTACACTCGGTATTGAGCATATACAACAAACAGAATTTCAAAATTACTCTTATAATATAATTTTGTTCCGGGGGCGCTGCCCCCGGAAACCCCCGCAGGGGCGCTGCCCCCGGACCCTGTCAGGGGGCAGCGCCCCCTTGGACCCCCGGCAGACTGGTATATTTTTTTATACATGTTGTTTTATTATTAGTGATGTAAATAATTGTTAAAATATGTCATATTGTTAGCAATGACTAGTGGCACAAAAAGGAAAGATCCTGCATGGAAATATGGAGCTCAAGTTGAAGTGTCAGGCGAAGGTGCAAAGAAGGGATATGTTTACATGAAATGTAATTTCTGTGAGAAACGCATAACTGGTGGCGTCAAAAGATTGAAGGATCATCTAGCCTGCACTCATGTCAATGTGGGACCATGTGCAAAAGTTCCTGATGAGGTGAAAAAGGAATGTACAAATTATTTAAAGAAGTTTGCCACCACAAAGGAGGTCACACAAAGAAATATGGAAGAGATGATAGGAAACTCTTCTTACTATGGATCACAACATGAAGGTTCCAGTACTGAAAGCCATCTAGTTTCTTCTGATCGAGGCAGTCGGGGGCCCATGGATAGATTTATGCTAAATATTGATAACGATGAAAACATAAATACTCAGGATATTCAGCCTCCAACAACTACAAAAGAACTCAGGAACAGAGTTTGTTTGGATATCGCCAGATTCATTTATGAAAATGGGATTCCATTTAATGTTGTTAGGAGTCCGTCGTGGATCAATATGTTACGATCTGTTGGAAGCTATGGAAGAGGATTACAACTTCCAAGCATGTATGAGCTGAGGACTTGGATGCTGAATGAGGAGGTTAAGACAACTTCAAAAATGGTGGATGATGTTAAGAAGACTTGGATTGAGACAGGAGTGACAATAATGTCAGATGGTTGGTCAGATATTCGACATAGAAGTATTATTAATTTCTTGGTCAACAATCCATATGGAACAGTTTTTCTGAAATCAATAGATGCTTCAAGCTTTGTAAAGGATGCACAATTATTGTTTGAAATGTTGGATGAAGTTGTGGAGGAAGTGGGAGATGCCTTAGTAGTACAGGTTGTTACTGATAATGCAAGTGCATACAAAGCTGCTGGAAGAATGTTAATGGAGAAGAGACCTCACCTTTACTGGACTCCTTGTGCTGCACATTGTATTGACTTGATGCTTGAGAGGTTGGGACAGTTGCCTCAACATAAATCAGCCATATTGAAGGCCAAATTCGTCAGTAAGTTTATATACAATCATTCTTGGGTACTCAGCTTGATGAGAAAATTCACTGACAAGGAAATTATTAATCCTGCTGTTACAAGATTTGCTACTGCATATTTAACATTGCAGAGATTCAAGGAGTTAAGACAACCTTTGGAAGCAATGTTTGCTTCTGAAGAGTGGGATAAAAGTTCATGGGCCAAAAAACAAGAAGGAAAACATGTTAAAAAGATTGTTATGAAAGACGATTCATTTTGGCGCAGTACAAATTATGCTTTGAAGACAACAAGACCATTAGTAAATGTGCTTAGAATGGTTGATGGTGAAAGGGCCCCGGCTATGGGATTTATTTATGAAGCAATGAATAGGGCTAAAGAAGACATTGCAAAAGAATTGGGAGGTCAAGAAAGTGCCTACAAAGAAATATGGGATATTATAGATGAAAAGTGGGATCGACAATTACACCAACACTTACATGCTGCTGCATATTATTTAAATTCCCAATTTCATTATGATAAGAATTTTCATGTTGATAAAGAGGTGAAAACTGGTTTGTATGCATGTATGGACAGACTTATTTCTGAAGAAGACTACCTCAAAGTGAATGATCAACTTGAGGATTTTCATTTGAAGAAGGGAATGTTTGGATTTAGAGCAGCACAAGCATGCTACAAAACACGATCTCCTGGTATGTTTATAGTTTGAGTATTTATAATTTTAATGTTAATATTTATATTCAAGTCTTCTACTTCAACCAATATTCATAAAATATTATGTTTATCTTCATATAGAACGTTGGTGGGCTCAGTTTGGAGATGATGTTCCTGAATTGAAAGCTTTTGCAGTTAAAGTTCTTAGCCTAACATGTTCGGCTTCTGCATGCGAGCGTAATTGGAGTATCTTCAATCAAATTCATTCAAAGAGAAGAAATCGATTGGCGGCAGATCGAATGAACAAACTAGTTTATGTTATGTTTAACAAAAAACTAAAAGATAGACATCTCAAATTGCAAAATCAAGGAAATATTGAGAATGAAATCGACCCTTTGCTTGTTGATGAGTTACAATCTGATGATGAATGGGTTACTCCTAAAAATGCTGATGTATCTGAAGTTGAAGCAGAAGGAGAAAGTAATGTCAATGAAGAAGACAATCAAGCGACTATCCAAATATATAAAAGAAAGAAACAAAGTGAGATTGGAGCTTCAAAAAAATTTAAAGGTATTCTTAAATATAATGAATTATTTTGTATGTTACTATTGTTTCATTTTAGACCTAATGAAATATTAACTGATATAGGAGATAAAGGAAAAAATATTATAGATGAAGAAGAGTTGGAGGATGACTTTGACATTAATTATGAAGATTCTTCTGAAGACAATCAAAGTGATGATGAGCCTGCTTTGGGTCTTGATCCTAAGGGAATGTTTTATTTTTAAGTGAGTTTATTTTAAATCTTGTATTCCAGTAATATTATCTTAAAACTAATCTTCAAATTCATAGTTTACATAATATTTTGTTATTTTTTGTCATTATTTATAATTTTAAATTAATTTTTTTAAATCATTTTGAGGCTTACGCCTTGATCCGCCTCGAGGCTTACGCCTCGCCTCGCTTAGAAAAAACGTCTCGATTCCCGATTTCGCCTTTTAAAACCTTGATATATACATTAACATTGAGTGAATGAATCCCTTATTTGAATGATGTTTAGATTGTTTTGCTCCAAGCCCTGATTAAATGCTAGACGATATATGAGATATATGTTAGAAGATGAATTTTCTTACTCTTAAAATTAGTGGCTATTTCTCTTGAAGCAAATCCCTTATAGAAGTGGTCAAATCAGATTTATTGGGTGAATATTTCAAACTGGATTTATTTTAGAAGTATTTGAATAGTATTATTTTTCTATGGAACTGCTTGAATCAATGAAATGAATGCTTATGAAATACATTTGTTATGCTTGAGAGAAGGAATGCATTTGCCTATTCTATGTTCCTGCAAACCGTCTTAAAACACAAACAATGACGTGCAAGCCATTATTTAATACTCATGAGAACACTTTAAATAATTAGTACAATTCATAACGATGATTAATGTTGGAACACCACATCAACAAAAACTAATGCTAGAGAGGAGAATTCGTATAAACAACAAAAGATCAAATACAAGAAAGGACGCTTACTTTTTTTTTTTTATTTAGGCTTTGTCATCGCTGCTCTTTGCCCCTGACACTGGCTTGGCGATTTCAGTTTTCGAGTTCTTGGTTATTTTCTCTGTTCTAATCCGAAAAAGAAATTTGTGTGGCTGAATTGCGAATTGGCACAAAACCAAATGCCTCTCTCTTGAGCGATTCAGCTACAAATATTTCTTCTTCGGATCAGAGCATGGCAAATAACTAAGAACTCGAAAACTGAAATCGCCAAGTGAGGGTCAGGGGCAAAGAGCAGCGATGACAAAGCCTAAATAAATAAAAAAAGTAGTAAGCATTCTTTCTTACATTTGATCTTTTGTTGTTTATACGAATTCTACTCTCTAGCATTAGGCTTTACTGATGTGGTTTTCCAACATTAATCGTCGTTATGAACTGGAATTGTTATTTAAAGTGTTCTCAGGAGTATTAAACAGTGGTTTGCACGTCATTGCTTGTGTTTTAAGACGGTTTGCATGATATTTTGTTAATGGCTGTTATATGATAGTGATAAATTTAATCTTGAGCAAGTTGTAGCCATGTTTGGGTCAAATCATCTTCTATCAAACTAGAGCAAGTAAGGAAGAGAAATCTAAAGTAAAGCTAGCCAATTATTTTATCTATATCGTTAAGTATATTCTTTAATGTCCTCAAAGCTTGATGATCATATCTGATGCTTTATACTTATAGTTGTTAGCATCTCATTCTTGACCTACGTTTTCATAGAACTGATGGAATGAAGATTTTATTTCTTTCACTTTTATGATATGATATTTGTTCTTTATTTTTTTTAAAGAAGAAACTATTGCCATGACTTCTTGTACTTGCTTTCTCTCAAAGATTGAGATGGCAAGTTTTGTTTTCTTGCCCTCTTCCCTTAGAGAAATATTGATGATTTGGATTTCAGATTTCTTAAAAAAATCTGAGAGTTTTCTTGATGATTTTTCATTTCATCTAAATTTGGGAATGATTCTTTAAGGCACATTGATATTGGCTTTATTTTCTTTTGTTGAAATAGAAATGAGTAAGTTGACTGTTATCTCTCATAATATTACAATATCTCATTCACATATTATGCTTGTGAAACTACGTGTTTGTGTAAGACCATTTTGGCATCTTAAACCATGAGCATCTTGTTCAATTTCCCAATAGTGCGCATTGAAAAATCCCATTTCCTTCTGTATATATACATTAACATTGAATGAATGAATCCCTTATTTGAATGATGTTTAGATTGTTTTGCTCTAAGCCCTGATTAAATTCTAGACAATATATGAGATATATGTTAGAAGATGAATTTTCTTACTCTTGAAATTAGTGGCTATTTCTCTTGAAGCAAATCCCGTATAGAAGTGGTCAAATCAGGTTTCTTGGGTGAATATTTCAAACACTATTTATTTTAGAAGTATTCGAATAGTATTATTTTTCGATGGAACTGCTTGAATCAATGAAATGAAGGCTTATGAAATATATATGTTATGCTTGAGAGAAGGAATGCATTTGCCCATTTTATGGTTCTGCAAACGGTCTTAAAACACAAGCAATGACGTGCAAGCCACTGTTCAATACTCCTGAGAACAATTTAATAATCAGTCCAATTCATAACGACGATTAATGTTGGAAAACCACATCAGCAAAACCTGCTAGAGAGGAGAATTCGTATAAACAACAGAAGATCAAATGCAAGAAAGGACGCTTATTTCTTTTTTTTGATTTAGGCTTTGTCATCGCTACTCTTTGCCTCTGAACCTCACCTGGCGATTTTAGTTTTTGAGTTCTCGGTTATTTTCCCTGCTCTGATCCGAAAAAGAAATCTGTGGCTGAATTGCGAATTGGCTCAGAACCAAATGCCTCTCTCTTGCGCGATTCAGCCACACATATTTCTTTTTCGGATCAGAGCAGGGAAAATAACCGAGAACTTAAAAACTGAAATCACTAAGTGAGTGTCAAGGGCAAAAGAGCAGCGATGAGCCGATGACAAAACGTAAATAAAAAAAAAAGTAGTAAACATTCTTTCTTGCAACTGACCTTCTGTTGTTTATAAGAACTCTACTCTCTAGCATTAGATTTTGCTGATATGGTTTTCCAACATTAATCATCGTTATGAACTGGACTGATTATTTAAAGTGTTCTCAAGTGTATTGAATATTGGTTTGCACGTCATTGCTCGTGTTTTAAGACGGTTTGCATGATATTTTGTCAATGGCTGTTATATGATGATGATGAATTTAAGCTTGAGCAAGTTGTAGCCATGTTTGGGTCAAATCATCTCCTATCAAATTAGAGCAAGGAAGAGAAATCTAAAGTAAAGCTAGCCAATTATTTTATCTATATCGTTAAGTATATTTTTTAATTTCCTCAAAGCATGATGATCATATCTGATGCTTTATACTTATAGTTGTTAGCATCTCATTCTTGACCTACATTTTCATAGAACTGATGGAGTGAAGATTTTATTTCTTTCATTTTTATGATATGATACTTTGTTCTTTATTTTTTTTTAAGAAGAAACTATTGTCATGACTTCTTGTACTTGCTTTCTCTCAAAGATTGAGATGGCATGGTTAGTTTTCTTGCCCTCTTCCCTTAGAGATTCAATATTTGAGATTTGGATTTCAGATTTCTAAAAAAAATCTGAGAGGTTTCTTGACGATTTTCCATTTCATCAAAATTTGGGAATGATTCTTTAAGGCACATTGATATTGGCTTTTATTTTCTTTTGTCGAAATAGAAATGAGTAAGTTGACTGTTATCTCTCAGAATATTAAAATTTCTCATTCACATATTATGCTTGTGAAACTAGGTGTTTGTGTAAGACAATTTTGGCATCTTAAACCATGATCATCTTGTTCAATTTCCCAATAATGCGCATTGAAAAATCCTATTTCCTTATGTATATATACATTAACATTGAATGAGTGAATCCCTTATTTGAATGATGTTTAGATTGTTTTGCTCCAAGCCCTGATTAAATTCTAGACAATATATGAGACATATGTTAGAAGATGAATTTTCTTACTCTTGAAATTAGTGGCTATTTCTCTTGAAGCAAATCCCTCATAGAAGTGGTCAAATCAGGTTTCTTGGGTGAATATTTCAAACTAGATTTATTTTAGAAGTATTTGAATAGTATTATTTTTCGGTGGAATTGCTTGAATCAATGAAATGAAGGCTTATGAAATACATATGTTATGCTTGAGAGAAGGAATGCATTTGCCCATTCTATGTTTCTGCAAACCGTCTTAAAACACAAGCAATGACGTGCAAGCCACTGTTCAATACTCCTGAGAATACTTTAAATAATCAGTACAATTCATAACGACGATTAATATTGGAAAACCACATCAGCAAAACTTAATGCTAGATAGGAGAATCCATATAAACAACAGAAGATCAGATGCAAGAAAGGACGTTTTTTTATTATTTATTTAGGCTTTGTCATCGCTGCTTTTTGCCCCTGACCCTCACTTGGCGATTTCAGTTTTCGAGTTCTTGGTTAATTTCCCTGCTCTGATCCGAAAATGAAATCTGTGGCTGAATTGCGAATTGGCACAGAACTAAATGCCTCTCTCTTGCGCGATTGAGCCACACATATTTCTTTTTTGGATCAGAGCAGGGAAAATAACCAAGAACTCGAAAACTGAAATCGCCAAGTGAGGGTCAAAGGCAAAGATCTACGATGACAAAGCCTAAATAAAAAAAGTAGTAAGCATCCTTTCTTGCATCTAATTTTCTGTTGTTTATATGAACTCTACTCTCTAACATTAGGTTTTGCTGATGTGGTTTTCCAACATTAATCGTCGTTATGAACTGGACTGATTATTTGAAGTGTTCTCAGGAGTATTGAACAGTGGTTTTCACTTCATTGCTTGTGTTTTAAGACGGTTTACATGATATTCTATCAATGGCTGTTATATGATGATGATGAATTTAAGCTTGAGCAAGTTGTAATCATGTTTGGGTCAAATCATCTCCTATAAAACTAGAGCAAGTAAGAAAGAGAAATCTAAAGTAAAGCTAGCCAATTATTTTATCTATATCGTTAAGTATATTCTTTAATGTCCTCAAAGCTTGATGATCATATCTGATGCTTTAATGTTCTATGACCTACGTTTTCATAGAACTGATGGAGTGAAGATTTTATTTCTTTCACTTTTATGATATGATATTTGTTCTTTATTTTTTTTTTAAAGAAGAAACTATTGCCATGACTTCTTGTACTTGCTTTCTCTCAAAGATTGAGATGGCAAGTTTTGTTTTCTTGCCCTCTTCCCTTAGAGATTCAATATTTGATGATTTAGATTTTAGGTTTCTAAAAAAAATCTGAGAGGTTTCTTGACGATTTTCCATTTCATCCAAATTTGGGAATGATTTTTTAAGGCACATTGATATTGGCTTTTATTTTCTTTTGTTGAAATAGAAATGAGTAACTTGACTGTTATCTCTCAGAATATTAAAATTTCTCATTCACATATTATGCTTGTGAAACTAGGTGTTTGTGTATGAAAATTTTGGCATCTTAAACCATGAGCATCTTGTTCAATTTCCCAATAATACGCATTGAAAAATCCCATTTCCTTCTGTATATATACATTAACATTGAATGAATGAATCCCTTATTTGAATGATGTTTAGATTGTTTTGCTCCAAGCCCTGATTAAATTCTAGACAATATATGAGATATATGTTAGAAGATGAATTTTTTTACTCTTGAAATTAGTTGCTATTTCTCTTGAAGTAAATCCCTCATTAGAAGTGGTCAAATCAGGTTTCTTGGGTGAATATTTCAAACTGGATTTATTTTAGAAGTATTTGAATAGTATTATTTTTCTATGGAACTGCTTGAATCAATGAAATGAAGGCTTATGAAATACATAAGTTATGCTTGAGAGAAGGAATGCATTTGCCCATTTTATGTTTCTGCAAACCGTCTTAAAACACAAGCAATGACGTGCAAGCCACTGTTCAATACTCCTGAGAACACTTTAAATAATCAGTCCAATTCATAACGACGATTAATGTTGGAAAATCACATCAGTAAAACCTAATGCTAGATAGGAGAATTTGTATAAACAACAGAAGATCAGATTGTTACGGATCTATGATTTATGATTTTGATGATAGCAAACATTTCTTATTTCTCTATGAATGTCTTTTTGTACTGACTTTACAGGTCCACACGATTAGACTGCATCTTAGAACCAGCTCAAGATTGGGTAGACTAGGATTGAGTCAGTTTGTACCTTTTTCCTTTCTTGAGTCTTTTGTACGTGATGTGGCACCTGATGATTTGTAACTTAGTAGATTTTCTCTTTTTCCTATATGATTTCTGTTTTTGGTAACATCATCCGGGACGATAGAAATATCGGCCTGGACGATCTATCCAAAATCAGAAACCCTAATTAGGGCATCCTTATTAAGGCAGCCGTCATTAACGGATCGGCCTGGACGATACCTGTATTGGCCAGGACGATAATCTCAATTCAGAAAGAATCAACCGTCATAATCAGTTTATGAATTCTTTGTTTTAGGAAATCGGCCAGGACGATATTATTATCGTCCAGGATGATCTAACTCAATTATGCCTAAATTGATCTGGTATCTTTGGAAAGCATTAATGGTTGATTGATACGATCATATCGTCCGGGACGATCTCCTGATCGGCCAGGACGATGTCCTGGACGATCGACATCGGATAGCTCGAATTCAGGGCGATGATCAGGACGATTAAAATCAGTTTTAAACTAATCGGCCTGGACGATTGTGATATCGGCCAGGACGATGTAACCAATTTTCTTCTGATCGTCCCAAATCGTCCCGGGCTGATGAGCTGAATTTGTACTGATCGTCCTAATTTAAGAATTCTTCCTACGAAAGAAAAGTGCAAGGCGAAGCAAAATTTAAACTGGGGAAATAATGAAAAACACAAAATCTCATGGGCAGACATGGTTTCTGAAGAATCAGACCAGGAAAGAGATAATGGTTAAATGGGCTATTTGTGTTTTTCTTTTTGTTTTTTTTGTTTTCATTTTTTTTTACTTTTGTTATTCGTATTTTTCTTTGATCCATCACACACACTCACTTTTCTAAAAAATGAAAAATCTACTTTCTGTTTTTTCTTGAAATCTTTGGTAAATTTTATTTGACTTCTCTAAAACAGTCAAAGGAAGGAAACTCATTATTTTCTTTTTTCAATCTCTATTTCCTAAAAGAGGTTATCATACTTTTGATTTAAAATCTATTTCATCTTTTTAAATTAGTTTTTGAAACAAATTTTTTTTCTCTCTACATTTTATTTATCACATAAGAATCTTTTGCAAGTTGTTGAATCTAACTCATAATTTTCTTAATAAAGAAATTCGCTTTGTCACTAAGATGGATTTTCCTTTGTTTTTAAGATTTAAGAAAGGAAGCATATTAAAAAAAAATTGGCCAATGATGCCAAAAATAAAAGATGTGCAAAGACGCCAAAATTGAAAATATAGAATACACAATGTGTATCAAAAGATGCGCAGTGTGCCAACCAATTGTTAAGAGGCATAAAATGAGCCCACAAAGTTAATGCTTACCATTCTTGTACTTCTTAAAAGCTTAAGAAAACCCTTGAGACTTTCGATACTTGAGTTTGAAAATCTTGATTCTTGATTCAAAATTTGGGCATTGATATTCTATTAGATAGATTTTATGGAAGGAGTTTTTGAAAAATGATTGTTTCTTTCTCTAATTTATTTTTTGATTTAGATATTGAATTAAAAAGTTTCTGAGCCTTTTTAAAAAACTTGAGTTTGGATTATCAAATTCTGATTCTCTAACCTTTACTGGACAATGCGTTGTCAATCCATTTTTATTAAAATTTTGATTAAATTCAAGAGGTAACTTTCTCATTTTAAGATTTTTTTCACTAGATCAGGGAACATTTTTATTTTTTTGTTTTGTTTTCTGTGCCTTCTCTCTTTTTGATAATGTCAAAGGGGGAGAACGTACTTGTATCCTTTATTTTCTTTTCAAAAATTTAAAACAACAAAAATATTTTTATCTCTTTTTTTTTAAAAAGTGTTATTCAAGTGAGGGGGAGATTAGGAGAAAATATTATTTTTTTTTTGAAAATTCAAATTGAAATGTTTTGCCATCATCAAAAAGGGGGAGATTGTTACGGATCTATGGTTTATGATTTTGATGATAACAAACATTTCTTATTTCTCTATGATTGCCTTTTTGTACTGACTTTACAGGTCCACACGATCAGACTGCATCTTAGAACCAGCTCAAGATTGGGTAGACTAGGATTGAGTCAGTTTGTACCTTTTTCCTTTCTTGAGTCTTTTGTACGTGATGTGGCACCTAATGATTTGTAACTTAGTAGATTTTCTCTTTTCCCTAAATGATTTTGTTTTTGGTAACATCGTCCGGGACGATAGAAATATCGGCCTGGACGATCTATCCAAAATCAGAAACCCTAATTAGGGCATCCTCATTAAGGCAGCCGTCATTAACGGATCGGCCTGGACGATACCTGTATCGGCCAGGACGATAATCCCAATTCAGCAAGAATCAACCGCCATAATCAGTTTAGTAATTCTTTGTTTTAGGAAATCGGTCAGGACGATATTATTATCGTCCAGGACGATCTAACTCAATTATGCCTAAATTGATCTGGTATCTTTGGAAAGCATTAATGGTTGATTAATACGATCATATCGTCCGGGACGATCTTCTAATTGGCCAGGACGATGTCCTGGACGATCGACATCGTCCAGCTTCATTTCAGGGTGATATTCAGGACGATTTTTCTCATATTTGAACTAATCGGCCAGGACGATATGCCTATCTTCCTGGACGATAATGTCGGCAACTTGCATTAATGAGCTCGTTTTGAGAGCTTCTATTTAAACTATGGCATGGCAACTTTTGTAAGCGTCTTTGACAGTCATTGTAGCTTTGTTCTTGTGGGGGAAACTTGAAGAGAGAGCTTGAAAGGGAGAGAGGAAAGGGTGAAGTTTGAGAGGGAGAAGATCCTGTGAGGGGGGGGGAACTCAAGGGAGTGTGGAGGAGATTCCACACGGTTGCTCCGGCGAACTCGCACCTTAGTACCATCGGATTCAAGGCTTGTCTCGAGGTAAGTTCACCAAAGAAAAGATCTCTTTGGTGTCAAAGGACCCGGCGACTCCGCCGCACCGGGGAAGGTGGAAGTGATTTTGTAAGGGCTTCTCCGCCTAGCTGTGGGGGCTAAAGGAGAGACACTTGTTTTAGTGCAACACTTGGAGGGTGCCTCCAAGGAGTGGACGTAGGTCAAGGTTTGACCGAACCACAATAAACCCGGTGTGTTCTTTTCTTATTATTGCTTCCGCATTTAATTTCCGCACTTTGATTTTCGTTGTGGTGAATATTGGTTTTGGATTGAGTTTTGTGTTTGTTTTAAAGTTATCCAATTCACCTCTCTTTTTGTTAGCCTTGGGCCAATTCTATAGGGCTTAATATCCCTAACGAACTTTCTTGTGCCATCAGAGAACTTTCACAGATGCAAGAAAGGACGCTTCTTTTTTTTTTTATTTAGGCTTTACTTGGCGATTTCAGTTTTCGAGTTCATTTCTGCTGATTCTCTTTTGGCCGAATTGGCACAGAACCAAATGCCTCTCTCCTGCGCGATTCAGCCACACATATTTCTTTTTCGGATCAGAGCAGGAAAAATAACCAAGAACTCGAAAACTGAAATCGCCAAGTGAGGGTCAAGGGCAAAGATCTACGATGACAAAGCCTAAATAAAAAAGTAGTAAGCATCCTTTCTTGCATCTGATCTTCTGTTGTTTATATGAACTCTACTCTCTAACATTAGGTTTTGCTGATGTGGTTTTCCAATAATAATCGCCGTTATGAACTGGTCTGATTATTTAAAGTGTTCTCAGGAGTATTGAATAGTGATTTTCACGTCATTGCTTGTGTTTTAAGACGGTTTACATGATATTCTGTCAATGGCTGTTATATGATGATGATGAGTTTAAGCTTGAGCAAGTTGTAATCATGTTTGGGTCAAATCATCTCCTATCAAACTAGAGCAAGCAAGAAAGAGAAATCTAAAGTAAAGCTAGCCAATTATTTTATCTATATCGTTAAGTATATTCTTTAATGTCCTCAAAGCTTCATGATCATATTTGATGCTTTATACTTATAGTTGTTAGCATCTCATGCTTGACCTACGTTTTCATAAAACTGATGGAGTGAAGATTTTATTTCTTTCACTTTTATGATATGATATTTGTTCTTTATTTTTTTTAAAGAAGAAACTATTGCCATGACTTCTTATACTTGCTTTCTCTCAAAGATTGAGATTGCAAGTTTTGTTTTCTTGCCCTCTTCCCTTAGAGATTCAATATTTGATGATTTGGATTTCAGATTTCTAAAAAAAATCTGAGAGTTTTCTTGACAATTTTCCATTTCATCTAAATTTGGGAATGATTCTTTAAGGCACATTGATATTAGCTTTTATTTTCTTTTGTTGAAATAGAAATGAGTAAGCTGACTGTTATCTCTCAGAATATTACAATTTCTCATTCACATATTATGCTTGTGAAACTAGGTGTTTGTGTAAGACAAATTTGGCATCTTAAACCATGAGCATCTTGTTCAATTTCCCAATAATGCGCATTTAAAAATCCCATTTCCTTCTGCTATATACATTAACATTAAATGAACGAATCCCTTATTTGAATGATGTTTAGATTGTTTTGCTCCAAGCCCTGATTAAATGCTAGACAATATATGAGATATATGTTAGAAGATGAATTTTCTTACTCTTGAAATTAGTGGCTATTTCTCTTGAAGCAAATCCCTTATAGAAGTTGTCAAATCAGATTTATTGGGTGAATATTTCAAACTGGATTTATTTTAGAAGTATTTGAATAGTATTATTTTTATATGGAACTGCTTGAATCAATGAAATGAATGCTTATGAAATACATTTGTTATGCTTGAGAGAAGGAATGCATTTGCCCATTCTATGTTCCTGCAAACCGACTTAAAACACAAGCAATGATGTGCAAGCCATTATTCAATACTCCTGAGAACACTTTAAATAATTAGTACAATTCATAACGACGATTAATGTTGGAGCACTACATCAACAAAACCTAATGCTAGAGAGGAGAATTCGTATAAACAACAAAAGATCAAATACAAGAAAGGACGCTTACTTCTTTTTTTTTTATTTAGGCTTTGTCATCGCTGCTCTTTGCCTCTGACACTGACTTGGCGATTTCAGTTTTCGAGTTCTTGGTTATTTTCCCTGCTCTAATCTGAAAAAGAAATTTGTGTGGCTGAATTGCGAATTGACACAAAACCAATTGCCTCTCTCTTGTGCGATTCAGCCACACATATTTCTTTTTCGGATCAAAGCATGGAAAATAACTAAGAATATGAAAACTGAAATCACCAAGTGAGAGTCAGGGGCAAAGAGCAGCGATGACAAAGCCTAAATAAAAAAAAAGTAGTAAGCATTTTTTCTTGCATTTTATCTTCTGTTGTTTATATGAATTCTACTCTCTAGCATTAGGCTTTACTGATGTGGTTTTCTAACATTAATTATCGTTATGAACTAAAATTATTATTTAAAGTGTTCTCAGGAGTATTAAACAGTGGTTTGCACGTCATTGCTTGTGTTTTAAGACGCTTTGTATGATATTCTGTCAATGGCTGTTATATGATAATGATGAATTTAAGCTTGAGCAAGTTGTAGCCATGTTTGGGTCAAATCATCTCCTATCAAACTAGAGCAAGTAAGGAAGAGAAATCTAAAGTAAAGCTAGCCAATTATTTTATCTATATCGTTAAGTATATTCTTTAATGTCCTCAAAGCTTGATGATCATATCTGATGCTTTATACTTATAGTTGTTAGCATCTCATTCTTGACCTACGTTTTTATAGAACTGATGGAATGAAGATTTTATTTCTTTCACTTTTATGATATGATATTTGTTCTTTATTTTTTTTAAAGAAGAAACTATTGCCATGACTTCTTGTACTTGCTTTCTCTCAAAGATTGAGAACGCTAGTTTAGTTTTCTTGCCCACTTCCCTCAGAGATTCAATATTTGATGATTTGGATTTCAGATTTCTAAAAAAAATATGAGAGGTTTCTTGATGATTTTCCATTTCATCTAAATTTGGGAATGATTCTTTAAGTCACATTGATATTGGCTTTTATTTTCTTTTGTTGAAATAGAAATGAGTAAGTTGACTGTTATCTCTCAGAATATTACAATATCTCATTCACATATTATGCTTGTGAAACTAGGTGTTTGTGTAAGACCATTTTGGCATCTTAAACCATGAGCGTCTTGTTCAATTTCCCAATAGTGCGCATTGAAAAATCCCATTTCCTTTTGTATATATACATTAACATTGAATGAATGAATCCCTTATTTGAATGATGTTTAGATTGTTTTGCTCTAAGCCCTGATTAAATTCTAGACAATATATGAGATATATGTTAGAAGATGAATTTTCTTACTCTTGAAATTAGTGGCTATTTCTCTTGAAGCAAATCCCTTATAAAAGTGGTCAAATCAGGTTTCTTGGGTGAATATTTCAAACTGGATTTATTTTAGAAGTATTTGAATAGTATTATTTTTCTATGGAACTGCTTGAATCAATGAAATGAAGGCTTATGAAATTTATATGTTATGCTTGAGAGAAGGAATGCATTTGCCCATTTTATGTTTCTACAAACCGTTTTAAAACACAAGCAATGACGTCCAAGCCACTGTTCAATACTCCTGAGAATACTTTAAATAATCAGTCCAATTCATAACGACGATTAATGTTGGAAAACCACATCAGCAAAACATAATGCTGGAGAGGAGAATTCGTATAAACAACAAAAGATCAGATGCAAAAAAGGATGCGTACTTCTTTTTTTTTTATTTAGGCTTTTTCATCGCTACTCTTTGCCCTTGAACCTCACTTGGCGATTTTAGTTTTCGAGTTCTCGGTTATTTTCCCTGCTCTGATTCGAAAAAGAAATCTGTGTGGCTGAATTGCGAATTGGCTCAGAACCAAATGCCTCTCTCTTGCGCGATTCAGCCACCCATATTTCTTTTTCGGATCAGAGCAGGGAAAATAACCAAGAACTTGAAAACTGAAATCGCTAAGTGAGGGTCAAGGGCAAAAGAGCAGCGATGAGCCGATGACAAAACCTAAATAAAAAAAAGTAGTAAACATCCTTTCTTGCAACTGACCTTATGTTGTTTATACAAACTCTATTCTCTAGCATTAGATTTTGCTGATATGGTTTTCCAACATTAATCGTCGTTATGAACTGGATTGATTATTTAAAGTGTTCTCAAGTGTATTGAGCATTGGTTTTCACGTCATTGCTTGTGTTTTAAGACGGTTTGCATGATATTTTGTCAATGGCTATTATATGATGATGATGAATTTAAGCTTGAGCAAGTTGTAGCCATGTTTGGGTCAAATCATCTCCTATCAAATTAGAGCAAGGAAAAATCTAAAGTAAAGCTAGCCAATTATTTTATCTATATCGTTAAGTATATTTTTTTAATTTCCTCAAAGCATGATGATCATATCTGATGCTTTATACTTATAGTTGTTAGTATCTCATTCTTGACCTACGTTTTCATAGAACTGATGGAGTGAAGATTTTATTTCTTTCATTTTTATGATATGATATTTGTTCTTTATTTTTTTTAAGAAGAAACTATTACCATGACTTCTTGTACTTGCTTTCTCTCAAAGATTGAGATGGCAATGTTAGTTTTCTTGCCCTCTTCCCTTAGAGATTCAATATTTGATGATTTGGATTTCAGATTTCTAAAAAAAATCTTAGAGGTTTCTTGACGATTTTCCATTTCATCCAAATTTGGGAATGATTCTTTAAGGCACATTGATATTGGCTTTTATTTTCTTTTGTTGAATTAGAAATGCGTAAGTTGACTATTATCTCTCAGAATATTAAAATTTCTCATTCACATATTATGCTTGTGAAACTAGGTGTTTGTGTAAGACAATTTTGGCATCTTAAACCATGAGAATCTTGTTCAATTTCCCAATAATGCGCATTGAAAAATCCCATTTCCTTCTGTATATATACATTAACATTGAATGAATGAATCCCTTATTTAAATGATGTTTAGATTGTTTTGCTGCAAGCCCTGATTAAATTCTAGACAATATATGAGATATATGTTAGAAGATGAATTTTCTTACTCTTGAAATTAGTGGCTGTTTCTCTTGAAGCAAATCCCTTATAGAAGTGGTTAAATCAGGTTTCTTGGGTGAATATTTCAAACTGGATTTATTTCAGAAGTATTTGAATAGTATTATTTTTCTATGGAACTGCTTGAATCAATGAAATGAATGCTTATGAGATACATATGTTATGCTTGAGAGAAGGAGTGCATTTTCCCATTCGATGTTTCTGCAAACCGTCTTAAAACACAAGCAATGACGTGCAAACCACTGTTCAATACTCCTGAGAACATTTTAAATAATCAGTCTAATTCATAACATTGATTAATGTTGGAAAACCACATCAGCAAAACCTAATGCTAGAGAGGAGAGTTCGTATAAATAACAGAAGATCAAATACAAGAAAGGACGCTTTTTTTTATTTAGGCTTTGTTATCGCTGCTCTTTTCCCCTGACCCTCACATGGCGATTTTAGTTTTCGAGTTCTTGGTTATTTTTCCTTGCTCTGATCCGAAAAAGAAATCTGTGTGGTTGAATCGCGAATTAGCACAGAACCAAATGCCTTTCTCTTGCGCAATTCAGCCACACAGATTTATTTTTCGGATCAGAGCAGGGAAAATAACCAAGAACTCGAAAACTGAAATTGCCAAGTGAGGGTCAGGAGCAAAGAACAACAATGACAATGCCTAAATAAAAAAAAAGAAGTAAGCGTCCTTTCTTGCATATGATCTTCTGTTATTTATACAAACTCTACTATATAGCATTAGGTTTTGTTGATGTGATTTTCCAACATTAATCGTCGTTATGAACTTGACTGATTATTTAAAGTGTTCTCAAGAGTACTGAACAGTGGTTTGCACGTCTTTGCTTGTGTTTTAAGACGTTTTGCATGATATTCTGTCAATGGTTATTTTATGATGATGATGAATTTAAGCGTGAGCAAGTTGTAGCCATGTTTGGGTCAAATCATCTCCTATCAAACTAGAGCAAGTAAGGAAGAGAAATCTAAAGTAAAGCTAGCCAATTATTTTATCTATATCGTTAAGTATATTCTTTAATGTCCTCAAAGCTTGATGATCATATATGATGCTTTATACTTATAGTTGTTAGCATCCTATCATTTCATGTATAACATGTAGTTTGCATTGATATAGATTTTAAAAGAATATGCATCCTATTCAACATAGGATTGGTGGCTTGTTTTATTTTGCTGGAACTTAATGCTCATTGTAACTGAGATAGAAGATATATTTTGTTAAGCATATGCTATCGATTCCAGCGTATTGACTTTTCATTTGAATATAAGAATGACCTGTTTGATGAGTATTTCAATGAGCTTCTCAATCATGTACATGCCTAATGTATATTGTTTAGAATGGAAGGTTTAAATATAGCTTGACACTTCAATATGGTATATAAATTCAACATTAATGAGTTGTGATTGTATTCTTTCTTCCTCCTCTTAGCTTTGTTTTTTTAAATTTCTATAATGAAAGGGGAAGTTTATGATCATCTCTTTTAGAGTTTATGCATGCATTAGTTCCTTGTGGTGTGTTTATTTGGTAAATGAAAGTATCTATTATATGAAATTGGTACAATTCTTGATGATTGATTCAAGCTTGTTTGTTTATAAATTCTATGCATTGGTATTTCCAAATGGACTTTATACGTGCTGAATGCTTCCCCAATTACAAGTTTCTAAAATTTATTATCCATGCAAGAATCTTATGATATCTTATGATGAGATCATTGTATCAAGTTGTAAAGATGTTAAAGTGTAAGCAAATGGTATTTTAGTCCATTTTCTTTGTAAGTGATTTCCCACAGGATCTTTAGCTTGTCTAAAAAGCACCATTTCGTTTACAGTGATGGTCTATTGCATTCATGAATACAGTGATGGTCTCTCGAGATCTTTGGAAAGTTTTGCAAGTTTCAGTTTTCTTGTAATAATCATACATGCTGATTTGTTTTTCTAAGATTCTATATATGCTGAAATTGTTTTTGGGAGGTGTGACATGTGCTGAAACTTCTCTTTACAAATAAGCATATATGCTAGAATTGTTCTTGTAAGATGTTACATATGCTGAAATTATTTCTTGCAAAGTAACATACATTTTGAAATTACTTTAAATGATTTGATTTGATTTATACTTATCACATATTTATTTACATGTTAATTCATAGTAGTTTCTATATTCATATACATGATATTCTGACATCTCTCTTCGCATTTTTATGAGGTATTGATGAAGCTGAGCAGAAGCTAGACCCAAGGAGCTTCAACACCCTTATTTCTTTTAAATGGGGGTGCTACAACCGGTTGCACCGTTGACTTGCTTCGGTGAGGTGAGCATTCCTAAACTTAAAAGGCCCTAGATCACATAAGCCAATGATTGTATTATCCTCCAACCTTAGGTCCATGTAGTAACACATTTATCCCATTTATATTTATTTTTCTGCAAACCTAAAACTCATCGATGTGGTTTTTTACACCTATGTGTATGTTCAAGTATTAGAGACATTGATTGTAAATCCCATTATAACACTAGTGTTATTTAAGGACAATAGTTAAGGATGAGTCTTAGAGAACTTAGACAAACTCTAGGATTCACACATATATCATTTGGGGATGAAACATCAAACATAAATAACTTAGTGCATTACCGTAGGATTAATATACATAGTTGATTTGATCCCAAACAACAATCAATCATTAATTATTCTTTAGGATTCAAAAATTTAAATATTTAATAATAACTCAAATAAAACTTATGAAATTTTCAATCAACCCCAATCAACACATATAATCATTGAAAGATAAAATTGAATCCCAACTTTTATTAATTCTTAATTAAAACTTTAATTACCCCTTAATTGAATATTAATTAAATGAATTCATTAAAAATCAAATAAAATGCAAAGATATAAAATAAATTCAAATGAGAATAAATAAGGGTAGGAAAATTCTAATCTCAATTTAAAATAAAATATCTCTACTAAATTTTAATTTTAATTTTAATTTAATAAATAATCAAATTCATCTATAATAAATTAAATATAATAAAAATAATTCAAAATTTTGCATTAAAAAAGTGAATAAAAATAAATAAAATATAAAGAATTAATAATTTAAACTTTAATGAAACTTTTGAATGAAATTTGACTAATAATTCATTAATGTTTAATTAACATTAATTTAAAAAATGATTTGAAAAGTTATTTAAAAAAATTCAAAATAATTCAATAATCAACTCAAATTTCAGAAAACTCTAAATTGATTAATAAAATCATTTAACCAATATTCTAATACACAACAAACACTCAAAAGATGAAATTTTTAGGATGGACTACTCCGGGCTGCGGGGCTAAGTGTCTTAAGGAGGTCTGGTTCCTCGAGCTTGGTTGCACAAAGCCATGAATGGATTGAATGGAGTATAAAACTTTAGAATTAAATGATTTTCAAAGATTCAACCAAATTAAAATCCTTAATTCAACTACATCAACCAAGTTTTTATGATCGACTACTTCGAACTGCGGGGCTAAGTGCCCTAAGGATGTCTGGTTTCTCAAGCCTGATGGCACAATGCTATAAATCATTTGATAGAAAATTTAAACTAATTTAGTCCTAAAAAATTAATAACTATCAAATTAATTAAGATCCATTAGTCTTGTAATCTTTAATTAATTAAATTCATCTAACCAATCAATATTTAAAATGTATACTAAAATAACTTTTAATATATTATTATTTGAACTCTAACCAAATTTATCCTTCAACCTTCAACAACCCCAAATATTAAACAACTTCAATAAATTATCCATTCTATGATATATTCCAACCACACAGCCCGCTACACACACTTAGATCGATTTGTTAGGACACGAACTTTAGCTTTAGGTTAGGTTGGTGTTTCTTTCTATTTCTTAGATGTGTTAATATGCATGCAAAATGAGTGTTGATTAATTGTTGCTTACTATGTTTGATTTCTGTGATGATTATTTTTAATGCTTGTGGTGCATCCTAGGTTAGACAACATATACATAAGTTCAATGTACATGTTGATTGTATTGCTATGAGGATTAGGTCCTTAGCCCCTTGGCCTACGAGGTCCCCTTGAATGAAGTAACCCATGGTTAGTAATAGGATTCTCTAGTTGGCTTTGACTAAGTGGGCTAAGGACACCGACGAACCCAGGACGATGGAAAATCATGGGCTCTTGATTGGGGATGTCATACCCACTTGGTAGATTAGTCTCAACCTTCACCTCTTGGGCATTCTCCCGATCTGGTGATCGAAAATATAAGTCTCAACTTTCTAATAAAATTTTAACTTGAACATAAAGATTTCTCTCTCTAAAATACTAAAGCTCAATATATAGTACAGGCTGGGGTGTTTCTGAAATGTATTAGACTCTCAAGACACCTCACACTCTTCCTCCTTTGATCTCTAGAAATAAGTGCTCCAATTTGATACAATCCCAATTAGAATTCAAGCCTCACTCTCTTGATATCACTCAAAATTCCTTAAATAGAATTTATGCATTTATTTTAATCATGAGTATTCATAGGGAATTCAACCTCTCTACTATATAATTAGCTATGAGGGCTTACACTTTTAAGAAGTTTAGAGCCCACATTAACTTTTCAAAAAATTGATTTTCAAAACTCAATTAGTCTTCTTTGAAAAAATTAAATCAACAATGATCATTATCATCATTTACAGATAATTGATAACATGCAATATTTTCTTCCATTGGGAGGATATATCCTTTGTTATCATACTCTTGAATATGAAATTAATGATCTCCCATCCAGACTATTATAGTTAAATGCTTAATAGAATGTCATATTAACCTTTAGGGGTTACATGTCATCCTTCCTTGAATTAGGTTATTATAGCTGCGATGAAATTTTCAGTTTCATTATCAGAACCTATTAAGGAATGATATCTTCGCCTCCTAAGGTGATATATCATTTATAATGATGTGATCAATTTTGAGACTGAAATCCTGGATTAAATTCTCAAAGAAAACTAGGCTTTTTCAAAAATCATTTTTCAACACCAGCACACACAAAATGTATTATACAGTGGATAGTGCAAGTGCAGGAAATGTGTCCTAGCATGCCACAAGGGAAACATTTAACTCCGGAAAAAAAGATTTACTAATTTATGTGGGTTATGATGCCTTTTACTAGGTTTGAAAGCATGTTGTAATGGTGTGTTATGAAATTGTGCAAGTGTTGGAGGCATTTTGTTTTCTTTGTAAGCTTTTCAATTGAGCTTATAAAGATTTATTTTTAGTTTCAAGAATTGAGTTTTCAATTTTTAATGCATGCTCACTTCCATCTAGTTTACATGCAAGAGTTTCTAATTCTTTGAATGCATTTTCTAATTCAACATACGATGTTTTCAAGGAATCATGTTCAACAGTTAAATCAAGATGCGTCTTATTTAAAGAGTTAAATTCATCTAATAAAGCCATATGATGGGGGCTGGATTAAAATTTGATTGGGATCTCTATAATTAACCGGTGGACAACTACCAACCCTTGGATCATCAAGCAGTAGTTTAGATAGGCCCTGATGATCTCATACAAAAATGAGATCAACAACGTCTAGAGAAGGTCCTTTAAAAAAAAAATGAAAATTGCATTAAGAGCAGGAAAAAAAAACTATTACAAACTAGAAAGGAAATAAAGCTAATAGGCTTCCCTTTTTTAACATTGAGAAATGAAGCACTATAGAAAAATAAATAAAGCATAAGAAAAATTTATTTACAAAATAGAAAATATCATAATGGAAATAAGTTCCACTACTCACTTTGAACTAATTGAGGTGTTGGGAACACCATATTTTAAGCAACCCAATAGGTTGGTTAGTATCTCAGAGTTCCCAACCAGGTAAAAAGTGAAAACTTGGAAGTCCCAAATTCCATTATTCTAATTTCATAATGGAAATAAAAAACTAAGCTGATATCCTTAAAACCTAGTGTCACAATAGCTCCAAAAAGCTTAAAATCCATGCATGATAAAGCAGCCTTCCCCTTAGCTGATAAATCTATGCTCAAGGAAAGACAACAACTCTCCAAAAAGACTACTATAACTTGAAAAACAAATGCTACAACCATATTAAAACACAAGAACTTCTTAGCTTCTAAACTTCATATACCTGATTTATCCCCAATCTTGTAGCCTTCTACAAACAAGCCTTGAACATCATAGCATAAATCACAAGAAACCAAAAGATTTGATGGAATGGGATCCTACTTCAAGCACTCATCATAACATCTAGGAAGTCCTAAACTGACTTCCTTATAAACTCCAATCAAAGGTAGCCAAATGACTATAATAATGCCAAAATTCGAAACCAAATCCGCAAGAAACATAACCTGTACTCCCTTAAAAGTAGATGAAAGTTTGATTCAACTATCAACTTAATTAATCTTTTAATTATACTCAAACTTATTAGTTTTACTGTACATTACAGATAAGATATCTTTTATCTTAGCCATCTGTTGATGTAAGAGTTCCATAAAGGAAACATCAAAACCTTCAACATGATTATAAAAAATAACGCCAAGACAAGCAAACTTATTTACCCTACCAACACCTCTAAAAGTAGAAGCGTCAACAGATAGATCATCCTTCCCTATAACATTGCTGCCAATTATCATAGCAAAGGAACCATAACCAAACTCATAAATAGAATAAATATTAACAATACCTCTATCGAACTTCCCAAAAGAAATTTCCACAAATTTCCATACTTCAACCAGATTTTTACCAATTGAGCATCCCAACACAATAATAAGAGAAAGAGCATCAAACCTAAACAAAATACAACAACAACAACAACAAGCCTTTATCCCACTACGTGGGGTCGGCTACATGAATCATTTTTCTCCATTGTGTCCTATTAAAGGTCAAATTCTCGTTTAAATCTAATAAAGAAAGGTCATTCCTAATATTTTCTAACCAAGTCTTTTTAGGTCTGCCTCTACCTTTCTTAATATAAGTCAAATCTAATACCTCTACTCTCCTAACCGGGTCATTGGAAGGCCGCCGTTTTATGTGACCAAACCATCTAAGGCGACTCTCTCTAATCTTATCTTCTACTGGAGCTACTCCAACCTTTTCACGTATATGCTCATTTTGTATCCTATCTCTAAGGGTAAAGCCACTCATCCACCTAAGCATCCTCATCTCTGCCACACTTAACTTAGTATTATGCTTCTCTTTTAATGGTCAACATTCAGCACCATAAAGCATTGCAGGCCTCACTACCATCTTATAGAATTTTTCCTTAAGTTTGAGGGGTACTTTTCTATCACACAGCAAGCCCGATGCATTCCTCCACTTCAACCATCCAACTTGAATTCTGCTGAGAATATCCCCATCTATTTTACCATCACTCTGAACAATAGATCAAAGATATCTAAAACATGTACTCTTATTAATGACTTGATCGCCCAAACTCACAATCCCCTCACTAGGTCTATTACTCCTAAGCATTTCCACACTTCTATTGGAATATCATCAAGTCCCACAGCTTTTCCACCCTTTATTTTCTTTAAAGCCTCTCTAACTTCGGTTTTACTAATACGCCGATAAAAATTGAAATCTTTATTTTCATTTAGGGTGCTAAGGTCACTATAATCAATCTTATTATCACAATTTTCATTAAAAAGTTTAGCAAAATATCTCATCCATCTTTGTTGAATATCATCAAACCTAAACAAAATATAGGAGGAAAATGATCTTCACTCCCTAATTTTATTTCAAATCTTCAAACCATCAAAACACTGAAGAAAAAAATAAACCAAATTTTCTAAGTGGTAACAATAATTTGCAATAGTCGTTTCATCAAGACTTTTGAAGAAACAACAAAAATTGCTTCAGAACTCAATAACCTGGTTCGGAGAAGACATCCAACAAGAAAATTCATGAATTACATTCCTTAATTGAAGAATTCTAGTTCTTAATTGAAGATGGAGGATCAACACATCCTTCATAGACAAATCTTTTGAACAAAAATGTCCAAATCTAAAAGTAAAAAACCCACACAACACTTTTTTGAACAATAAAATATCCCACACAAAGAACATCTCTATTTCAAACACCAATTCAGAAAAAACATCTACTCCAAACACTGACTCAAGAAATACATAAAAGCCGCACAAATCCAAGCGTTAATTACCACACATAACCACAATTCTTAATCCAGCAGAATATCCATACCACAAGCCTTGGTCAGCCACATTCTCCACCAGTAAAAGCTCCATAAAAAATGGCAAACCCACTTCACACTTTTTGGGTGAAGACAATATACTTGGGTGAAGAAAATTACCAAAACTTAATCTAAATGCCTCCCTAGAATAAATCAAGACCAAGAACCTCTGTCGGCCACACTGGACTGACGGAGAACCTCCGATAGCCAAAGATTTGCCAAAATCACCTTTAGACTCGTTATAGTTTCTTATATAAATCCATGTAATTTGAGAGAATAAAAAAATGTAAGAACCTGCAAGAAATTTTAATTTAATTAGTATATATATGCTTATTGATTATGAATGCAGAAATTATAAATGTTTAGGCTTAGAAAATAGATTTTTCTTTAGATACGCACAACACTACCTAGAGAGAACTGCATTCTAATAGGTCAGGTGGTCTATCATGACCTACAGGTGAGGAGGTGCATAACAAGAAGAGCATAGAAAATGATTACATGAGAATTCTTGGGCGTTTTTGGGCTTCTTTGATATCACTTATCTTTCTATGTGAGCTTAAAATTTTTATTTAATTTTAAGTAGAAAATTTATAGCATTATCCTTATGAGCCTAAACATGCTTTCAAGGCTAAAACAAATCACACATGCTAGAAAGAAGGCTTAAAAAATAGATAATTTCTAATGTGCAATCAATTTGAACACATCATCAAATGATATATAAACAAATAAATGTAAAGACCATGCGACAAGTGTCACTTAATATACAACCAGTGTCTGTAGAAATTAAAAGTGGTCAGGTACCACTAATACAACCTCAATTCTAATCCTATATAATGATGCAAGTGTTAAAGTGGAGTACTATTCCTTCTTTGTTTCTTCAGCTCCTTCCTTCGCACTCCTTGGATCTGTCAGGTCTAGATATCCAAATGAAAAGAACTCCACCTCAAAGTGTTATTTCTTTTCTCTTTGGATTTCAAACTTACTAAAATTAAGATTTTCAAATAGAAGAAACTCTCTCGTAAGGGATGTTTCCTTTCTCTTTGGAATATTGATTGGGTATGAAACACTCCACTTTAAGTGAATTTTATAACTCTTTAATTTATATATATGTCAAAATTTTAAAAAGACTCTTTACAACCTGCGTGTTATCCTAAGCAGTTCATAAAAATTTTTTAAAAGAAATCACAAGTAGTTATAAATAATTAATAGCTCCCATTTGAGATAATCACTGTCACTTGGCCATGTTTTTCATTTTAAGGGGGCTTGACATATTTAGTACATGTAAAAAATTCTATTAATTAAATTTTAACTACCCCCTTTAATAGCCCTACATAAGCAATGACCATATGTAGAATATTCTATTAGCATCCAGATCATTCCAAACATAGGAGAAATCTAGCACCCATCACATCAATTCAAATATAATAAAATCATCACATCACAAGCCATCAAAGAACACATCAATCATAACAACTAGCATGCAAGGAGAATCTTATAAAATCCATGTCACGTAGAAAGCAAGTATAAAGAAACATTGGACTAGCTTAAAACTAGAGTCGGTTGTCTAACAAGCTATCTTCAGTGTGTGTATCAAGTTGTGTGGTTTGGATATGTCCTAAATGAGTTCCTATTTGAAGTTTTTTAGTATTTTACTTTGTTTGTTTTTAGGCTGAGGAAATTTTAATATGAGTTTAAATATTAGTATTTTAATGTACATTTTATAATAAATTTTATTTGTAAGATGGTAATTAACTTGGTTTATATCAGGGTCGTGAGGTTTAATTCACTATCATTGGGGCTAACTTAATAGCCTCAAATGCCGAGTTACCCACTAATAACCAATAATATTTATTTAAGTTGATGGTTAATCACTTTTAATCATTTCATTACTGATTTGATTGACTAGATTAGTACAACAACAACATCAAGCCTTTATCCCACTACGTGGGGTCGGCTACATGAATCCTTTTTATCCATTGTGTCATATTAAAAGTCAAATTCTCGTTTAAATCTAATAAAGAGAGGTCATTCATAATATTTTCTAATCAAGTCTTTTTAGGTCTGCCTCTACCTTTCTTAACAAAAGTCAAATCTAATACCTCCACTCTGTCTAATCTTATCTTCTACTGGAGCAATTCCAACCTTTTCATATATATGCTCATTTCGTATCCTATCTCTAAGGTAAAGCCACTCATCCACCTGAGCATCTTCATCTCTGCTACACTTAACTTAGTATTATTATTCTTTTTTAATGGCCAATATTCGGCACCATAAAGCATTACATGCCTCACCATATCTTATAGAATTTTCCCTTAAGTTTGAGGGGTACTTTTCTATCACACAACAAGCCCGATACATTCCTCCACTTCAACCAACCAACTTGAATTCTGCTGATAATATCCCCATTTATTTCACTATCACTCTGAACAATAGATTCAAGATATCTAAAATGTGTACTCTTATTAATGACTTGATCGCCCAAAGTCACAATCCCCTCACTAGATCTATTACTACTAAAATTACACTCCATATATTTTGTTTTAGATCTACTCAAGCGAAAACCTTTAAACTCTAAGGTTGACATCCATAATTCAAGTTTGCCTTCAACTCCCTCTCTAGTTTTATCAACAAGAAGAATATCATCAGCAAAAAGCATACACTAAGGTACATCCTCTTGCAAATGTCTAGTGATTGACTAGATTAGTGTTTTGCTAAAATTTCACTAATTTATTAAATTATCATATTTTTTAATTATTTTAAGGCATTAAATAAAGGGTCCATTTCTTAACTTTTTGATTTACAATAATTTTTAGGGTTTTTTTATTAATAATAAATATTATCTCATATGATTAGTAAAATGATACTAAGTTTGCTGGATTTGAACTTTTATATAACTAGTTTTATTGCACGTGCATTAAATGCACGTGAATAAAAATTTATAAATAAAAATTCATATTATAAATATTTTCATTATAGCATCATTGTTAAGATGAAAAAAATTATTAAGATTATCACTATAAGTAGTTATAATCATTAATGTTTACTTGCATATGAGAAAATGTTTTTCAGTAGGAAAGACATTATTGAGAAAGCAACTTATATAAAATTAAAATTACAATATTAATATAAAATACAATATTGACACAAAATAAAAATAACAATAAAATAAAATAAAATAATCAAGTATATAAATTGCATTTTCAAATGGATATAAATGGATCATAATATAGCAATGAATATTAAATGATTAAAATGATTAATTTTTGAAGTAAATATATTCATTAGAGAATTAGAGCAATATTAAATCATGGTCTTATGTCTTGACTTTAATAAATTAGAAGCTTAAAAATGAAAATACCGAGTAAAAATTATAAAGCAGATGAAATAAAAAATAAAATACATATTGACATATTTATGTGGGAAAATTAAATACAAAAAAATTACAAAAAAAAATAAATACAAAAAATACAGTAATAATTAATACAAATTTATATATAACTATAAGTAGAAGAAAAATTGTTGAAGGATTAAACAATAAATAATTCACTAAATCTCTTTTTCACTACAAAAATTTCTTTGAAACATGTGAAATAGACTTGGACAAAATTGTAAAAGAAGGCAAATGTCAAGTTCCCATCATGACTCATAATCTTGTATCATGAAGAACTCATTACCTTCCAAATTAATATGTAAAAAGTCTTATTACTGATACATTATTTAAATCCATTGACTTTGCTTGCTTCCAAAGGCTTGAAGAGAGAACTAAATGGCTCAATATCAACGTTTAATCCAAAATTATTTTAATCATATTAAACTCAACAAAGATCACAAAAAAAAAAGTATAGATAATGCACATGTACGTAATTTTTTATGGTATGGTGCAGAGTTGAGTCTATCTGAAACTCAAATAATAAATTTACTGAGTTTGTTTAACATAATTTAATATATAGTTATACGCTTGGTACATCCATAGGAAGAAGTGGTTGCAGGAACAATTACAAAAAATATAAAGCATTTATAGTAGGTAGACACAAATTCAAAACATGTGATATAATCCAAATAATGGATCAATATAATTCAAAAATAATTATTTTTAGCATCAATTAAATAAAAATGGCTTATTAATAATTAACCTACTTTTTAAAGTAGGCGCATAACTAATGAATGAATATCAGACTTTTGGTATATTTTGATATCAAGTATACATCCTATAAATAAATCATAATTAGCAACAAATGACACCAAAAATAATTGCATTCACATCTTTACAAAGTGTATCAATTGCTTCGAATCCTATAAAACATAGTAAACTACTATTCATTTACAAATGTACATTGAATTTCTATGAATATTAGGTGATCAAATATCATATTTGACATCAATAATAAAAATATTGCAAAGTTGATGAGCATACACTGATAAAGCATTTCATTTCAATATAATAAAAGCCACCATTCTTAATGACTATTAAATCCAAAATTATAAAAAAAAAATATTGGATGATGGATAGATCAATTATGAATATTCTCAAATGTAAAAGACTCAGAGCAGTAGAAACTCAATAAGACTTGCTCCCATCCTTTCATAAATAAAAAACAATAATTTTTTTTCAAAAATAATAAACTCTACTATAATAGTTAAATCACAATTAACAAATGGACAATAGTCTAATGATAATAGATGTATTTTTAAATATCTAATAGCATGAAATCTATAAATTTCCTAGCAAGAAGATGGAAAAGCACTTTAAAAAGTATGAATAATTCTAATGCACCTTATGCATCATAAAATTGGCAATCACATGCCATGGAGCCAAAAACTACAACCTGCAATATGCAAAATTTTCCCAAATGCGAGCTTTCCCATCTATAGAGCCGCTAATGAACTATCTCGTCCATCGGATCAAACTGAATTGAGGTCACCACATAATGTCATCAAAACAAATAATTATATCTCTAGTATACAACAACAACAACAACAACAAGCCTTTGTCATACTACGTGGGGTCGGCTACATGAATCCTTTTTCTCCATTGTGTCATGTTAAAAGTCATATTCAAAATAAAGAAAGTACATAAGAAAAGATATCACAAAATATGATTAAAAAATAGGTAAGAAATCAATTAGCTAACAATACACAGATGCATAAATCATAGTTATTGTGAGAAAAGAATCTGACACATCTATCACACCCCAATTTCCACTAATGAATAGTTTTAACAATACAAGATGATAGTAAATGTTGCATAAACAATCATTCATAATCAGAAATATGAAATGGAAGTTATTAGATATAAATTACTTTACATAAATATTTACTACTAAGAATGCATTTAGTTTAAAGAATGTTTTCAAGTTTATACTTACCAAGTCTTTAGATCATGCCCATTATGACTGTGGAATTCATATAAAGATTTCTCTGATATTTCAAAAATATCTGTAGGAATGATAACACAAGCTGAATTTGACATTCTTCGCTTACTCTTATAATTGATCAAACTTTTCTTATCAATATAGAGAGGTAAGGTTCCAAATTTTTGTTCATACTAAAATAAATACAAGAAAAATCATCAACAGGAGTATCATTTTCATTGATCCCTTGACAGTCCACCTTCCATACAAATATATCTTCACCCCCACTTGCTAATTACTCTTCATGTAGATTATACAAAACTGAGGACTTGTTTCTTGTGAGTTTAACTTATCTCTTATGTAGTTATTTGTTATTTTATTTGTTTCATTCCTGAATTTTCTTGAATGGGGATAGACGGACTTTTTGGTTGAAGTAACCTATCTGCAAACTTGTGTTGCATGCCATTTAACCGAAAGGTTATCAACAGGTTCAAATATATATTAAGATTATTACATGTTTTGGTGTTCTCAGTTATTATTTTGTCTGCATTGCTTCTTGTTTTTCCTGCTTATTTCTAATTTTTTTGTGGACTAAGATGTTTTTTTTTCTCATGATTGTATAAGATTTATCATCAATGTATGCTTGATGAAGGTTATACATGAAATAGTGTCTTTGATTTTTCATAATTTCTAACTCCATAATTGTTTGGAGGCCTATCTAAATGTCAGAAGAGATATTCTTGGTAAACTTTCTTGATGGAAGATGATGCTATTTGCATTTCGATAAAGTTTTGCAACTCAAACTTTTTGTACATGTAATATTTAGTTTGGACAAATGTAATGACAAATTTAATATTGTATATACTGAGAAATCCGATGAAGGAAATCTTATGGATTCCATTACTATAAGTTAATTTTGTTTTGTATTGTTCCATTGCACTTCTTGATTTGCATGTTATTTTATTGTATGTGAACTGGGCGATTATTAACAACAAGCTTATCACAAGACCACGTTTTGATACTGAGGGCATTGGAGTTTAATAAGATTAGCTTTCGTGACTACAATGAAATAGGGAATATGAATGGAAAACTTCTAAAATTAAATTTAGGACTATCCAGACTCCAATTTTAGCAAACTTAAAATCAAATTGAATATATTACGGTAATATATATATTTTTTTTTTGCTCCAAAAATGTCACGAAGTTTTCGAATTATGCTTATAGTAAGTTGCATAAAGAATTGACTTTATTTATGTTGATGATCTTGAAAGAAAAACCTGTTATGAAGGTATAAAGTGTTGTTCAAGTAAAATATTTGTCAATTTCTAACTAAAGAGCTAGGAAATTTAACTAAAGAGCTAGGATATTTGTCAATTTATGAAGTTATAAAGTCTAATAGAGACGGGCATATGAACTATAGGACAGACAGAACGTTGAACTGATTAGAGAAGAGCTAGGAACCTAACAAAACAATATATTCATAAGGAGAAAATTGAAATTATACAAAAGCATAAATCAAAATATAACCATGTAACAAACAACCAAATCAAAATATACAAATGCAATTAAGCACATAGAAATTAATACCTTTTATTTGAAGCAGAAAGAGTACAGATCCTTTGAAGTCGAAAGAATAGATATCAAGAAACTAAATGCAAAAACAGGTGAGGATAATTATAGCACAAATACGAAAACAGGGAGAGTAGCTTCGACGGTTACCACCAGGAAGACCGTTTCCAAAGGGTTCAATGGCTTCATATATCTTCCAAAAAAATTGAATTGCAAGAGGCGAAATGGAGAGGGAGAGTAGCTTCGACAGTCACCGGGATGATCGTTTCCGGAGAGTTCAACAGTTTCATTTATTTTCAAAAAAAAAACAATTGAAATGCGACATGCGAAACGTTACCAAAGGGTTCCACGGAGAAGACAAAGCTAATGCAAGTGAGGTTCCACGAAGAAGACGAAGCTAGGGCAAGCGAATGGATGAAACAAGGTAATAGGTAACGGAGGGAAACCGAATTAATTGGTTTAAATGAATGCAACACTATTACGTTATAATTAATTAAGCAATATTAAATAAGCACATGGTCTAAATGCCGTTTTGAATTAATCACTTCTCAAATTAAATTTATGAATTTATTTGGCGCATGAAAATAGAGCCGTGTTGAATTAATTACTTCTCAAATTGAATTACGTTATTAATCTTTAAATCTGTCTTTAATTATTCACTTCTCAGAATTTATTATTAATTAAGCAGCATATAGCGCATGAGAATAGAGCCGTCTTGAGTTAATCACTTCTCAAATTGAATTTATCATTAATTAAGCAGCTCTATTACGTTATTAATTTTTAAATAAATATTTTATAAGAAGTGATAAATGATAGAATTTGAAGAGTCATATATGAACGTTGTAGATTAATTTAAAATTTATACATGAACGATCAAGATTTGTTATGAGTGAACTCCTAAGTTACTTTTATATAATAGTATAGACATTACAGATTTAAAATGAGATCTACATAAAAAGCATTAAATTATCTAAATATTATTTTCTTGAATTATTCATATTATAATGAAAGGCCAAGATAATTTAAGAAGAAATAAAATGAATGGCCAAGATTTGCTAGGGAAGGAAATTCAAGCCCCTTTTATAATAGTAGTATAGATATAGATTAGTTATGATTTTTTAAAGTTTGAGTGTGTTTTTGAACTGACCAAAGAGTTGATTTTTTTATTTTTAGTAATTTCAGGAAGTTTCATATTTCTAATAAATATTAATTAGACCCTGAGAGGAGTCCAATGCCTTTTAGTTTGTTCAATTTGAATTTTTTTTTTATAATTAGTCAATATTTTTTGAAGTTTGGACATTTAATTAAATTATTTAATTCCTTAATTAAGGAGGTTTTCTATTTTTTGACCAAAACTCGCTCCAAACCCCTTGAAATTCCTTTCAATTCTCAGGAATAACATGTAAGATTGTTTTCAAGAGTTTGAAATTTATTTGATATTTTAAATATTTTTTATTATTTATTTTAATGAATTATTAAATTTTCTTAATTATTTGGTAAATGTCCAATTTGAGATCTAGTGATTGCCGAGACTTTTACTTTTTATAGATTGTATGTTTAATTATGAACAATTTGAGCTACTATTTATATTTTTTTAGATTTAATTTATATTTATTATAAAATTTTGAAGTTTAAAACCCTCTAAAGGGATTATTTTTTTTTTGATTAATTTTCTAATCTAATGAAGCCCACAGTGAAATCAAAACCTAGAGTTCGTGGTGCCACTATATTTGCAGTTCCAGTGTTTCACTATTATTAGGTGTGTGTATAATTTTCTAGAATTTTTTCAAGTTGTCTAGATATTATCCTTTATTATTTTTCCTAGTGTCATTAGTGTTCCAATAGGTCTGAAATTTGATTCATCTAATCCTCACACACATGTAATCTCATTACTGGAAAATCAAAATAAAATCCTACAAATTAGGAAAGTTATGAATTTTCAAATTTTTGGGTCCAAAATGCAGCCATCATTTTGAAATTCACATCACAGCAATCCAGAGCACGCCTAGACTTATAATAAATTGGAAATGTCTAAAATGCTAAATCAAATTTTACTAAAATTTGAGTCCATTTTGATCACTCAATTATGAGAAAATTGATAAAATTAAATTTTAAACAAATATAAATTTCTCATAATACAATAATCAAAACTCATCAAAATTAATTTTATAAAATTATAGGTCTCAAGTCCTTTCTAATGACACCAAGATCGCTCAATTTGATGAAAAATTAAATTTACTATAAATTTGCTAAGTTTAGGATATTTAAATTGATTTTTTAAATCAATTTTCAATTTACACAGTGGTGACGCGATGACAAAGCAGTGTAAAGCATCGTGAGACATGTGGCACGCAATTGCGTGCCACTTATCCATGTATGTAAGTGGATTGGATATGCCGTCAAATTGATAGTGCAGGCGAAGGACAACCATGATTGAGCTACGTGGGCTAATATGAACCAAACGGCGTGAGTTTGAGTCATGTAGGCGCCGTGTGATTACGGCTTGGGTGACGTGACAATTTTTGGGTCATCCGATCGGGCTGAACACACTATCAGAAGGCTCTAATGGAGCTCGAGTTGATTCATTTCAAAATTTTCAAAATGAATTGAAATTTTCTTTTGCCCATAAATTTCAAAATGCTCAAACAAATTTTATAAAATTTGAAACATAAGCTCATGACATCTTAATCCTCTAATGCCTAGACTTTGGAGGCTCCATGTATTGTGAATTTTGAGCAGTTTCAAATTAAAATTTAAACTTCAAGTGTGAATGTCTTATCTACCAATGGATGGATTTTTTATTTCATAGTTTTTTTTAAGAAAATCCTCTCCAACTTTTTTAAAGGCTCCATGACTTGATTTTGGCTGGATCAAAAGTTGTATTCAAATGTCCTTCTAGTCTCTCTATTTCCCTCTCTCTTCACCAAAATCAGCTTTGAAAGGTGTATAATGGTGGAGAAATGGTTAAAAAAGCTAGATATATTTTTGGATAAGCTAAGGGAAAGAAGTTGGGAGCTAGAGATAGTTGAAAAAGTGTGGGATGGTAAAATGAGGGTTTTGGTATGCTTTAAACCACTTGAACCCCTAGGGTTTAAATGGATGGATAGAATTGATTAGAACATTTGTTTGGATGTTTAACACCTTTCCCAGGTGGTTAAAGGCTCGAGAAATGGTAGGGGCTTATGAGTGGCTTGGGTTGTGGCTTATGTGATGGGAAGGACCATCTTTGCCTCATTTGGCTAGACCATTTTTTATGCATGGTTAGGGCTGATTATGAATGCTTTTGGGCTAGTTTATGGTTAAATTGAGAAGAATTTTTTGAAGAAAATGGAGGGAATGAGTTGGTTAGAAATTGTTGAACATTTAACCATATTTTCATGCTTTGGAAGGATTTATCAATATTGACCTCACTTTTGTATGAGGTCATTATGACCTTTCCTAGACTCCAGACCCTAAGATTTCTTAGACCTAGAATCCTCCTAGATTCTAGATCCTAAGATTCTTCTAGACCCCAGGCCCTAGGATTAATTTAGATCTTAAATCAATCCAAACTTCAAATCAATCCTAGCCTCAAGTTAATCCATATCTTAATTCAATTCAAACTCCAATCAAATCTAGACTTCAAATCTTGAGCATGTCCCTGATATGGCCTCAATTTTATCCAACCTTTTGTGATCACTCAAATGATTATAAATGATTTGGATAATTTAATTCGAACCATTCAAATTCAAAATCCAATTCAAATATAGAAAATCCAGACCAAAATCTAGGCCTAAGGATTTAAGTTTTAAGAGCCTTTTACAATGTTTTTTTTAACACTTCAAAATTTGGTCAACTAACCTCTAATTCATAGTCTATCAATTGCATATTGATAAGACATGTCTCTGGGGTTATTATTCTCCAAATTTGAGCTCAATCTGATGCTTCTAACCCCATAAACTGAATTAAAATATGAATGTTACAAAACCTTCAAATATTTACGGCCTATGCCACTAGAGCTATAACCCAGTGAAATTTGACCTTGGAGTCTCCTCCAAGCCCTTTAATCACTTCCAGCCCTTTGATATTGATATTTTAAGCATTAACCTGTATTTTTTTTTTTGATTCTCTCTGACCTAGAATTGACTAGAGGATAAAATGATCAGAATGATCTTTAAGGAGATTTTTTTTTAAACTTTTAACCAAAATTCAATATGGTTCAATCTCATCAACCTTTGAAACATTTTCCAATTGATCCCAAACATCATTTGGGACCTATTAGATCCAAACTCAGACCATGGGTCAACTTGGTTGATCAGGTCAACCAAATTGACCCAAAAGTCTCTTAAGGGGCAAAACGATCATTTTGACTCAAATGATCTCCCCATACCTTGGGACCACTCCCAACACATTCAAAATGTCATTTCAAATTTGTTGATCCCAAACATAGCCCTTGGGTCAACTTGGTTGACTAAGTCAACCTAAGTTGACCCAATGACCCATTAAGGGCCCAAATAGGTCATTTGACCCAAATAACCTATCCAGACCTTGAGACTACATCCTTCAAACTCCAAATATCCAAATAAACCCATTGGACCCAAAATTATGTCTTGGGACAAAGTTTGAATTTCACCTTTTTGATAATCGATATATTGGCAGGTTCTAAATTCACTTATTTAGGAATCAATCTCCTATATGGGTATTCAGTTTTGTCTGGAAATTGGTCTTCCAGTCAAATTTTGAATTTCACCTTTATGATAATTGACTTATCAGCCATGTTCTAAATCCATTCATTCAGGAATCAATCTCTTGTCTAAATACCTTCCTTCATTTGGGAATCGATCTCCCATTTAAGGTTTAAAGCTCAACTCTCTGAAATTTGATCTCTCAGTTAGGTCCATAATTACTTGGTGAAAATCGATCTTTCAATCAAGTTCCCAGCTTTTAAACTTTATTTATATACTTTGATCAATGCCAACATGTGTGATTTACTCTTCTAGTTCATTATACCTGTTGGAGATCCATATATTGACCTCATTTTTGTATGAGGTCACTAGGATCCTCAAATGAATCCATATTCAAATCAATCTAGACTTTTAATCAATTCAAATTCAAGTCAATTCATACCTCAATCAATTCCAACTTCAATCAAATATAGACTTTTAACCTATCCAGACATTGAACTTTTCTTGATTCAAACTCTAATTCAAACCTTAATCCTGACCCTAGATGAGTCTATCCTCCAGACCAACCTAGATCCTAGGATTCTTCTAAACCAATCTAGATTTTAGGATGTACCCTGACCCTAGATCTATCCAAACCTTAGGATTTATCTAGACCTTAGACCTATCTAGATCCTATATCAATCTAGGCCTTAGGTCAATCCATACCCTAGGATCAATCTAGATCTTAGATCAATCCTGATTCAATTCAATCAAGATCTGAAGCTAACCCAGATCTTAAATTAACTTATTCAAAATTCAAATCAATGCATATCTCAAGTCAATTCCAGCTTCTGATCAATCTAAATCTTAGTTCAATTAAGATCCAAGTTGATCCAGATATCAAGTCCTTTTAGATTTCAAACCTATTTAAACTTTAAAATAATCCTGACCTTTAATCAATCTCGAGCTTAATCCAGTCTCCATCACTTGACCTAACCTTCTCTCACACTTGCATCATATCCAATCATTCATTATCATCTAAATGATTGTGACTGATTTGGATAATTCAAATTCAAGCATATTCAAACCCACTTTGAGTCAAATCACAAAAATTTGACTCGATCAAACTTTAATGATTTGGTCTAAACCTCTCATCCAATGCATTCATCCATTCAAACTCAAACCCTATTGCTTTGAAAATCCTTGAATTCATTCCATTTAAATACTTTAAGTGTCTTTGGGCAAGCCATGAATCAAGTCATGGCTAATTAGACCAAGTCAACCTACTTTCACTTGGTCAAACCCCTTCCCATTCACACATTTTCTTTCAAGCTTAATACCTAAGCATCAAATCATCTCAAATCACTCCAACCAGCTCTTCAAATCCTTGCCATGCCACCTCAGCCTTCAAGGTGACTGGTTGACTAGTCAATATAGTCAACAATCCTTGAAATGGTTTTTAAGTGGTTAAACTCTCCAACCCGAGTTATATAGCTAAGCCCAGGCCCATCCAGCCATTTGGAGAGACTTTAGAACCTTCCTAGGCTACCTCCCAATCCTTGGATTGAAATCAAATGGCCCTAAGCATCCTTACATGCTTGCATGAGGACAAGGATACCTTTTCACCTAGGAGGTCCTTGTGTCCTTTGATGCTCCTTCTCCCAGCAACCTCTAGGACATTTGGCAACCATCTCGAGTCCAGCCAAATTAATCGCAGCCCTCTATTCAATCTGGAATGGATTGAATAGGGCAATGAGCTCATTCACTACCCTAGCCTTCTCTCATTATCTTGAGCTCCTCCAACCAAACTATCTGTTCGTTTGAGCACTCTTGAACCTTCCACCCACTTCCCCACTCAAACCCCATCGGTCAAAGCTGTTGTGGGCGAACTTCCAGCGAACCCAAGCCAAGGTCTGTCTAGCTAAGATACCTATTTATATGTGGCTTTTCCAACCGCAACATCAACTGGAGAAAGTTACATGGACAATCAACAAATTTAGAGAATCAAAAAACACCCAAATCGAATTGTTAGTTTGCTCAAAATCTTTAACCCTAGCTAGATCTACTTAGGGTTATATAACTTTCCATAAAGTGCTTTTTGAACCATAAAATCAACTCCCCATAATTCATCTGACATTGATAAAGCTATGCCTAAAGTTTCATGCATTTTGATTCAATCATTTTTTCAAACGAAATGATCTTTATCATTAGGGTTTAAACTCTAAATTGCATGAGCTATGTGATTTCTGGACAGTTAATCTCTCGATCAACAGTTCAGATGGCCTCATTCCATGGTTTGATCAAACTGTGTGATCAGCTATGTTGCATAAATCACCATCCAATAGGATCTTAGTCGTTGTTTTGGTACCACGAAAGATCTAACGGTGGGCGGCATTCGTTGATGTGGATAAGTCAAAATTACATTCGTGCCGCCGCTTGATGATTGGCATTTAATGTTGTTACGCACCACGCCACCAGTTTTAATTAATTAAAATTTTGTTTTAATTGTTTTTAAATCAAAGAAACTTCAAAAAATCATAATAAATAAAATATAAATAAAACAAAATATGTAAATAGCTCATTCTCTTCAGTTTTTCATCTCCTTTATTTTAAAAATAAAATTTATAAATATATAAAGAGTTATTTAGCTTTGAGTGCTTTTTAGTATTTCCTTAAGAAGTTTTTATATATTTATTAAATTAATCCCAAATTTAAATGGCATGATCTAGAGAGTCTTAGGGGCATATAATAATTTTCTTATATTTATTTGAAGTGTATTTTTAGTAGTTTTTAAATTTCTAAGTATAAAGGTAGTTATATATTTTAAAATTATATCATAAATAAATTTTAACTCCATTGCATGCAATTAGAATTTCTTTGGAGCCATTAAATTAAAAGTGCTTCATCATCATTAAATGAATTTAATGGTGAATGTTCAATATTTGGAGAGCAATAACATCATGATTGTCCTTTGATTGAATTTTCAAATAATAAGGTTCTTATTTAATCCTAATGTTTTGAAATTCATCAATTCATTTTCTTTCCTTATATTTCGTACACAATATTCATGATTGATTTGTGATGTGATTGAAATTAGTGTCCAAATGGGTTAGTAGACATTTATTTTGATCTAAGAACTTAGTGACACCATTAAAGATAAGAATTAATGACTTGGGTCTTAGCTAACCTAGTCAATCTAAGATGAACTACACACATCTCTTTTGGGATGAGATTCAAACTTAGAAAATTAGCATCATAACCTTTTAATCCAATACATTTTGATTTAACAATAATGGATCTTCAAACAACTATTAGATTTAAGTGACCCTTCATGAAGGGTTTTGATCTTAATTAAATTTTTATAAATCAAATAAAATTACTAAAAATTATGAATCTTCAATAAATTTGAATAAATAACTATTAGATTTACTGCACTCTGTGGTAATAAATGGGGCTAAATAAATAATAAATATAATTGCTACAGGTGCTTTAGCTGCTTAGCCCCAAATAAAAAAGAGCATGACCAAGTATATTTATTTTTTTACATATATATATATATAACTGCTTGGGATGTATTTTAATATTTAAATACTTAGGATAACCCTGTAGGAGAGTCTAAAATTTTCATTTTTATTAATTTAATTCATTTGAGATGTTAAGAGTTATGAAAGTGCACATTTGAGTTGGGATACATGGATCTAAAGCTTGGATTCCAAAGAGGAAAGGATACCCCTTTGGGGGATAGTCCATTTCCATTTGGAAGCCTAAATTTGGATCATTTTTTTTATATACCCAAAATGGAAAGAGTAACTTTTCCCTCAAGGGAAGAGTTCTCTTTTCCATTTGGGTAGCTAGCTACGAATAATCCAAGGAGTCCAAGGGAGAGAAGATCGAAGAATTGAAGACAAAGAGTATCTCACTCAAAGTCACTTACGTCTGTACTAGGATTAGAATCTAGATTGTAGTTAGTGGTGCCCAACCACTTTTAATTTCTATATTTCTGGGTTTTAATAAGCAAAGTAGTTTGCCTATGGATATTTATTAATTAGTTTAATTATATTTCATGTGTTGATTTGATGTGATTGTGATTATGATTTTTTTTTCTTTTCTAAGTTTTTTGGCGATTGTGTGTCGCTTTTGATTTAGCCTGTGTACGTGAGGCTCATGAGGGTATGAAAATTCTTCTACTCATAATTAATATTTAAAATTTTAGGAGTTAAATAACATAGAAAAATAATGATCTAGGGAATATGCTGGAGATCGTCCGGGATCACATGCATATTAATGCATTTTCTTTCCTTATTTTAAGACACTTTTCGGCCTGCGAGTAGAGTTCAGATAATCCGACCTATGAGGATGAGATGCTGATATTGGGAAAGCCTAGTCTTCTAAAAAACTATTTTAAGCATTTTTAAAAATTTTCAAGCATTCATGATTTGGATATGTTGACCAGTACGCATTGCATTAGAAACATATTTAAAAGAGTTTAAATTTTAATTGCATCTACCATTTGCATTTTCACCCAACATAAGTTAAGGGGCCACTTAGGACAATCTCTAAATGTTGGCCCCAGCTCTCCAAAACTTTAATAAAAACTTTTCTACCATTCTTTCGTAAAATGACCAGACTCATGAATTTAAAATCAACTATGTGGTTAGCTGGCTCCCTTATCCAGGCCGAGGTAACTCTAGATTTTGCATTGCATTAGTTAGGTTCGGGTTATCATTACTTGCTGCCCAATTTTCAATATCTGAAAATAGAATCCCAAATTTCTAATATAATGATCAACTTAAATTAAACCTTCTTTCAGATCCAAAACTTAAAGCCCAACATTTAGATTAGGTTGGGATAATTCTAGATTGTTTCAGAATCTTAAAATGTCTCCTATTCTTCTTCCCTTCACTCTAAAAATAAGTGCTCTAATTTGATCCATTCTCACTTAAAACTCTAAAATTTACCTTCTTCGATATCACTTCTAGATAATCTTTAAACAAAAATTCACCATTATTTTAATCGAGAGTATTCGTAGGAAATTCTAATTTTCTACGATGTAATTAACTACGAGAACTTGCACTTATAGGAGATTTAGAACCCATGTCAATTTTCAAAATCTATTTTTAAAAACTTACTTGATATTTCTTTTGGAAAATCAAACTTGTAACGATCGTTATCGTCATAATCGTATGATTCATAACGAATGATATTTTCTTTCTTCGGAGAGATTTATATGTGTTAACATCAATTCAAATATGAAATTAATGATCATTTCTCTTGATTATCGTAGTCAAATATTTGACTGAACTTCATTTTAACCTTTTGGAGTGATATGTGGTTATCCCTTAAATTAGGCTATATGATAACATAAAGAAAATTTATAATTCTGGATGTGAAATCGTTAGGAAATTTTATTTTCGCTTTTTGAGGCAATAAATCACCCTTAATGTTTAGTTTGATTTTAGAATTGAGATTTAAATCCAAATTTCCCAAAAGAAACTTTTAAAAATTCAAATTAGTATTCTTTGAAAAAAATTTGAACCAATAATGATCGTTATCATTATGTCCAAACAATTATTAATCAGTGATATCTTCTCCCTTAGGGGAGATATATTATTTGTTAATAAGTCTTTGCGCATGAAATTTATAATAATTCATCTAGAATATCATAGTTAGAAATTAGATTGAACTTCATTTTGACCTTCTGAGGTCATATGTAGTTCTTTCTTTGATCTGGTTATGATATTCGGGGTAGGATTTGTAATTCTAGATTTGAATCCCATTCTAAAATCTTATTTCCACTTCCCAAAGTGGTATGAATTTTTTATTGGGATGTTCGAACTCAGAATTCAAATCCAAAGTCAATTCCAACTTTCTAAAGAAAATTAATCCTTTTCAAAACCTGATTTCAAAACTTCCACCAATAATAATCAACTAGTCAATGGTGACTAGGATGAGGTGTTAGGTAGTCACACATGCTATGGATAGTGATTCGAAGGGTTTGGGCCTAATGGTTGGGGATTTAGTTGGAAACCTAGAAAAATTCATGAATTTGATCCCTTCTAATGAATTTGCCAAGTCAAATCAATGGTGATTTGACTTAGAAGAATGTTAGACATGCTTGTAATTTTCAATTAAATGATTTTAGGTTGTCAATTTGGTTAGAAAATGCTTGAATCATTAAATTTAACTTTGGTTGGGTGTATGGTTGATTTGGTCAATCATGACTGACTTGTTCAACTGGGTCAAACTAAGGGTTGTGGTTGGGTCCAACAAATCAAAATGATATTTTGGACCCAAAGGAGGTGGTTCCATGCAAAGGTGTGGTCTAATTGCACGAAATTCATGTTTGGGTCCTTAAGATGATTTTTTGTCAAATAGGTCAAACCAAGACTTTGGTTTTAGTCCAATACACTCCAAATGATATTTAGAATTTATGGGAGAAGATTTCAAAGGCTACATTGAATGAGCCATATAGATGTTTAAGGGAAAGATTGATTTTCCCTTAGAGATTTTAGGGTTTAGTAGCCCATGGCCAGCCATAATCAACCAAAGTCCACCAAAGTACACTTTTATATTTAACATGTCATTAGAAGGGTTATGGACATGATCAAGGGTTTTGGGAAAGGTCCCAAGGTCAAATTCTAGAAGGTGCAAGTTCCAATGGCATGGGTTAGAAATATTTAAAGCTTTTGCAACCTTTGAATTTCAATGCATTTTCAAGGGTTGAGGGCTCATGTTAGCCTCAAATTTGGAGGGTTAACCTTATAAACATGTCTAATCAATATGCAACCAACATATCTTGAATTGAAGCTCATTTGGTTTGGTTTTGAGGTGATTTTAAAAAAAATAAAAAAACTAGAAAGGGTAATGGGACAAGGGACTTTAGCCTTAATTATGTGTTTTGAATTTGAGTTAGGTTTTCAATTTGAATTTGATTGATGAATCTCATGTAAGAATGAGGTCAATAAATGGACCCCTAATATATGTATTATAATTATGTTATATTGCACATATTGATGTTGACCAATTGGATGAATCTCAGATGAAATCAAATTTGAGTTTTGAATTCAAAGAAGAGGGAAAGCCTAACCTTAGGAATAAAGGATGCCATCAAGTGACTTATATCTAAGAGATAAATTTTCAATTTGATTGGCCTCTAGATCTAAGGGATGAAGTATGGGAACTTATAGCTGACCTTGTGATACTAGAGAAGTGGCTAAGCTATGAAAGAGCATGTTAGGCTTAATCTAATAATACATAGCCAAGATTTAAGAAATAGGAAGCTCAATGACTCATACCTATCCCTAAGAGATTACAAACTAGAGTGGTGTTGTGAGGGTCTTTGCTCAATTACTAGTATATGTCATATAAATGAAGTATGTGGACTCACACCTAACTATAGAGGATCAGAATATTTGATTTATGATTGCAGGATAACACTGCATAAGGCTTTGTTTCATCACTAGCATATGATTAAAAGGAAAGTAAGGATGGGGACTCAGACTTAACCTTAGAGGATCAAGATTAGAGTGGTGCTTCGAGGGGCTTTGCTCCATTACTAGTAGATTATCATATGAAAATGAAGTACAAAGACTCACACCTAATCATAGAGGATCAGAAGATTTGATTTATAATACAAGGATGGTGCCACTGAGGAATTTATTCCATCACTAAGAGATAATAATAAGGAAAAGAAGCACGAGGACGCACACCTAACCTTAAAGGATCACAGACTATAGTGGTGCTTTGAGGGGCTTTGCTCCACTACTAACAGATGATCGTATGGAAAGGAGGCATAATGAGTCACACCTAACTATAGAGGATTAAAAGATTTAATTTATGATGCTAAGATGGTGCCATAGAGGGATTTGCTTCTTCATTAGTGGATGATTATAAGGAAAGGAAGCATAGGGACTCACACCTAACCTTAGAGGATCGGAGACTAAAGTGGTGTTATGAGGGGCTTTGCTCCATTACTAGCAGATACTGAAAGTTCTCAGATGGCACTAGAAAGTGCTCTGAAACCACTTGAAAGTTCGTTAGAGATGTTAAGCCCTATAGAACTGGCCCAAGGCTAAATAAAGAGAGTGGTGAATTGAAAAGAAGAATCTTAAAATCACAACACAAACCAAAAATCAATATCACCACAATAAAAACTAAAGTACGAAAATTAAAATGCGGAAGCAGTAAAAAGAAAGAACACACTGGATTTATAGTGGTTCGGTCAAACCTTGACCTACGTCCACTCCTTGGAGGCACCCTCCAAGTATTGCACTACAAAAGTGTCTCTCCTTTAGCCCCCACAGCTAGGCGGAGAAGCCCTTACAAAATCACTTCCACCTTCCCCGGTGCGGCGGAGTCGCCGGGTCTTTTGACACCAAAGAGATCTTCTTCTTTGGTGAACTTCCCTCAAGACAAGCCTTGAATCCGGTGGTACTAAGGTGCGAGTTCGCTGGAGCAACCGTGTGGATCCCCCACCACACTCCCTTGAGTTCCTCCTTCTCACAGGATCTTCTCCCTCTCAAACTCCACCCTTTCCTCTCTCCCTTTCAAGCTCTCTCTTCAAGTTTCCCCCACAAGAACGAAGCTACAATGGCTGCCAAAGACACTTACAAAGTGTCATGCGAAGCTTAAATAAAAGCTCTCAAAATGAGCTCATTAATGCAAGTTGCCGACATTATCGTCCAGGACGATAGGTATATCATCCTGGCCGATCAGTACAAATTCAGCTCAACAGCCTGGGATGATTTGGGATGATCAGAAGAAAATTGGTTACATCGTCCTGGCCGATATCACGATCGTCCTGGCCGATTAGTTTAAAACCAATTTCAATTGTCCTGATCATCGCCCTGAATACAAGCTGTCCGATGTAGATCGTCCAGGCCATCGTCCTGGCCGATCATGCGATCATCCCGGACGATGTGATCGTATCAATCAACCATTAATGCTTTCCAAAGATACCAGATCAATTTATGGATGATTGAGTTAGATCGTCCTGGACAACAATAATATCGTCCTGGCTGATTTCCTAAAACAAAGAATTCCTAAACTGATTATGGCAGTTGATTCTTTCTGAATTGAGATTATCGTCCTGGCCGATACAAGTATCGTCTAGGACGATCTGTTGACGGCTGCCTTAATAAGGATGACCTAATTAGGATTTCCGATTTTGGACATATCGTCCAGGATGATATAAATATCGTCCCGGCCTATATTACCAAAAATAGAAATCTTATAGGGAACAACAGGAGATCTTCCAATTTACAATCCAACTAGTCCCACACCAAATACAACAGACTCAAGAAAGGAAAAAGATTACAAACTGACTCAGACCTAGTCTACCCAATCTTGAGCTGATTCCAAATTGCAGTCCGATCGTGTGAACCTGAAACGTTAGCACATAAGGCAATCGTAGAGAAATAAGGAATGTTTGCTATCATCAAAATCATAAACCATAGATCCGTAACAGATACTCGTATGGAAAGGAAGCACGGGGACTTACACATAACCATAGAGGATCAAAAGATTTGATTTATGAAACTAAGATGGTGTCATAGAGGGTTTGCTCCATTACTAGAGATAATCTTAAGGAAAGGAAGCATGAGGACTAACACCAAACCTTAGAGGATCAGAGACTAGAGTGGTGCTACGAGGGGCTTTGCTCTACTATTAGTAGATGATCATATTAAAAGGAAGCATAAGGATATTAGAGAGTATGATGTGAATAGGTGTTCATACAATACAATATGATATTAAAAATTGTATTGGTCAAATTTAATGCGACCAATATATATTCCTACATATATCATACAATATGAAGTAGGTGTTTGTATTATATGATCACTAATGATTGATCAATATTAGCGATTAGATGTGCTGTGATCAATGATTTGGTATTTTTTGTGAATATTATATAATATGATGTGAAATCGTATAGTATAATGTAAGAATTATTCATGAAATGGTTTGTGATGATTAGGAAAGCTTTATAAAAAAAACATAAAACAAATCACATAAAAAATAAAGGTAATAATACAAATAATCATAAAATAAATTTAAAGGAAAAACACACAAAAAAGATTTTTTTTTTTTTTTTCAAAATTATCCTAATTCAAGCATGAATATTTATAACACCTAGTCTAGTCCTTAAGGTGCTAAAGGTTTCAAAAGACATGGTTTTGTAAATATATCTACTAATCATTTTTTAGTAGCTACATGATTTACCTCTATATCCCCTTTTGTCACATGATCTCTAATGAAATAGTGCCTAATGTCTATGTATTTGGTCCTTAAATATTGGATTAAATTCTTTAATATACAAATTACACTAGCGTTATCACACATGATTTGAATGGTGCCTAAAAGTAGTCCAATATCTAAAATTTGTTATTTAAGCCATAGGACTTATGCAATACAACTCCCTGCAGTTATATATTCAGTTTCAGTGGTGGATAGGGCTATATAATTTTATTTTGTACTAGATCAGGAAACTAAAAGTTTTCCTATGAATTAGTATATTCCAGACGTGCTTTGTCTATCAACCCTATAACCTTTAAAGTTGAATTAGAATATCCTATGATCTCAAAAAAAAGTACTATGTCTAAGATATCAGATTCTTAAGTTTTGGATTCCTAGAAGGTATCTAAGAATTCTTTTAACAACACACACGTGGGATTCTTTAGAGTTAGCCTAAAATCTAGCACAGAGATAAACACTAAATATAATATCAGGTTTATTAGCAGTCAAGTAAAGGAGTGATCCAATTATCCCTTTATACTTCTTTTGATTAACTAATTTTTTATTTGGGTCCTTATATATCTGAATAATATATTCATGTGAGTGTTTATTGGCTTAATATTATCCATTTCGTATTTCTTAAGGATATCTTTATAACTAAGGAAAGTTTAATCATCCCTTTTCAATCCAAGGAAATTGGTAAGCTTTCCTATCATACTCATTTTAAACTCCTCACTCATAAATTTTGAGAATTTATCACATAGGTTTTTATTTGTAGATCCAAATAGTATATCATCAATATAAATTTGAACTATAAGTAGGTCTTCTTCTTCTTTTTTTATATGAACAGTGTGGTGTTTACACTACCTTTAATAAACTCTCTATCTAGAAGGAAAGTGCTCAGCCTTTTATATCAGGCTCTAGGTGCTTATTTCAATCCATATAATGCACTCTTTAGTTTAAATACATGATTAGGGATTTTAGAGTTCTCAAAGCCTAGGGGTTGCTCTACATATACATCTTTTTTAATCACTCTATTTAGGAAGGTACTTATAATATCCATTCGATATAGCTTGAATCCCTTAAAGCAAGCAATGACTAATAGTACTCTAATAGCTTCTAGTCTAATTACAGGGGTGAAGTTCTCTTCAAAGTTAATTTTTTTAATTTGATTGTACTCCTTAGACACTATTCTATCCTTATTTTTTATTACTATCCCAGAGTCATTCATTTTATTCTTAAAAACTCATTTGGTTCTTATAACACTCTGGTCTTTGGGTATACTCACCAACTCCTAAACATCATTCCTAATAAATTGATTTAATTCTTCTTACATTGCTAGGATCTAGAATTCATCAAATAAAACTTGATATATGCTTAAGGGTTCTACCATTAAAATAAATGATGAATGAGTAATCTCATATCTAAATCATTGCATAATTCTAACATATTTAGATGGGTCTCCTAGGATAAGTACCCTAGGGTGACTAAACGAATATCTCCAATCTCTAAACATCTACTCCTAAGGTTCTCCTCTAACTTCTAGGTCAATATATTCTACTCCTTTGGTGACCTTAACCACTTCTTCTTCTTCTGACATGGGCTCAACTAATTTAGCAAATTCATCAAACAGGTCTCTTCTACAACTATTGTCCTCTTATTAAAGACTTATAGGCTTTCCTTACAGTCAAATATCCAAGAAAAACTCATTCATCAAATTTAGAGACCAATTTTTCTTATGGAGATTGTTCATTATTTAGAATAAACACCTTACATCCAAAGACATGAAGATGAGAGAAATTGAGTGTTCTAACTTTGAGAAGCTCATAGGGTATCTTATTAAGTTTGGATATGGTATTAACCCTATTGAGAATATAAAAAATAGTGTTCACTATTTCTACCCATAAATACTTAAGAAGTGAGTACTCAGCTAGCATGACACTAGCATCTTCTACTAGAGTTCTATTCTTTCTTTCAGCAACCCTATTCTGCTGAGAGGTTCTAAGAGCTGAAAAAACATGTTCTTATTCCTAGCTCCTTACAATATGATTCAAATTTATCATTTTCAAATTCTCCATCATGATCACTATGAATGGTTAGAATTTTACAACCTAATATTTTCTAGATCCATGTGGAGACTGTTTTAAACGCCTCAAAAGATTCACTTTTACATGATAAAAATCTAATCCAAGTAAATCTAGAGTAATCATCAACAATCATGTATTCATATATTTTTTTACTTAAGCTAGCAATGCTAATCAGTTTAAATAAATCCATGTAAAGGACTTATAAGGGTTTATAGGTAATAATGTCCTTAATTGATGGAAAGTGGTTTTGATTTATTTTTCTAATTGACATGCATCACATAAATAGTCCTTAAAAAAGTCTAGTTTAGGTATGCCTCTGACTTAATCCTTATGGATTATCTTCTTAAAGTTTTCACGCTTGCATAGCATAGTCTCATATACCATAGCCAAGATTCATCATCAATTATTTTTAAGCAAAGAGAATTAGTAGATTCAATATATTTCAAATCAATGATATAAATATTGTTAATTCTCTTTCCTTCTAAAATAGTATTTTTATTCAAACTAATCAAGCAAATAGTTCATAAAAGTTTAATGTGAAAATATTTGTCACATAGTTCGCTAATAGTAAGCAGATTATATTTCAAGCCATCTACTAATAGAACATTTTCAATAACGAAAATTTTTGAATTACCAATCATACTTAACCCTACCACTTTCTAGTGGTATTGTCTCTAAGAGTTAGCTTGTCTCCTGCCATAGCCTTCAAAATAATGAATTGCTTCACATCTCCAATCATATGTCTTGAGCATCCACTATTCATGTACCATATACTCTCACTAGGCCTTTTGTGAGAACATTCCTATAAAGTCATTCAAACATTAGATTTAGGAATTCAAGTGAGATTTGGTTCCACCTTATGCTTTGATGAATGAGATGTATGCATGCTATGCTGCAATGCATGTAATTTTGGCTTCTACACTAGATGTATCCTATGGTGGATAGTACAAGTGCAAGCTATAAGACCTAGCATGCCGCAAGAATGACACCTAACATCTGGGAAGGGATTTATTAATCTATGTGGGTTATGTTGCCTCCTCCTGGGGGTATATAATGCCTACTGTGATGATGAGTTATGTTACTGTGTTAATGTAGTTGATGGTTTGTTATTCTAAAGTGCATTGGCTTTTACTCTTAAGAACTCATTAATACTTTCATAGCTTGCCACTTCTAGTTTTAATGCATGCTCACTACTATCTAACTAACATGTAAGTGCTTCTAATTTCTTAATTGATACTTCTAATTCAATATGCTTTGACATCAAGGATTCATGTTCAATTGTTAGATCAATATGCTTCTTGTTTAGTGCATCATATTTATCAAGTATAGACATATTATCCTTATCTAATATAAAATGATCTATTCTAAGAAACTCGTATTCTTTTTGTAAATTTGAGAAATCATAATTCAGAATATCATACATTTTCTTGAGCTTCTTATATGCATTGTGAATTTTTTTTTAAACTTCAAATAACTTATTATTAGAAAGCTTATATACCTCCTCTTGATATGAATGATCAAGATTATTATCTGCCATAAGGCACATATTGGTTACCTTCTCTTATACTTCTGCTTTTGATGAATTTATAGCAGAGTCTACCCAAAATACCTTATGAGTCTATTGGTTGACCTTTTTAAACTTTATCCTTTGTTCACCCTTCTCCTTGATCGGGTGAGCTTTTAGGTTGGGTCAATCCATCCTCATGTGTCCCGACTTCATGCATTCAAAATAAATAATATCAAAAGAAGCCTTAAAATTCTTTTTTAATTTACCTTTATTTCACATCTGATGACACTTTTCTTTTCTTCTTAAGAAGCTTTAAATTATTATATCATCAGTGCTATGTTGCCCTCTCCTTCAACTGTAGAGCTGTTACTTTCTAACTCATTTTCTTTTAGTACTACTACTTTATCCTTCTTCTTATCTCAAGCATCATGTAATCTTTAACTCACACCTTGCTCATAAACAATGAGTGAGCCAAACAAATTATCTATAGAATGAATGTTAAGATCCTTCGATTCACAAATAGTAGTAACCTTTGCATCATAGTTATTATGAAAACATCTAAGAATTTTGTTTACTTTCTTAGAGTTGGAAAGTTGTCTTCCTAAAACATGTAAGGATGTTACGATATGTGTAAACCTAGTGCACATGTTCGAAATGGTTTAACTAGATTTCATGTGAAAGAATTCATAATCATGCAATAGGATGTTCAACATAGATTGTTTAACCTCACTGATTCCCTCATATGTGATACAGAATTTGTCCCAATTTTCTTTGACAGTGGTACATGTAGAGACTCTTATATAATATTCTTATTTAAGAGTACAAAAAAATAATTCAAATATTTTGCATTCAATTGAGCTAAGTCTCTATCCTCATTGCTTTATTCATTAAATGGTAACTCAGTTTTAATGACATTGATAAAATGAGATGGTGCAGAATAATCCTCTTGTACTAAAAACTGCATGTGAAAATTGATAGATTACAAGACCGTAGACATGTGTATTTTCTAAAAATCAAATATTATGTTATCAAATAAAGGTGGATGAGTAATAAAGTAATCTTTTGCGGTGTTCCTATTTTTGAAATGTGTCATGGATCATTTTCCTCTAGTTTTTAAAAACACTATTTTTGAGTACCACTCTCATACCAATAAAAGTTCAATAATAATGTTAAGCCTAATAGAATTTGTCCCTATGCACACCAAAAGAGGGGGGGGGGGGGGGTGAATTGGTCAATTTAAAACTAATTGCTTGATTTAAAAATAAAGACAATATTTTTTTGATTTTTTAGTACTTGAAAAATAAGTAACAATATCAATTAATATGGAAGCGAACAAATTTACTAAAACATCTAAGCAACAATGATGATATTCTAATATTATAATCAGTAGAACAAAGCATTGATCATGATTTTTATTAAGCAATTCTTATGAAATTAAAATGTAAAAAGTAAAAGTACGATAATAAAAAATAAGAATAAACACATTAGAGATTTATAATGGTTCAGTCAAATAATGACCTACATCCACTCCTCAGAGTCCTCCTCTTCAAGTATTGCACTATCACTATAGTGTCTCTTATTTTGCTCCCGCAGCAAGGCTGAAAAGCACTTGCTCAAATCACTTCCACCAAACCTGGTGTAGTGAAGAGTAAAAAGCTTTATCATCCTCCTGGTGACAGTAGTGGACCTTCAATTATTTTTATCCCTCTTAGAGAAGGCAGAGAACCTTAAACTTATTTTTCCCCCCACCTAGAGAAGACAGAGAGCCCAAACTCCTTGTTATATCTCTTAGAGAAGATAGATAACCCATACTTCTTTTCTCACCCTCCTGGTGATGGCAGAGTACCACATCCTTGAGCTGAAGAATTTCTCTCCAAAGCCACCCAAGAAACCTAGACAGACACTTGGAGGAACAAGGTAAGACACTTGCTTGAAGCAATCATGTGAACCCCTCACACCACTTCTCCCTCACACACAAGCTCTCCCTCTTCTTCTCAAAGCTCTCCTAGATCTTCTTCTCAAAGCTCCCTCTCAAGAACACTCAACAGCCAAAGACCTTAAAATAAGTCACTTGAGAGAGATTAAATACAAGGCCTCATAAAAAGCCTTAAATTCAATTCTAGTGTCTCTGATCGTATAGTACAACCATGGATCATCTAGTATGATTAGTGCAAGGTACTTATGCTAGTACTATACGAAGAGTTAGAGGTTGTATGATTAGTTCAAAGAATTGAGCTAATCATCCAAGATGATTTATAGCATCATCCAATACGATTAGTTCAAACGACTTAGATTATCGTCCCGTATGATACGTGATGATAAATTATCATCCAATATAAGAATCGGTTCATATAGTACGATTGGTCAAATCATCATATTGGTCAAATCGTCCTTTACATTCAAACTGGATCAATTAATTTATAATTATCCCCTAATCACATGATTAATTTAGGCAAGTTTTAATTACATCGTATAATACAATACCAATTATATATTATGATTAGTACATAATTTAAATTTTAGAATATTGACTAAATTTTGATTGGCGGCAATGATCTTGATTTTAATTGATCGTCTTGTATGATATGCATCATACAATATGATTAGTTCATCTTGCATTAATTATCATAATTAGCTGTTTTAATCATCTTTTGATTACCTAGTCATATAGTACGACATGTATCATACAGTACGATTTATTGAAAAAATCAAGTTATGATATTATCACTAACTCACTCCCTTAAGTATGTATGTGCATGGTTACCAAGCTTAGTATCCACTAGATACATGATTTGATTTAAGAAAAGTAAAAAATACATAAGAATTGAAAATATAGGTATTTCACGACATACTTAATCCTAGTATACCCAATCTTGAGCTGATCAAACTTGTAAATGTATGGTGGACCTGAAATGTTAGTGCACATGAAAAAATAGATATGCAATAATAATAATTAACATAAGATAGCATTGTAAGAAATCCAATAATATTTATTATCATCAAAATCACAGGACTTGGCTCCAATTTTGCAACAATTTGATTACACAGAGGAGTTGAAGAGCATGTTATATGTATATGCCATGATCAACATAGGTGTAATTGATATAGAGTTGGATGTAATAATTGACTTAATTGTAAGGCGAAGTAACCACAACCAACATAATTGTTTTCGTGCATTGATTAATTGTAATTTTTAAAATATTGTTGTTGAATGGATATGCAATGATGTAGTGAGTGTTATTTTCATTATATATATTAGATTCTATTTTAGGTTAATTTATTGCATTTTATATTTCATGATTACTCTATGTAATGTCAATTCTATTCGAACCTATTCAAATTATATTCGTTTATTATTTGACTCATGTTATGGTTGAGTTTTTTGTGATGACTTTATGAATTAATTGTGTCATATCAAATATTGTATGGATATCATTCAAACATGCTTTTCATCCCTACTATAAATGTTTATAACTTTGTTAATTCATATATATTTTTGACCATGTTCAAGCTTTGATTAATTTTTTTAATAAGAACTAATATTTAATTAGGGTTGAAAGAATATTTGATAATGGATAAATTTTTTTCGCATATAGTCTCAATATTGATTGAATTTTATTTGAACATTGTTCGAATGTTATTCAAATCAAATTTGATTATAACGACTTAAAGTAATAAGTGGGCCATAGCGAGATTATTTTTATATGAATGAAATTTTTGGATTTATTTTTTAATAAACATAAGGCAATTATATATATATTTTAAAAATGATGAATGATGAATTATAAAAAAAAAATATAACTCATATATGTATCATATATGTAGAGAGCTCATATATGTATCATATATGTAGAGAGAGAAAAAAGCTTCTACTATCACTTAGGTCAACTATTGATTTGCTCATCTCACATTAAAATTATATTATATTTCTAATTTCGTTAGTCATCATCAACTTAACCTAAAGATGCCTTGAAGTTTTTACAATTTATCAATATAAATAATTTCTATAACGCCAATCTTAAAGCAAGCCAAGCATGTAAATCGGCATATCAGAACGGTGTGGTGCGCTCTCGCAGCGGATAATGGGTGTATTGAAACCCTAGCGGAGGCGTAGCAACCCAGCCTTTTGTCTATCCCGCATATATGACTAGGAAGTAATGAACTGAGGCACCGCCTTCTACCCCGCACCTTATTTTCGCCGATGCTGTTCTCTCTCGTCTCTTGTCGGCTTGTCGCATCCTCCGATAAGGTTTGATATTTCGTGTTCCCGAACTCCATCTGGTTCTTCCAGCTTTCTTTGTTCCTGCAAAGATTTCATCATATTTTTGTTCGTCTAAGTTATTGGATTCTAATTCTAGTCCATGTAGATCTCTGTATGTTTACCGTTTCATGATTCTGAATTACGGTTTTAGGATTTTGGATGTGTTTTTTGGTAATGTACTTTGATTGACTGATTTCCAGGCTATGGTGTTTTTTTTCTCTATGATCTGGCTTCTTTATGACTTCAGTTTTTATTAGAAAATCTTCTTTCCTGTCAACCTCTCTCGTTTCTTTATGACTTCAGTTTTTATTAGTTCTTCAAGCTAATCTGTCAACCTGTACACATGGTATAAAAGAAACAAAAATATAATATTGATAAGTTAATGTATTTTCTCTTGTATTTTCTTTATTTTTTTCACTTTTATCTTGACATATAATATTTTTTCAATGATTATTAAATACCTTCTCTCTCTGTTTTTGCGTTTTCAGAGCTGACTCCTTTCAGTACCTTAAAATTTATTTTATTTCATTTTTCAAAGTTGATAAGAGAAGTTTTACCAAATGAATTCTATTATGCTTTTGAACTCCAAATGTTGGACATATAGTTTAGAGGAATACCGATATATTGACATATGTATAGAATTTAAATCAAAATCACAAATTTTCTACCTCTATTCCATTAAATTTCAAATATATATTATGAAATAATTCTCATAAGGTTGAAATTTATAGCCAACAGCAACAACACAGCAACATCAACCTTTGTCCCACTACATTGGGTCGGCTACATGAATATTTCTTCTCCATTGTATAATGCTAAAAGTCTAATTCTCATTTAAATTTAATAAAAAAAATATCATTTCTAATATTTTCAAACCAAATATTTTTAGGTCTACCTTTACCTTTCTCAATATAGGTCAAATCTAATACATCTACTCTCATAATCTGGTCATCAGATGGTCGACGTTTTAGGTGTCCAAACCATATAAGGCGACTCTCTAATCATGTATGCCACTCGAGCTACTTCAACCTTTATACATAAAAACTTGTTTTGCATTCTGTTTCCATGATTGAAGCCACTCATCCACCTAAGCGACCTCATCTCTGCAACAGTTAACTTATTCTATGCTTCTCTTTTAATGGACAACATTCAATGCCATGAAGCATTGTAGGTCTCACCGCTATCTTATAGAATTTTTTCTTAAGTTTAAGAGGGACTATTCTGTCACACAATAGGTCTAATACATTCATCCACTTTAATCATCCAACTTGAATTCTACTAATAATATCCTCATTTATTTCACTATCATTTTGAAATTTATAGCGAAATGAGGAAAATTACTATTTTGTCTTTCTCTTAATGCTATTGGTGGTAACAAGAATAAAATAATATTTTCTTAGCATTTGATTGAAATTTTTATTAAGAGTGGGTTCAATTCATTTTATTTCAAAGTTGACTGTGATGTGGAATCAAATTGGATTAACCATAAAAGAGATCAATTGAAACCAATTCAATAATAAGAAGTAAAACTAAATTGAAACTGTTTGGTTCAATTTAATCTAGACTTTTAGATTCAAGTTAAATACCCCTAAATAATAGTTTTGATCGGTTAGAAAGTTGATTTTTTTTTTCTAGATCGGTTCAATTTCATATATTGGCGATATTCAACAATAACAACATCAACCCTTTGTCCCACTACGTGGGGTCGGCTGTAAGCCAAAATCGTTGACCCAAAGAAATTTATATGTTATAAATTTCAATAGTATTTTTTTCTAAAACTTATGGACTCTTGGTGCGAATTAAAAGCTTCAAAGATTGCAAATTTTGTAAGAATGCATGAAGGATACATTACAAACTATTAAGCCAAAATCGTTGACCCAAAGAACAATTAACCAAAATTTTAATCTAAATAAAAAGATATCAAAGAAATTGCCTCTTTGATGGGGCAACTTCCAAAATTGTCTTTTTGATGAGGATTTATGATCTCTTTAAAAGAAATTAAATTCATTTATAAATTTATATTTATTGATGCTACTCTCTTTTAAAGCAAGAGAAAATGATCTTTTGAAAACTATGCCATTTGTTACCTCAACTTACTAATAATGGAATGATAGTACTTGAATTGCTATATATATATATATATATATATATATATATATATATATATATATATATATATATATATATAGGATTGTTTTTATATAGTTTAGTGTTTTAAGATGCTTATTTTGTGAAGATGGTAATATATAAATGTTAACCTTGTAAAATTATTATTAAAGTAATATGCAATAAGAGCGATAGGATGACTAAATTTAATGTTTTTTTTTAAATTGTAATAATGTTGATTATATTTCATGAATTTGAGTGTCGTGTGGTGAAAGAGTGCTCATTAATGAGCACAATAGAAATGGAATTTTCAAATATGATAAGACATGAGAATATTTGCTTTAATATATGAGATGTTGATAAGTTTATTAGTGTAGAAATGCCAGGTGGGGGGCCCTCATCTATAAGCTCAAGCTTTTAAGTTGAAAATGAGTTTGGTTATTAATCTTTCCTAGTAAATGACATTAGAGTCTATGATTTAGATTGAATTTAGTGGTTTGTCCAATTTATAGCTTTCATTGGTCTTGATTACTTTTTCTATGATTGAGCAAGATTCAAGAGTTAGATAGCTCCCCATGGGTGAGTAGACTTGTGGTGCATAGTACTTGATGTTAGAAACTTTCGTCTTGGACGAATGATAGATTATGCAGAGAGCTCACGTGAGTAGATTATTGCGCAAGAGTATTTGATTTAGAGTAGGGGTGTCAAAACGGGTTTATGGGCTGGATTCGTGTTCGACCTGAAATTAACCCAACTCGAATTCGGTCAATCCAAACCAACCCGTTAGCAGCGGGTTAAACGGGTCATTTTTCTGGTTAAAAGCGGATTCACTGGTCTTCCTAAACTTAACCCATTAATTAAATGGTAAAAAAATTCAACCCGAACTCGATCCGTTTATCAAACAGGTCATCTTGAACCTAGATTTTTTTTTGGGTCGGGTTCAGATCGGATCATTTATTAACATCCCTAATTTTGTAGTTGTTTTATTTGAGGTAAAATGGGTATAAAGTATTCCAAATATAGAGAGAATAGTGATATTTTGTTTGTACTAAAATAAATGTAGTATAAATTTTTGGTATATTTAGAATGCACTATATTGTATAAATTTAGTATATTTGGAATTCATCTGATTGGTCGATTTTCACATAAACCATAAATTAATTACCATTGCTATCACCCGCCACCGACCATCCCCTACCAATGGTCGCCACCACCACCTACCTTCGGCCTCCATGGTCGATCGCCACAACCACCTGCCTTTGGCTGCCACTGCGAACACCTTTAGCCTTTACCGCCACCTACCTTTGCCCGCAATAGCCACCCGCCACCGTCACCACCGATCGCCACCCTCCACCCTCACTACTACCGCCACTATCACCAGTCCATTGCCACCGATCTTCGGTCGCTGCTCGTACTGCCACCACGTCCATCGTTGTCGCTGGCGACCACCAGCCACCGTCGGCCACCAACCATCAACCACTATTTTATTTGAATTTTATATCATATTTATTTTACTTCAAGTAAAAAAAAAAGTAATCACATACCTTTATTTTACACTCATCCTAATAAACCCAAAGCATTTCAAATACAATGTATGCCTTTTACACTGCTTTCTTTTTCTGCCCACCAAATTGCCACATGGCCTCAGATTAGATGAAAAATATGCATGTGTAAAAATATGATGTAGCTGGCTCTCACTTATAATCTTAAAATTCTTGGTTGACAACTTGCTTGACTATTGTTTTATTATGCCTAGTTGTGGCACCTTTTGTTTCACACTCTTTAACAAACGAGATATGTGACAAAATTACTAAGAAAAAAAGTGATTACATTAGAGGGATGGATGGATTACATTAGAGGTTGGTTTAGTCATGTTTATCTTGAATGAAAAATGCAATCATAAGATACGTAAATAAAATTAACATTGAGGATTATGAAGAAAAAAATAGATAGATCAAAGATAATATGAGTATGTATTGTTCAAAAATGATTTATGCTAAATGGGTTTAACATCTCTTGTAACATTTTATTATAAATAAATGAAGAGGGAAGATTCATAAAGTTGACACGTGGGGCAAGATCATGATGATGCGTCATAAAATTGGATTAAATTATCTAAAAAATTTAATTAGCTAACTGAATAAATTATATCTATACACTAATTGTTCTCCTAGTTGAAGACTAAATGCTTACTATTTCCAATGCCTCTTCTTTCGGCTTCAAGAGATGCCTTTTTGAACATCTTGATGGCCTTGCTCTGGAGGCGTATAGAAACATCATCAATTCAGGGAGTTATCATGTCCAGTGCTGCCTCTTATGTGCTCCGGATTTCATGCTCTCGTACATTCACTTGTACTTTTCATTGGTGAATCTTCCTTTTAATTTTCTTATATGCAATAAATCATTTATGTGGATACTGCAAACAATGTCTTAAGCTTAAAATTCAAAGCTTCACCCTATAGCTTGGAATGGAATTTTCCTCTCTTTGATCACTTGTTGGCAATTTGCTGTAAATAGTGAATAATCATACTGATGGGCATATTTTATTTGATTGAGTTTGTTTAAGCATAATAAAATATTAGAATTAATTTGTTCAATCATTTCTCTTACTTCAAGATAAATAATTTCAATTGAAATGAAATAAATGAAGTAAAATCTATTTCATTCCAAAGCTTAAATTTCTAATACGAGATTTTGATGCATCCTTCTAAATGATTTGCCTTTTTTCCAAAAAGCACCTTTATAATTTAAGGTATTTGGGATGACTAAAGGTTTTGCAAATTGTAATGCTGTTGTGGGGAAAGTAAAATTTTTAAAATTACTATAAAAAGTAGCTTTCTATACAAAAATTTCTTGAAAGCAGTAGCGAAATCGTAACTATGGTTGCGGTATGAAAAAAGCAAAGCAACAAGGAAGGTCTCTCAAATAGACCCTTGAATAGATAGATAAAAGAATATGATAATCACATTATATATGTAGGAAAAAAACTATTATGCGTGCGCTTAATTAATTTCTCAGCTCAAACTTTGTAATTTGTGGGGTTTTGATCAATAAGTACAAAGTCGGACATGTTGGATTAAATTTTAGATGCTTAACAACTTCTTAAGTTTTTATATATAAGATAAAAAAAGATGGCTTTTGCTAATTTATGCCACTATTCTATGGAAATCTTGATGATTTTATGGGTTATTTGGTTTGTTGAAATGAAATTTAAAGTAAAAGAAATGTAGGGGTTTTGAAAATTTTATTGTTTTGTGGGATGAAAAAAAGGAATGCAAAGTTATTTGTTGATTTATGTTGAATTCACCCTTTAGTTCTTTTTCAAAATTTTAAAGTTTGATCGATTTGGTTGAATTCAAAAACATCATGCATGTAAAGCTTCAACCCTTGCTCGTGGTCACCGAGCGCCACCACCTGTTGCCCGCCAGTTGTTGCCTGTTTTTTGCTTACTGTTGCCACTCATTCGTTGCGACTACCTATTGCAATTCGGGACCCCAATTTTGTGTTTTGATGTCTGCAAATATTATTGGATGTTTATTTAGTTTCTTCTGCTCTGTACATTGCATATTTTTTTCTTGTGCACTGCTAATCTTTTTAGGCACAACAAAGTAAGACTAATGATTTAAGGCTCAAGACTGTGCTATGTTAGTGTGTGAGTCAATTTATGTTTCAAAGAGTCTGCAATTTTTATTTTTTTTAAGTCTATATTTGTAATAGATGCATGTTGGCTTAGCAACCATATGTACAAACATAAGAGAGTGTAATTAAATATTTTAATTAATTTATAATTACACTGATCGTACAGTACGATCAAGATCGTCCAGTATGATATTCAGGAAATTAAAACTCCAATCAACAATATTTATCATCATAAAAGAGGAGATTGTTGTAATTCAGGAGCCCGACTTTTTTCAATCAGAGGCTATTGAATTGAAAATATGGGTTTTTTAAAATCCCTCTTTATAAAGTCTTTTCTAATTTGAGAGTAGGGCCTTTTGATAGTGAAGGGTTATGTTTCTTCTGTGAGAGCTCTTTGAGAGAGAGCATTGAACAAGAGAGAGAGGGTGAGAGTGTGGAGAGGAGAAAAGCCTTGAGGGATTCAAGGGAGTGTGAGAGGGATTTTTATACAGTTGCCCCGGCTGACTTGCACTTGAGGTCCTCCGGTTGTGTTATGTCTCTTGAGAGGAGTTCTGTGAAGGAAAGCCTTTAGTGCCAAAGGCTTGCTAGCCGAGGAGGCTAGTGGAGGTGAAAGGAGGACTCATTGACTCGACTTGACCGAGGAGGTGGAAGGAGGACCCGGCAAATCCACCATACCGAGAAGGTGCAAGGAGGACACGACGGCTCTTCCTTTCAGATGTGCAAGGAGGACACGACGACTCCTTTCTTTCAGGTGAAAGGTGAAATGAGGTATTCTTCAAATGTGAAGAGATTATAAAAGTACATTCTCCGCCTGTGAAATGGGAGAAGGGTTTATCTGCCTAGCTGTGGGCTAAAGGAGAGCCACTTTATTAGTGCAATTCCCAAAGAGAGGATCTTCGGGGGTGAACTTAGGTCAAGTTGATCGAACCACTATAAAAATTTGTTTGCTTCTCTTTACTTTTCTCATTTACTTTTAGTACTTTTATTTCCTTCCAATTTAATTTTCAGCACTCTAATTTGATTGTGATTGCACTTATGAATGAAGATTATTGTGATTGATTGTGATTCATATTTATTTTTTTTTTTTAAAAATGTTATTAGATTTCTACAAAATCTAAAAATAAAAAAATTTACTTTCTTTGAAGTTGTGCTATTCTATTGTTTTGTTTAATCAAATACTTTCACATAAAATCAGATTTTGGTCCTTATTCAAAAAGATTTTTGAAGAAATTTTGTTAAATCACAATTTCTCCCCCCTCTTGATGTTATACTATCAGAGCACAACTGTGCACTTTCACTGCCAACATCAATAACTAGTACCCACTGTTAGCAATCACCTGCCACTAGTTGATGCCATCACCGTAGACCGCCGCCAATGTTCATTATTGCCTCACCGCTGCCGCCCGTTGTTGCTGGCTTCATCGCCATCTCTATTACAATATCCTTCGTCACTACTTTCCAGTGAGTTTATTTTACTCAAAATCAAAAAAAAAAAAAAAAAAAAAAATCCATTTCTTTTGCACTGAACTAAATAATTCTACAGGATTTTAATGTAATAACTTTACTTTGCACAGTTTTTATATTTGCACGAAATTATATATACTTCTATGATAATTACCATCTATTGTCTGCCCCTTGTCGCCACCTTGGGTAAGGTGAAAGTTCACATTAACAGTGCGGGCAGTGAGCTAAATATTTGTTATCTGCTAATTGTGCTGTGTTGAAGAATGCATACTTTTACCTATTTTCCAAGCTTCTTCTTTCGGCTTCGAGGGATACTTTTGTGAGCATCTTGATGGCCTTGTTCTGGAGGCGTATAGAAAGTTTACAAATCAGGAAATAATCATGTCAAGTGCTCTCTACTTATGTGCTCTGAATTTTGTACTCCCTTACATTCACCGTTGTTTTTCCTTAATTGAAGAACATTTTTAATTTTCTGCTGTCTGTAGACAGTTTTAAACATGAAATTAAATCTCTCCTACTCAGCTTGGCCTTTCCTTTGATTTTTTGTTGCATTCAATTTTCTTTCTATGTTATATATTGGTTTTATCTGATTCATTGCATAATTTTCTTGAAATCTGAAGATATTATATGTTGCCTGCCCAAGTCACCATGGTGAAAGAAATTATCTGATTTTTATGTTTTTAGTGGCAAACACACTTTAGATATGCATTTTTTTTAATCTAAACACGATTATACTGCCACAACAAAGCGAATATGCATGTAGTAATTTCAATGAAATTTAATTTCAAATGAAACGGGTGAAGTCCAAAATTTATTTCTAATGTAAAGCAAGATCATTCTCCTGCCTTCTTTGATCAATATATTTCTTATCCATATATACTTCACTTCAACTTTTATTGTTAATGATATCATTATAGTTTTGTTCTTTAAGTTCATTAATCCCTTTTTGGCTTGTTTTTGTTGTTCATGGGTTAGTGTTTTGACATAGGAGTCAGTATATACTTTGTGTAATTAAACCTCCTGAATTTGATTTTATATCTTTGTAAACTGAATATGGTATGCAGTAATTTCAAAGAAATTTAGCTTCAAATGTCCATTTATCTATTAAGGTTCAATATAATTCTTCAACTTTTGATTTCTTTGGGCGTATATGAATGACACATCGCCCAAGTACTCTCATAGTGCATATGGTTAAATAGTTTAGGAGGTCTTCAATGTTTTAGGCTTCATTATTTGATAGTTTATTGTTATTATTTTTTGTTGTTTTCAAGATATTTGTGTATTAAAAAGTTACATTTGATAATGAAAAGAAAATTTTCCTAAATGAAATATTAGGTTTTTTTTGGGATTTTTTTTTTTGCTTTTTAAAACAACTTTTTATTATAATTTTTTTTAATTAGAAATTTTTATATTAAAAAACTACGTTAAAAAAACAGAAATAAAATTGTCAAAAAAGAAACTTTAGTTAAGGCAGCGATAATCTTATGCAAGAACATACAATTTCTTTGCTGTAAATAGTGCAGCTTCCCTTTTCATATCTCACAACCTCTTCTCCTGTACTGGTATGGTCTGATGAAGGCTTTGGGATTGGGCCTCTTTAATGTTTAATCTGCAAGTTAAGAAGAACCGCAAAGTTTATTTTTTAAATTAAAAAAATAATGCATGAAAATATATTCGGAGATATTTAGGTGATTTTAATTAATTATGTATTTATGGTACAAAATATATGATAAGTCTTCAAAAAATTATTTTGATCGGGGCATGAATCTCGAGGGAAAATCAAGTTGGAGACTTCCAAAATTAAAATAGGGATTATCCAAACATTGATTTCAACAAATTTATAGTCAAACTGAACGTCTCAAAAATATGAACCCAACGACACTAAATTCAACCCAATCTGAGCTCAAATGGGTCTAAATTAAGGGTTCAAAGCGTTGTTGGAATGTTTAAATTACAATTTGGATTACCAAACGGTTTCCAAACGTGACATACTTATAGTTGAATTGAGCGGCTTGATAAGGTGAATCCAACAAGCCCAAGATCGTTGATTTTTTACATCATTAAGACCTTAAAATGTCTAACTAACGGTCCACGATCAAGGGATTCAACATTGGCCATTCATCCAAACCACTCTCCATTTGCTCTTAATTTTCCTCTTATTTACGGGCCATGCAATTCTATGAAATATATAAATAGACCCCTCCAGAGAGATCGGAGATCGATCTTGCCTCGCTCCTCCTTGACCACCACCTGGAGTTCCGTCGGACCACCACTTGAAGCCCTAAGCTCCACCGGAACACTAGTTTAGGCCTTGAGCTTCGCCGGACCATTACTTGAGGCCCTGAGCTCCATCGGGCCACCACTTGAGGCCCTGAGTTCTGCCGGGCCACCACATGAGGCCTTGAGCTCCACCGGACCACCACTTGAGATCGTGTGTTCTGCAGGGCCAACACTTGACGTCTGGACTTATGCCGTGACACCATCTGAGGCTCAAACTTTTGCTGGACCACCTCCTGAGGTCCAAACTTCTGCCGGACCACCACCTGACGCCCATACTTTTGCTGGACCCCCTCTTGAGGTCCAAACTTCTGCCGGACCACCACTTGACGTCCGGAGTTTTGCCGGACCACCACCTGATGCCCAGGGTTCTGCCAGACCATCACTTGAGGCCTAGACTTCTGCTGGGCCACCACTTGATGCATGGATTTTTGCCGGGCCACCACCTGACACCCAAAGTTCTACCGGAGTACCGCCCTACTACTACTGTCTTTCTGATTCCAATCTTTTGTCGACTACAGTCCTTTCGACCTCGTTGCTTACTACGGTCCTTCCGACCTCCATTGCTAGACAACGGTCTTTCTGACCCCTCTCCTACAGACTACGGTCCTTTCGACCTCCGTCGCCTACTACGATCCTTTCGACCTCCATCGTCAGACAACAGTCTTTTTGACCCTTATCTCCTGCCGACTACAGTCCTTCCAACCTCCGTCGCCTACTACGGTCTTTTCGACCTCTATCCTATCAGCTATGGTCATGTCGACCAAACAAATATGCCTATTTTGATTATTGTAACTCCCACAATGTAATGCACTCTATATGATGTACATTTGTGACATAAAGCCAATGTCTTGTCCTAAGGAAGGGTGTCATTTGTAATTGACTACAAATACTAGTGGATTCATTCAAACTGGGTCAGACCTCGTGATTTTTCTCCCTTTTCAGGGGTGTCCTCATAAAAACTCGGATGTTTCTTATGAGCGCTACGCTATCTCTTTTATGTGCTTGTGTGCTGGATCTTCATACAATGCTAAGATGTTAAACTATATCTCTCTACGGCTGTGAATATTCCAGGACACAATATATATATATATATATATATATATATATATATATACTACTATTATAAAGGGGCTTGAATTTCCTTCCATATGAGATCTTGGCCATTCATTTAACTTTTTTTTAAATTATCTTGACCATTCATTATTTATAAATAATTAATAAATTAAAAAAATAATGCTTCTACAAATTAATAAATTATTATAAGCTTCCACTAAAATGGTTCGTATTCCCTATCTCTATTTATTTATATAATTATATAATAAACTTTAGTATTCTGGTTCCTCATTAAGCGCGATCGGCGGAATGTTAAACGGCAAACTTACCCAAATCACAATGGAGATTCGTCCCACTTTATTAACCCTTTGTATACCTAACATTCAAAATAAATGCTGGAAGACATTGCGATTGTTATTTGCTAGAAGACGAACCGTGTCCAGAGACTGAATCGCAAATGTTGGCATCTTGGAAGTTTTATCGACAGATTCAGACACCTATAAAATACCCATAAGATTGACGATTTCATTCAAGGCCTTATTGATTTACGCTCAGGGTGTTCCTTAATCTTTGTAGCATATAGCTCTTCGACCTTGCCGTAAAGATCAATTATAGGTATTTCCCTCTTTTATAGTTAACTTCTATTGATCCTCTGCCGTCACGAACTCCTCTGCCTCCTCCGATGTGCCCGTTGTCCCTGCTAGCTGTAACTCCACGGCTGGTTCAATCAATTCTGCAAAATCCGTTTATGGAAAAGTACCCGCGCGCGCCTTTTAAGATAGGCTTGCAGATCAGTTCTAGCTCTGTTCGTGGTGCTAGCAAGGAGCATTCTACTCTTAATATGGTTCAAAAGAAAGACAAGGAAAAATATGTTTAAGGATAATTATGCTATTTCAGCATTCAGTTGTCCACCATTGAGGAAAAACAGAATTATTGGGAGGATGAAACAAGTGTGTGTTTCACTGCCAGGCACTAACTCCGTTCCAGAATTCCTTAAGATTTTATTAATGAACACATAGCCTATTTTAAGAGTTTTATGCATTTGAACTGCATGAAGAGGTCGTCTCAGAAAGTGAATTAGGGTAAGTATTTTTGCCCTAGAATTTTCCCTTCCTCCTTGATAAGGAATATTCAGTAGTGTATGTATAGCCTTTCCTGTAAAAAAATCATGGAGTTCAGGTAACAAAGGAATTAACAGTATTTTTTTTTATTGAACTAAAAAAAAATAGCAGTAGCAGCAATAAATTATACAGAATAAATACTCAGCTTAAAAAATCAACGACTTAAACACTTACACTATTATCATAATATAAAAGTTATTAATGATACTTCCAACCCTTATTATGTTATATTTACTCATTTTAAAATAATTTATTTTATTCATTCAATTTTTTTTTAATGATGTTTATTCTTATTGATCAATAATACATAAATAATAATGTAATAGTTAATTAACTAATTAATTTAAGTTTTTTATGATGAAAGTTATGAAATAAATATCAATTAATGATGTGCTATTATAAAAATGATTTATAAATATTCTTATATGAAACTCAGTTCATTTTATCTAATCTAATTTGATGATTACAAAAAAAATCATTCAATATCAAATAGTTTAACTTCTCAAATTCTTTGTTTAATAAATATGCTAATGTCTCTTTATTATTAGATAATTATTTATCTAGATGTTAAACATCCTTTAAATATACATAAGCATTTTGACGAATTCCTTCTTTTTGGACTTTTCATCTTGCCCAGGTTCTTTCGTCGGTAGGTTTCAAGATCTAACCTAAGTTTTGTTCATAAGTTTTGAGTTATCTTTCAAGATCTAACCTAATCATACTATGTTCTACAAGTTCATTTATCTTCACGAAGCAAATTTGATTTTCAAAAATATATCAGAAGAGTCTTTGAAGATGGCTTTAAGGTTTTTGTCGGAATTAGGTAAATAATTAATAAAAATTTGAATTTTGCTTTCTTTGTTCTGCTAGAAGCCAAATTTGTATAATATATATAATCTTATATATTTTATAAATAAAATTTTAAGGTCTCTGGGCCAATACTTTCTCACAGCTTTTTAGAAAGTTATGTATTGAAAATTTATTTTTTACAGAAAAAAAAACTCTCCACAATGAATTTACAACAACCTTTACAAAAAGTTGCAATTATCCCAAATAGGCCCTTGGGCTTAGTATGGGGAGGCTGTAGGATCTCTTTGTTTTTCAGATAGTGAAAGGGTCTTCTTGCTTCTTAACGTTCATGATAAGTTCTAATGGAATAAACATTTTTATTTTGCACTTTACTTATAAAATGTAATGACTTCATATTATTTATTCCACATTGCAGGATTGTATATAATCTTGTGGATATCAATAATGTCACTTATAAGGAAAAATAAAAACAGATATTTTTAAAAGAAAATATTTAATCAAATGAAATATTTAATTTTATTAATGATTTCTTATACATAAAATATTAGTAGTTGAGAAAAAGTTGCAGGCGATCATATCAAGGATGACCATTTAAATAGAAAGACATGCAGTAGTTCAAGGATCTCTTTTAGTGCAAGTAGGAATCATCATTAGTTTTGTTGGCCTCCTTTCATTATGCTTCTCATTTAACTTGGATGTCTTAAAATCACAAGACGTGGAAGTCACAACAAAATCAAGATGGAAGGGCATTGATAGGACCAACAACGGGTTAAAGAAAAATTAGGGGGATGCAAATGGGAAGGGGAATCCACTAGCCTCTCCTATTTCCCACCATAGAAAAGAAAAATGATTGGATTCTATTTTTTGATGAGCAAATGGACCTATGAAGATCAGCATTGTGCAAATTTCTTCCTCACCTCAGTTCTTCATAACTTCATAGGCGGAAGGTGGGAGTGCTCCATTATGTAGTTGTTGTATACTTAAATAAAATAAAGCTATAAGATGAGCTAAAGAAATTTATTTATTGTATGTTATATGATTATATACAAATGCATTGTATTATTGTATATGCCACTAAATGTTTCATTATGTACTAATCTCATAATTTGAAATTTTTATGAGATTAGTGTAGCCATCGTATTATCATAGTATCACTATACTATTTTCATTCTAGCAACGTGCACTTTGTGCACGTGCATTTACACTAGTATATTTATATATATATATATATATTTATATATATATATATATATTTATATATATTATATATATATATATATATATATATATATATATATATATATATATAAAATTCAATAGTAAACGTCTAAATTGTTATAGCTGTATTATATTACTATTAAATTTATTGTTGGATTGTATTTTTATTTATTTTGTTTTCATAGTTTGATCTTAATTATTTTTCATATCAATTTTCTCCGTTAAGTTTAACTTTGTCATAAATTAAAAATATAATTCATGCGTGCATGCATCTTATTGTATATCCCAGTTATTGTAACTGCACTTTGAAAAATTTCGTCAATAGTTAAGCTTACAATTAAAATAAAAATAAAACATTTGTCAATTGAAGTTTAGAGTAAACTATTAACCGTTGATGGTATTTGTGCAAATGATCTCTTTATTGATTTTGTTGCAGTGCTCGCCTCTAAATGTAGTTTGTATAAACTATACGTGATCTCAGATAGATACTTCTGATTAATGGCAGAGCTAGATTTATTTTTTTGGAGGCACAAATCATATATTTTAAAAAAATCCTCAATTTTTTTGAGATCGGCAATGGAGGTTTCAATTTTTTTTAATACATCATTAGTAAAAAAAGATAAATTATATAGAAAAACAAAAAAAAAAAACTTATAATTGAGAATATTTGCTCTTCATATTTCAATACAAGTTATCTCTAATTTCTATCTTCAAGTTTTTATATTTTGAAATTGTTGTATAATCATTTAATTATCAATGTTATTAAAGTTATCTTTTGTAACATATATAATAAGGAAATCGTTCATCCTTGAGTTTCCCATATGATTATGTAAATGATATTTTATAATCTTTATAGTTGAGAATGCTCGTTTGATCATTGTAGTAGCGATTGATAAAATTAGAGTACATTTTACAAGCAGGAATATCAAATAATAAATCTCATTCTTTTTAGACTATAAATTTTTGAGCAAGTTCTCAAGTCCTCTCAAATTCATATTAATAATAAAATTATCAAGTTGGTTGTCTAATATAAATAAATTTATATTTGAAAAAATCGATGGATAAAATATAGCCAGATTTATTAATCGTGTCTTATCAAAAGCTGAAAATAAGTCACATGAATTCAAACAAGTCGTACACATAAGTAGCTCTACATTTATTTTATCAAATATGTTGTTGAGCCCTCACTACCAAGAAATCAGGTTTTCGCAGCACAAATTTGGACTTTTCCCAGCGGTTTTACCTGCCACTAATATTTTTGCAGCGGTTTTATAACAGTTAGATGGCCGCCGTGATTACAATGCGTTGCAACGACATTCAATGGAGGTTTCAGGCCGGGAGAAGTGAAGAATGCTGACTATAGTAGTTGTTATAACCTCTATAATGTTCAAGAATTGCAGCAATCATAACCATTATAAGTAAAATCAAAAGAAATGGTTTTTAGGATTGTGGAGGTTTTAATTGCTACAATTCTACAATATTGTGGTAGTTAAAATCGTCACAACCGCCCAGAAAAAAAAAAAAGAGCTAATTATACTTCATACAAGAGCTATTCTTTTTAAGTTACACAAGCGTACAAGTCAAAATAGAACACATAAGTTTATAAATATCCTAATCAACAATAGAGCACACGATTATATATTGCATTCATGATTATATATTACATGTGTGAAAGGTCGCAATATGGATGAATAATGTCAATCTGCTCTCCAATCTAGAGAGAATTTAATTGATACATTGCAGGAAGTGGGAAACACTTCCACCTTTTGGGCAACTTCCCTTCCTCAAGTCTGAAACTTTCTTACATGCCGAAAGTTTTTTTTTTTTGGGAAAATTTGGGCTTCAGCCCGTATATTAAAATTGAACAGTTACAAAAAGAACATTATTCCAAAAAAAAAGGGTAAAAAAAGAAAGAAAACCCAGAATTACATCAAAAGAAAATGGGTCAAAAATTGACCGGACTCAGGTATAACAGAACTAACAAAATAAGCAAAGATGCTTAACAAAACTTGGAGAGATCAGCCAAAACGAAATCAACTCTTCCCTGGTTGCCCGTAGGAAGCAGCAATTGCCTCATGAAGCAGAAGAAACAGCAAAAGAACCGATCTAAGGCATTCCAAAGAGGATACAAAACCCATGGTTGCCAAGTAATACCAACATTAGCCCTTCCAGTAATGAATCCCAAGCCTCACAGCAGGCCATCCAAGGGAAGAGACCAACTGAAGCAACAAATTGTTAGTTCTACTCATCATCGTCCAGTTGTAGGGGAAAGACTCCCCCACCAAAAAATCATACAGGCAACAAAACGAGAAAGACAACAAAATCTCAGTAGTCCGTGAAGCAAAAGGGAAAAAGACTCCTTAAGCCTATCAACATGTTTCCAGCCATCAGTTTTAGCAACAATAGCATGAGAAATCTTTTTAATTGAGGCAGTCATAGAAGTATCAGGAGTCCCGAATCTACTCTCATTACGATCCCTCCAAAGGTGATACACAGAGCAGCAGATAACAAAATAACAAAACTTCCTCTCAAATGCTTTAAGATTTTGTAAACCTTCAAAAAATTCAAACACCTGGAGCAAAGTAGGATGAAGCAAAAAAGTGCGGAGAGAGGGGATGAGAGTAGATATCACCGTGAATGTATAATTACACTGAAAGAAGCAGTGCACATAACTTTCTTCCTCTGTTCGGCAAAAAGGGCATAATGAGGATAATAAAATGGCTTTAAAATAAATTTCCTGGGAATGATAAATACCATGCATTTCCATTGCTAGAACTAGAGGTGTTCTATATTTCCATGCCTTTCCTGGGAATGATAAATACCATGCCTTTTTATTGCCCTCTTTGCCTTCTAAGCTCAAGAGCTTGAAGGTATCTGCAATGACATTTTCACATCAAAGATGTTGGAAACACAAACCCACATTTTATGATCAAATTCCTTTGTAATTTCATCTTTATAGACATGTTGCAAAAGAGTTGTCTTCCCCATACCAAAAATTTATGAGCTCAAAATCCCAGAGAGCACATAAAAGTGATCCAAAACTAAAAAACAATTGAAACCTGAAAGGAAAGAAACATGAGACAAAAGAGATGAGGAACAAATAATAGCAAAATCATACATGACAAATTATGAATAGATAAGTGAAAGCATCACAAGTTCAAACATTACTAGAACCACTATTATTCAAAATGACAAACAAAACAACATCTCAATGACATCCAAAGCGAGACTTATCAAATGCTTCCATTTAATTTCTAATTTTAGGGATTATCCTAAACCCTAAATAATGCAAGTTGAAGAATGAGAAGAAGAGGGAGAATATGAAGAAAAAGAATGAGAAGAAGAAGAGAAGAAGAGGATGAAGGGGAAGAGACTCACAGTGAGGATCGAAGGGCCGGTTAGTCGGGATTCGTGAGAGGAGAATAGTTGCATCGAAGGTTGGATGTTCGCTCTCGATTGTGCGAGCACAGAGAGAAGAGGGGAATTAGGGATTCGACTATCTTAAAGTCACGGGTGGGCTTTGCCGGCAGTTTAAATCAGTGCAAGTTGCACCAGTTAAAACCGCTGCAATTGTATTTTAAATCCGGTGCAAATGACGGGTTTTGGCAGCGGTTTTGAAACCACTGCAAAGAAATGATGCAATAGGGGCTGATTTTTGGTAGTGTCTCGAAGTTGCATATCTATTGTAGTGTAAAATAATTCAACTTGATAATGATGTCTATTTGTAACTACTTCAATTTTTCGCCTTGATCTACCTCGCATTACAAAAATATTATCCATATTTAAAATAACTATATGATTTGCCTCTCAAAATAAATAAACTTCTTTAAGCAAAATGTCTATATCATTTTCTCTCATATTTTGGAATCTTTGTTTAAATATTTTTATCAAAATCATGGCATTTATAATGTCTTGATCATTTCTTTGCACCTGTGATAGCTCATTTCTGATTGCCAATACAGCTCTCATTATATACAAATTGAAAATAAATTCAAAGTATTGTATAAAATTAAAACGGACATATGTTTCACCTATTTTCTCACTACTAGAATCATTAGTATTATTATCTCATGAAGCTCAATGATAGGTCCAAACAAAAGTATTAAATTGATAAGTTATCCATAATGTGAATCCCAACATGTATATGCAGAACGTTGAAGAGCTACTTTCTGATTTGAGCCTTTACCTCTTGATGCTTCACCATTTTGTAGATGTTCAATGATTTTGTTATATTGTTTTTGTTGTAATATTTCCTCTTGTATGAACTTCCAATAATACTTATCAAATAAGAAATTGTATTGAAAAGTAGAGCAATTTGCACATGATTTTTATCCACAATAGTTAGTACTAGTTGAAGTTGATGTGCGAAACAATATATATTTAAAGCCATGCAATTGTCTTTCATGATTAAAGCTTTTAGTCCATTAAACTCCTCGCGCATGTTGCTAGCTCCATCATAACCTTATCCACATAATCGAGACATACTCAATCAATATTTTGCAAAAAGTGATTCGATGGCTTTATTTATAGTTGAAGGTGAAGTCTCCTCAACATGAACAATCTCAATGGAATACTCAATAACACAACCTTTTTTATATGCATATTACAATGCAACTATAATTTGTTCTTTGATTGATATATCATGTGATTCATTCAATAAAATTACAAATAACTTATTGCCTAGTTCATTAATTATGATATTTGAAGTCTCTAAAGCAGTGACATGTGTGATTCTTTTTTAATTTCTGCAACAATCAATTTATTATTTCACGAGGCATTATCCAATAAAACTTTCCATATATATTCATTGCGACATGCTGGAAAACGTAGGAGCTCAATAAATGTTTTGTTGTTCTTGGGATCTTCAGATTTATCATAACCATGAAATGTTAAATTTTGTTTATTTTTTTGAAAACATATGCAATCTATACTGGCAGTTAAACTTGTTTGATAATCTCTACGATTTTGATACGCAGATATTTCGAAAGCAAATCTAATATTAAGGTGTTGATTCATCAAATCTTTACATTTTATGCCAAGCATTATTATGCGTGTTATTAACTTGATCAATATGAACTTGAAATATATTTTTCTTTCTTAAATTCTTAAATTCTTTTGTGTCAAACTATCACCGTTAGTTTGCTCTCCAAACTCAAGTCTATAGAGATAACAATACAAATAGTAATCTGCATCATTCGTAATACTCTCATATGTTGCTAACTGATACAAACAACAAAATTTGTATAATATTTCGGATAAAACTCACGATTTACTTCATTTTTCTAAGAATTTTTAAAAGGTGATGGAAATCTTCGAGTTATGTATAGCTGTTGAATGCAGAGGTTTCATGCTTATAGCATTTCAATATCTTTGCAGATCTATTCTATGCTTTCTAATTCTATTTCATTTGACCAAATTATAATAAGTCAAACTTTTAAATATTAGCTGTAGGTCAAACTGTTCAATAAAAAAAAGATAATGAATGCTTCAGAGCATTCAAACAGGAGATAAAATATTTAGACGTCTTAGATATTAAATGCATAATATTTTATTTTTCATAAACAAAACTTTGATAGTTAAGCCGGCTCAATAAATAGCTCATAAGTTAGCTCAATTTCTCCTTAGATGTATAATATTTTATTTTTAAGAATAATAAATGCAACAAAAAAATTTTAAAATTTCAATGCTAAATCGAAAGCTCTAATGAAAAAAAAAAACATTTTGTGCCCACCTATAAAACCTTTCTGGTTCTATCAATGGTAATACTATACTCTTGATAGTTTTAGATGTCCACTTGCTAGAGAGAGAATGCCCACAAAAATAGGAAGGATTTTGGAGATTCTGACTGTCAACGTTGAAGATGGAAGAGGGTGGTCGGTCATCCACTGATGACCGGAACACCTCATCCTTAATATCTACCGCGCGTACTCTGTTGGATTCAAAAGGTAGATTTTTGTTCAACCGCAGCTTCTCTCGCAATTCCTATTTCATGAACTCTCCTCTGGTAATCAGAGAGGGAGGGTTGGTCTCTAAGCAGAAGGCTTTGCCGGAGACAAGGAAAGGAAAAGAAGTTATTTCTGATTTGAACAGTAAGTCATTTTCACCAAGGTCGGTCTTTGTCCCTAAATCAAATGACATGGAGGCTTCTTCTTCGGGTTGCAAATATAATAATTGTTGAAGAATGGTAATGGTATTGATAATAACATTCTTGATGATGTTAATATTAAAATTCCAGTTTCTTCTTCTGTATTGGATAATTCTAATATGTGGATTAAAAAACCACATATTAAAATAAATTTGAATGGAGTTTTTGATGGAAATAAGGATGAAAATGTTGTCAAGCTTGATATGGAAAATGAAAAAGCCAATTGTTGACCTCGTTTTTCGCTCAAGTGCCATCGAGTGCATTCGATCGATGCGACTAGACCTCGCTGAGCCCAATTCAAACTCGAGTCGATCCGAATTGATGTTAATTAGACTCGACCCTATTCATTCAAGCCCGAGTCGTTTATCTTGACCGATCTGAGCTCGATTTGATCCAAATCCATTTCAATTTGAGTTTAATTTGATTTGATCAACTTGATTGAGCCTAATCCTAATTCTAGATCAAGCCAATTTGAATCAAACCTAGCTCAATTCAAACTAAGACAACTCCAATCAGCTTTTTAGTGAATTCAAATGTGGTGATTGATCAAGAAATGCAATTGACGGCTTTGATTTGATCAAATTTCCAAACCTGTCGCGGTCTGATCTCTCAGTCGCATGAGCCCTCTAATGGGAAATCGATTTGAGCGACTTTAGGTAGAAGCAGACGAGCGCAGTGCCATTTTGGTGTTTCCTTCGAGCGGAGCGGAACGTCAGGAGACGTTGAGAAGGCTTGAGGTAGCCTTCGGCTCCCTCACGGACTGACGCTCTGGCTCTCCCTCCCTTTCTCTCAGTCTTCTCCTGCTCGAAAAGCCCAGATGAAGGGGCTCCCTCTCTCGGGCCCAATTTTTCGCTCAACCCGTCCGACTCCAAGCTCTCGGCTCACACTCTCTCCCTCTCTCGGTCGCCCTCTCTTCCAAGGCCGACGCCTCACTCCCGTCCGAAGCCAGTCCGAAAATCCCAGGAGAAATCCGACCGAGATCCCTCTCCCTTCTCTCTCGGGTTCACGAGCTCCAGACGAAGCCGAGCTCCTCATCTTCTTCCTGTTCTCCTGTGTAGAAGATCCCGACCGACCCCCTCTGTCCTTCGCCGCTGCTGTTCACACGGACGGGACCCGACGCCGCCCTAGCCGACATCGTCGCTGTACTAGCCCGTCTCTCTTGCCCCAACCAACGCTTCTTCATTATTCAATATTAGGGCAGCCTTGCTCTCTCTCGTTCGCAGAAGCTCCGACAAGCCAGGTCCGGCAGCCGCACGACCCTCACGCTCCCTCTCCTGTGCGTGACCCCTTCGGCGAGCCCAAGCCCGACGCCCCCAGCCTACTCTTGCGGAAGCCAAGACCGACAGCCCCGGCGACCTCCCTCGAGTAGCCCGAGACCCTTGCTACCGTCGACGCCGGCCTCACTCCAAGCCGTCAAACTTCGCTGCAGGTAAAGCCTTAAAGCCTCTACTCAATATATCATTTCTGTTAAAATCTTATAATAGATCAGAGATGAAGCTTGCTCCTTACCTTCTCTATGGTGTATTATCGTTTTTCCTTAGAGAAGGTCTAAGCTCTTTATCTTTGGCTTCAGAGAGGCGGTGGTGATAATGATTGTGAAAGGGAATTTACCCATGTACTCCTTGCAATGACTGTGATTTTTCTTTCTGCGCTTTTATGGGAGGGTGCAGATCCTCTCCAATTATTATTATAATTTTGTGATGCAAAATCCCCATCCATGCCTTATAACACACTTCATATGGAATTCTGTGTTGTTAATTCGATTCTAATTTGTGTCTAAATGTCAGCCGAAGATATTAACAATATGGTTCTTATAAAGAATCCCTTATATGGTTCATTTGGTTCTTTGAAATCTGAGATGTTTTAAATCATGACAAATTTTGTTAGCTTTTCTTCTTTTTATTTTGACTAGATGCAGTTAGAAATAAAAGTGAATTGGGTGAGAAAGTTAGTAGTTTACACATGAATAATGCTTTGATACGCCCTTCCATTTTGCAAAGAAATTAATTTGTGTCTGCATGATGGGGCTTTGATCGGCATTTTGAGGATTGACGATATTGGTAGGGAAATGCCAGTTTTCTTTTTAATTTGTCAGTTGGCCACAATCTGCTAGTGGCGTTCATGAAAATATTTGAAATTCCTACAAAATTGCTGGCCCAATTTTGATTTCATCTGTTAAATCTCCATGATATCCTATTGTTGCATACAACCCTTTCTATGTTAATTACCCAACTTTTAATCTTGAAGAAATAGCCTCATTTATGATTCCAATCTCCTGTTTGATCTATGATATTTGAACTTATCATACCTAGATAACTTCATCCTCAAGGATAGTGACATGCTATTCTTTATAAAAAAAAACATGTATGTAAGGCGTTTGAAGTAATTCTCAAATTAGAAGAAGATATATATATATATATATCTTTAGATGATTCGAAATGGAAGAATGATTTTATGTTTCTGCAAACCCCTTATAGAATTGATCTCTATCTTGAGAACTACGTTTGAATGTGTATTTCTGTTTGAATACATGCACTGTGGATTTATTTCGTGAGTTTGTTCTTGACTATTCTTATACTTTCTATCACTTTTTGTTCCAAGGAAATGGTATTTGAGAAAATCATTTGATGCAAAGCTTCTTATTAAATCACGCCATTATATTTTCTATAAGGTTGTTGCTCTTATTTCTAGAACCGATGAGCTTGGAGTTTACAAATTTGGGGAAGTTATCTTGATGATATGTATATAATCTCATATTTCTGTTATGATGGTGGTCAAGTGAGATGCTAAAGCCATATATATTCCTATATTGAGATGAGTTATGTGTTGAATGTGACATTCATCAAGTGATCATGTGATATTTTTGTGTCCTGAAGATTTCCGTGGGTGCATAGTTTACCTTTAAATTTGTTTAAAAAAGGTTGTGATGGTTGCATAGAGGCCCCATGTTTAGTGAATTCTGTGAATTTATGTTGGAAGGATCTGGCCCCTATACTTCATAATACATGATGTAAAAGGTCCTAAATCGCTGTTGGAAATAAATAGTCGTAGTTTTTCGCTGTTTTCATGTGCCGAATTGCTTTGGGAGCGAGTCGTGTGCAGTTTTTTTTTATTGTTTTCATGTGCCGAATTGCTTTGGGAGCGAGTCGTGTGCAGATTTTTATCATTTTCATGTGTCGAATTGTTGTGGGAATGATATACATGCAGTTTTCCATTGTTTTAAGTTTCTGGATTGTTGCAGAATGATATACATGCAGTTTTCCACCGTTTTGAGTTTTCGAATTATTTTAAGAGTGAGTTATGTTTAAGTTTCTCGTTGTTTTATATTAATTTGTTTTATATTGAGGTGCTTTGTGATTGAATTCATGGTTGGAAAGGTTTGTAAATGGTTTTATGCTACAGTTTTGTAAGCGATCTTCAAACAAGGGATATTTCAAATTTGTTTTACATTTGATTTCATGTTGAAAGATTTTGTTAGTAATTTCATGTCGAGGAGCTTTTACATGAGTTTTTGTGAATCGTCTTATGTTTGGATTTTTGTTGTTTTGTTTTGTTTTGCGAGGACTTTCTGAAGGAGGGCTTTATAATGTCTATCCCTTTGGGAAATTTTCACAAGTTTACCCCACTCCAAATTAAAAGAGGCACTTGATTATTGAGTTATTTTTGTAGAGTTTTGTGTAAAATGGAGCTTTCTTAATAGATAATTTATATGGGGTTGTATGTGGCACTTAGTTTAGAGTTTCTTACGAGTCATGTTGGGATTAATTAGACTTGTGTAGTGTGGTCTTTTAGTGTCTTTTGGAGACAAATAATGTTTTCTCATTTGGGTTAGATTCCCTTAGTGTGTCTTTCTATAAGGGGGATCTTGGAGTTTGAGATATTAGGGAGCTTTGTGTCTGAAATTTCTAGTGTCTTTTTTTGGGAATGAGATAATCCTCACTTGTTTGAGTTAGATTCCTTCAGCGTTAGCTTCTAAAAAAAGAGGTATAGAACTTTAGGTAAGTTTAAAACAGAGAGAGTCTACCTTTAGGTTTAGTTTTAGAAGTCTGCTTCCCTTAGTTGATATAAGATTTGTTCAGAATGTGTTGTCGGTAGATGTCTTAATTGTAGCAGGTGTCTCATTTGGACTGTGGGAACATTAAAGGGCATTGTAAATGTTGCTTTAGGACACACTTGACTTCACAGAAGTGTGCCCAATAACTACAATGCCTACATTCCTTTTATTTCTAATTTTTATTCTTCTTCTTTCTACTATTCTTGCTACTTATTATAATAATTATGTTCGTAGATCCCTAAGCTTATTAGTACACGTACGAATGTTCTAAGGGTTAGAAAACAAAACTCCTTTTGATCCTACAACTTTAGTGACACATAAGGACAAAAATTAAGGACCGGGTCTTAGATAACATAGACTTAGGATGCATGCTCCCTATAGGATAGAGACATCAAAATATAAACTTAGTGACACGTTTTCCTAGATTTTGATTTTCTTAATCTATTAATAATCAACCAACTGATTCTAATCTAATTCTTTAAAATCTATTAAAACATTTAATTCTTAATCAATTTATTATTAACATTTATGATTATTAAACTTCTAATTCTAAAACATAAACTTAAACCAATTCTAAATAATATAATAATTAATCCTTAACCAATCTAAAATCTAAAAGATGTAGATCTTATTAGGAATTTAATTACAAACTAAACTCATTAGGATAAGAGATTTATAAAGATCAAACATAGAGTAATCTTTTAAAAGTAACCAACAAATCCCTTAATACATAACAACCGCTCTAAAAGTGAAGTTTATTGGATGGACTACTCCGGGCTGCGGGGCTAAGTGTCCTAAGGAGGCTGGTTCCTCGAGCCTGGTGGCACAACGCCACGAATGAATCTAATGGGGTGTCAAAACTTAAAATTAATTTTTCCTAATTGGCTTAATGCAAACTTGATTAATAAAATGTTTAACACACCCTTTTCTTTTCTTTTTAATAACAAACTAAAATAATAATTCAACAAAGTTAATTATCACTGGGTAACCCAGGCCTACGAGGCTATTAAGTTAGCCCCAAGGAGGGTGAAATAAACCTCACGGCCTCGGTGCGAAACAAAGGTGATAATCAATCAAACACTAAAAATAAAAATTCTAAAATTAATCCTAAAATATTAATATTTGAACTTCAATCAAAACTTCCTTTTGGCCTTTAACAAATTGAATGCAAATAATTTCAACTAAATTACCCTACATAGGATCTATCAAAAACTGCACAGCCTACACACACATTAGACCAGTTTGATTAGGACACTACTTCTAGTCCTAGGTTGGGCTTACATTTTCTTTTGCTATTCAATATTTACTACCTATACATGTTCTATAAATGCAATTCTTACATTTTCTGTCAGTTATATTTTCTTACTTGCATTTCTTTTCTGAACGGCATCTACGCTTATATATATGTTTTTCTTTTGTCTTACTTTGCGAGGTACATCCGGTGTTGCATTGTCAATGATCAAGCGGCGTCAATTGCTTATAAGCTTTTAAGTGGCAGCGCCACAGCAGGTACATTAGGTCTTGCACGATCAGGGATCAATGAACCATTTACTTGCTTGGAGCTATTAAGTGGCTGCGCCACGGTCAGGTATGACTTCTGCAACTTAAACTCTTAATTACATATCGGAATTGCTACACTCCACACACTGCTTGTTTATAGGTATTCTAGCATGTTTAGGTAGCCAGCCTTAGGTTAGTTCACTGACGAAGCTTTGGCCCTATAGGTCAAAGCTTTCCCCCCTTCTGTGAGCCCTAGAGACCATTAGGGTCGTTTAGGCCTGTAGAGTAGGCCACCTATTATGCCGGTTGGCATCGTTGTTTTCCCACACGAAGTGGGCATCGTTGTTTTTCTGCTAGGATTTTGGCCTTTTCCGGTTTTGGGTGAGATACCCCCCCTTTTTTTTTCTGTGAGCCTTAGAGACCATTAGGGTCATTTAGGCCTGTCGAGTAGGCCACCTATTTATGCCATTGGGCATCGCTGTTTTCCCACACGAAGTGGGCATGACTATGATGATTTTCTGTGCGGGTATCTTGCCTGAAGGATACCCTTAGGGTGTGTTTATTTATTTTTTCTGTACTCTGGATGTCATGCATACGTTCTTATACACTTTTCTTTATAATGCACTTCACTTACATGCATTGCATTAGTGGATCTAAGGACATCTCTTAATTGTGCATCTTTTTCATGCATCATACAACGCTAGGTATACTCCTTTGCATATTACAGAGTTTCAAATCCTTGCTTCTTTAGGATAGAGCCTTCCCATCTTGCATACATATAGGACGGTTGGTTGTGCTTAGGATTTTAGCTGGCTTCCTTTTTCAGGCAAGGGATGAGTCCAGATTGCATTAGCTAGGTCGTAGATGCTAGTGTCGTGTGTACGACACTACATCTTTTATAGACTTAGGGTCTAAAGGTGGAGGGTACAAGTGTACTTCTATACACCTTATTGGTGGGTAAGTTCTCCATTCTTTCGGAGACTATAAATCCTACCTATCCGCGTCACACAGATGACGCCACTTCCTTCTTTCTCTCGTGCTTGTTTGAAGTGCTTTGCCTCTTTTCTTTTTTCTCTAGTTTCCTCTTTCTCGGACCGGCTGGATGTCGATTGAACCTTGTATGATTGATCGAGCCAAGTTGGGACATTCCCCTTTGATTAGGAAAGCCTAGAAATCCCTTGCATTAAACCCACCTTAGAGGAGATAATCTAACGTCCTTAATCGAGAGTTTTCTTAGATCGAGGTCTAAGATGTAATTAACTACGGGGGCTTGCGCCCGTAGGAAACCGATCCCCACAATCAAATAAACCCCATTCGAGCTGATGTATCGAATGGGGGAAATCTCGTGAATTTAGGGTTATAGATATTATTATCCATCGAGGTGTGTAGGTGAAAGCCGCTATCCTCCATGGCTAATCGTATCTATAACTCCATCTGCTCTTCCATCGGCCTGCTTGTGCCGGATGTAAAGGTCTACGACCATTTTGTCCTTCGGGATAGTGTGATCGTACCCTTTGCATTCGAACCACACGAGCGGAATCCTTTCGGAGACCCACACCAATGTTCAAGTTTTGAGAAATTCATTGGTGGTGAAAATTCTATGCAAAAATTTACCTTTTTGAAACAGTTCTCTTAAATTAAGGAGGCAATGGATTAAATTTGGAGGGCTTCATATAACCTCGCTTGGATTAGATTGGCTTTTGTGTTCGTTTCAGTCTTATGAAGCAATGGAGGAAGTTCTTAATGGAGGGTCCTTGGTATGTTGGGGCTTCGTCATTGGTTAGATAGATGGTCACCTAACTTCTCTCCTATCTCCATGGATGGGATTTTTTCTCCCATTTGGGTTCGTTTACCTCATTTGCCTCTTCATTGCTAGGATGAAACCAATATTACTAGAATATCTTCTAGAATTGGGACTCCTTTATTATTAAACGACAACATGTTTAGATGGAGAAGAAGGGAATTCGCTAGAGCTTGCATTCGGATTAAATTGAATTCTAAGCTCCCTTGTGGTACTTGGGTTGAAGGTCTAAATGGAAGATTTTTTTTAAAATTTGAATATGAAAATCTTTCGTCTCTTTGCTTCAATTGGGAAAGAATTGGATATAAAGATTCTGTATGTCCAAATGTCTTTCATTCTCCAAATCTGGTTGATAAAGAAGTCCCTAAAAGTTCATTTCAAGTTGATGATAATTCTTATGGGCCATGGATGCATGTGAAGTTCAAGAACAAAAAAAGGCAAAAAATTTTATTGAATAAAAAGCAATCTGATTTTCTCACTAAGGGTAATCCTGTTTCGGGTAGGATTCCTGTTGTTGATAAGGAAAATTCCGTTGTTGATGTATATGATAAAATCATAATAGATCTTGAAATTTCCAATAAACATAGCATGTTATCTCTTGAAGAAAAAGATAATATGGTTGCTGATTTATCTTATGTTACCAATGTTGAAGTTGTTGACAAAGTAGAATTTGATGAAAGTTTAATTGAGATTGCTGATAGTCAGAATGTTCAAATTGTGGGTAAAGATCCAAATGATTGGTCTTCAATAGTTAATAGCCGGGCTGATGCTGATGGCTTGATTGCTGATCAAGCTATCCTATTTCCTGAATCTATTCATAATTCAAAAATTGAATTCAAATCTGCTCGAATTATGGAAGGAGAAGAGGAAGGCGTTATTGATGAGTCAGAATCTGTTGTTGAACCGAAAGAAATTCAAAATTCAAAAATTGAATTCAAAGATGCCCAAATTCTGGAAGGAGAAGAGGATGTTGTTATTGCTGAACCAGAATATGTTGCTGAACTGAAAGTAGTTTCTCATTCAACTAATACCGTTAAATATGGTGGAATGGAAGCTATATCAGAATTTGTTGCAACTTCTAAGGTTAATTTGAATTTTAAAAAGGCTGTATATTAGTGAAAGGGAAAACGACAACTATTAAGAAGGATTATTCTTCCGGGTCTAAACATAAACTTTTCAAAGAACTACAAGCATTGGGACCGGTGGAAGATTTTCCTAGAAGAAGGATGGCAGATCTCAGTTCAAAGAAATTTATGAGGGGTTCTTCCCCTTTAGCTCGTTGATGCTTTCTTGTTCTTACATTGGAAACAACAGCATGGAATTTCTTAGAAGATATTTGATGATGGAACTCCTGATCAAAGAGTATCTCAGATTACTAGCTTTGGATTATGGTCTCGGTTTTTGGAAGTGGCATCAGAGAAATCTATTGGAAGTTTTCCTTAGGGTTTCTCAGATGTTGGTGAATACTTGTAATTACTCTCTAGATTTCTTATTTAGTTTCTTTTGCTTTCTTTTAGCACTATATTTGTTTTCTAAAATTATTCTAATTGACTATGGGATCGATATTAGGTCTTATTTTTTAACCGGTTGGGAACTCTGAGATGCTAACCAACCTTACAGGTTGTCTTATATTTGGTATTCCCTCCACCCCAAGGGTTTTAAAATGGGAAATAGTGGGTCTCATTTCAATTATGATAAATTTAGTTTAACAAATATGGTTGCAATAAGATTTCTTTTCTTGTTGGATCAAGGAACCCTTAGTTTTTATTTTGGTTCTAGTTTGTATTAGGGTGTTCTTTTTTTTTTTGGGTGTTCTTTCTTTCTTATTAATGCAAAATTGCATTTCTTCAAAAAAAAAAAAAAAAAAAACTTTTATTCATCAAACTATACATGATTAAATCTTCGTAATTTATTTCTTATTAGTGTCCATAAAAAATCACGATCTTAAGGCTGATATGGTCCATTTTGTAAATAATATATTTGCACAATATTCCTCTCATTTGAATGATAATCATAATTTTTTTCCTTTATGGTAGATCTGAAAGAATTTCATCAAAACTAACTTCTATACAGCTTTATCTGGATTTCTGCATTCTTATCATGGCAGATAGTCTCATATGGCTGCTTCATTTTTTTCTTTTAAAATATATTTTCGTCTCTGACATAAAATAAAATTTTATTTGATAAATTTAATACTAAAATATCTGATTTCACCACATCTATATAAGATGTTAAAAAATAAAAACAAACATGAATCAAACATTGCAATCCTTGCAGCATGATTCACTAGTCCAATATATTTGTACGATTATATCACTTTTACAAACTTTCTTAAAAAAAAAATAATCATAATTAAATAAAATATACATATTATGTTTCGTTAATCATAATTAAATCATCCTTCATTTTATTTACATAACTAAAGGAACTTATTGGCCTAGTATGACTGGCTCAGGTAGTTTAAAGCATGTATAGATTTTGCTTGGTAGATCTTGAAATCCGTATGATGAGGCAAAAATAATTGTTAATAAGCCTGAAACAAATTAAATTAAAGCATGTGTTTAAACTTTTGAAAGAAATGACGAATGATGATTTTGGCAAAGAACAGATAGTTTATTTTACAGTAACCCCTCAGACCCACAAAATTATATCTATTTATGGGCTTCTTCCCCAGGGCAACGCATTCATTTGGGTTTTCTATTATATATAATAGAAAAAGAAAGACCAGGTCATTGAGAACTTTTGTATGATAGATGGCTCATAATTTTTTTTTTATAATTTGATGATATATTTTATAAAAAATTTAAATACGCTTTAAAATCTATTTGATTTTTTACTTGGGATGATTAATTTTTAAAATATTTAATAATGTATAAAAAATCTTCAATATGAGTCTAAATTCAAGTACAACCACAGGTGAAAGCTTAGGGAATCCACCAATCTGTGTGGATTCAAGGACAATGGCTGAATGAGGAAATTATTTGCTTTCAGAAAAAGAAGAAGACCACTTGAATTTTATAATAATATTTTCATATACAGTGTTATAAATAAAAAAAATACAATGATTTTTTACTTAAGATTATTAGAAATGTTTTTTAATTTTGTTGCGTATTGGAATATTTGTGTTGATATATAGAGAAATATCAAGTTTAACCTAATTGCTTGACCACATCATCTAGTGGCGACTTTCTAGTTTCATACTGATTACTTCGATTAAATATAGGAGGATATGCTGTTCTTAGATTGTCATGAGCATAATTTTGATTATTTTAATTTATGTCTTGATTATTTTGACCAGAATTCCATTAATTTTTATCATTATTATTTGACAAATTAAAATTAAAGTGATTCTTCCTACCTGATTTATATATATTTGTATAGGGATTGTTTTGTCTTCCAATCACATTTATAGTTTCAATCCCTTGGATTTCATATCTTTCATTGAGCTTTTATCTTTCAAATCTAAAGATAAATAAGAGTTTAAGCCTAAAATGCTCAAATTCTTTGATTTTGCTGCAGTGTATGTAGTCAAAATAGATAAATAATCATTTTTATGAACTCTAACCTCTCTCTTAGGATTAATCCTATCAACAAACCACTAAAAATTATTTGTTGTCATATCGTTAATTAATTCATAAGCATCTTGAAAAGCCTTTGACATCAAATAATTTCCAGCCACAATATCAATTATAGCTTTAAGAGATCCTGCCAATCTATTATAAAAAGTTTAATTATCAATCCATCAGGTAATACATTGTGAGAGCACTTTTTATGCATCTCCTTGAATCTCTCTAAACTCACATAAATAGATTGCTCTTCTAATAGAGTAAAAGAAGTAATGTCATTTCTAGAAGGTGAAAAATATTTTCCTAGAAATTTATATGCCAACTCATTCCATATGGTAATAGTGCCTAGGGGTAAATATTTTAACCACAATTTTGCTTTACCTCTTAGAGAAAATGGGAAGAATCTAAGTTTAATGACATCATTACTAACACGATTATACTTAAATGTTATAAAAAAATTTAAGAAACTTGCTAAATATTGGTTTGGTCTTCAATGGGAGCTCCCCTAAACTGAGAATTTTATACCATCTGAATGATTGCAGGCTTTAATTAAAAATTATTTTCTTGGATGGTGGGTCTATTTGTGCTTTGGTGAATTCTGTCTACTAAATGGTTTGCAAAATCTTTAAGATGTCAAGAATGATCTAAGTTTTGAATAGTGTCAGTCATTTTAAAAATCTGTGGTTTTAATTTTAAAAAGGGTTCTCTTAATTTCATAATCAAAATTTGAATGTTCCTTCACTCTATCATGTAAGCATACAACCATAGACATGAAATCAATAAATTAAAATAAAATAATAATAAAATATAACAGGACTAATTATGCAATTGATTCAATAATATATTAAATTTGCAAATAAAATAAATTCATACACAATAATGGCACCAAAACTTGATGGTGGCGGTGAAGTAATCTAAAGAATTGTGAAATTAATTTAGGGCTCTATCAGTCCCTAAATAATGTTTAGGTTTTCTTTGATATAAGAATTATAAAACCCACTTAATATATGCAAGTATATGTGCCAAATCAAGTAATATAGTGATAGAGTAGAGTATCGATCTCACGAGGAATAATGTTTACTTTTTTTTAGGAAAAATGGTGGGGCCTATGCGTTCATTAAAGAAATAATTAAAAAGTCTTTAATGGGAACTCAAGCTCACTACTGCTCAGAAGAGCTACAAAAAATAAATGCCAAAAAAATCCTAAGAGCTTGAGTTTCCTGCTAAGCAAAATTATAAAAAATCCTAGGTACATTCTACGGTGCATAAGAGAGAGCACCCAAAAAATAGAGAGCTACAAAAACCAGTAGTCAGCTCTAGCTTCCCCACTAACAAATCATCACCACGATCATCTACACTAAGCACAATCTGCGAAAAAGGATAATACATAGAAAAACATAAACATCAAAAGTAATAATAGATATTAGGATAAAAATACTAATAAAAATACTAATAGGAACCAAAAAGGTAAGCAACCAGGACCAAAGGGGTACGACCCCATACTCCACCAACTCAGATACATGAAATATTACATAAGGATCATATCAATAATCCACAAACAAGCAGATAAAAAATAGGCATCCAGAACCAACACCCCCAAGTGGCAAGAGGACACCAAATAGCCCTTGCTATAATTAAGATCATTGAAAGTGACAAGGAAAAACAAGATCCATAAACACATGAGAACACCAACAACCCAGCTCAAAAGGTCCCAAGAAAACCTAGCACGGTCATTGAGAATAGTAGCCAACCATACCCAAATAAGATGATGGGCCACCTCAGGAAGGAACACACCTAGACTAAAAAAACTCCAAAAACACACACTAACAACCTGGAAGCAAAAAGGACCACACCCATACACAGAAAACTCTAGCCTGGATGAAATAACCACAAAATGCACCCAAGAAAAAGTCACTAAGCCCAACCACCCGATAAAGTCAAACCAACAATCCAAGCAACAGAAATGGGAAGGCTGCAAAAAGCACAGCAAGAGTACTAACCAAAAACTAACACCCACAACATCATTAAGAATTAACATAAGGTAAATCAATCTTATCCAATCTTAAAAGGTCTTTCACAGGAAGCGGGAGATTAGAAACCAAGAAATCATCCATAGAATCCAAACCACAACCCAACCTAGTAATTGAATGAGCAGAAGTATTTCCCTCTGCAAGAACAATAGAAAAAGAGCAGTTTAAAAGGTTCAAGAAATTCTTAATGTCCCTCATATAAAATAAATCAGAAGAGCAAATAGTATCATCCCGCGAGTTAAAAGAATGATAGCAGTAATTAGAACCAACCTCAACAACAAGATTAATGTAATTGAAAGAGAACAAAGTCTTAAATCATACGTGGTAGTAAAATTGACATCACAATTATAGAAAGGACCAGGAAAATCTAAAATGTAATTACCATCAAAGTCTCTGATGATACCACCACAGTCCATAATAGAATTTATGCTAACACCATCCACATTTAACTTGAGAAAGTTGCAAGGAGGCTTCATCCAAAAAATACTCCTAGGAACTTTATGAATGATATTAATCTCCAACTTAATTCCTAATTCAACCGCAGATGGGAGATAATTTTTGAAATTCTTAACAGAAAGTAACTTAGTAGAGTAAAGAGCCACAACTTTATCTTTAACATTTTGATTAATTCTATGGTAGTTCATAACCACACCATTGAAATGAGAATTATTCCTATCCAACCCTAAATACCAAGGGATAACGGAAGGGATGACATTTCTGATATGACCTTTGGATTTAACAAACAAATAATTAAGTAAAGAATTAATAGAAGCAGTAGCATTAAAATAATTTAGATGAAAAATGTCATCAAAATAAGTCTAAGCTTTGACCGCTAAAGGAACATAAATAAAAACATGATGCATATTGTCCATATGGTAACAACATTAGCATTTAGACGGAAGAATAAAACCTCTTTTAATCAAATTATCATCCGTAGGAATAAACTTATATAAAATTGTCTAGAAAAAAATAGAAACTGTAGAGGGAATACTTTTATGCCACATCATATGAAAAATTTTGGAGGCCACTTTTTTAACTCTAAATTAATGCCAAACATCCTTTAGTCTAAAGTTACCATCTTTAGTCAAAGCACATAATTGAACATCATTAGAATTAGTGTACAGAGGGATCTTCAAAATTTGTTGAATAATAAAATCAGGAAGAAAATTAGAAAATTTCTCAAAATCCTAATCATTATCAGTAAAAAAAAAATTAACCTTCACAGTAGCATTGGAGGAAGTATTAGTAATAGAATCAATTGATTGGCCCCCCAACCAGTGATCCTACCAAAAGAAAGTATTACCACTACCAAGGCCCCAAAAAATAAATGGCTCAACAACCCATTTAACTTTACAAAGATGCTACCAAACTTTAGAGCTATCTTGACTAAAATAACACGTGGTGGGATGCTTCGCCTTACAATATTTGGCAACCATAAAATTTGCCCAAAGGCTCTAATTTGCACAAAAATTGTACCATAACTTAAAAGAAAATACGTAGGCCAAATCATTCATAGACTTACACCCCAAAGCCCCTTCATCCAAAGTACCACAGCATTTATCCCATGAGGACTAGTGGATTTTAGAAGTGCTACTAGCCCCTTTCCAAAAAAAAAAAAAACTTATTGAAAATTCTATCAATCCTGTTACACACAGCCTGAGTCGGAAGCAAAGTTTGAAAACTATAAATAGGTATAGAACAAAGGACACTCTTCATAAGAATTAACCAACCTCCAAAGCTTAAAAAATTAGAATTCCATGACAAAAGTTTGTTCTACACAACAGTAATTAAATCATCAAAAAGAAAGGATTTCTTTCTACCCTTATAAAGAGGCACACCAAGGTACTTTAAAAACAAAAGGCTATGACTGAAACTAGTTAAATTCTTAATAGACACAATACAATCAAAAGAGACTTTTTAGTAGAAATAAAGCAACACTTATGTTTATTAAGAGCCAGACCACTCACCAATTCAAATTTGTGAAAGAACCTCAAAAGTCTAAGAATCCTATTCATCAAAGCATTCATAAAAATGATAAAATCATCAGTAAAACATAAGTGGGATCTATAAAAACCACCTAACATTCTAAAGTAAAGGATAGGATACTTCTCAAAAAGATCGACAAGACCTCTAGAAAGGTACTTAGCCGTAATAATGAAAAGTGCTGGAGAAATGGGATCACCCTGTCTCAACCCATGAGAAGCGTTAAAAAAAACCATTACTCTTATCGTTAATAGTGATAGAAAAATAAGGGCTTTCAATGCAAAGTTTAATGAGGTTGATAAAATTCAAATCAAAACCAAATAATTTCATAATATCTTAAAGAAAATTCTAATCAATATTATCATAAGCCTTGGCAATATCACGTTTCAGAATCATATTACCACCTCTAACCTTGACATCCAAATCTTGACAAAATTCTTGAGCCAAAAGGATATTATCAACAATAGCACGCCCTTACACAAAGCCCATTTGGAAAGGGGAAATAATCTTAGGCAGAAACACTGTTAAACGATTCATCAAAATTTTAGAAAGCAATTTGTAAAAAAAGATGCATAGACTAATAGGTCTAAAATCATTCCAAGTACTGACAAAATTATTATTGGGAATAAGCATAATAGAAGTAGAAGTAAATAACTTAGGAATAATATTACCATCAAAGATGTCAATAATAACATAAAAGAGATCATCACAAATAATATGCTACATTTTCTAAAAAAAACTTAATATTGAAGCCATCCGACGCAACAACCAACTCACCATTCATATAAAAAATAGTCTCTTTAACATCTTCAAAAGAAGGATGTTTAGATAAGTAAATATTATAAATTAGCAATTTCAACACCATCTTCAGTAACAGAGCCATCAATAAGATTAGTTTTATGGATACAATTAATAGCACATTTCCTCTTAACCAAGGCATAAAGTTATTTAGTATTATTATCACCTTCAACCAGATGTTTGACAGCTGCTTTTTACTTCCAAAAAATTTCCTCATGAGCTTGTAATTTAAAAAGGCCATCTTTAGCCTCTCTCAATAAATAGAAATTAGCTTCAGAAGACACCAATTGACACTGAGTCTCATAAGAATTCATTTTATCTTCCATAATTAAAATGTTGGAAAAAAGATTCTTAAAATCATTATGATTCCACCATTTTAAAACAAGATTAAGCCTTTTCGACTTAAACCATAATATTCTCATACCAGAAATAACATTATCCGAATATAAAGGGGCATGCTAATTATCCTTAACCAAATTCATGAAAGAATAATGAAGTAACCATATGTTTTGAAATCTAAATTGAGAAGGAAAATCCCTAGCTCTAGTCTTAATTTTAATAAGAAGTGGAGAATGATCAAAGAGGGTCCTATTAAGATGCTCAACATTAGTAGACTCAAAAGAATTAAGCCAATTATCATTAAATAAAACCCAATCTAACTTTTGCCATAAATGCCCATGATGCCAAGTAAAGTTATTAAAAGAGAAACCATTATAAATTATGTTACAATCCATAATCATGCTATTAAAATCCTCCATAGAATGTTAGATAGGAAGAGAGCCCCCTATGCATTCAGACGGGTTAGCAATAGTATTAAAATCTCCCCCAACAAGCCAGGAAAGGTTGCAAATACTATGAAATTGAGTAATTTGTTCCCATAACATCTTTCTGGTATAATGAGAGAAAGAAGCATAAACAAAAGAAGCACAATATTGAAAATTATAACTTTTAATATTATAATGTAAAATTTGAATAAAATCACCAATAATGTCTAACCAAACAAAATCTTTCCAAAAAATCCAAATTTTATTGGCCACATTCGAGAAAACATATTTAAATCCTAAAAATTTAGGAGCACCAAATAACTTATCAGAGGAGATAAGAGGATCAAGAAAGACAATAATTGAAACATTATAAATACGGCATAAGTTTTTAACTCTAAACTTAGAAGAAGGGCACCCCATGCGCTTAACATTCTAAATAATAGCATTAAACATAAAAAACAATAGGTTAATGAGAAGTATACGAATAGGTGTTTCAAGGTGATTGTAAGATAAAATTCTTTTGCTTCTTACCTCTCCTACCACAACCCTTGGTATAACTAGTATCAGTATCATCTCTAGCAAAACATTTAGCCAACATATCTATATCCTCCATATCAGTAAAAGCATCACTTTGATAATGATCATTCAAAGGAAGATTATTTTCATTAATCAAACTTAACTACCCCGTAGAAAGAGGCATTTATCCTTGCTCATAGAAAACATCCCCTTCTACATTGGTTTTATTGTTCACTGCATTACCACCTATCTCCTTCACCACATCTATTTGGACCACATCTTGAACAATCACATTAGTTTGATCAATATCCACATCCACACCAATATTATCAACCAATCCAGCCTCCATGAGAGGCTTAATAGAAAGGGAAACATTATTTAGATTAGTATCAATGTTTTGATCTTTCTCATTATGACAAACAATAGGTAAAGAAGAGAAAGAGTTAAGATTGAATTCCTGCACTTGATTCAACTCCTCAACAATAGTAGGATTTGGCTCAATCTGAACAGAATAAAAAATAAGGGATTCATTAATTGGATCTTGCACTTAAGGTACATTACCCACAATACCATCAGGATAAGGAGTGACAAAATCCAATTCAACTGATTGTAAATCACTTTTATGCAAAGGTTTAGAAGAATCCTTTTCCTTCCGGAGGTGCGGGTGTAGCTTATAACAAGCATTTAAACCAAGCCCATGCATCTTACAATGAGAACAAAAAATAGATAAATTTTTGAATTCAACTTTTTTAAAATAGCTGTTAAGTTCTGAACCAATCTAGACCTCATTAGGATGCTTCTTTGATATATCTAATTCAACTAACACACGAGCTACAGATGGTCGTGAAATGGATGTTGTAGCTTGATTAGTTTGCAATGGTTTACCAAAGATAGAAGCCAAATCAAATAAGATTTGAGAATTGAAAAAATGTAATCAGAGATTTGAAAAAGAAATCCACATAGGGGCTATGGGAGATTCTTCATGCATATCGAAATCAGGTGTCCATTTCAACAATCTTCTTTGACAACCCTAAATGTAATAGGATCTTCTAGAGAAAATATGACTATAATCCAAATCGTTTCTCAGTTGAATTGCAATATGTCTATAATCCAACAAACCAACTTGAAACTATCCATATAATTTTAGATTCACAAAAACTTACGAATGACTTCTAGATTTGGTCGCCTAAGCATGAACTTGCTAACAAGAGTGAGCGCAAAAGGGGCAGCCAGCATAAAAACCATAAAATCCTCAAGCAACAATGCCGAACAGCCTTTATAAGAAAAGTGAACAAAAAAGCCAGCCAAAACATCCTTAAATGAATGAGACTTACCATTCGAAAGCACATCATGTGAAGGGATAGATGACAACGCCTTCATCATCTCTCAAAAACCTTAAAACCCAAAGACACACCAAAGAAACCAAGTGAAACCAAGACGAAAAGGAAAATGAAACCAAAGTAGCAAAATGAATAGATAAATCCATGGAAAAAATGCCAGAGATGAAGAAAAAAGAGATCGAGAATGAAAGCCCTAGAATGCCTCAGAATTGCCTTAGAGCAGAGAACCATTGCTGAGATGACTAAGGCAATTGGGAATAGTGTTTACTAGCAAATACTAGTACTGCCTACTTCAACTACAATAATTATTTTACTCAATAAAAATAAGTTTTGATGGAGATTCAATTTCTTAACTTAAAATTAAAAATAATTAAATTAAATAATATTTGGATAAATTATTTTAGATTGATGAAAAGTAAATATGATATGTTTCATAATTATTCTTTTTTATATTGATGCTATTGAGAGTATATGCATCACTGACTACTCAGTCAAGCGTGAAAAGACAAATGAAATATTAAACTTTTCCAATCTCACTATCACTCCAAAGTCTCATTGTCTATCATCCAATTAAAATCTTAAAAAAGTAAGTAAAGGTATTCTATTAAAACCCTCTCATGATAATTCATCTACATAAATTTAATACATGACATGCACTATGCATATGCTTGCATCATATTAATCTAATATACCTAATTGAGCATACTTTCTTATTCCTAGGCTCCACATTACACATGATATTAATAACATATATGGCTACTATGTGCATTAAATAAAGATATGATATATTAAAAATATCATAAAATTATTGATGAAGAGAACTCAATAATACTCCATATTTTATTTACTCAATCAATCCAATTCTAGAGAATTTAGCTAGACATGAAGAAGAAATGAAGCAGAATTATTTTTATTAATTATACAAAATAGGGGCGATTTTCCATCCAGGTCATATTTTTCTTAAGTCTATATTTGTAATAGATGCATGTTGGCTTAGCAACCATATGTACAAACATGTTCTTTGATTGATATATCATGTGATTCATTCAATAAAATTACAAATAACTTATTGCCTACTTCATTAATTATGATATTTGAAGTCTCTAAAGCAGTGACATGTATATGATTCTTTTTTAATTTCTGCAACAATCAATTTATTATTTCACGAGGCATTATCCAATACAACTTTTCATATATATTCATTGCGACATGCTAGAAATCGTAGGAGCTCAATAAAATTTTTCTTGTTCTTGGGATCTTCAGATTTATCATAACCAATCTATACTGGCAGTTAAACATGTTTGATAATCTCTACAATTTTGATTAGAAGATCTTTCAAAAGCAAATCTAATATTAAGGTGTTGATTCATCAAATCTTTACATTTTATGCCAAGCATTAATATGCGTGTTATTAACATGGCCAATATGAACTTGAAATATATTTTTCTTTCTTAAATTCTTAAATTCTTTTGTGTCAAACTATCACCGTTAGTTTGCTCTCCAAACTCAAGTCTATAGAGATAACAATACAAATAGTAATCTGCATCATTCGTAATACTCTCATATGTTGCTAACTGATACAAACAACAAAATTTGTATAATATTTCTGATAAAACTCACGATTTACTTCATTTTTATAAAAGTAATTTTTAAAAGATGATGGAAATCTTCGAGTTATGTATAGCCGTTGAATGCAGAGACTTCATGCTTAGAGCAGTTCAATATCTTTGCAGATCTATTCTATGCTTTCTGATTCTATTTCATTTGACCAAATTATAATAAGTCAAACTTTTAAGTATTAGCTGTATGACAAATTGTTCAAAAAAAAAAAAAAAAAAGAAAGATAATGAATGCTTCAGAGCATTCAAACATGAGATAAAATATTTAGACGTCTTAATTGTTAAATGCATAATACTTTATTTTTCATAAACAAAACTTTGATAGTTAAGCCGGCTCAATAAATAGCTCATAATTTAAGCTCAATTTCTACTTAGATGTATAATATTTAATTTTTAAGAATAATAAATGCAACAAAAAAATTTTAAAATTTTCAATGCTAATTCGAAGCTCGAATGAAAAAAAAAAAAAAATTTGTGCCCACCTCTAAAAACTTTCTGGTTCTTTCAATGTTAATACTGTACTCTAACCAATTCTTGTGTTCATCAAATTATACAGGATTAAATCTTCGTAATTTATTTCTAATTAGTGTCCATGAAAAATCATGATCTTAAGGCTGATATGGTCCATTTTATAAATAATATATTTGCACAATATCCCTCTCATTTAGATGATAATCATAATTTTTTTTCTTAATCCTAGATCTGAAGGAATTTCATCAAAACTGAGTTCTATACAACTTTATCTGGATTTGTGCATTCTTATCACGGCAAATTTGTGCATTCTGATATAAAATAAAATTTTATTTGATAAATTTAATACTAAAATATCTGGTTTCACCATATCTATATAAGATGTTAAAAAATAAAAACAAACCTGAATCAAATATTGCAATCCTTGCAGCATGATTCACTAGTCCAATATATTTGTACGATTATCACAAAAATAATCATAATTAAATAAAATAAACATATTATGTTTCGTTAATCATAATTAAATCATCCTTCATTTTATTTACATAACTAAAGGAACTTATTGGCCTAGTATGACTGGCTCAGGTAGTTTAAAGCATGTATTGATTTTGCTTTGTAGATCTTAAAATCCGTATGATATAATGAGGCAAAAATAAATGTTAATAAGCCTGAAATAAATTAAATTAAGGTTTCATTTGGGACGGCTTTCTTACTTCTTCTTGAAACATTTTTTTTGTACTAAAAAGCTACTTTAAGAAGTAATAAGAAAGCCGTCCCAAACAAAGCCTAAAGCACGTGTTTAAACATTTGAAAGAAATGACGGGATTTTGGCGTAGGTATAGCTCGTCAAAGAAAAATTTTTGGATAGTTTATTTTACAGTAACCCCTCAGACCCACAAAATTATATCTATATATGGGCTTCTTCCCCAGGGCAACGCATTCATTTGGGTTTTCTATTATATATAATAGAAAAAGAAAGACCAGGTCATTGAGAACTTTTGTATGATATCGCTCATAATTTTTTTATAATTTGATGATATATTTTATAAAAAATTTAAATATGCTTTAAAATCTATTTGATTTTTTACTTGGGATGATTAATTTTTAAAATATTTAATTATGTATAAAAAATCTTCAATATGAGTCTAAATTCAAGTACAACCACAGGTGAAAGCTTAGGGAATCCACCAATCTGTGTGGATTCAAGGACAATGGCTGAATTGAGGAAATTATTTGCTTTCAGAAAAAGAAGAAGACCACTTGAATTTTATAATAATATTTTCATATACAATGTTATAAATAAAAAATACAATGATTTTTTTGCTTAAGATTATTAGAAAAGTTTTTAATTTTGTTCCGTTTTCGAATATTTGTGTTTATAGAGAAATATCAAGTTTAATGTATTAATTTTATAGGAAGATTTAACACACAAAAATAAGAGAGGGGGGGGGGGGGGGGGGGGGGGGGGGGGGGGGGGCAACAGTCAGAAGAGATATCATATTTTTTATATAGAAAATTCAAGAAAGGAAAAATTCAAGGTGTCTGGCCCAGTTGAATGATTCCACTAATGTTTGTCGGAGGTTACAAATGTTGCAAATATACATCATAAGAGCAAATTACATTATTTGAGTCGAAAGAATCTAATGACATGAAAACTATTCTTTAGAGAACGTTGGCATGTTCATTTGGTTATTAAGATCATAGTCGAGCAACGGAGGTTATGAATCATAGTTTAGTGACTAAGGTTAAAGGGACCATAGTCGGTGAGTAGTAAAGGCTTGAAGGATCATAGTCGACTGACATGGAGGCAGAGGGATCGTAGATGGTGACAGAGGTTAGAGGGATCATTGTTGGGCGATGAAGGTTAGAGGGGCTATGATTAGTAGGTGATGGAGATCAGAGCGATAGTAGTTGACAAAGTGATTGTGGTTGAATGTATCATAGTCGGGCGACTATGATCAGAGGGAACATAGTTGATGGGCGACAGAGATCAAATGGATCAGTTTTGGGTCACAAAGGATAGAGGGACCACAGTTGAGCGATTGGGGTCAAAGGGACTGTAGTTGGGCTAAGGTGGTTTAGGGGATCATAGTTGGAGGTTAGAGAGACTGTTGTTGGCAAGCAACAAAGATCGAAGGGACTATTATCAGTGGGCTATTGTGGTTTGAGGGATCATTGTCTAGCAACGTAGATCAGAGGGACTATAGCAGAGTGACATAGGTCTAAGGGATTGTAGTATGTTGATGGTGGTCCAAGGACAATAGTCGGCAAGAAATGAAGGTCGAAGGGACCGTTATCATGTGATGGTAGTTAAAAGGACTATGATCGAGTAATTATGGTTCGAGGATCATAATTGGAGGGCAACTAAGGTAAGAATTATTCTGATCGGGCGACATTGATCGAATGGTTGGGAGGATGTTTGGTGATGATGGTTGGGCAGGGTCTGACAATAATGGTCGGGTGGATGTCTGATAGTGAATTTCCAGGGGTGATGACGGTTCACCAATGGTGGTGCTCTAGTTGAGGACCATGAGCATCATCCTAGTAGACCTCCCAAGGATGAAGGATGAAGAACGGAGAAGACGACTTGGAACCTTGCTTGGAGCAACCTTTATAAACCCTCTCACAAACTCCCCCTCACAAGTTTCTCTCTCTCTCTCTCTCTCTCTCTCTCTCTCTCTCTCTCTCTCTCTCTCTCTCTCCCTCTCCCTAAGCTCTCACAGGTCAAGACAGCAGCATTCAAGGTCTTAAGCATGAGAAAATTTGGGTCCTTTAAATAGAATTTCAAGAACCAACATTATCATCCAGGATGATATTTCTATCATCCTGTACGATCAATATAAATTAAGCTCAATTAGCCTGGACAACATGGGACGATCAGAAGAAATTTTGTTCACATCATCGAGGATGATAAAATATCATCATGTATGATTAGTTCAAATTACAGATTATCGACTAGATAATCGCCTGGAAAGGAGGTCTGGATGATCCAAAATTAGCTTGTCGGAAAGAAGGCCAGACAATCTTTTTGATTTGAGCCTATCGTCCTGGCCGATACAAGGATTGTCCAAGATGATGTGCTTAATAACGGCTGCATTAACCAGGATGCCCTAATAAGGGTTTTTGATTTTAGTCGGATCGTCCTGGACGATGTTCACTGAAAATAAAAAATAATAGAAAAACTCTCAAGTGTGTGTGTGTGCAAGGTTACTTAGCATCAGGAATCACTTTTACAATGGACTTAAGAAAGGAAAAATTATAAACTGACTCAAACTAAATCTACCCAATCTTGAGCTGGCTTGAGTTGCATTCGATCTTGTGGACCTGAAACGTTAGTAGGCAAGGAAGTCATAGACAGTTATGAATGTTTGCTATCATCAAAAGTCTAATCCATAAACCTAGATTTGCAACAATCTCCCCCTTTTTGATGATGGCAAACATAATTAGAAATGTTTAAGCAATTTTGATAGTCTAATAGAAATAGTGTAACTAAAAGCAGTTTACTAAATTCTAGAATCAAAGTACAAGGTATAGTAGACTACTCCCCCTTTTGACATCACAAAAAGGAGGAAGAAACTAAAAAATAGAACATAAACTAAAACAACCATAAAAAAAATAAACTACAGAAAAACAACATAATAATAAAATAATAAAAAAACTAAAAAAATGAGGAACCTTGATCATCAGATAGAGGAGGTGGTGGTGGTGGTGGCTAAAAGTAACTGGTCAAAGTGGCAAACTGAGATTCGAACCAGGCCAAGTCCTGGTCAAGCTAGTGCTACATGCAGATGTTGTCCTTAGTATGTTGCTGCTCCTGTGTAGTAATGTAGGCCTCAAAGCGGGTCTCGCACTGATTAAATCTCTCCACCAACTAATCCAGCTGAGAGTGCTGGCAGAGAGGTACAGGTGCAGGACGAGGAGTGGGAGCCTCCTCCTCCTTGGCCCCCTGAGCTTCCTCATCCCCTGGGTGGAGATGAGTACTGTGAAGGATGTTGAAGGAACTGTTTGAGTAGAAGGGTGGCTGAAGGTCGGGAGGAGCAAGATATTGAAGGTTGTATTTGGATTCTAGAACATATGCAATGATGTGTCCTAGAGCAAGATTGGGCTTCCTTCTATGACCTGGATCTTGAATTATAGTCAAATGTTCGATGTAGCAAAAGATCAGGTCGATTACATTGAATTCACGATTGGCCATGATGATAAAAGGGGTGAGTGAAAGAAGGGGAGTGATATGGATTCGGTCGCTAGCTTTAGGAATCACAGAGGTGCAAAGGACGTGCTGGATCATCCTAACATCTTTAAGTAAAGAGCTAGTCTCTCCAATATAAAAGGGGGCATTGGTGTGACGAAGAAAGTGATTAGTCGTAGCCAAGTTAAAATCAGGATTAAAAACTAGGGTATGCAGCTTATCCCCAGTGGTGGAAAGCTGTAGCAATTCTGCACAATCCTGGTATGTGATCTCAACAGGGCGTCAATTCAGATACGAGATGAGAGCAGTGTAGGCAAAATTAATTCAGAGGTTGGCATAAAATTCAAAGAGAAGTTTAGAATTAAAAGGGATTACGAAAGTGAGAATAAAATATAAAGAGGTGTGAGAGGTTGAGTACCGGGTAAGAGAGGTGGTTTGGATTGATTGATCTGAAGAGAGTAATACTGTAATCTTTGTATCAGTGGAAGGTAGCCTAATCATTTGCCTCTCGAAATTGAGGGTCCAGCATGGCCTTTGAGGAGCTTCTAGACGTGTGACGAGAATGCTTGCCGCCAGCCATCAGTAGAAAAAAGCAAGGAATAGGAAGTAGAAAGCCAAAGATAGAGATTGGTGTGAAAACAAATGGCTGGATGGCTTAGAATTTAAAGGATCGGCCAGATCGTCCAGGACAATCACAGGATCGTCCAGGATGATCCAGTGCAATTATTGCGGCTGATCGATTGGTCAAAAAGGCGGTCCGATCATCCGGGACGATCAAATATCCTCCGGGACGATTAGACACAGGCGATCGTCCCGAGGAATCAGACTGGACGACCGTTGAAAAAGCAGATCGTCCAGGCCGATTATGTGGATCATCTGGGATGATGCTCTATAATGGATCATACCGGCCGAATTTAAAATATTTTAAATCATATGCCACGTGTATCGTCTTGGACGAACAGTGGATCGTCCATTACGATTGTCCAAAAATGGATCGTCCCGGGCAAATTTATAGATTTTAAACGTGCTGACACGTGTATCGTCCAGGACGAATAAGTGTATCAACGGGATGATTACCAATAAACGCATTGGCCAGGATGAAAAGGTATCGGCTAGGACGATCAAGATGATTGTAACAGAGGACGATCATATCATCCTGGATGATAATGGATCATCCAAGATGATGAAGAGCAGAAAAAGTCAAAATATTCAACAGATGGAGTTTTTGAAGAAAGATGATCAGATCGTCCAGGACGATATAAATATTGTCCAGGACGATGTGACAAAAAATTTGAAATCAGAGGAAGGATGGAGATGATTAGAGAAGGCCCAAAAATAATAAAATCAACTAAAATAACAACGATAAACCATGAAAAAGGCATAAAAACTAGCAAAGAAATAAAGTTTTTTTTAAATCAAGGCATGCATATGATATAGTCTCCATATGATTGATTTTAAAAATTTGTAAGTTAATGAGTTAACAACTTCAAAAATCTAAAAAACGGTAAAATATCTGATCATGTTAACTCGAAGCTTGGTCTTCTTTTAGGGTAAAATCATCTTTTGAAATCAAAATGCCTAACTCAAAAAAATCAGTTGGATAAGAAAAAGAGATCCGGTCAAGACTTGGTTTCAAAAAAATATCTTATAGAAAAATGTATCAAAGTAGTTTATTATAATCGCGAAATTCGAAATCATGTTCTTGAAAATCTCAAGTGATACAGTTTATGTGTGTGTGTGTGTGTGTGTGTGTATGTGTATATATATATATATATATATATATTTCAATTTGGCGTCATTGTGCATCTTTTGCTTTTGGCATCTTTGACAACTTTTTTTTTAAATTTTTTTTGCAAGCTAGATTCTTTTCAAAAAACTCTTAAATATTCTTAGTTGTGAGTATATCTTCTAGATATTAGAGAAGAAAAACTCACTCTCTAATATAAGGAGGAACAAACCATAAAACATGATCAAAAATCATATGAGAGATGTATTAACAGGATAACAAGAAATCTTGAAGTAAAAAAAACTTTAATTATTATAAATATAAGCTAGATTACTATAGCAAGGTAGAAAAGATCTCAATTGCAAAATTCAGTTGTTAATTTGAGATAGACTCTTGTTTAGAAAAGAAAATTTCACCACTAAAATAGGTTAGAGAAAGAGACACAATCAACGGTGTTTTTACCCTTTAGTAGATTAAGAGATGTAAAATATTAACTACAAATTTTTAAAAAGATATAAACAAGGCTTAAGATATCAATTCAGCGATGATTAGAAAAACAAATTAAGACATACGAAGACTAAAGTACCAAAAGCAAGGAAAATAACTACACAGAAAAAAAATAATCAACAAAAAACTACCAAAAAATAAAGCAACATAATCAGCAGATAAAAAATCAGTAGAAATCAAGTTCATGCATTAATGTCAATCACACCCAATCTGGTCCTTAAAGTGCTGAAAGTGTTGAAGGCCGGTGGTTTAATAAATATGTCAGCCAGTTGGTTCTCAGTCGCCACATGATGTAACTCAATGTCTCCCTTAGTCACATGGTCTTTAATAAAGTGATGCCTTATGTCAATGTGCTTAGTCCTTGAATGCTGGATAGGATTCTTAGAAATGCAGATGACACTAGTATTGTCACGAAGAACTGAGATGGTGCCTACAGGTAGTCCTAAACCCTGTACTTGCTGTTTTAACCAAAGGACTTGAGCCACACAACTTCCTAAAGCAATGTACTCGGCTTCAGTAGTGGAAAGAGCAACAATTTTGCTTTCTATTAGACCAGGAGACTAAAAACTGTCCTATGAATTGACAAGTTCCAGAAGTGCTTTTTCTATCCACCTTACGTCCTACAAAATTAGAATCAGAATATCCAATATTCTCAAAAGAAGTGCTATGCCTAGAGTACCAGATTCCTAAGTTTTGGGTCCCTAAAAGGTATCTAAGAATTCTCTTAACTGCAGTTAGGTGGGATTCCTTAGGGTCAGCTTGAAATCTAGCACAAAGACAAACGCTAAATATTATATCGGGTCAGCTAGCAGTCAGGTAAAGTAAATATCCAATCATTCCTCTGTACTTCTTTTAATAAACAGACTTCCCACTTGGGTCCTTATCCATCTGAACACTGGAGGTCATGCGAGTATTAATTGGCTTGGCTTTATCCATCTCATACTTCTTCAAGATGTCCTTTATGTATTTTAATTGATTTAGAATGGTTCCATCATCTAATTGTCTTATGCTAAATCATAAAAAGTAGGACAACTCTCCCATCATACTCATCTCAAACTCTCTACTCATTATTTTAGAAAATTCATCACATAGTCTCTTATCAGAAGATCCAAAAAGTATATCATCGACATAGATCTAAACAATGAGTAAATTATCTCCTACTTTCCTCAGAAAAAGGGTGGTGTCTATGCTCCCCTAAACAAACTCTCTTTCTAGTAAGAATGTGCTAAGCCTCTCATACCAAACTCTGGGTGCCTACTTTAATTCATATAAGGCCTTTTTTAATTTTAAAACATGATTTGGAAATTGAGAACTCTCAAAACCTGGGGGTTGTTCTACAAACACATCCTATTTTATTTCCCCATTTAAAAAGGCACTCTTAACGTCCATTTGGAAAAGCTTAAATCCCTTATAATAGACAAAGGCTAATAGCACTCTAATGGCTTCCAATCTAGCTACAGGGGCAAAAGTCTCCTTAAAATCTATTCCTTCTATTTGGTTATACCCCTTAGCCATTAATCTTGCCTTATTCATAACCACCATTCCAGAATCATTCACCTTATTCTTAAAGACCCACTTGGTTCCAACTACACTTTATCCCTTAAATCTTTCTACAAGCTCCCAAACATCATTCCTAACAAATTGGTTCAACTCCTCCTGCATGGCTAAGATCCAAAACTCATCAGAAAGGGTTTGGTTTATGTTGGTGGGTTCAATCATTGAGATAAAGGCAGAGTGGTTCACTTCCTTCCTAAGTCCATGTCTAATCTTAACTCCATCAGAAGGGTCTCCTAAGATCAAATCTTTAGGGTGACTCCAAGAGTATCTCCAATCTCTAGGCAAAGTGTGTGAAGGTTCAACCCTTTCTTCCAGATATATATTTTATACTCCTTGGATAACCTCTCCTACTCCTTCAGTGTTCTGGTGCTCTACACTCTTCTCTAAAATTTTTACTCCAATGGTAATCTCTCCAACATCATCATCATCCTCAACTCTAGTCTTTCTAGGATCAGATTCATCAAACACTACATGAGTAGTTTCCTCCACCACTAAAGTTCTCTTATTAAACACCCTAAAAGACTTCCCAACACTAGAATATCCTAAGAACACTCCTTCATCAGATTTTGGGTCAAATTTTTCTAAATGAGACTTCCCATTATTATGAATGAAAACCTTACAACCAAAGACATGAAGGTGGAAAAGATTGGTGTCCTACCCTTAAGGATTTCATAGGGTGTATTATCTAATTTGGCTCTAACATTCACCCTATTCAACACATAACAAGCTGTGTTTACCGCTTCAGCCCAAAAGTATTTTGAAAGTGAATACTCAATAAGCATGACTCTAGTGGCTTCCACTAAGGTCTGGTTCTTCCTTTCAGCTACCCCATTCTATTGAGGGGTCCTAGGAGCTGAGAAGTTGTAGCTAATCCCTTTGTCCTCACAAAAATATCTAAATCTCTCATTTTCAAACTCTCCCCCATGGTCACTATAGATGGTAAAGATCTCACAACCTAGCTTTTTCTAAATCCAAGTGAAGAAGGCTCTAAACTCATCAAAAGACTCATTTTTGTGTGACATAAATCTAATCCAAGTAAATCTCGAGTAGTCATCGACAATCATAAAACCATAGACTTTCCCTCCTAAGCTAGTAGTGCTAATAGGTCCAAACAAATCTATGTGAAGGACTTCTAAAGGTCTAGAGGTGCTAATATCCTTAATGGGGTGAAAAGTTGAGTGGACTTGCTTTTCTAATTAGCAGGCATCACAAAGGTGGTTTTTTGAAAACTTAAGCTTGGGGACATCTCTAACTAGGTCTTTTTGAGTCACTTTCCTAAGGGTTTTCATACTGGCATGACATAATCTTCTGTGCCACAACTATGAATCATCAAGAACAATTTTTAAGCAAAATAAAGTAGCACATTCAATGTTATTTAAATTAAGCATGTAAACATTATTGATCCACTTTTCTTGTAAAACAGTGTTATTATTTAAGCTGATAATGCATAAATTTGCCAAAAATTTTATTATGAAGCCCTTGTCGCAAAGCTTATTGATGCTGAGCAAGTTGTGTTTCAGTCCATCTATAAGGAAAATATTTTCAATCAAAAGGTTCTTGGAATTACCAATTATACCTGAGCCTACCACCTTCCTGGTGGTGTTGTCTCCAAGAGTCACCTTGCCTCATGTCCTGGTCTCCAGCAAAATGAATTGATTGGCATCGCCAATCATATGTCGAGAGCATCCGTTGTCTAGATACCACATTCTCTCACGAGGCCTTTTGTGAGAGCTTGCCTACAAAATTAACAAATGTCAGATTTAGGAACCCAAACATGTTTGTGTTCCTTCTTATGGAAAGTAGAATGTAATGCATACTATGAATCATGTAACTTGGGTCTCTAGACCCAATGTGAATTATGGTGAATGGTGCAAGTGTGTGCTATGTGTCCTTGCATGCCACATGAAAAACATCTAAGTCTAGGAAAAGAATGCACTAATATACTCCTATGGTGATGCTTCCTTTTAAAGTTTAGAAAAACATGTAATGGTTTACTTTCAAAAAATTTGAGACTTGTTAATTCTTTTTCTAATTCAACATGAGATATTTTTAAAGAATCATATGCATTTATTAATTCAGTGTGCTTTTTGTTTAATGCATCAAATTCATCAAGTAAGGTCATGTGATTGCTATCAATTTGGAAGTGATCTTTTAAAAGATTTTTATGCTCCTTTTGTAAATTTAAAAATTCCACTTTCAGACTAGTGTGAGATTTTCTGAGTTTTTTATATGATGCATGCATGTGCTCATAAATTTCCAATAATTGATCATAAGATGGTTCACATACCTCTTCTTGGTCACTTTGACCAAGATTATTGTCTGCCATTAAGCACAAGTTTGTTGTCTCCTCTTCAGGTTCAGTCTCAGAGGAGACAGATGCAGAATTCGCCCAGAATGCCTTTTGGAATCTCTTCTTGTCCTTCTTGGACTTGAGTTTCTCCTCACCCTTTTTCTTGCTTGGGTGAGACTTGAGTGTAGGGTAATCAGCTTTAACATGTCCTGTCTTTCTGCATTCAAAATAAATTATATAATTAGAATTCTTGAAACTTTTGTTACCCTTACCTTTATTCCATTTCTGATGATTCTTGTGCTTCTTCCTTAGAAAGCTCTTAAATTGCCTCGTGATTAAGGCAACATCATCGCTTTCAGATCCGGAGGAGTCAATGTCTGAGTCATTCGCCATAAGTGTCACCATTTTCTCCTTCTTCCTTTCACCTGCATCAAGATTTCTTTGGTTCACCCCTTGCTCATAAGCAATTAGTGAACCAAGTAAGTTACCGATCGAATATATATTTAAATCTTTAGATTCAAAAATTGCAGTGATTTTAGCATCAAAATAGGAAGGCAAACATCTTTAAATTTTGTTCACTTTTTCATAGTTAGTAAGTTCTCTTCCTAATGCATGCAATAAAGTAATAATCTGAGTAAACCTTGTATATATTTCAGAAATCATTTCATTAGGTTTCATATGAAAATTTCATAATCATGCAATAAAATATTCAAATGAGATTGCTTAACTTCTTTGGTTCCTTCATAAGTGATACACAATTTATCCAAAACCTCTTTACCAGTTGTGCAAGTTGAAACACGCATGTAATCTTCAGATTTTAAAGCACAAAAAAAGCAGTTCAGACATTTTGCATTAAGTTGCGCAAGATCCCTATCATCTAGAGTCCATTTAGTAAAAGGAAGTGAAATAATAACGCCATTTAATTTTCCAGTTGGAGGTGTATAACCATCCTTAACAAGCATCCACATGCGATAATCAATTGATTGTAAAAATATAGACATGAGAGTTTTCCAAAAATCAAAAGGAATATTATCAAACAAAGGTGGTCGAGCAATAGAATACCCTTCCGCAGTATTACGGTTTCCGTTGTTAGCCATGGATCAAAATTCAAAAAGTTTTCAAACTTAGTTTTTATGAATCCCACTCTGATATCACTTGAAAGTTCATTAGGGATGTTAATCCCTTAAGAACTAGCCCGAGGCTAACCAAGAGGGGGGGTGAATTGGTATTTTACAAATTTTCTTAAGCAAAGCACAAATAAAAATTGAACCAATATCACCATAAAGAAATCAACGTGCAGAAAAATAAATGCGGAAATAAAATAAAGAAAGATCACACTGGATTTATAGTGGTTTGGTCAAACCATGACCTACGTCCATGCCTCGGAGGCACCCTCCAAGTATTGCACTAAGTGTCTCTCATTTAGCTCCCACAACTAGGCAGAGAAGCCTTTACAACAGATTCTTTTTCACCAACCCCAGTGCGGCAGAGAACCGACTCCTTTTGCTTCCTCCTGAAGCGGGCAGAGAACCCGGATCGTTTGTTGAAGTAGACCTCCCAAGAGCCTCCCAAGGATGAAGGACAAAGAATGGAGAAGATGACTTGAAACCTTGCTTGGAGCAACCTTTGTGAACCCTCTCACAAACTCCCCCTCATAAGTCCTCTCTCTCTCTCTCTCTCTCTCTCTCTCTCTCTCTCTCTCCCTCTCTCTCCTTAGGCTCTCTCAGGTCAAGACAGCAACACTCAAGGTCTTAAGCATGAGAAAATTCAGGTCCTTTAAATAGAATTTTAAGAACCAACATTATTGTCCAGGATGATATTTCTATCGTCCGATACGATCAGTATAAATTAAGCTCAATTAGCCTGGACGACATGGGATGATTAGAAGAAATTTTGTTCACATCATCCAGTGCGATAAAATATCATCCTATACGATTAGTTCAAATCACAAATTATCGGCCAGACAATCGCTCGGAAAGGAGGTCTAGACGATCCAAAATTAGCTTGATCGTCCGAGCCGATCTCACGATCATCCCGGACGATTAGTTCAAACCGAGGAAAATCATCAAGAACATCGCTAAAAAAAGAGCTGGCTGATGTTTGATCATCTAGGAGCAACCAAGGATTTTTGAATTGATCGTCCCAGACGATCCTGTGATCGTCTAGGCCGATGTGATCGTATCAATCAAGCTTTAATTGCTTTCCTTAATTACAAGATTAATTTAGGCATAATTGTGTTAAATCATCTAGGATGATGTAATGGATCATCCTGGTCGATGTCCAAAAATAAATTTTACCTAAATAGATTTGGTGGCTGATTTTTTTTTTATTTGAGCCTATCTTCTTGGCCGATATAAGGATTGTCCAGGACAATGTGCTTAATAACGGCTACCTTAACCAGGATGCCATAATTAGGGTTTTTGTTTTTAGTCGGATCATCTTGATCGATATGAACATCGTCCAGGATAATGTACTTAAAATAGAAAATAATAGACACCCTTCAAGTGTGTGTATGCAAGGTTACTTAGCATCAGGAACCACTTTTACAATAAACTCAAGAAAGGAAAAATTACAAACTGACTCAAACTAAATCTACCCAATCTTGAACTGGCTTAAGTTGCATTCGATCTTGTACGCCTGAAAAGTTAGTAGGCAAGGCAGTCGCAGAAAATTATGAATATTTGCTATCATCAAAAGTCTAATCCATAAACTTAGATTATTACGGATCTGTGTTTATGGATAATGATTTTGATGATTACAAGCACTCTTATTTCTCTATGAGTGCCTTATCTACTGACTTTTTAGGTCCACAAGATCAGACTGCAATTTAGAACCAGCTTAAGATTAGGTAGACTAGGTCTGAGTCAGTTTGTACCACTTTTTCCTTTCTTGAGTCTATTGTATTTGGTGTGGCTCATGTTGCTTTGTAAACTTGCTCATACACATCTTGGAAGAATTTTTGACTCTTTCCTAGAGTTTACTGTTTTTGGTAACATCGTCAGGGATGATATTTATATCGTCCTGGATGATCAGTTCAAAAATAGAAACCCTAATTAGGGCATCATCCTCATTAAGGTAACCGTCATTAAGTTGATTGGCATAGACGATCCTTCTAATGGCCAGGATGATAGGCTAAACTCAAAAAGAATCAGCAATCATAATCAATTTAGGTATTCTTTATTTCAGGATATCGGTCAGTACGATCTATACATCAGCCTGTACGATGTAGCATAATTATGACTAAATTAATATGGTAATTATGAAAAGTAATTAAGGCTGATTGATACAATCACATCGGCAGAGCCAATCACAGGATCGGACAGGACGATGTCCTGGATGATTAACATCAGCTAGACTCTTTTTCAGGCTATGTTCAGGACGATTGTACTCAGATTTGAACTAATCGGCCAGAACGATATTGTATCGGCCTGGATGATGTAACCAGTTTTCTTCTGATCGTCCCAAATCATCCCGACTGATTGAGCTTATTTTGTTCTAATCGGCCAGAATGATATTCATATCGGCCTGGACGATAAAGTCGGCAAGTTATATTAATGAGCTCATTTTAAGATCTTCTATTTAAGCTTTTGACAAGGCACTTTTGTAAGTGTCTTTGGCAGCCATTGTAGCTTCGTTCTTTTGTGGGAAACTTGAAGAGAGAGCTTGAAAGGGATGAGAAAAGGGTGAAGTTTGAGAGAGAGAGACGATCCTGTGAGGGGGGACTCAAGGGAGTGTGGAGTGGGATTCCACACGATTACTCCGACAAGCTTGCACCTTAGTACCGTCGGATTCAAGGCTTGTCTTGAGGGAAGTTCACGGAAGAAGAAGATCTCTTTGGTGTCAAAGGACCCAGTTACTCCACTGCACCGGGGAAGGTGGAAGTAATTTTGTAAGAGCTTCTCCGCCTAGCTGTGGGGGCTAAAGGAGAGACACTTAGTTTAGTGTAATACTCGGAGGGTGCCTCTGAGGAGTGGAATTAGGTCAAGGTTTGACCGAACCACTATAAATCTGGTGTGTTCTTTCCTTTTTCTATTTTCGCATTTAATTTTGGCATTGTGTTTTCTTTATGGTGAATTTTGGTTTGGTATGAGTTTTGTTTTAAAGATATTTTAAATACAAATTCACCTCTATCTTAAATAGCCTTAGGCTATTTCATAAGGGGCCTACCATCCCTAACGAACTTTCATAGATTTGCAATAAAATGCAATTATGAGCTATAATACAATTTCTATAAAAAATCATACATGTCCTTACTTGTATAGGAAAACCTTCACATTTTATCTGCCAACACATAGTACTCAAAATCTTACCAAATTTATAGAGAGTATATAAAACTTTGAAATAACACACTTTCTTAAATATAATGTCTATCAAAAGTGCATCTAGTTTCTTGAATAATAAAAAATTAATCAGTAAAAATTTGGATTCTTATAGTCCAATAGTCCAAAATGAAGAATAAAGTAACATATAAAAAGTTATACGGTGAAACTTTTTTAAAACTTAAGAAAAAATTTTTAAGAGAATAACTTTCAATTTACTTATCCAAATTAAGCTGGAAATGGGGTATGGGATGCTTATCTCGAGCCTGACAATTTCCTTAGCTAGTTGACAGACAAAATTGAATTTCAAACTCCAAATCTCATCTTTCTCATTCTCTTTCTTTCCTCTCCCTACCTTCCTTATCCAACATGCTAGGGCAAATGGGTTCATGGCTAGTGACTTTAGATATTTATTATTTTCAAAAGTATTAACTTGCTAGAATGAGGCAGTAGCACCCTTTATAATGTCGTAGTGCTACAAAGAAAACTCCCAAACTTCTAAATTCTCCCTAGTTACCATATGCTCCATTTCTCATATGATAAGGATGCTACCTAGCCAAAACGATCCTCTAAAACCATAAAAATGTTTTTTCCTTAGAGCAGAGTGTTATAGCTCTCAAATTTGGTGCCGCAATGCTAACAAAAGAAAATTCAAATATCATATTTCCACTTTCTTGGCTTAAAACTTTAAGTCTTCTAAGCTCTAATTAACTTAAGAAGACTTATAATTATAGAATTCATTAAAAATTGGCACTTTAAATTAATTAATTGCCTGATATTTAAACAACTATTATTATAGTTTAAAAAGCTCGAGCACATATTTTCAAATTTTGCAGGCTTCGACATCCCAAAACAGGGGTTAACTGATGTATCAAAAAAAAATCCTAGATTAAGCATGAAACTCAAAGCATATCTGAGTTGGCAACTTTTAAAATTAAATCTAGGGCTATATGAACATAAATTTCAACGAACTTTTTGTCAAATTAGATTTTCAGTGAAATGACCCAACGACACCAAAATTGGTGCAGCCCAAGCTCAAATGGGATCAAATCAAAGATTAAAGCATATTTAGAAGCTCAAAAGCATTAATTAAAGAACCAAATGATATCCAAATATGAGATGCTTATAGTTGAATGAAGCAACTTGATGATGTTGAAACTTGATCACTATGAATTAGGTTGTTAAACCTAAGCTTATGTCCCATGGCTAACCAAGAGGGGGGGTGAATTGGTAATTAAAAAAAAATTAACCCTCTTTTTAAATTAGGAAACGAAAATAAAAATTTAGTGAATTTTTCTAGAAAATGTTTTTCAACCATAATTTTAAAAGTAAAAACACAAACATAAAAAGCAGCAGAAAAATAAAGACACGAGAATTATAGTGGTTCGGTCAAAACCAGACCTACTTCCACTCCCCGGAGGCACTCTCCGAGTATTGCACTAATACCAATAGTGACTCTCCTTTTGCACCCACAACAAGGCGGAGAAGCCTTTACAGAACTCTCTTCCACCACTACCCGGTGCAGCAGAGAACCGTCATCCTTTTACACTCTTCCTAGTGTTGGCAGAGAACCCTTCGTCCTTTCACACTCTCCTAGTGTGGGCAGAGAACCCTTCGTCCTTTCACACTCTCCTAGTATGGGTAGAGAACCCTTCGGCTGTTTACACTTTCCTAGTATGGGCAGAGAACCCTTCGACTGTTCACACTCTTTAAGTATCGGCAGGGAACTGGATCTCCTTGAAAGATCTTCTTCACAAGAAATCTAGAAGGAATAAAGAAAAGGGTGAAGTAAACCCAAATCAAAAGTAAAGATTCTTTTCTTTGAACACCAAGTGAAGCCTTCACGCTCTAGTAGTAAGAATCCTCCTTCGAACACTCTCTTATACTCTCTCCTTGACTCTTCTTTCAATAGGCACGAAGATCAGTAGGCAAAAAGATTAAGTTGCAGTTTAGTTTGGACTATTTATAGGAAAGACACAAAAAACCATCCAAAAATTGCAAATTTCCAAGTAAATACGCATTGGATCGTCCTGTATGATCGTGGATCATCCTGGATAATTTTACTTAAATGCACTGGAAACGAACCTGATATATATGGGTACGAAATGACTTCATACACACACATCATCCCGTACGAACTAGGTTTGTTCGGTCTGAATGGTTATTCCATAGGTCGGTTCCCAAAAACTGCATAACATCACTAAAATTTTAGAGTCGGTTCACTTCATCCTGGGATGAATATGGGTTCGTCCAGAAATGAAATTTTTTCAGAGAGCAACTCGTCCCGGAATGAATACACTTCGTCTTGGATGAAAATACTCCAGAGAGCAATTCGTCCTAGAACGAATACACTTCGTTCTGAATGAAAATTTTCTAGAGAACACTTTGTCCTGGGATGAATACACTTCGTCCTGGACGATCAGGACTTAGGAAAATTTCCTTCAACTCCTGTTCGTTCCATTGCTCTTACGAGGATATAACTGACCTGATCGTCCCGTATGAACTATGTTCGTCCCGTACGATCAGTACAAATTTATCAAGATCTCCTAAAGTGTGTGTGTGTGTGTATTCACTCAATTACAATCACTCCCTCTCAAACTTAATTCAAAGAAAAATACAAGTTTTAAATACACAAAGTATCTCATGCTGAATTTGATTTGAAGTCTTTATAGTCTGGAGTTTGATTTTCCTAAAATGTTAGTACACACAAGAGCAAAAACAACTCTTCTAAAAAGTGTTAGCAGATAACTATACATAAAACAATAATATTTGAAATCATCAAAACTATACAAGTTGTAAGAATGTAAAACCTGCAAATAGCAACTCTCTTAACAATCTTCCCCTTTTTGATGATGGCAAAACAATTATTGTTTGTATAATTTTTAAATTCTAAAAATCTCCTAAACTCCCCCTGAATTGATGAACACGTGTAAATAAGGAGGCATTTTTAGAAATATACAACAAACAAAAATAAAACATACACACAACATATAGAACATACACAAAACACAAAACAAAAAATAAAAATAAACACACACACATACAATACGAATCAAACAAAATGGAAACCACAATACAAATAATTTCTCTCCCTTTTTTACAACAACAAAAAGTAAAGAAGAAAAAGCCTTGAAATGTAAGCAGATATATGAAAATCATTTGATAATTCAATCTTGAAAGTGATTGAAATAAGTTATACAAATAAAATTAAAACATTAGGTAAATCATATTAATTCATAGAATTTAAGAAGAGATATAACATTGATAATAGAAAGAATATATCAAAAACAAGAGTCAATTTAGACTCTAAGATAAAGAAAATCATTGCGAAAAGGATGAATAGAAAATTTGTATATTTCAAATTTCAATACAGAATATAAATGTACAGTAGATCAATTTGAATTAAGAGATTAAAAGATAATGGAAAGAAATAATTACCACATGTGGCGCTTTGCGCATCTTTTTCAAATTATTAGCACTTTTTTGTGCATCTTTTTACTTATGGGCTTATTTTGTACCTCTTTTTCTACTTGCAAACCATTGCGCATTCCTTTTGATTTTTGTACATTTTTTCAAGAGTAATTTTGATCTTTCCAAAATCAATAATAAAGCATTTTAAATTTTTCTAAGAGCATAAACATTTATTGATAAGTGAAATATAAAATAAGAAAATATCATAGTTGCAATAATAATATTAGAATTAATGTAGTCTAAATAAGAGACATGAAATTGACAATCTTAATTATATCAAGTTATAAGCAGAACTTAAATTTAGAAAAAAATAGATTTTCTAATGAATTTAATTTTGACTTGCATTTCAAAGTATAGCACTATTAAGATCAAAAATCTAATGATTGTCATAAAGGCTAACACACATTTCAATACCATTAAAGCCAAAACACGAGAACATATATTGATATCACTATGAAGATATTACAATCTAAGCTCAGGATATCAATACAAAAACAAAACATCTAAAGAAAAGAAAATACAACAAACTTACTTATAACATCAACTAACACACAAACTATAGAAAATACATAAAATTAAGTGCAACTATCACTGAGAAGGACCCTGATCTAGAGGAGGAGGAGGAGGTGCAGCACCGAAGATGTTAAAGTAAGTACTCGTCATAGGCACATTAGTACTGATATCACTCATTTGATCCCTCATAAAACTCATGTCATGTTGATACTGTGCGGCCTGCTGCAGAAGATGAGTCTCAAATTGATCAAAATGTTGATCAAAATGAGTCTCTATGCTATCAAATCTTTGAACCAAATCCTGATAATTTGGTTCATTGGCAGGTGCAGGTGCAGCTTCTGGTTCTTCCTATGCATCACTAATGACATGTGTTTTACTTTGTTCTTCTTTGAAGATTGCTCTAAATGATCCGTCGTTGTAGTAGAGCGGTTCTTCAAACTCTTGATCAGGATGAACCAAATTATTTTTCTTGTTCAGAATATAGGTAACTAGATGTCCTAAGGCGATGTTCTTCTTTCTCTTATGCTCTATATGACCAATTTCAGACAGCCCATAAAGATAATCAAGGATAAGTTGGGCTTCATCTATAGGTTCTTTAGTCATGATCAAGAAGGTCACCATAGAAAGAAGAGAGGTAATGTTGATCCTATCACCAGCTTTAGGAATTATAGAAGTTCTAAGAATATGCTGGATGATACGAGCATTACGAACTAGACCAGATACTTTAGCCACATGTTCATTCAAATTATTTCCTGTAATCATATTATTAATTTCATACCATGCATAATCATGAGTGTTGATCAAGTGATAAGCTCTAGCTCCCTTTGTCCTTAAATTCAAAAAGGCTCCTCAGTCAGCCTTGGTGATTTCAACTTTTTGTTTAAAGACAAAGGAAAGGATTATAGAATGGTCAGAATTAAAGGACATGTTGGCGAGGAAGTAGTGAAAGGTTTCTTTATTATAGAGATAGATGAGGGTAAGGATAAAACCAAACTGTGTTGAAGCAAATAAGTTCATCACCTAAAAGGTAAGATGTTCTTGGATTAGGATTCTGGACGGTGTGATCTTTGCTGAGACAAACCTAGGAAAAGATTTCTCATTCGCTTTGGAAAGAAAGTTCTCAGAAGAATTTCTATGTGGTTTCTTTGCCAGAATCTTTTTTCTCTTACTTGAACTTGCCATTTGAAAAAAGATCTAGATTATGAAAGAGATTGAAAGTGAAGTTTTGAATGTGACTGTGAGTTCAAAAGCCCTTCTATTTATTAAAAATGACACGTTCGTACCAGACAAAAAAATTTCATCTCGTACGAATTTTTCGATTCGTCCCGTACGAAAAAATTTTGTATGGATGAACCAATGCGTCAAAAGGAAATGGCTTTTCATAATCAACACAACTTACGAAGCATCCTTTCGTACAGACTTTTGACCAGACTGATCGTATAGACAAACACGTGTTTGTCCCAGGATGATCAGAACTTATAATCATTTTATTGGTAGTTAAAATCGTCCCCTACATCGAACCAACATGTGTTCGTCCGGACGAACCAAAGGTTCGTACGTATGAAGTTCGTATTAAAAACTACCTTATCCATTCAACTGCTTTATTCATTCATCCCGTCGTTTGAAAAACTTTTCGTCCCGAATGATTGTGATGATCGTACAGACAAAGTGACAATAAAAAACTGAAAACTGCACGCAAACGGTTCAAAATCCAAAAGATATACTACACAAATCGTCCTGTATGAAAAAATTTCGTCCCAGATGATGGACACTAAAAATTTTTAAATCATGCACTCAATTAAAACTAAAACACAAACACACTAAAAAACTCACTGTAAAATGAAGAACACAAATAGAAAACTCACACATACAAGTTCACAAACACATAAAAACACACATAAACATTAACTAGAAAAACAAACATCAATGTTGAAAAAATATTTTTAATTAAATATTCAAATCAATCACACCAAGCCTTGTTCTTAATGCACTAAAAGTATCAAAGGCTAAAGATTTTGTAAAAATGACTGCAAGTTGATTTTCAGTAGAAACATGAGTTAGTTCAATTTCTCCTTTGGATACATGATCCCTTATGAAGTGATGCCTTATATCTATATATTTGGTTCTTGAATGTTGAATAGGATTTTTAGAAATAAAAATAGCACTAGTGTTATCACAATAAATTAGAATAGTGCCTATAGTTAATCCTAAATCAATTAACTGTTGTTTCAACCAAAGAACTTGTGCACACAACTTCTTAATATAATGTATTCAGCTTCTGTAGTAGATAGGGCAACTGAATTTTATTTTCTACTGGACCAAGAGACTAAAGAATTTATCATAAATTGAAATGTTTCAAAAGTGCTCTTTCTATCCACCCTACAACCTACAAAGTCAGAATTTGAATAACCAATTATTTCAAATGAAGAGCTAAACTTAGGATACCAAATTCCTAAGTTCTAAGTTCCTAACAGATATCTTAAAATTCTTTTCACTACTGTCAAATGTGATTCTTTTGGATCTGATTGAAATCTAGCACATAAGCAAACATTAAACATGATATCGGGTCGACTAGCAGTCAAGTAAAGTAAAGATACATTTATCCCTCTAAATTTCTTTTGATCGATAGATTTTCCGTTAGGGACCTTATCCAACTGAACTGAGGAACTCGTTGGTGTACTAACAGATTTAGCATTGTCCATTTCATACTTTTTGAGGATGTCCTTAACATACATTGACTGACTAAGAAATGTACCTTCCTTAATTTGCTTAATGCTAAATCCTAGAAAGTAACTTAAATCTCTCATTAGACTCATCTCAAATTCACTACTCATTATTTTAGAAAAATTATCATAAAGATTTTTATTTGAAGATCCAAAAATGATATCATCCACATAAATTTAAACAATGAGTATATCCTTTCCACATTTCTTTAAAAAGAGAGTTGTATCTGAAAGTGCTCAAATGACACTAGAAAGTGCTCTGAGGCCACTTGAAAGTTCGTTAGGGATGTTAAGCCCTTATGAATTGGCCCAAGGTTAAAAATGAGATAGAGAGGTGAATCAGTATTTAAAACAAAACTCAAACTTAAAAGCAAAAACAAGATTCACCACAATAAAAACCAATGATGCGGAAATTAAATGCAGAAGCAATAATAAGAAAAGAACACACCAGATTTATAGTGGTTCGGTCAAACCTTGACCTACGTCCACTCCTTGGAGGCACCCTCTCAGTATTGTACTAAATCAAGTGTCTCTCTTTTAGCCCCCACAGCTAGGCGGAGAAGCCCTTACAAAATCACTTCCACTTTCCCCGGTGCGGCGGAATCGCCGGGTCCTTTGACACCAAAGAGATCTTCTTATTTGGTGAACTTACATCGAGATAAGCCTTGAATCTGATGGTACTAAGGTGCGAGTTCGCTGAAGAAATTGTGTGGAATCCCCTCCATACTCCCTTGAGTTCCCCCCCTCACAGGATCTTCTCCCTCTCAAACTCCACCCTTTCCTCTCTCCCTTTCAAGCTCTCTCTTCAAGTTTCCCCTACAAGAACGAAGCTCCAATGGCTGCCAAAGAAACTTTACAAAGTGTCATGCCAAGCTTAAATATAAAAGCTCAAGACAAGCTCATTAATGTAAGTTGCCGACATTATCATCCAGGATGATAGGTATATCGTCCTGTACGATCAGTACAAATTAAGCTCATCAGCCCGGGACGATTTGGGACGATCAGAAGAAACTTGGTTACATCGTCCTGGCCGATCTTACGATCATCCTGGACGATTAGTTTAAAACCAGTTCAATCGTCCTGATCATCACCCTGGATAGAGGCTGGCCGATGTAAATCGTCCAGGACATCATTCTCGCTGATCCTATGATCGTCCCGGACGATCTAATCGTATCAATCAGCCATTAATGCTTTCCAAAGATACCAGATCAATTTAGACGTAATTGAATTAGATCATCCTGGACGATGTGTAAATCATCCTAGCCAATTTCCTAAAATACAGAATGCCTAATCTGATCATGGTGGCTGATTCTTTCTTAAATGAACATATCGTCCTATACGATACAAGTATCGTCCAGGCCGATCAGTTTATGATGGTTGCCTTAATGAGGATGCCCTAATTAGGGATTCTGATTTTGGACAGATCGTCCAGACCGATATCAATATCGTCCCGGATGATGTTACCAAAAACAGAAATCTTTAGGGAGCAACAGAAAATCTTCCAAGTTACAAAACATCAGGAGCTATACCAAATTCAATAGACTCAAGAAAAGAAAAAGAGTACAAACTAACTCAGACCTAGTCTACCCTATCTTGACCTGATTCCAAATTATAGTCCAATCGTGTGCACCTGAAATGTCAGTACATAAGGCAGTCGTAGAGAAACAAGAATATTCGCGATCATCAAAATCATAAACCATTGATCCGTAATAATCTCCCCCTTTTTGATGATGGCAAACAATTCAATTTGAATTTTAAAAAAAAAAATTTCTCCTAATCTCCCCCTCACTAGAATAAATCTTTTAAAAAAATAGGGGAGATCAAAAACTTTTTTGTTATTTTTAAATTTTTGAAAAGAAAATAAATGATACAAATTCAACATTACGTTCTCCCCCTTCGACATTATCAAAAAGAGAGGAGGCACAAAAACAAAAAGAGAAAAAAAAAACTTTCTCTGATCTAGTGAAAAAAAAATATTCTTAAAATGAGAAAGTTACCTCTTGGTTTTAATCAAAAACTTAGTAGAATTGGATTGACAACACATAGCCCAGAAAAGGTTAGAAATCTAGAATTAGATAATCCAAACTCAAGTTCTTGTAAAAGGCTAAAAAACTTTTTAATTTAATATCAAAATAAAGGAATAAATTAGAGAAATAAACAATCATTTTTCAAAAACTCTTTCCATAAAATATGTCTAATAGAAGATAAATGCAAGAATTGTTGAATCAAGAATCAAGATTTTTAAAATCCAGTATAAAAAAAAATCAAGGGTTTTCTTAAGTTTTAAGAAGTACAAGAATGGTTAGCATTAAATTTTGTGGGCTCATTTTATGCCTCTTGACAATTGGTTGGCGCACTGCGCATCTTTTGATACACTTTATGTATTCTATATTTTTTTCAATTTGGCGCTTTGCGCATCTTTTATTTTTGGCATCATTGGCCAATTTTTTGAATATGCTACCTTTCTGAAATCTTAAAAACCAAAAGTAAACAAAAAAATGAAATTCTTGATTAAGAAAATTATGATGTAGATTCAGCACCTTACAAAAGATTCCTATGCGATAAATAGAATGTTGGGAGATAAAAAAATTATTTCAAAAACCGATTTAAAAGATGAGAAAGATTTTAAATCAAAAGTAGAATAACCTTTTTAGGAAACAGAGATTGAGAGTCAAACACATGAGTTTCTTTCCTTTGACTATTTTTAGAGAAGTCAAACACAATTTTAATAAGAATTCAAGAAAAAGCAGGAGGTAGGTTTTCCATTTTTAGAAAAGTGAATGTGTGTGTTGATCAAAGAAAAAATCTACGAACCAAACAAAACTAAATAAAAAAAACAAAACATAATAAAGAAAACACAAATAAGCATTTTACCCATTATCTCTCTCCTGGTCTGATTCTTCAGAAACCATGTCTGCCCATGAGATTTTGTGTTTTTCATTACTTCCCCAATTTAAATTTAGCTTTGCCTTGCCCTTTTCTTTTGTAAGAAGAATTCTTAAATTAGGTCACTCATTCTTCATATGTCCAGGTTTCCTACATCGAAAGCAAATAATGTTAGAGGAAATATTAACATCCTTACCATTTTTACCTTTCTTCCATTTTATCTTATGCTTTGGTAAGCTTTGTGAATTGCTTGACAAGTCATCACCAAATAAGCTTCCTCTTTCCGTATCTTCAGCTTTTAGAATGATCGTTTCTCCTACATCCAAAAGTCTTTGACCCAAATCTTGCTCGTAGGCAATGAGTGAGCCAATCAAATTATCAATAGAATAATCATTCAAATCTTTTGATTCACAAATAGCAACTACTTTGGCATTAAACTTATCCAGTAGACAACGAAGAATTTTGTTAACTTTATCAAAATTTGAAAAATCTTTTCCTAAATCTTGTAATGAGTTTACAATTTGAATAAATCTAGTATACATGTCTAAGATCGTTTCATAAGGTTTCATGGAAAATAGTTTAAAATCATGCATTAACATATTCAACTTAGATTGCTTAATTTCACAAGTGCCTTCGTATATGGTATATAGTTTATCCCAAATTTTCTTTCCTGTAGTGCACGTGGAAACTAACATAAAATCATCAGAATTTAAAGCACATAAAAAATAATTTAAAGATTTTGCATTTAATTGAGCATTGAGTTGTTCTTCCCTATTCCATTGATAACAAGGAATGTCAGTTTTAATTCCATTAACAATACGTGACGGTGATGAATAACCAGTTAAAATCATATGCCACATGCGAAAATTAATCGATTGCAAGAAAATAGACATGCAAGTTTTCCAAAAATCAAATGACATATTTTCAAATAAAGGTGGTTTGGTGATTGAATAACCTTCCACAATATTACGATTAGCCATGGATCGAAAATTCAAAAAGTTTTCAAACTCAATTTTTATGAATCCCGCTCTGATACCACTTGAAAGTGCTCAGATGACACTAGAAAGTGCTCTGAAATCACTTGAAAGTTCGTTAGGGATGTTAAGCCCTATGAAATTAGTCCCAAAGTTAATTAAGAAGAGTGGTGAATTGGTTAAAGAAGAAACTTTACGCAATACAAAAAAAAATCACCACAAATAAAAACCAATGCGGAAATTAAATGCGAAAGCAATAATAAGAAAAGAACACACCAGATTTATAGTGGTTTGGTCAAACCTTGACCTACATCCACTCCTTTGAGGCACCCTCCAAGTATTGCACTAAATCAAGTCTCTCCTTTAGCACCCACAGTTAGGCGGGGAAGCCCTTACAAAATCACTTCCACCTTCCCCGGTGCGGCGGAGTCGCCGGGTCCTTTGACACCAAAGGGATCTTCTTCTTTGGTGAACTTACCTCGAGACAAGCCTTGAATCCGATGGTACTAAGGTGCGTGTTTGTCGGAGCAACCGTGTGGAATCCCCTCCACACTCCCTTGAGTTCCCCCCCTCACAGGATCTTCTTCCTCTCAAACTCCACCCTTTCCTCTCTCCCTTTCAAGCTCTCTCTTCAAGTTTCCCCCACAAGAACGAAGCTCCAATGGCTGCCAAAGACACTTTACAAAGTGTCATGCCAAGCTTAAATAGAAAAGCTCAAAACAAGCTCATTAATGCAAGTTGCCGACATTATCGTCCAGGATGATAGGTATATCGTCATGTACGATCAGTACAAATTAAGCTCATCAGCCCGGGATGATTTGGGACGATTAGAAGAAACTTGGTTACATCGTCCTGGCCGATCTTACGATCGTCTTGGATGATTAGTTTAAAACCAATTCAATCGTCCTGATCATCGCCTTGGATAGAGGCTGGCAGATGTAAATCGGCCAGGCCATCGTCCTGGCCGTTCCTATGATCGTCTCGGACCATCTGATCGTATCAATCAGCCATTAATGCTTTCCAAAGATACCAGATCAATTTAGGCATAATTGAATTAGATCATCCTGGACGATGTGTAAATTGTCCTGGCCGATTTCATAAAATACAGAATGCCTAATCTGATCATGGCGGTTGATTCTTTCTTAAATGAATATATCGTCCTGTATGATACAAGTATCATCCAGGCCGATCAGTTTATGACGACTACCTTAATGAGGATGCCCTAATTAGGGTTTCTGATTTTGGACAGATCGTCCAGACCGATATCAATATCATCCCGGACGATGTTACCAAAAATAGAAATCTTTAGGGAGCAACAGAAAATCTTCCAAGTTACAAAATATCAGGAGCTATACGAAATACAATAGACTCAAGAAAGGAAAAAGAGTACAAACTGACTCAGACCTAGTCTACCCTATCTTGAGCTGATTCCAAATTATAGTCCAATCGTGTGCACCTGAAATGTCAGTACATAAGGCAGTCGTAGAGAAACAAGAATGTTTGCTATCATCAAAATCATAAACCATTTATCCGCAATAGTATCCACACTTCCTTTTTTCAAAAGATCTTTCAAGTAAAACGGTGCTCAACCTCTCATACCAAGCCTTAGGTGCCTATTTCAATCCATATAATGCCTTTTTCAACTTGAAAATATGATTTGAGTATTTAGAATTTTCAGAACCTGACGGTTATTCTACAAAAACATCTTCTTGAATTACCCCATTTAAAAAGGCACTTTTTACATCCATTTGATACAATTTGAATCCTCTAAAATAGGCAAAAGCTAACAAAACCCTAATTGCTTCAAATCTAGCTACAGGGGCAAAAGTCTCCTCAAAATCAATCCATTCAATCTGATTATACCCCTTAGCAACTAATCTAGCCTTATTTCTAATGACTACCCCTGAGTCATTCATTTTGTTTTTGAATACCCACTTAGTTCCAACTACACTTTGATCCTTTGGCCTTGTAGTTAATTCCCAAACTTTATTTCTTATAAATTGATTCAACTCTTCTTGCATGGCCAAAATTCAAAATTCATTCGAAAGTGCTTGATTAATATTTGTGAGTTCTATAGTTGAAATGAAGGCAGAATGATTGACTTCTTTATTTAATCCACGCTTAGTCCTTACACCCTCACTAGGTTCACCTATAATCAATTCCCTTGGGTGGTTTTTACAAAATCTCAAATCTCTAGGCAAAGGGTTTTCTATCTCCAAATTTTCTTCTAAATTTTTTTCCAAATTCATTTTATCAATCTTTTGGGAGTTAATCTCAATCTCATCTTCTACAACATTTGGCTATTCCAAAATTCCGGATTCATCAAATACAACATGTGTGGTCTCCTCAATTACCAAAGTTTTTCTATTGAATACTCTGTAAGATTTTCCAACACTTGAGTATCCAAAAAAAATTCCTTCATCTGATTTTGGATCAAATTTTCCTAAGGCAGATTTTCCATTGTTATGAATGAACACCTTGCACCCAAAAACATGTAAATGAGACAAATTAGGTGTTCTACCTTTTAGCAACTCATAGGGTGTTTTATTTAATTTAGATATCACATTCACCCTATTCAGAACATGACATGCAGTGCTAACCGCTTCAGCCCAAAAATATTTAGGAAGTGAGTATTCTGTCAACATTGCTCGGGCGACTTCTATTAATATTTTATTTTTCCTTTCGACTACCCCATTCTGCTGAGGGGTTCTAGGCGTAGAAAAGTTGTGATCAATTCCTTTCTCCTTATAAAATACCTCAAATTTTTCATTTTCAAATTCTCCTCCATGATCACTTTGTATAGAAATAATTTCACACCCAAGTTTTTTTTGAATCCAAGTCGATAAATTTCTAAATTCCTCAAATGATTCACTCTTATGAAATAAAAATTTAACCCATGTGAATCTTGAGTAATCATCCACAATCACAAATCCGTATACCTTCCCTCCTAGACTCATAGTTTCAACTGGTCCAAAAAGATCCATATGCAAAATCTCTAATGGTTTACTTGTTCTAAGATCCTTATTAGACTAAAAGGATGACTTCACTTGCTTTCCTAATTGACATGCATCATAAAGGTGGTCCTTAGTAAAGTCTAGTTTTGGTATACCTCTCACCAAGTTCTTTTGGGTAATCCTCCTAAGATTTTTCATGCTAGAATGATAAAGTCTCCTATGCCAAAGCCATGACCATCAAATACAACTTTCATACAAAAAGCAGTAGGAGATTGAATATAATTCAAGTCTATCATATAAACATTATTTACCCTTTTACCATTCAAAACATCTTTACCATTTAGGCTTATATATACAGTTAGTAGGAAAAAATTTCACACAATATCCTTTATCACATAGCTGGCTTATACTTAACAGGTTATGCTTTAAGCCTTCTACTAATAACACATTCTCAATATAAAATTTATTAAGATTTCCAATCATACCTGATCCAACCACCTTCCTTGTGGTGTTATCTCCAAGTGTAACCTTGCCTCCACTCCTGGCTTCTAGCGATATGAATTGTGTAGTATCTCCAATCATATGCTTTGAACATCCGCTGTCTAGATACCATATGCTCTCACGAGGTCTTATGTGAGAGCGACCCTACAAAATTATCAAATGTTAGACCTGGGAACCCAAATAAGTTTGGGTTCTCCTTTTGGCAATTTATAATCAAATACATGTATGATATGTCTAGGTTTTTGCATCTTAGGTCTCCACACCAAATAAGTTTTCATCTTCAAAGTACAGGTGTGAGCTATATGTCCAACCAATCCATAATTATTACATTTGAATTTAGGAAATGGATTCCTAAGTCTTCTACCATTCATCTGTCTATTCAGGGATTGCATAAATTTAGGATACATAATAGGATTAGTAAAATCTTCAAGTTTAGGGGGTATCATATTATCCTCGAGAGCTTTTATCATTAATTAGTAAAATGAATTCATATCTTCCAAAATTCAATTTTTATAATTTGATCTATAAATCTTGCTCTCCGATTCATCCTTAAAATTTTTAAAATCTTTTTTAAGTTCAGCATAGGATGATTTTAAATTTTTATATTTTTTATTTAAGTCATCAAACTCATCAAGTAATTTCATGTGGTTTTCATCAATTAAAGCATGATCTTTCCTAAGGATTTCATGTTTCTTTTGTAATTCTTCAAACTCTAAACTTAGACTAGCATGCATTTTCTTCATTTTTTATATGTATCATGCAAGTGTTTAGAAACTTCAAAAAGTTTATCATAGGTTAAGTCACATACCTCTTCTTGATCTAACTGATCAAGACTATCGGCCATTAAGCACAGATTAGTGACTTCTTCTTCCTTCTCAGTCTCTGATGAATCTAAAGCAGAGTCCGCCCAGAAAGCTCTTTGAATCTTCTTCTTGCCCTTCTTTGCAATTGGTTTCTCCTGAACTTTCTCCTTGCTAGGAGTAGCTTTGAGTTTTGGGCATTCAGTCTTGATATGATCAGGTTTCTTACACTCATAGCAAATCACGTCATTTGAAACTTTGGCATTTCTATTCAATTTACCTCTATTCCAATGCTGGCGTCTCTTTTGCTTTCTCTTTAGAAAGCTTCTGAATTGTCTAGTCATCAATGCGATGTCATCTTTATCCTTAGGTTGTGAGTGTTCACTCTCAGACTCTTCCACATTTAGTGTTATGTTTTTCTCCCTTCGTGGTTCACCTATATCAATCTTTCTTTGGCTAACTCATTGCTCGTAAGCAATTAGTGAACCAAACAGATTGTCAATAGAGTAAATGTTTAGATCTTTAGACTCTGTAATTGCAGTAATTTTAGCATCATAAATAGTAGGCAAACAATGAAGAATCTTATTAACCATTTCAACATTCGTTAGTTCCCTACCCAGTGCATGCAAAGAGGTGACTATTTGTGTAAATCTTGTGTACATATCAGAAATGAATTCATTTGGTTTCATGTGAAACAGTTCATAATCATGCAACAAGATATTAAGTTTATATTGCTTAACCTCATTAGTCCCCTCATAAGTTATACAAGTCTATCACATATGTCCTTCCCACTTTTGCAAGTGGAAACCCGCATGTAGTCTTCTGATTTTAAAGCACAAAAAAAACTATTCAAGCATTTGGCATTTAGTTGTGCTAAGTCACGTTCTTCTACTGTCCAGTCTGCAAAAGGTATTTCAAGTCTAACTCCATCAACTAGTCTAGTTGGTTTTGTATATCCTTCCTAAACTAAGATCCACATACGATAATCAAGTGACTGTAAAAATGTAGACATGCATGTTTTCCAAAAATCAAAAGGTATATTATCTAACAGTGGAGGTCTAGTTATAGAGTAACCCTCGGGTGTATTTCGATTTCTAAATGTAGCCATCTACGTTAATCAAAAAGTAGTCTAAACTTAAGATTTTAAAACAAAGCTCTGATACCACTTGTTGAAACTCGATCACTATGAATTAGGTTGTTAAACATAAGCTTATGTCCCATGGATAACCAAGAGGGGGGGTGAATTGGTAATTAAAAAAAAATTTTAACCCTCTTTTAAAATTAGGAAACAAAAATAAAACTTGAGTGAATTTTTCTAGAAAATATTTTTCAACCACAGTTTTAAAAGTAAAAACACAAACATAAAAAGCAGCGGAAAAATAAAGACATGAGATTTATAGTGGTTCAGTCAAAACCAGACCTACATCCACTCCCCAGAGGCACCCTCCGAGTATTGCACTAATAATAATAGTGACTCTCATTTTGCACCCACAGCAAGGCGGAGAAGCTTTTACAAAACTCTCTTCCACCAATACCTGGTGCGGCAGAGAACCGTCTTCCTTTTACACTCTTCCTAGTGTTGGCAGAGAACTCTTCATCCTTTCACACTCTCCTAGTGTGGGCAGAGAACCCTTCATCCTTTCACACTCTCCTAGTGTGGGTAGAGAACCCTTCGTCCTTTCACAATCTCCTAGTGTGGGCAGAGAATCCTTCGACTGTTCACACTTTCCTAGAGTGGGCAGAGAACTCTTCGGCTGTTCACACTCTCCAAGTGTTGGTAGAGAACCGGATCTCCTTGACAGATCTTCTTCACAAGAAATCTAGAAGAAAGAAAGAAAAGAGTGAAGTAAACACAAATCAAAAGTAAAGATTTGTTACCTTTGAACACCAAGTGAAGCTTTCATGCTCTAGTAGTAAGAATCCTCCTTTAAACACTCTCTTACACTCTCTCCTTGACTCTTCTTTCAATAGGCACGAAGATTAGTAGTCAAAAAGATTAAGTGGTAGTTTAGTTTGGATTTTTTATAGGAAAGACATAAAAAACCGTCCAAAAACAACAAATTTTCAAGTCAATACACATTAAATCATCCCGTATGATCGTGGATCATCCTGGACAATTTTACTTAAATGCGCTGGAAATGAACCTAATATATATGGGTACGAAATGACTTCATATACACACATCATCCCGCACGAACTAGGTTCGTTCGGTATGAACGGTTATTCCATAGGTCGGTTCTTAAAAACTGCAGAATGTCACTAAAATTTCAGAGTCGGTTCACTTCATCCTGGGACGAATATGGGTTTGTCCGGATGAAATTTTTCCAGAGAGAAACTCATCCCGGGACGAATACACTTCGTCTTGGACGAAAATACTCTAGAGAGCAACTCGTCCTGGAACGAATACACTTCGTTCTGAACAAAAATTTTTCAGAGAACATTTCATCCTTAGATGAATACACTTTATCCTGGACGATCAGGACTTAGGAAAATTTTCTTCAACTCCTGTTCGTTCTATTGCTCTTACGAGGAGATAACTGACCTGATCATCCCGTACGAACTATGTTCGTCCTATACGATTAGTACAAATGTCTCAAGATCTCCTAAAGTGTGTGTGTATTCACTGAATTACAATCACTCCCTCTCAAACTTAATTTAAAGAAAAATACAAGTTTTAAATACACAAAGTATCTCATGCTGAATTTGATTTGAAGTCTTTGTAGTCTGGAGTTTGATTTTCCTGAAATGTTAGTACACACAAGAGCAAAAATAACTCTTCCAAAAAGTGTTAGGAAATAACTATACATAAAATAATAATATTTGAAATTATCAAAACTATATAAGTTGCAAGAATGTAAAACATGCAAATAGCAACTCTCTTAACAGATGAGATGTATCCAATGAGCCTAATATTACTTAATTCTAATAACATTAAGGCACATAAATACTAAATAAATAATGAATGATTGAGGAAATCATTATGGGACATCCGATGGAGCATTTTAAATTTACCCTAGTTCTTCCCATATTTATAAAGTATGCCACTCTAAAAATCTATAAATAGACCCCCTCTTCCCATATGAAAAGGGTTTTGGAGTTTAGGGGGCTTGGATCTTGGGTTAAAAATTAAGTGTTATAAGGCTTGAAGAATCTTAGTGCTCTGCCCAGGCATCACTATTGGAGAACCCTTGCCACCTGACCATTATCATTCATTGACTATGATCCCTCTAACCTTCACAACCAGATAATGGAACCCTTAACCTCCATTGCCTGACTATGGTCCCTTTGACCTTTGTCATCAAACTACAGTCCTTACGACCACTTTTGCCTGCCGACTACAGTTTCTCGGACCTCCATCACTTATCGACTACTATTACATTGACCTCTATCAACTGCTGACTACTGTCTTTCAGACTTATATTACCTAAGAACAATCCCTTTAACTTCAATCACCCAACTATGATTCATCTGACATCAGTCACTTAACTATGGTCCCTTCGATCACCATCCCCAACAGACTATGATTTCTCTGACTTCCATTGCTTATCGATTATGGTCCAACTAACCTCTATCACTCGATAAGGGTCTCCTCAACCATAGTTGCCCGACTATGATCCCTCTGACCTCCATTACCCAACTACGGTCCCTCCAACCACCAACGCCTGCTAACTACGACACCTCTAACCTCTATCTCCTCTTGACTAAAGTTCCTACCACCTTAGTCGCCTAATTACAGTCCCTCTAACTAGTGTTTCCTTACTACGGTCTTACCAACCAAATGAACATGCTAATATTCTCTTAAGAGCTACCATCATGTCATTAGATTCTTTCAACTCTAATTATGTATAGGTGCTCTATATGGCGTGCATTTGCTACATTGTGCCAATGCCCTCCCTTGAGTGGGCATCATATGTAATCAATAATAAATACTAGTAGAATCTATTCAGCTGGGGCAGGCTACATAATTTTTCCCAGTTTCAAGGTTATTTATATAAAAATTATAGTGTCTCTTATGATTGTTGCACCTCTCTCTCTCTCTCTCTCTTATATGAATGTGTGTTGGATCTTCATTCAAAGCTAGAATGTTAAGCTCTTTATCTCTCTACCATCACGAATATTATGACAAGCAACAAACATCAAGCCTTTATCACACTTTGTGGGTCAGGTACATAAATCTCTTTTCTTTATTAATAATTTAAATCTAACAAAAAAAATTCATTTTAATACCTTACTAAGTCTTTTAATATGTACCTCTAATACATTTTCCCTCCTAATAGGGCCAACAGATGGCCGACATTTTATATGGTCAAGCCATCTAAAGTGACTTTATTCTTATCTTCCACTAGAGCTACTTAAATATTTTCATGTATATACCCATTTTGCATTCTACCGTTGCCAGGTCCCAAAGCTTGGTTGAGAAAAGTAAAGGGTTACGTTAGATAGTAGATAGTGAATATAAAACATTACAAATAATCATGACATAAATATTTTTTAAAATAATTAAATATTAAAATATTAATTATAATATATATTTTTTCAATTTTAATATTAAATTTTAAGAAAATGAAGATATATAATAATTTAGAATATAAAAATAAATTTTCATTTTTTTAAGATATAATATATAAGACACATAATTATAATATGATTTCCATTATAATATATTACTTATATAATGATATCATAAAAAAATTATATTAACTTTCACTTTTTTATAAGATTTATTGTGCTTTGGAACCTTTGTTTTTAGAATTTTTTATATAAAATGGTGATAACAATTCTACTTGAATTTTTTTTATGCTGATAAAATTTTCATAATTTGATTATTTTATCTGTTGCAACTCGAGCTTCTGAGTTTATGATTTTGATAATAATAAATAATATTGATTAATCTTTTATTTCTCCTACTATTTGTAGTGCATATTTATTTGTGTGTTAACTAACATTTCAAGTAAACCATACACCATTATTTGAAGATTCAAGACTCAAGATTGTGTAGAATTGGTTATATTAATTGAGTCTGTAATTTTCATTTCTTGAGTCAAATCGTGTAATGATGTATGTTAAATTGGTGATCGTGCACACACATATGAGAAGGAAAAAATGATTTTAAATATTTTAATTTTTCTATACATCGTACTGTATGATCTGGATCATACCGTACAATCTGGTGTAACATAAATTAATTAAAATATTTTATTTTTTGAAAAAATATTTTTAACAAATAACTAATTGACAGTTTGATCACCACATCATACTACATGATTTATTATACTTAGAAAGCCCGTCATCCATTAAATTAGTCAAAAATTTGAATTTGAAAACTTGTTCTAATTGTACTATACGAACATGATCATACTGTACAATATTTAAATATTGCCTAATTTAATCTTGTGATTAGTAAATCAAAATGGCTTAATTTTAATATTTTGATTATACTGTATGAACTGGATTGTACTATATGATAAGAAGAGATAATTTTGGTCATCCCATACTTCATCCTGGACGAACTACATTTTTATTTAACTGTTCATATAATACTAACTGGACACCATACTGTACAAACAAGCAAATTGAATTGTTCTTATAGTACCAACTAGTGATTGTACTGGTTTTTTATTGAATTATTCGTATAGTACTAATTGGACATCATAGAGCACGAACAAGCAAATTGAAATATTTGTATAGTATTAACTGGTGATCGTACAGTGCTACAGGTCAAATTCTACACATCGTACTGGATGATCTTGTGATCATACTGTATGATCTTTGATGGCTAAAATGATTTTTTAGGGTTTTTCGAAGCACTCTATTTAAGCTTTGTCAAGGCACTTGGTGAGTGCCTTTGCCAGCCATTGAAGCTTCATTTTTCTAGAGAAAACTTGAAAGGGAGAGAGAAAAGGGTGGAATTTAAGGGAGGAAGAAGATCATTATAGGGGATTTCAAGGTTGTATGGAAGAGATTTCACATGATTGCTCTAGAAAACTTATGCCTCAGTACCATCAGATTCAAGATTTGTCTTGAGGGATATTTTAGGAAGAAGAAGATCTCCTTGGTGTCAAAGAACCCGTCTCCTCCTCCCACCGGGGATGGTGGAAGTAATTTTGTAAGGGCTTCTCCACCTAGTTGTGGGGCTAAAGGAGAGTCACTAAAGGTTTAGTGCAATACTCGGAGGGTGCCTCCGGGGATTAGACGTATGTCAAGTTTTTACCGAATCACTATAAATCTGGTGTGTTATTCCTTTATTATTTCTGCATTTATTTTCATTGCGATTAACTGCATTAGTAAAATTAATAAGTTATCTTTTTATTATGAATGTAATTTGTTGCAGATCTATGGTTTATGATTTTGATGATAACAAACATTTTTATTTCTCTACGACTGCCTTATGTACTGACATTTCAGGTCCACACGATCAGACTGTAATTTGGAACCAGCTCAAGATTGGGTAGACTAGGTATGGGTCAGTTTGTACTCTTTTTCCTTTCTTGAGTCTGTTATATTTGGTGTGGCACCTGATAATTTATAAACTTGGAAGATTTTTTGATGTTCCCTAAAGATTTCTATTTTTGGTAACATCGTCTGGGATGATATTTATATCATCCTGAATGATCTATCCAAAAATAGAAACCCTAATTAGGGCATCCTTATTAAGGCAGCCGTCATTAGCTGATCGGCCAGGACGATAGTCTCAATTTAGAAAGAATCAGCCGCCATAATCAGTTTAGGTATTCTTTATTTTAGGAAATTAGCCAGGACGATATAAATATCATCCAGGAAGATCTAACTCAATTATGCTTAAATTGATCTAGTATCTTTGGAAAGCATTAATGGATGGTTGATACAATCACATCATCCGGAACGATCATAGGATCGGTCAGGCCGATGTCCTGAATGATTTACATCGGCCAGCATCTATTCCAGGTGATGATCAAGATGATTGAAATCAATTTTAAACTAATCGGACTGGACAATCGTGAAAACGGCCAGGATGATGTAATCAATTTTCTTTTGATCATTCCAAATCATCCCGGGCTGATGAGCTGAATTTGTGCTGATCGTACAGGATGATATACATACCATCCTGGACGATAATGTCGGTAACTTGAAATAATGAGCTCGTTTTGAGCACTTCTATTTAAGCTATGAGATGACACTTTGTATGTGTCTTTGATAGCCATTGTAGCTTCGTTATTGTGGGGGAGACTTGAAGAGAGAGCTTGAAAGGGAGTAAGGAACAGGTGAAGTCTAAGAGGGAGAAGATCTTGTGAGGGGGGACTCAAGCGAGTGTGGAGGGGATTCCACATGGTTGCTCCAGCAGGCTTGCATCGTAATACCATCGGATTCAAGGCTTGTCTCGTGGGAAGTTCACCAAAGGAGAAGTTCACTTTGGTGTCAAAGGACCCGGTGACTCCGCCGCACCGGGGAAGGTGGAAGTTATTTTGTAAGGGCTTCTCCGCCTAGCTGTGGGGGCTAAAGGAGAGACACTTAGTTTAGTGCAATACTTGGAGGGTGCCTCCAAGGAGTGGATGTAGGTCAAGATTTGATCGAACCACTATAAATCCGGTGTGTTCTTTCTTTATTACTTCTGCATTTAATGTCTGCATTATGTTTTCTTTATGGTGAGTTTGGTTTGGAGTTTTGTTTTAAAAGATTTTTAAACAACCAATTCACCTCTCTCTTTTTAGCCTTAGGCTAGTTCATAGGGCCTAATATTCCTAACGAACTTTCAAGTAGTATCACAGCACTTTCTAGTGGCATCTAAGAACTTTCAAGTGGTATCAGAGCAGTATTCATAAAATAAGTTTTTAAAAGCTTTTGAATTTTTGATCCATGGCTAATTTTTCAAATCATAATATTACGGAAGGTTATTCAATCACCAGACCACCTTTGTTTGAAAATATTACTTTTGATTTTTGGAAAATTCGCATGACTACTTTCTTGCAATCGATTGATTTTCGCATGTGGCATATGATTTTAACTGGTTATTCATCACCGTCAAGTATTGTTAATGGAGTTAAAACTGATATTCATTTTAATCAATGGAATAGGGAAGAACAACTCAATGCTCAATTGAATGCAAAATCATTAAATTGCTTTTTCTGTGCTTTAAATTCTGAAGATTTTATGTTAATATCCATGTGCACTACTGGTAAGGAAGTTTTGGATAAACTACACACCATATACAAAGGCACTAGCGAAATCAAGGAATCCAAGTTGAATATGTTAATGCATGATTTTGAACTATTTTCCATGAAACCTTATGAGATGATCTTAGACATGTATGCTAGATTTATTCAAATTATAACATCATTACATGCTTTAGGAAAAGAATTTTCAAATTTTGAAAAAGTTAACAAAATTCTTCGTTGTCTACTGGATAAGTTCAATGCTAAAGTAGTTGCTATTTGTGAATCAAAAGATTTGAATGAATATTCTATTGATAAATTGATTGGCTCACTCATTGCCTACGAGCAAGGTTTGAGTCAAAGACTTTTAGATGCAGGTGAAACTATTGTTCTAAAAGCTGAAGATACAAAGAGAGATAGCCTAGTTGGTGAGGAATGCAATGACTTGTCAAGCAAATCACAAAGCTCACCAAAGCATAAGCAAAAGTAAAAAAAAGGTAAAAATGATAAGGATGTTCATCTTTCTTCTGACCTTATTTGCTTTCGATGTAGGAAGCCTGGACATATGAAAAATTAGTGCCCTAATTTAAGAATACTTCCTACAAAAGAAAAGGGCAATGTGAAGTAAAATTTAAACTGAGGAAATAATGAAAAGTAAAAAATCTCATGGGTAGATCTGGTTTCTAAAGCATTGGACCAGGAGAGAGATAATGGTTAAAATGCTTATTTGTGTTTTCTTTGTTGTGTTTTCTTTTTTATTTTTTCATTTTTTATTTTGTGTTTGTTTTTGTTTATTCTTTGAAGTTTGTTTGGTTTATAAATTTTTTCTCTGATCAATATACATATTCACTTTTCTAAAAATGAAAAATCTACTTCTTATTCTTTCTTGAAATCTTTAGTAAGTTGTGATTGACTTCTGTAAAACAGTCAAAGGAAGGAAACTCATTAATTTTTACTCTCAATCTCTATTTACTAAAAGAGGTTATTCTACTTTTAATTTAAAACATTTTTCATATTTTAAATTAGTTTTTGAAATTAACATTTTTATCTCCCTGCATCTTATTTATAGCATAGGAATCGTTTGCAAGTTGTTGAATATAATTCAAAATTTTCTTAATCAAGAAATTTGCTTTATTAATAGTATGGGTGTACTTTTGGTATTTAAGATTTTAGAAAGGTAGCATAGTCAAAAAATTGGCCAATGATGCTAAAAATAAAAAATGCACAAAGCGCCAAATTGAAAAATATAGAATACACAAAGTGTATCAAAAGATGCGCAGTGTGCCATGTCAAGAGGCATAAAATGAGTCCACAAAATTTTAATGCTTACCATTCTTATACTTCTTAAAGCTTAAGAAAATCCTTGATTCTTTCGATACTTGAATTTGAAAATCATGATTCTTGATTCAACAATTCGTGCATTGATCTTCTATTAGATATAGTTTATGGAAGGAGTTTTTGAAAAATGACTATTTCTTTCTCTAATTTATTTCATGATTTAGATATTAAATTAAAAAAGTTTTTAAGCCTTTTTAAAGAACTTGGGTTTGGATTATCAAATTTTGAATTTCTAACCTTTTTTGGGCTATGCGTTGTCAATCCAATTCTACTAAGTTTTTGATTAAAACAAAGAGGTAACTTTCTCATTTTAAGATTTTTTTTTTCACTAGATCAGGGAGCATTTTTGTCTTTTATTCGTTTTGTTTTTTGTTTGTGCCTCCTCTCTTTTTGATAATGTCAAATGGAGAGAATGTATTGTTGAATTTTTTGTACTGTTGATTTTCTTTCAAAAAATTAAAAACAATAAAAATATTTTTTTATCTTCCCTATTTTTTAAAAGGTTTATTCTAGTGACGAGGAGATTAGGAGAAAATACTTTTTTTTTAAATTCAAATTGAATTGTTTGCCATCATAAAAAATGGGAAGATTATTGCGGATCTATGGTTTATAATTTTGATGATAGAAAATATTCTTATTTCTCTACGACTTCCTTATGTACTGACATTTCAGGTCCACACGATCAAACTACAATTTGGAACTAGCTCAAGATTGGGTAGACTAGGTCTGAGTCAGTTTGTACTCTTTTTCCTTTCTTGAGTCTGTTATATTTGGTGTGGCACCTGATGATTTGTAAACTTGGAAGATTTTTTATTGTTCCCTAAATATTTCTATTTTTAGTAACATCGTTCGGGATGATATTTATATCGTCCTGGACGATCTATTCAAAAATAGAAACCCTAATTAGGGCATCCTCATTAAAGCAGCCGTCATTAGTTGATCGGCCTGGACGATAGTCTCAATTCAAAAAGAATCAGCCGCCATAATCAGTTTAGGTATTCTTTATTTTAGGAAATCAGCCAGGACGATATAAATATCATCCAGGACAATCTAACTCAATTATGCCTAAATTGATCTGGTATCTTTGGAAAGCATTAATGGCTGATTGATACGATCACATCGTCCGGGACGATCATAGGGTCGGTCGGGCCGATGTCCTGGATGATTTACATCGGCCAGCATCTATTCCGGGCGATGATCAAGACGATTGAAATCAGTTTTAAACTAATCGGCCTGGACGATCATGAGATCGGCCAGGACGATGTAACCAATTTTCTTCTAATCGTCCCAAATTGTCCCGGGCTGATGAGCTGAATTTGTACTGATCGTACAGGACGATATACATATCGTCCTGGACGATAATGTCGGCAACTTGCATTAATGAGCTCGTTTTGAGCACTTCTATTTAAGCTATGAGATGACACTTTGTAAGTGTCTTTAGCAGCCATTATAGCTCCGTTCTTGTGGGGGAGACTTGAAGAGAGAGCTTGAATGGGAGTGAGGAACGGGTGAAGTCTGAGAGGGAGAAGATCCTGTGAGGGGGGACTCAAGGGAGTGTGCAGGGGATTCCACACGGTTGCTCCGGTAGGCTTGCATCTTAATACCATCGGATTCAAGGCTTGTCTCGAGGGAAGTTCACCAAAGAAGAAGTTCACTTTGGTGTCAATGGACCCGGCGACTCCGCCGCACCAGGGAAGGTGGAAGTGATTTTGTAAGGGCTTCTCCACTTAGCTGTGGGGGCTAAAGGAGAGACACTTAGTTTAGTGCAATACTTGGAGGGTGTCTCTAAGGAGTGGACGTAGGTCAAGGTTTGACCGAACCACTATAAATCCGGTGTGTTCTTTCTTTATTACTTCCGCATTTAATTTTCACAATATGTTTTCTTTGTGGTGAGTTTGGTTTGGAGTTTTGTTTTAAAAGATTTTTAAACAACTAATTCACCTCTCTCTTTTTAGCCTTGGGCTAGTTCATAGGGCCTAACATCCCTAACTAACTTTCAAGTGGTATCAGAGCACTTTCTAGTGGCATCTGAGAACTTTCATAATTCACTTTCACATCAAGTTATAAAAAGATATTTCTTTTTGTTAAAGAAGTTTTTAAATATCCAATTCACCCCCCTCTTGGTGCATATCATACTTTCAATTGGTCTCAGAGCGCGATCTCAAAAATAATGTTTTAGAAAACCTTAAGAAAAATGATCATGACACTTTTTGGAAATCATAACATTATGAAAGGCTATTCAATTACGTGATCACCTTTATTTGAAAATATTTCTTTTAATTTTTGGAAAATTCATATGTCTACTTTCTTGCAATCAATTAATTATTGAATGTGGCATATGATTCAAACTGGCTATTCTGTACCATCACATATTATAGATGAAGTTAAAATTGATATTCTTTTTACTGAATGGAGTAGAATAGAATAAGTCAATGCTCAACTAAATGCTAAATGCTTGAATTATTTTTTATGTGCGTTAAATTATGATGATTGCATGAGAATCTCTATATATACTACTAACAAAGAAGTTTGAGATAGATTATGCACTATATATAAAGGTACTAGTGAAGTCAAATAATCTAAGTTGAATATTCTAATGCATGATTATAATCTTTTTGGTATGAAACCTTATGAGATGATCTTAGACATGTATACTAGGTTTACTCAGATTGTGACATCATTGCATGCTTTAGGTAGAGAACTTTCAAACTTTTAAAAGGTTAAAAAAATTCTACATTCTGTACTTGATAAATTTGATGCCAAAGTCATGGCTATATGTAAATTAAAAGATTTGAATGCTTATTTTATAGACAATCTAATAAGCTCACTCATTGCCTATGAGTAAAGTGTGAGTCAAAGACTGGATGCAGGTAATGTGAAGACTATAATGCCAAAAGCCAAAGGCACAGATGAATGTGTCTTATAAGATGATGAGAGCAAGAAGATAGTATTGATAAAAAATAAATTTGAAAATCTATTGAAGCACAAGTATAAACATTAATAAAAGCAGAGTAAAGGTAAAAATGGTTAAAATATTAAGTTTTCTTCTAATATTATTTGCTTTGGTTGTAGGAAATCCCGACATCTAAAATTTGAATGCCCCAACTTAAAAACTCTTCATACAAGAGAAAATAGTAAGAATAAACTCATTGTAATATGGGAAAAAGATAAAAAAACAAAAAATATCCTGGGCATATCTAGCTTCTAAATCATCAGAAAAGGAGCAAGATGGTGAGGTATAAACATATTAAGGTTTATTTTTGTGTTGTGTTTTTGTTTATGTATTTTGTATATTTAATTTTTATAATATTTTAATTTTTATTATATTTTAAGCATAATTTTATGTTTTTGTTTCTTTATTTTATTATTATTTTTATATATTATTTTATCTCTTCTTTTTGATAATGTCAAAGTGGGAGAATGCATTATAGGTTGTTGTATTTATGGTTTATTTTTTTCTATTATTTAGCTTTATAAAATAAAAAATACTTTCCTCTATTTTTTAATGTAATTCTTTTAGTGAGGGAGAGTTTAGGAGAAAATATTTTTAATTTACAAATTAAACCAATATTATTTGCCATCATAAAAAAGGGGGAGATTATTGCAACTCGGACTTCCAAGTTTATGATTTTGATGATAGCAAATAATATTGATTAATCTTTTATTTCTCCTAGTATTTGTAGTGCATATTTGTTTGTGTATTAACTAATATTTCAGGTATACCATACACCATTCTTTGTATATTTAAGACTCAAGATTAGGTAGAATTGACTATATTAAATGAGTTTTTTATTTCTTGAGCACCAAGTCTTGTAATGAGGTATGTGTTAATTCTTGTTGAATCTAAAATAGGTTGTTAAACCTAAATAATGTCCCAAGGCTAATAAAAAGGGGGGTGCATTGGTAATTTAAAAATTTACTCTTGGATTAAAAAATTTAAAGCCGATTAATAATTCTTTAGCAAGTTAATTTTAAAGTTTTCAAAATAATTTTTTAACCACAAAAAAATAAAACTTGCAAGATGTAAATAAGCAGCGAAAATAAAAGACACAAAGATTTATAGTGGTTCGGTCAAAGACGACCTACATCCATTTCTTGAAGTCTCCCACTTCCGGTATTGCACTATTACCAAAGTGACTCTCCTTTTTCCCCCACAGTAAGGCGGAGAAGCCTTTACAAAAACTCTCTTCCACCAATACCCGGTGCGGCAGAGAATCGTCGTCCTTTTATACCCTTTAAGTTTAGGCAAAGAACCTTCATCCTTTCACACCCTCTAAGTGTAGGAAGAGAACCTTCATCCTTTCACATCCTCGAAGTGTAGGTAGAGAACCTTCATCCTTTTACACCCTCCAAGTATAGGCAAAGAACCTTGACCCTTTCACACTCTCCAAGTGTAGGCAGAGAACCTTCGGCAGTTCACACCCTCCAAGTGTCGGTAGAGAACCGTCGGCTGTTCACACTCCCCGAATGTCGGCAGAGAACCGTCAGCTGTTCACACTCCCTAAGTATCGGAAGATAACTGGATCTTCTTGAAAGATCTTCACACGAGCAATCTAAAAAGATAAGAGAAAGAGTGAAGAAACATAAATCACACAGAGATCCTTACCTTTGAGTAACTTTGTGAACCCTTCACATTCCACTAGGAAGAAATCTCTCTCAAACACTCTCTCACACTCTCTCCTTCAATTACCCTTTACAAATCATGAAGACCAAATGACAAAAATATTAAGTGTCAGTTTTTAGTGGACCTTTTTTATAAATGACACAAAAACTCATCCAAAAAATTGAAATTTCAAATTTAACCATCCACGATCGTATGTTCATACGTATGAATAATTCAAATACTATTGCATACAAACTAATTATGAATCAGTATGAAATTTATTCATACCCGATCGTCATCCCGTACTAAATAAGTTCGTATAGGATGAAGAAAAAAATTTCAAAGTTCGTCTGTACGAAGATGTTAGGATGAAATGAATGAGAACAGTATAGAGGCGTTCATCCCTGTATTATATTAAATATCATCCGTACGATCTTCTTATGAGGAAAAAACAGAGAAATTCATCTTGGGATGAAATTAAATATCATTTGTACGATCTTCTTTCGAGGATAGAACAGAGATGTTTGTCCTTGGACGAAATTAAATATCATCCGTACAATCTTCTTTTGAGGACATAATAGAGATACTCTTCCTGGGATGAAATTAAATATTGTTCATACGATCTTCTTTCGAGGACAGAATAGAGACATTCATCTTGGGATGAAAATAAATATCTTCAGTACGATCCATACTTTAAAAAAAATTCTATTCTCTCTTCGTTCAAATGCTCGTTGGGAAAAATAACTGACCAGATCGTTCGTACGAAGTAATATCATACAGTACGATGAGTTCAAAATATAAATTTTAAAATTCTCCCCCAGTGTGTGTATGTGCTCAGTTACTCAATTATAATTACACACTCTCAGAATTAATAAAATGAAAAATATAGACTCTGATTACAATAAAATCTAAACTGTTCTTGATTTGAAGTCTTCAACAATCAAGAGTATGATTCCCCTGAAATGTTAATACACACAAGAGTAAAAATAATTCTTCCAAAATATGTTAGGAAAAATAATAATCGAATTAATAATATTTGAAATCATCAAAAACATATAATTTGTAAGAATATCAAACATGCATAGTAACTATCTTAATAGTATATTAGATTGGTAATCATGTACACTCATAAGGGGAGCAAAAAATGATTTTAAATTTTTAATTTTTTTGTACATCATATTATATGATTTGGATTGTACTGTATGATCTGGTGTAATATAAATTAATTAAAATATTTTATTTTTCTTAAAAAAATATTTTTAAAATATAACTATTCATATAGTACGATCGCCATATCATACTAGATAATCTCTTATAATTAGAAAGCCCGCCATCCATTAAATTTGGTAAAACTTTGAATTGAAAAAGTTGTTCTAATTGTACTATACCAACATGGTCATACTGTACGATATTTAAAATATTGCCTAATTTAATCCTGTGATTAGTCAATCATAATGGCTTAATTTTGATATTTTTATCATATTGTACAAACTGGATCATACTATACAGTCAAGAGAGAGGTTTTTGGACATCCCATGCTTCATCCTAGATGAGCTGCATTTTTTATTGAATTATTTGTTCCTTACTAACTGGACATCGTACAGTACGAATAGGCAAATTGAACTGTTCGTATAATACTAACTGGCTATCGTACTATACTTACAGGTAAAATTTTGCACATCATACTAGACGTTCCTGCGATCATACTGTACGATCTTTAATGACTAAAATAATTTTTTAGGGTTTTTCAAAGCCCTCTATTTAAGCTTTATCAAGGCACTTGATAAGTGTTTTTGGTAGCCATTAAAGCTTCTTTTTTTTGGAGAAAACTTGAAGAAAGAACTTGAAAGGGAGAGAGAAAATGATGGAGTTTGAGAGAGGGAGAAGATCCTTGGAGGAGATTTCAAGGGAGTGTGGAGGGGATTTCATACGGTTGCTCCGATAAGCTTACACCTCAGTACCATTGGATTCAAGGTTCATCTTAAGGAAAGTTTTGGGAAGAAGAAGATCTCCTTGGTTTCAAAGGTCCCGACTCCTCCACAGCATCGGGGAAGGTGGAAGTGATTTTGTAAGGGCTTCTCTACCTAGTTGTGGGGGATAAAGAAGAGCACTAAAGGTTTAATACAATACTTAGAAGGTTCCTCTGGGGAGTGGACGTATGTCAAGTTTTGACCGAACCACTATAAATCTGGTGTGTTCTTTCCTTTATTATTTTCACATTTATTTTCATTGCATTAACAACGTGGGTAAAATTTATAATTTATCTTTTTATTATGAATGTAATTCACTTACGCATCAAGTTATAAAAAGATATTTCTTTTTATTAAAGAATATTTTAAAATATCCAATTCACCCCCCTCTTAGCCCATATCGTACTTTCATTATCTACTATTTAGTCATGATTGTTAAAACTAGATATAACAAACTAGTTTGACCGTTTCAACCATGAACTTGTCATATGGCTAGTTCAGTCCTCATAAAAAATAGGCCCAACATTAAACTAGTGAGAATTAGTTTAAACCGCTGGTTCAACAAGCTAACTGTTGAATCGGTCTTAGTTTTTAAGAACTAGCTCATTCAATTCATAACATATTTAAATAGTTGAATTTAATATAAAATATTAAATTAATTTAAATATTAAATATTTCATTTAATAATTAGCTCAAATTTTGATAATAATTATGTATCAATTATGCACCAATAATTCATACCCACGTGGTTCTACCACCCCGTGTGAGCTCTTAATCCATAAAAATAGGAAAATTTATATATAACAATAACAACAATAATATAAAGCCTTTGTCCCACTAAGTGGGGTCGACTACATGAATCCTTTTTCGCCATTGTGTCCGGTTAAAAGTCAAATTCTCATTTAAATCTAATAAAGAAAGATCATTTCTAATATTTTCTAACCAAGTCATTTTAGGTCTACCTCTACCTTTCTTAACATAAGTCAAATCTATTACCTCAACTTTCCTAACCAGGTCATCAGAAGGCATTCGTTTAATGTGACCAAATCATCTAAGGTGACTCTCCCAAATCTTATCTTCCATTGGAGCTATTCCAACCTTTTCACATATATGCTCGTTTCGTATCCTATCTCTAAGGGTCAAGCCACTCATCCACCTAAGCATCCTAATCTTTGCAACACTTAACTTAGTATTATGCTTCTCTTTTAATGACCAACATTCAGCACCATAAAGCATTGTAGGTCTCACCACCATCTTATAGAATTTTTCCTTAAGTTTAAGGGGGATTTTCTATCACACAATAAGCCCGATGCATTCCTCCACTTCAACCATCCAACTTGAGTTCTGCTAATAATATCCCCATCAATTTCACCATCACTTTAAATAATAGATCCAATATATCTAAAATGTGTACTCTTATTAATAAATTGATCACCCAAAGTCACAATCCCCTCACTAGGTCTATTGCTACTAAAATTACACACCATATATTCTATTTTAGATCTATTCAAGCGAAAACCTTTAGACTCTAAAGTTAAACTCCTTAATTCAAGTTTACCTTCAACTCCCTCTCTAGTCTTATCAACAAGAAGAATATCATCAGCAAAAATCATACACAAAGGTACATCCTCTTGCGTGTCTAGTGAGAACATCCATGACTAAAGAAAAAAAGATATGGACTTAAGGCTGATCCTTGATGTAATCCCACCAAAATAGGAAAATACTTGGTCAAACCTCCTTGTGTTTGAACACAAGTAATAGCTCATGCATACATATCTTTAATGATTTGAATATAAGCATTATTAACTCCTTTCTTTTCAAGAACTCTCCATAGCACTTCACTTGGAACTTTATCATATGCTTTCTCTAAATCAATAAATATCTTAAGTAGATCCTCCTTATTCTCTCTATATTTCTCTATCAAACCTCTCAATAAATGTGTGGCTTCCATAGTAGACCTACCCAGCATGAATCGAAATTGATATTGAGAAACATTAGAATCACACCGCAACCTACGCTCCTAACTCGCTCCATAGTTTTAAGTATGAAACATTAACTTAATTCCTCTATAATTTGCACACTCATGTGTATCACCTTTATTCTTAAAAATAGGAATTAACACACTCATTCTTGTTGCGAATCTATTTTCATATATTAGAATTTTGAAGATAGCAAATATTCATGATTTTCTACGACTGTCTTGCCTACTAACTTTTCAGGTTCATAAGATCGAGTGCAGCTAAAGATTGGGTAGATTAAGTCTGAGTTAGTTTGTATTTTTTCCCTTTCTTGAGTCTATTATAAATAATGTGGTTCCTGATGCTAAGTAACCTTGCACACACACACCTTGGGAGAATTTCTGACTATTTCCTAGAGTTTACTATTTTTGGTAACATTGTCTGGGATGATATTTATATCAGCCTGGACAATCAGTAAGAAAATAGAAACCATAATTAGGGCATCCTTATTAAGGGAACCGTCATTAAGCACATCATTCTGGATGATTTTGTATCGGCCAGGACGATAGGTTCAAATCAGAAAGAGTCAGCTGCCAGATCTATTTAGGTATTACTTATTTTTGGACATCATCCCGGGCATAGGCCTGGTCAATCCAGCATAATTTTTCCTAAATTGATATGATTTTTAAGGAAAGCAATTAAGATTTGATTACATGATCACTTCGTCCTAGACGATCGCAGGATCAGCCGGGATGATCCATTAGATGATTGGACATCATACAGCTCTTATTCATGGCAATGTTCATGATAATATTCCATGATTTGTATTGATCAGTTAAGATGATATATTATCGTCCTGAATGATATGAAAAAATTTCTTCTGATCATCCCAAATCATCCGGGCTGGTTGAGCTTAATTTACATTGATCGGTCAGGATGATATACATATCGGCTTGGATGATAAAATCGGTAAGTTATAATTAATGAGCTCGTTTTGAGCTCTTTTATTTAAGCTTTGATAAGGCACTTAGTAAGCGTCTTTGATAACCATTGTAGCTTCTTTCTTTTGGAGGGAACTTGAAGAGAGAGCTTGAAAGGGAGAGAGGAAAGGGTGGAGTTTGAGAGAGGGAGAAGATCCTTGGAGGGGATTTCAAGGGAGTGTGGAGGGGGATTCCACACGGTTGCTCCGGCGAGCTTGCACCTTAGTACCATCAAATTTAAGGCTTGTCTTGATGGAAGTTCTGGAAAGAAGAAAATCTCTTTGGTGTCAAGGGACCCGGCTACTCCGCCGTACCGGGGAAGGTGGAAGTGATTTTGTAAGGGCTTCTCCACCTAGTTATGGGGGCTAAAGGAGAGACACTGAGTTTAATGCAATATTCGGAGGGTGCCTCCAAGTAGTGGACGTAGGTCAAGGTTTGACCGAACCACTAAAAATATCGTGTGTTCTTTCTTTTATTATTTCCACATTTAATTTTCGCACTTTCATTTCTGTGGTGAATCTTGGTTTGTATTTTTGATTGTGAAAGATTTTTTTTAAAATATTGATTCACCCCTTTTGGTTAGTTTTGGAACTAGTTCATAAGGGCTTAACATCTCTAATGAACTTTCAAGAAGTATCAGAGCAGGATTCATAAAAATAAATTTTTGAAAACTTTTGAATTTTGATCCATAGATAATTTTTATAATCATAATATTGAGAAAGGTTATTCAATCGATCACCAGACCACCTTTGTTTAAAAATGTCACATTTAATTTTTAAAAAATTTGCATGTCTACTTTTTTGCAATCAATTGATTTTCGAATATGGCAAATGATTTTAACTGGTTATTCTATACCATCTCGTATTTTAGATGAAATTAAAAGTGACATTCCTTTTAATCAATAGAGTAGAGAAGAACAAATTAATGCTCGATTGAATACAAAATCATTAAACTGTTTGTTTTGTGCTTTAAATTTTGAAGACTTTATGTTTGTTTCACGTGCACTACTGGTAAGGAAATTTGAGATAAATTACACACTATATATGAAGGCACTAATGAAATCAAGCAATCCAGATTGAATATTTTAATGCATAATTTTGAACTATTTTGCATGAAATCTTATGAGATGATCTTAGACATGTATACTAGATTTATTTAAATTATGACATCATTGTATGCTTTAGGTAAAGAGTTTTCAAACCTTGAAAAAGTTAATAAAATTCTACGTTGTCTACTTGATAAGTTTGATGCTAAAGTTATTGTTATTTGTGAATCAAAGAACTTGAATGAATATTCTATTAATAATTTGATTGGCTCACTCATTGCCTACGAGCAAAATTTGGGTCAAAGACTTTTGGATGCAAGAGAGATGATAGTGTTAAATGCTGAAACATGGAGAAAAGTGGCTTAGTTGGTGATGAAAGCGATGACTTGTCAAGCAAATTAAAAAGCTAACCAAAGCATAAGCATCAACAAAAGTGGAATAAAGGTAAAAATGGTAAGAATGTTAAGATTTTTTCTGATGTTGTTTGCTTTGGATGTAGGAAGTCTAGACATATGAAAAATCAGTGCCCAAATTTGAGAACTCTTCCTACAAAAGAAAAGGGTAAAACTAAGCAAACTATAAAAATGACAAATAATAAAAAGTAAAAAGTCTCCTGGGCAAACCTAGCTTCTGAATCATCAGACCAGTGGCAAGATGATGCTTAAACCATTATTTGTGTGCTTTATTTTTATGTTTTGTTCATTTTTGTGTATTTTATGTGTTTTTTTATTTATTCTTTTTCACTATTCTTTTTCTTTCTTTTCTTTTTCATTAAAATTTTTATTTTATTTTTACTTTTTTCTATTTATATTTTTTATTTAAAAAAAATGAAAATGAAAAATCTACCTCCATTTTTTCTTGAATTCTTATGTAAGTTGTGGTTGACTTCTCTAAAAACATTCAAAGGAAGGAAACTCATGATTTTGACTCTCAATCTCTATTTCCTAAAAGAGGTTATTCTACTTTTGATTTAAAATCTTCAACATATTTTAAATTAGATTTTGAAAATAAACTTTTTCATCTCCCTATATTTTATCTATCGCATAGGAATCTTTTACAAGTTGTTGAATCTATCTCATAATTTTCTTAATCAAGTAGTTCATTGTGTCAATAGAATAGGTTTACTTTTATTTTTTAAAATTTCAAAAAGGTAGCATATTAAAAAAAATGGTCAATGATGCCAAATAAAAAAAGTGGCAAATGATGTCAAATCAGAAGAAGCGCAATAAAGCCAAATTGAGAAATATACACAAAGTGTATCAAAAAGTAAAAGATTCGCAAAGTGTGCCTAAAAATTGACAAGAGGCATAAAATGAGCCCACAAAGTGTATGCTTACTTTTTTGTGTTTACTTAAAGCTTAAGAAAACCCTTGATATTTTTGATACTTGAGCTTGAAAATCATGATTCCTAGTTCACCAATTTTTGCATTAATCTTCTATTAGATATATTTTATGAATGGAGTTTTGAAAAATTAGTGATTCTTTTTCAAATTTATTCCTTGATTTAGATATTGGATTAAAAAGTTTTTTAGCATTCAAAAGAACTTGAGCTTGGATTATTAATTTTTAAATATCTTACATTTTCTAGATTATGCGTTGCCAATCCATTCCTTAGTTTTTGAATAAAATCAAGATGTAACTTTCTCATTTCATTAATGACTTTTTCGTGCCTCTTCTCTTTTTGATAATGTCAAAGGGGGAGAACATTCTGTTGTATTTGTATCTTTTTTAATTTTTTTTTAAAAATTAAAAACAACAAAAAATTTAATTTCTCCTATTTTTTTAAAGTTTTGTTTTAGTAAGGGGGAGATTAAGAGAAAATGTTTTCAATTTTGTAAATTCAACCAGTAATATTTGTCATCATCAAAAAGAGGGAGATTATTGCGAATTTGTTTTCATGAATTAGAATTTTGATGATAGCAAACATTCATGATTTTCTACGACTGCTTGCCTACTAACTTTTTAGGTCCACAAGATCGAGTGCAGCTTAAGATTGGGTAGATTATGTTTGAGTTAGTTTGTATTTTTTTCCTTTATTGAGTCAATTGTAAACAATGTGGTTCCTGTTGCTAAGTAACCTTACACACACACACCTTGGGAGAATTTCTGACTATTTCTTAGAGTTTACTATTTTTGGTAACATCATTCAGGATGATATTTATATCGGCCTGAAAGATCAGTTCAAAAATAGAAACCCTAATTAGGGCATCCTTATTAAGGCAGCCGTCATTAAGTACGTCGTCTTAGATATTTTGAATCAGACAGGATGATAGGCTTAAATAAAAAAGAATCAGCCGCCAGATCTATTTAGGTATTACTTATTTTTTGAACATCCTTAGCATCATCCCGGGCATCGGCCTGGCTGTTCTAGCATAATTTTTCCTAAATTAATCTAGTTTTTAAGGAAAACAATTAAGATTTGATTACACGATCACATCATCCTGAATAATCGCAGGATAGACCGGGACGATCCACTGGATAATTGGACATCAGATAGTTCTTATTCAGGGCGATGTTCAGGATGATATTCCATGATTTGTATTGATCGGCCAGGACAATATATTATCATCCTGGATGATATGAACAAATTTCTTCTAATCATCTCAAATCATGTTGGTTGATTGGGCTTAATTTATACTGATCGACCAGGATGATATATATATCAGCTTGGATGATAAAGTCGGCAAGTTGCAATTAATGAGCTCGTTTTGAGCTCTTTTATTTAATGTTTGATAAGACACTTAGAAAGTGTCTTTAGCAGCCATGTAGCTTCTTTCTTTTGGAGGGAACTTGAAGAGAGAGCTTGTAAAGGAGAGAGAGGAAAGGGTGGAGTTTGAGAGAGGGAGAAGATCCTTGGAGGGGGTTTCAAGGGAGTGTGGAGGGGGATTCCACACGGTTGCTTCGGCGATCTTGCACCTTAGTACCATCGGATAAGGCTTGTCTTGAGGGAAGTTCTGGAAAGAAGAAGATCTCTTTGGTGTCAATGGACCCGGCTACTCCGCCGCACCAGGGAAGGTGGAAGTGATTTTGTAAGGGCATCTCTGCCTAGCTGTTGGGGCTAAAGGAGAGACACTGAGTTTAGTGCAATACTCGAAGGGTGCCTCCGAGTAGTGGACATAGGTCAAGGTTTGACCGAACCACTATAAATATGGTGTGTTATTTTCTTTATTATTTTCGCATTTAATTTCTGCACTTAGATTTCTATGGTGAATCTTGGTTTGTGTTTTTGATTGTGAAAGATTTTTTTTTTAAATACCGATTCACCCCATTTGATTAGTCTTGGGACTAGTTCATAAGTGTTTAACATCCTTAACTAACTTTCAATTCTCCACTGATTTGACATCTTTTTAATCTTCAAAATAGTATTAAAGAATTTAATAAATCAAGAAATTCTTTCATCTCCTAAGCATTTACACATCTCTATTGGAATATCATCAGGTCCAAAAGCTTTTCCACACTTCATTTTCTTTAAAGCCACTCTAACTTTGGTTTTACTTATATACCAATAAAAATAAAAAAATTTATTTTCATTTAGGGTGATAAAGTAACTAAAGTCAATCGTATTTTTACCTTCTTCTTTAAAAAGTTTAGCATAATACCTCATCCTTCATATTCTAGGAAAAGTACTTTTTGATCTTCAACCTTAATACACTTTACTTGAACTAAATCCTTACTACTCCTATCTCTTTGTTTGGCTAACTTATATATATATATATCTTTCTTCCTCCTTAGTATCTAATCTATTATATAAATCATTAAAAGCTAAGCTCTTTGCATCGCAAATATTTTTCTTAAATTCTTTACGGGTCTCTTTATAGCATTCTCAATTATCAAAATTTTTATATCTAAACTAATTTTTATAATAAATTTTTATTACTATTAAGAGCTTTTCTCTTTGAAACTCTAAGCACATCTTTTGCAATATTCTTAATGTTATAAGCCACGTTTTCTCATATAATATTAGCATTTTCATGCACAAATAAAATCTTAAGATCTAAAATCTTACTCTCAAAAATATTTTTGTCAATATTCTTTAAAAGCCCCCATCTAATCCAAAAAAAATATTTTAATTTATTTTTTATTTTTTGCCCCTTTATCTTGAAATCCAAAACTAATAATTGATGTTGGTTGCATAAATTTTTACTCTGAATAACTTTATAATCTTTGCAATCTAAATAATATAATTTTCTTATAAGAAAATAATCAATCTGTGTTTTACTATATTCTTTTTTATAAGTGAAAAGATGTTCATCACTCTTCTTAAATAAAGTATTATCTATTAAGAAATTATAAGCTAAAGAAAAATCTAATATAGTCTTATCACCTTCATTTGTCTTTCCAAATCCATGGCTTCCATGGATTCTTTTAAAATTATTTACCTCTCTATCAACATATCAATTTAAATCTCCTCAAATAAAAATTCTTTTCTTCAAGAGGTATCTTTTGTATTAATTCTTCTAAGTCATTTCAAATTTTTAATTTTGAACTCATATCCAAACCTACTTGAGGAGCATAAGCACTTATAATATTAATAATTTTAGCATCAACAATAATCTTTAATGTTATACTTCTATCTCAAATTATATTAATTTGTACAATATTATCCTTCAAACTCTTATTTATAACCACACCTACACCATTTCTAGTACAAATCCTACCTGAATACCAAAATTTATATCCTAAACTATTAATCTCCTTAGCTTTCTCTCCAACTCATTTAGTTTCCTGAATGCACATAATATTTATCTTCATATGAATCATAATATCTATTAATTCCATTAATTTTTTTATAAGGGAACCTATATTTCATGTTCATATCCTAATTTTAGTTTCATGGACTAGCTTCTTTGCCCTCATTCGTCCTTGATGTGGGAACCCTTGCCTATTTAACACTGCACCCGGACGCCAGTGCAGCGACCCTTGCACATTTGTCACTGTATTCAGGCCATACAACACGTCACTTCTAGGAGACATCCTAGCATTAACATAATTTTTTAAAAGATTCATGTCATGATTATTTGTCAAGTTTTACGCTGACTGTTAACTACCTAACGCAACCCTCCACTTTTAACATCTAGGACTTGAGACCTGACAACGACAGTGTTAGGAAAATTTATATAAACAACATAAAATAAAGCTACAAATTGATGTAAAACTATACTTAGTTGAGATTTCTGCTTTAGAGCATATACATTATATATTTTTAAACAATTTTTTTAAATAATGAAAATAATGTTGATTTTATTTAATTAAGTATTAATTATTTATATTTTTTTATTTTTTATTTTTTAAATATATTTTTTTAAATTAATTTTTATCTATTTATTAAGTTTATAACATGACTGATTTATAAATGTAAATTTCTAATGTTAATTTAATATATAATTTATTATTGTAAAATTTATCTAAATATATAACATGAATTAAAAATAGTTTATAACCATTTATATTCAAATAAACATAAATTAGTAATAATTTATTTTAAATTCATAAGTTTATATATAAATTAAATTTTTTTTAGTCATAAATTTATTTTATTGTATATATATTATATCATTTTTTTATTTAAATAATTATAATATTTATTATATCATCCAATTCAATTTTAATTAAATTTTAAATCTCTTATATTTTTTGTTGGACATGAGGTGTGATTTTAATCATGAAATATATATATATATATATATATATATATATATATATATATATATATATATATATATATATATATATATATATATATATATATTCGTTGAAAAATAGAGTCGAAAGGTCATGAAAAAGACAACCTTTCACTACATTATCGTCCAAGCAGACCATTGCTTTTATTGAAAATCCCCTCAGAAAATTTAGAAATCCGCTCAGAAAAAGTCAAAAACATAATAATAATAAAAAGCTTTTTTATGTTCTCTATGGAGTACTTTGAAAACGCCTGTCTGTACGTTGATATTTTATTATATATATATATATATATATATATATATATATATATATATATATATATATATATATATATATATATATATATATATATATATATATATCAGGCAGATTTACACCTATTCGAATAAATAAATACAAATGTTATATATTCTTTAACAAAAGATTCTTTTAAGATATTCTGGTAAAAATAATATTAAAGTGGATTTAAAATTTATTGAATTTATTTTTTAAATTTGATATATCCAAAAAAATGGTCTTGATCGAGCATGAATCTTGAAACAAAATCAAGTTAAAAATTTCAAAAGTTAAATCAAAGATTATATGAACTCCAATTTCAGCAAACTTATAGTCGAACTGAATGTCTCAAAAATATGAATCCAATAGCATCAAATTCGACTCAATCTGAACCCAAATGAATCTAAATCGAAGACCCGAAGCGTATTTGAAGGTTCAATCCATAATTTGGATTTCCAAACAATTCTAAACATGACATGCTTATAATCGAATCGAGCAACTCGACTAGACGAATCCAACGAGCCCAAGATAGTTAAATTTTGATATCACTAAGACATTCAAATATCTCATAAATGCACCGTGATCAATATATTCAACATCGGTAGTCCATTCAAACCACTCCCAATTTACCTTGGATCTTCCTCTTATTCACTGACCATACCACCATAAAAAAATAATAAATAAACCCCTCATTCTTCATTGAAGGGAGGGGGAAGAAGGAACCCAAGCAAAAAGAGAACGAAAAGAAGTAATAGTTCTTTTGCTACGAGACTCCTAGACCACCGTTAGACTTGAGCCTGTCCATCAACTGTCGTCGAACTTTCTCCTGACTACTGAGGGATGTCAAATTTCTGCCCGACCAACAACTGACACTGGATTTCTGCCCGACCATCAACTGACGATAGACTTTGGCCCATCGCCTGATTTCTACCCAACACCGGACTTCCAGCCGTCGCTGGATTTCTACTCGACGCTGGACTTTCATTAGACTTGTACATGATACCGGACTTCCGCCAGTCGTCGGATTTCTACCTAACCTCGGACTTTTTCCCGTCACCGAACTTCTTCCCATCGTCGGACTTCTATCTGACACTAGAATTCCGACATTCGTTGCCTGCCAACAACGTTTCTTTCAACCTCCTTCGTTAATTACGGGTCTTTTGACCACTGTCGCCCGCCCATTACAGTCCTTTCAAACTCCGTCACTCGCCTACTACATTACTTCCAACCTCCTTCATTTATTATGGTCTTTCCGACCTCCGACATCCTAGTATGTTCTTTCTGACATCTGTCTCCCGCCGACTAAAATGCATTCTATATGATGTACATTTATTACATCAAGCCAAAGCCTTCCCTCCATTGTAGGGCCTTATTTGTAATCAACTACAAATACTAGTGGATTCATTTAAACTGGACTAGACCCCATGATTTTTTCCCTTTTCAAGATTTTCCATAAAAAATCTTGGTGTCTCTTTAAATACTACACCCTCTATTTCATCTGTTTGTGTGGTAGATCTTCGTGCAATGCTAAGACGTTAAACTTTATACTTCTCTCCCTCCACGAGTATTCTAAGACGCAAAAAAATTCATATTATATATGAATAATTTATATTACATTAATTTTAAAATAAATTTAATAATTTTTTAAATTTATCTTGACATAATTTATATTAGTATATTTTCACACTATTTGTTTTTTCTATTTTATTTTATTAATATTGGAGCGGTTATCAAGATGATTATAAAGGCGATACCAGGAAATTAATTTTGCTTGAAATCTGTTGCGATCAATATAAATACTTTTATTTTTGAAAATTTTGGTCATTGACTTTCTTAAAGCAATCATAGAGTGGTTGGGGTTTGTTTCAGGTAGTTTTCTCATTAATTGATTAACTTTTATTTATTTATTTTTGTTGTACAGATATTTTTTAGTGGAATGAAACTTCTGAGAACCTATTTGTTATAGCATGTTAGATATTAAAAAATTATTGTCCATTTTTTAATATTTATAAAATACATAACTACTTAAAAAATTTTTAATCGAAATCTTGTCCTTGCACGTGGCATGATTAAAACATAGATTAGCATTTTATTATAATGTTATTATGTTTATGATAATTTGATAAGTGGAGATAGAAGTATCATAGTTTTCTAAATAATTAAATAGGAGCATTATGTAGACATATTTTAAGTAATTTGACTAAAATTAAAAATATAAATTGAGATTGTTTTATGAATTTCAAATTAAAAAAATATATATATAAATTGAGATTTTTTGTTTTATGATTGATTTTCTACACTAATAATTTCACCAAGACACTCCATTAAATCTTTTTCAACAAATTAGAACAAATTATTAAAAAAAAATGTTTAACTTAAGAGACAAATAATTATAATATTCAGTTTGAGAGAAAACAATAAGCTTATTCATAGCATTAGGAATTATATAGTGCCAATCACAGTCATAAAATATTTTAATGCCTTTCCCTATCAATGCCAACCTAAAATTGGCGTTATATACGCACAACAATACAACTCATATCTAATCATCTTGCTTAGTTGTGATTATTCCATAAACCTAATCAATTATACAATATCATATTTCATGGATCAATAATATAAAGGTACGCTTATGGGCTTAACTACTCTATAATGCATTAGGTAAACTAACAAATAATATCTTTAATATAGCACTAGAAATTGTTTAACTATTTTTTAAGCCTAACATAGCATTTCATTATCAAAGTTAGATCAACATCACTATTCTTTTATGGAAAAATTGTGAGGTGAGGGGATCTCTTCTTCTTCTTTAACGAGAGTTGAATAAGTATATCAAAATTCAATTTTGAATGCTTGCATGAGCCCTGTGATAAGCTTGTTGACTCAAACCTATATTTAAGGATGCATAAAATAAATAATGAGAATTATATTAAAAGAGGAGAATCACTCCCCTTCATCAAATTAAATAATCACTATATCTCTATGTGTCAAACTCAGTTTCTTTTGTTGATGGAAAACCCCTAATTCTATTTAGAGTTTCCTTGCCTATTAATTAGCACATATATTGAGGGCGGTTCTTCTCATCATTATGTCATTCTATATAGCACTCTCATTCTTAATTTTTTTGTTTTGTTTATGTTTTCATATTCTCTTTATTGAGTGATTACATGTTACATCCATGTGTAAGAGACACAGCAACAACCAACATGGAATAAGAGACAACCAGCATGGCTTAAAACCTTTATTTTGCTAACTCAAGGATTAAGCACATATTTAAGCTTAATCAAGACTTATAGTTCATATTATTTATTTTTATCTCTTAGGAAATTATATCTTCGGATATTAAGTTAGAAATAATTCTTAGCTATAGGACTTCTTAGACAGATTGTACAAATAACAAATTATATGGAAATAATGGAATATGTCTAATTTTCCTCAATTTCTTTCTTGGCCAAGAGAATGATTTTGTATCTCAATTATTATTTAGTTGATTTTAGTATGACTTCTTCGGAATAAGTAATTGATTTAGCGAAGCTTCTAGGAGACAAGCTTCGAGATACCACACATCATCGTCCTTATAATTGTTATTACGTTTCTCTAACACACATAATTTTAGATGGTTTGCTTCCCAAATTGAGTCCTTCGGATTCTATCTTAGGTAAACATGTTATGTCAATTAACTGTTTGTTTACAATAAAGGTGGCTACAAAACGTGAAAAGGGACTTGGTTATAACTATGATGATAGGTACCACTGTAATCATGTTTGTAAGGCTCATATAAATATATTGAACATGACAGACGACGACAACGATGTTCCCATAGACAATATATTCATTGATATTCGACATGCTCCAAATCTCATTCATCACTTAGGAAGAATAACTTCTTTTAGTAATCATAAAATTGCAAGACAGCATGCCCTAATAATATTTGGCTCAAGCAATGCTTCTTAACTCTATCACTCAATTTCTAGCAGGCAATGGTCCATATTGGGCTAATGGTTATCCAAACATGGTGTCATCTTGACTTGTAATACAAAATACTCTAAGTGTCAACCTGCAGCTTGTAAAGTGTAAATTGGGTATTGTTTATTGTGTTAAAATTCAGTGCAAATGCCTTATTTTAGTTATGATTGTGTAGAATTGTTCAAGAGAAGATAAAATTTATAAGTATTGAATGAGTGCCACAATGCCCACAGGTTCAGTACGCAGCATTGTTAAGCATTGTCTTTAATAATGCCCCAATGTTCATTTTTGACAATGCAGTGCCGACCTATCAAAAATTTAAGATAAAATCGATGTCATGGAAGATCCAAAGTCAGCATCGTTGAGCTAGAAATCAACACTACATAATTGTAGTCTAGGATAAATGAGCATCGAAAGCGATCATTGCAACACTACTAAGTTAGATTACACTTTCAAGTGTCGCAGTGCTCAACTTTTGTAACGCCGCGATGATGCTATTGTCAAAATAAAGAGCTACACCGACTCAAACAAAAAATGCACCAATTCAACCATTAACTATGCTAGGTCAACCCAACACCATAATGGAGAAAGCATAATAGCGCTGAGGCACTAGTTCTTTTTATAACATCATAACATAACCTTATCGAGTGTTGTGATGTATGAAGCCATTTCTTCACTTGTGTAAATAGTTTTTTCAGTTCTTTTATTAAGAGAGTTCTATCATTTTAGTGGAATCTTATACTTTTTAATGTCTTCCTTTAGCATCCCCCTTAGATTTTACATCTAAGGGAGGTTAGGGAAGTGCAAGATACTTTCATTTAGAGGCCTTATCTTTTATTTTGTAAGAAAATCTATTGTTGGAGAAAGGAGAGTGGAGAATATAATTTGATCCTCTCATGTAACATTTATCTTTAGTACTTCTCCTGCATCATTTTCTTACATAAATGAAATGAACATGAATTTGCTTTTTCTTTTATCATTGTTTAGCTAAATCTCCGAGTTTTGGGTTAATGATGTAAATATGTAGCAAGTACTAATAAAGACTCTTGTGCTTTGAATTAATTTATTGCTATTTTTAATATCCCATGTTCTTAATTTAATATATGTAATGACCATATATGTAGTTAATATCTAGTGTGATGTATTACTTTGATAGAAAAATATTGAAATAAATTGGAGTATTGAAATGGAATGTTGGTATACCTAAACATAGCATGTTAAACCTTCTTTAACATAGGATGTTAAACCTTCTAGTATCTATGGAGATATTAAAATTATAAGAAGGCTATAAAATTCCTTTTTCACCCTTACAAGCTCAATAGAAATATAGGGATGTATATGATCTGATCCACATCTAAAATTAAGAGTCTTATTAAAAAATTATGTTGTCTTGCATTCATTAGTCAAAAATATTTTATTTACATTAGTATATAATTTTCTTACAAGACTCCATTAAGTAGCAAAAACTCAAAAACATCTATTTTACATTCAGTAGGATAAATTATGTATTTAGATTAAATAGTAGTATTTTAATTATAATTAGCATAACAATTTCCCGTGGGGTCGATATTCTTTTTTATTACTTTTTACTTGATCGACGCATAAACATGCATATTTATTATGCTATCTTATTTTTATTTTAAAAAAATCTAAACATATTTATATTGCATGCTAGCTAAGTGTGTAACACACCATTTATCGTATAGTCCAACTCAAGCCTCATCAAGTTTTTGCCAACATTGCTAGGGAAGTAACCTGTGTATTATAATTTTAAAATATATTATTGAAACAAGTTCATATTTAGAGCTCCTTATACCATGTATCATTATTTTTGTATAGTTTATTAAAACTTTGAAAAAGGCAAAAAGTATTTTGTTGATTATTTAGTTTATAAATTTTATTTTATTTCATAATTATTATATACTTAGTAGATCTAGTAAGGATCTCTTGCTGTTTGATTATGAGATAGCAAGGACTCTTACAAAAAATTAAAAAATAAAAAGATTTTAGGGAAGTCAAAATCAGTGTAAGATTAAGACCATTCTATATATCTTAGAGACTATGCTAACCCTGTAGTAGGAGTCCACTAGAGTATCAATAGACCTATTATTTAGACCAGTAATTTTGAACTAAATCCTATTATAATTCAGATGATTCAAAATTCTTAGTTTGGGGGAACTTCTGTTGAGGATCTCAACCTATACTTAAACTAGCTTTTTAGAAATTTATACAACATTTAAGTATAATAATATCAATGATGATGCTATTAGACTTAGATTATTCCTATTTTCTCTAAGGGATATAGATGTGGTAGAATTCCTTGCTCCAGGCTATATAACCACTTAGAATGGGTTGGCACAAAAATTTCTAGCTAAGTATTTTCTTACCTTCAAAAACTATCTAATTTAAGAATGATATCACATCTTTTGCCAAGATTGAGGGAGTGTCAATTTATAAAAATTGAGAGAGATTTAAGAAAATGCTTAGGAAAACCCTCATCATGTTTTACCCAATTGGTTAGTTATTTAGACTTTTTATAATGGATTGGTAGGTTCCCGTAGGCTGATAAAAAATGTAGCAACTAGAGAAAGCCATTTGAGGAAGCATATAAACTAAGTGAGGAAATTATTATAAATAATTTCTAATGGCCCTATGATAGGGTAAAATCTATAGAGTAATTGGTGTGTATGAATCAGATGCATTATCTATTTTGATTGCACATGTAACTATAATTTCTAAAAAGTTAGATACTATTGAAGTTAGAATTGGATAATATAGGCATAATATTTACACCAATCATTTTGTAGATCAAATTTGTGTAAGCATAGCAGCGTCTACCATTAGAGCACCATAAAGTTTCCCCTTATGCCTTGATCAAAGAAATGAATTTGGGAATAGGAATAAACGTTTGAAAGAGGTGGTAATGTAAATGATAATTCAAAAATAGGATAAATTTTAAGCCCGTAAAATAAAACTATATAGGTATTAATCTCATTTTTATATGAGGTCACTAAGACCTACTTGGCTCCTTTCTGGTGATCTGATGATTGAAAGGTGTCCACATTTCAATCATATACGTCCCAAAAAAATTCTAACCCAATCTTTAATCAAATTCTAATCCACCTACCAATTCAACTTTCAGTCCAATTTTCAACTCCAAACTCCAGTTTAGCATTCAATCAAAATTCAAATTCTAAGACATCAATCTCAATCATTTATTTGATTGTGATGGATGGGTGATTCAAACTCAAATTAATTCCAAATCCATAATTTTACCTAGTCCTAAAACCCTTTATAGATGTTTTTTCAGTTCCCTTGAAACCCAACCAAGTGACATTCAATTCATAATATGTTAGTTGCATATTGATCAGACATGTCCCTAAGATCAACTCTTCAAATTTGAGGCTAATTTGAGGTCTCTAGCCCTAGAAATTGAATTGAAACCCAAAGGCTCTAAAACCTTCAAATATTTCCAACTTGTGGCACTAGACTTACCATTTAGTGTAAATTGATCTTGAGACCATTCTCAAAAATTTTTAACCATACTCATAACCTCCATTATGACATGTTAACTCGGCAAAATTCATTTTTTGGGGGTTAATTTGGCCCATGTTTGACTAGGGGTCAAAATTTCCAAAATACCCTTTAAGGGGATTTTTTGTCTTTTCCACAAAGTTTGATATGGCTCAACCATATCAAGCCTTATAATCTCTCCCTATGTATCCTAGACATCATTAAAAGCACATGGGACTCAAATGTACCCTTTGGTTTGACCTGGTTGACCAAATCAACCATGGTTAACCAAAATGCCCATAAGGGTTTAAATGCCAATTTCAATCCAAATGACCACTCCAATGCATGGGACAACCTCCATTGATTAATTCTAGTTTGTTGAGCCCAAACTCAATGCTTTGTTTGACCTAGTTGACCAAGTTAACTATGGTTAACAATAGTACCCTTTAAACCTTTAAAACTGCATTTCAAACCAAATGAACTCCTCTTCACTTAGACCATTTCCATTGAGTTCAAATCATCAATCTAATCTCAATGGACTCAACCCTTAACCCTAGGTTAACTTGTTTGACCAAGTCAATCAAGTTTGACAAAGTTTACACACACACCTACCAAACTCAAATCCTTTGACCAAAGCCTTGCCAAGCTAATTTATACCCATGAGATTACTCCTTAGGTCCCTAAGAGATCCCTCTTGAAGACCCAAATCTTGGGCCCACTTGGGTTAGCCACATAGCTTGACCCAAGTGTCCAAAGAGGGTCCCCTGTGAGCTAAATTCCACTGTAAGCCAAATTGGATAAAATAAATGGTTGCATTAGGACTCCTATGACCCAATGCACCTACCCCAGTTGACCCAACCCATTAGTCAGTTCAAGTTGGGAATTAGTCTAGCCCGAAGTGTTAAAAACCACTAAGGGTTGAGCCTTTTTCCAACCTAGGCTTCACTAAGCTAAATCAACACCTCCATTGGGTGGCCCTAGGTCCAACACACCTACCCTAGTTAGCCTAACCTTTGGGTTGACTTGGGTTAAAACATAGGCTAGCTCAAAGTGGACAAAACCACTTTGACCTGAGCCATTTCTCATCATAGACCAATTCAAGCACAATCTGCACTTGCATTGGATAGCCCTTGATCGAACACACTTCCCCCATAAATCCTATAACCTAACATGACCAAGGTTATACCTAAACCAACCCAAAACATATAGGTTTGGGTCAACCTGAACCATCCAAGTGAATTAGACTTCACCATATCCAATTGAGCTCACATTCCCTAGTGAGATTTCCACCTCATCCAGACATAGCCAGTGGCTGCTAGTGGCCGGAGCAAGAAAATTGGAGCTCTAGTGGTCCCCTCCATCTCAAGCCTCATCTAAAGTCTTCTAGAGCCTAGGCTCATCTTCCTTAAGCTCATATGGTTTAGATACGATGTCTCCTCCTACTTGGAAACCATCCAATGGCTTACTTGAGCCATCCTTGCCATCCAAGGCCACCGACATCACTTAAATAGGGCACCCTCATCTAGAATATAATAGTTAAATACTGATAAAACATCATTTTGACCCTTCAAGGTCATATGTAGTTCTATTTCAATATCTAAAATGTTCAATTTCATTATATGAACTCATTAGGGAATGATACTTTTTCCATATGAGGTGGTATATCATTTATAATGATGTGTTTGATTTCAAGATTGAAATTCAAGAAATTAAATTCTTCAAAAGAAAATTAAATTTTCAAACTCAATAACTTTTCAACACAAATAATATGGTAACTTACTAGTTTGATCAGCAATTTGAAATTAGAAGATTAATGCAATAGTATCCATCTTAGCAGTCTGAAAGATTTAGCAGACCTTTCTAAGGATAAAGATCAATTCCAAAAGGATAACAACAGTGTATAAGAAATTATAGAAGCTAAACCTCCTGCCTAGCATCCTGAACCAATCCAAAAAACTAGAAAAACCATTAGGAAGGTTGTAGAGGGCCACCACTATCTTTTACCCAAAGAATAATCAAACAAAACTTAGACAAATCATTCTATATGTTCTTTTGAAGCCTTAGAGAAGATGGCCAGCTATAATAAATTCATGAAGGAAAGTCTGAATAAGAAAAAAAAGTTAGATGAGTTTAAAACTAAAGCATTAACTAAGAATTATAGTGCTCTTATTCAAAAGAAAATTTTTGAAAATCTGAAAGACCTAGGAAGCTTCACTATTCCAATGAAAATAACACTGTAAGAAAGTTACAGATTTTCAATGGACTTTAAGACAAAAAATGACGACGAACTTCCGACATAAATTTTTGACAATATTTTTGCGACGGATTTGTGGTGGATTGGGATAGTATTTTCACTAAAACTTTGTGATGGAATTTGCCATCGCAAAACCACCCCAAGCTGAGTTATAATATAAATAAAAAAACCTTTATATTGTATTGTGTCTCCATGATCGAGTGGAGAAGGGGTTGGTTTGCAATAAGAGGAAGTTCAAATCCTAAGCAGGTCATGTGGTAGGGGAAGTTTGGTCAGGTAGCTGGTTAGGTGGGAGTGGGAAGCCGATTAGGCATGGGTAGTCATCATGTGGGAACCGATCATGAGGGCTCAGACAATCGATCAGGTAGGCTTGGGCAATTAGGAGATTAGGCAGGAGCGGGCAGCCTGTTAGGAGGGAGGTAAGGCCTATGCAGTAGGCAGCTGGTCAGGCTTGGGTATTAGGCAACCCATGAGGTTTTAATTTCTATTTATTTATTTCACCACAAATATTTATAATAGAATTTTTTTCTATCGTAAATAATTTTGTGACACTAAATTTTGCGATAGAAATAAATCCATCACAAATTAGATTTTGTGATGTTTTGTTTTCTACCAAAATGTGATTTTTTTGTAGTGTAAGAGATAAATTTTTTGTAGTAGAGCTATGTGATTTAGGATTTAGCATAAATCTTATTCCCTTATCCATTTTTAAATAACTAGATGTAGGACAGGTTCAACCCACCATTGTCACCCTTCAGCTTATTGATAGATCTTTCACTTATCCTAAGGAGGAGTATAAGATGTCCTTGTTAAGGTTGACAAGTTTATTTTTCCTATTGATTTTATTATTTTAGACATGAAAGAGGATAGGGAGATGCTAATTATTTTGGGGAGACCTTTCTTAGTAGCAGGGAAAGCTATGATTGATGCTCACAAAGGGGAATTAACTATGAGGATTTGAGATCAAGAAGTGACTATTGATATTTGTAAAATCATGAAAGTCTCTCATGAAAAGAATAGAGATTGTTTTAGTGTTGATTTGGAATAAACTATAGTTGTGAGCTTTAAGGAAGAATTGTTAGGGAAAAAAATTTTGGAAAAAGATTTTGAGGAAAATGGTGAGGACTTAGGAAAATCTTTCAATATATTGGAGATACTATTGAAACGTTTAGGGGGAAGTTTGAAACCTTAGATACTCCATTTATGGGTAGAACCTTAAGATCATCTATAATGGAAGCCCTAGTTTTAAAACTAAAAGTTTTACCCTATCATCTTAAATAATCCATTTTAGGAAAAGATTCAACTTTTCTTATGATAACTTCTACAAGCTTGGAAAAAGAACAGGAAGGCAAGTTAATTACGGTTTTAGAAGATTATAAGAAAGCTTTATGATGGTTTATTACTAATATCAAATAAATTATCCCCACACTTTGTATGCAAAAGATTTTAATGTAGGATAATTCTATTCTAATAGTTGATCCAAAAAAAAAAGATTAAAACCATCAATAAAAGAGGTTGTAAAAAAGGAGATACTTAAATGGCTAGATTCAAAAATTGTCTATCACATTTCAGATAATGCTTGGGTGAGTCATATTCATTGTATACCTAAGAAGGGTGGTATAATTATAGTATCCAATGAACTCAATGAGCTTATCAATATTAGGATAATCACTGGTTGGAGAATATGTATATATATATACTATAGGAAGCTCAACAAAACCACTAGGAAAGTCATTTTTCCTTTCCTTTCCTTGATCAGATGCTGGATGGGTTGCCAATATATTCTTTTTATTATTTTAAAGATGAAAATTCAGAGTATCACCAGATTCTTGTAGCACCTGAGGATCACGACAAATTATATTTACTAGTTCTTGTAAGACTTTCGTTATTAAGAGAATATCTTTTGATCTTTATAATGCCCTTGCTATTTTTTAGAGATGTATGATATCTATAACTTTAGATTTAATTGAGTAGGGCATTGAAATTTGTATGGATGAGTTTTGTGTTTAGTATTACTTTTGACTCTTGTCATTATTATATAACATCTATACTTAAAAGATGTGTGAAAATAAGTGTAGAACTAAATAGGGATATGTGTCAGTTTATGGTAACTTAAAGCATTTTTTGGGGCATAAAATCTCTAAGGACTAGAATGGATAAAGAAAAGGTTTAACTCATAAAGAAACTACCCCCACCCACTTCAGTTAAGGGAGTTAGGAGCTTTCTTAGACATGCAGGATTTTATAAAAGATTTATAAAGGATTTTCAAAAGATGGTCATTTATTTTTTATACTGCATATCTTGAAGCTTTTAAAACTTTGAAATGACATGTATTTTTTGCATCTATTTTTATTGCTCTTGATTGTTCCCTGTCTTTTATAGTCATGTGTGATGCTTGTTTTTTTTTTTTTTTTTGTAATTAAAATTCTTGGCCAAAAGCAAGATAAATAATTTCATGTTAATTCTTATGCTAGTAGAACTTTGAATGTTGCACAATAAAACTACACCACCATTTAAAAAGAACTACTAGCCATTATCTTTGTTTTTGATAAATTTTAATCTTATTTGATTGGCACAAACATATTAACATACACTGATCACTCTATAACCAAATACCTTATGATAAAAAAAGGACACCAAACAAATATTGGTGATGTGGATTCTTTTATTACAAGAATTTAATGAAAATTTTCAGATAGAAAAGGAGCTAAAAATTAAATTATTGATCACTTTTCAAGACTGATAATTGAAGAACATACATCTAATGAACTTGAAATTAATGAGTTTTTTTTTCTAATGAGTAACTATTTGCTTTGTATTTGAGTATATTACCATGGTATGCTTATATTATCAATTTCATTATTAGTGTTGTGTTATTTGATTTATCCTTTACTCAAGAACCATGTGTTTTCAAAACTTATAATTACGAAAACATCAGGATATGTGTCCGTAAAGAAGAAATAAAACTCATAATTAAGGAATGTCATGATTTTAATCTGAATTTAGAACTGCTTCTAAGGTACCCCAATCAGAATTTTATTGCCCTATTTTATTTAAGGATGTTAGTGAATATGTTAAGAAGTGTGATCAATGTCAAAGTGTAAGTAATATTTGTAGAAGAAATGAAAATACCTTAAATTATGTTTTGGAAATTGAGTTGTTTTATATTTGAGGATTGGATTTTATGAGACCATTTATAAATCTTATGGATGCCAGTATATTCTTATTGTTATTGTCTATGTATCTGAAAGTTCATTAGGGTGGTTAAACCCTTATGAACTAGTCCGAGGCTAACCAAGAGGGGGGTGGTGAATTGATAGTTTTTAAAAAATTCTTAAACACAAAGAAAAAACTTTTTAAAATCTTTTTGAATGTTTTAAAACAAATGCAATCAATCATAGAAATTTAATATGGGAAAAGTAAAGTGCATAAGTAACATAGAAAGAACACACCGAATTTTATAGTGATTTGGTCAACTTGACCTACGTCCACTCCCTGGAACCTCTACTCTAGGTATTTCACTAAAACATAGTAACTCTCATTTTACTCCTACAGTAAAATGAAGAAGCCTTTACAAACTCCTTTTCATCGACCCTAGTGAGGTAGACAACCCAACCTCCTTTTAATTCCTCTAGAAGTAGGCAGAGAACCTTGATCGATTGCTGAAGAAGAACTTCCTAGAGCCACCAAGGAGACAAGGATGATGAATATAGAAGAAGACTTGAATCATTACTTGGAGCAACTTTTGTGAACACCTTATAAACTTCCCCTCACAAGATTCTCTCTCTCTCTCTCTCTCTCTCTCTCTCTCTCTCTCTCTCTCTCCCAAGCTCTCCCTCTCCTTCTCTAAGTTCTCTCAGGTCAGGAAAGCAACAAAAGCTCTCCCCTTGAATAAATAAGAGATCTTATAAAGAAGGGCTTAAAATTTTCCCTAATTTGTAACTTGTCATCAAAGATCGTCCAAGATAATCGATAGATCATCCTATACAATCAGTGTATTTCAGCCCTTTTAGCTAAGACAATTTAGGTGGGCTGGACGATTAGAACTAACTATTTTTTTATCATCCAAGATGATGTAACATCATCCTGTATGATTAGTTCAAAATCATACAAATTATCCATCACATCATTTTGGTTGTCCAGCAAATCCATGTTGGAAAATGAAAAAATTTAACATATCAGTAAGGATGATTCTTGGATTATCCTGTATGATTAGTTCAAAATTGGGAATTATCATCTAGCAAATCATTATGGTCGTCTATGAGATACATGTTGGATGATGAAGAAATATAACCCATTGTCCAGGATGATTCATGGATCGTATTGTATGATTAGTTCAAAATCAAGGATTATCATCTAATATATTATTATGGTCATCCAGGTGATTCAAGAGAAGACTAAGGTTTTTCTTACTATTTGTCCAGGACAATCCTGCAATCGTCCAGGATGATCCTACAATCGTCCAATCATCCAGGACGATCCTGCAATCGTCCAGGATGATATGATTGATCAATCTAACCTTAATTACTTTCTTTAATCATCTGACTAATTTAGGCATGATTGTAATGAATCATCCAAGACGATATGGGATCGTTCTGTATGATTTCTAAAAATAATATCATACCTAAAGAGTTTGGTGACTGATTCTTTCTGATTTGAGCCTATCGTCCAAGATGATGTAAATATCATCCAAGATAATGTAAATAACGTCCAAGATGACTTGCTTAATTTGGCTGACTAAACACATATGCCCTAATTAGAGTTTTTATTTTTAATTGATTATCTAGGATGATTTTGGATTATCCTTTATGATATGATCAAAAAAAAAATAAACCTATAGAATTTCTCCCCCTGAGTGTGTGTGTGGAAGGTTACTTAGCATCAGGATCCACTTTATTACATTTGACTCAAGAAAAGGTAAAAACATTAGAATTTCACTTATATACTGACTCAGTCCTAATCTACTCAATCTTGAGTTGGCTTGATTTATAATTGACCTTGTGGACTTGAAAAGTTAGTAGGAAGGGAATCAAAATATATGTACAGTAGTAATAGTAGTAGAGAAACAAAAATGCCAGAAATGTTTGCTATCATCAAAATTATAATCTTTGAATCCAGGTTTTCAATTGTATCAAAATGGATTGAAAGAGTGGAAACTCTTAGAGCTGATGCTCATGTTATGTTAAAATGTTGTAAGAAAAAATTTCCTAGATTATTAATTAGTGATGGGGAAGTCATTTATTTCATAAAAGAGTATAAATAATATTAATAAAATACGGTATTCATTATAAGATTGCAACAACTTATCATCTGCAAACTACTAGCCAAGCTAAAATTAGTAATAGGGTGAAAGAATTTTTATAGAAAATTTGTTAGTGCTAAAGAATGGGTTATGAGGTTAGATAATGCACTTTTGGCATAAAAGATTGATTTTAAGACCCTTATTGGAATATCCACCCATAGGTTAATATTTGAAAAAAGCTTTGTCACTTTTTAGTAGAATTAGAACATAAAGCATTTTGGGTAGTGAAAGAATTAAATATTAATTTTAAGGGAGCAAAACAAAAAAGACTAATAAATTTAATGAATTAAAATAATTTAGAAATAAGGCTTATGAAAATGCTAAGATTTATAAACATAAATTAAGAAATGACATGATCGTAAGCTTTTTATAAATGAACTCACCGCCGGATAAAAAGTTTTACTCATTAACTTTGGAGTAAAACAATCCCTAGGAAAACTAAAGTCTAGATGGTAAAGACCTTTAACTGTTATAAAAATATTTTCATGCAAATCTATTAAAATTCAGGATAAAAAAATTTACACTTTTTTAAAAGCATTAGCCATAGATTAAAACATTGCTTAGGTGAAGATATAGATCTTTCGAGAAATATCACTAATTTCATTCATCCTAAAAAGGAATAATTGACATAGTATGACTTGAGATTATAAGCTTAGCGTTGATGGGAGACAACCCAATTGTATTTCATATTTTGAATTTCTTAGGTGTTTGTTGACCTCATTTTTGAATAAGTACACTAGAACCCACTTGGGTTTCTTTCTGGTGACCTAATGATTGGAAGATGTCCACTTCTTAGCCATGTAGGTCCTAGTCAAAAACAAACTCAAGTCTAATCAAATCCAATATCATCCTTCAATTTAATTTCCAGACCAACTTTCAACAAACTTTAAATCAACTTTAAAATCATATACATTAAATCTCAATTATTCATTTGATTTTCATTGATGTGGATGATTCAAACTCAACTAGTCAACTTTAAAATCCAATCCAAATTCAACATTCCAAACCAAATCCCAGGGTTAAGGTCCCAGGTCTTAAAACCCTTTATGAGTGAATTTGCTTTCACCTCAAAACCTAGATAAATGACCTCTGATTTGGTGTATTTAAATTGCATCTTTTCTAGATATGTCTCTAAGATCAACTCACCAAATTTGACCTCATTCTGAGAACTTTAGCCCCATAAATTGAATTAATTTCACAAGGCTGCAAGACCTTCAAATATTTATGGTCTTTTCCACTAGACTTGTTATTCAATGGAATTTGACCTTGTGACTCTTTTCAAACCCTACAACTACACCCATGACCTTTGCATGATTTGTTGATCAGTAACCTACACTTTTTTGGACCAGTTTGACCGAGGGTTGATACGGGTTCAAATATTTATGGACTTTTCCACTAGACTTGTCAAAACCTCCTTGACCCAAGCCATTTCCCATCTCATAGCAATTAAAGCCCAATTGACACTTGTATTGGTAACCACTTGACCCAATGCATCTTCCTTATCAATCCCACCACCTAGCTTGGCCCAAGTTGAGCCCAAACCAACCCAAATTGTTTAGGTTTGGGTCAACTTGATCCCATTCATGCAATTGGGCTCTCTCATGCTCAATTGAGATCATTCTCGTGCTTGTCAGACCCCTAGCAACCTTTCCACCTTAGCTTGACCTAGTTAGTGGTTGGCGGCTATCGGAGCAAGTTAAAATGAGCTCCCATGGTCCCCCCTATCCCTGGCTAAAATCTTCTCTAAGGTCTAAATTCACTTTTTTTGAGCTTAGGAGGTTACCCTAGGTTGGCCCCTTCAAGTTGGAAGTCATCAAATGGCTAACCTGACCATTCCCAACTATTTATGGCCACGAGGATGGCTTGAATAGGGAACCTTCACCTAGACACTAGCTTTTCAAAATCACTCCCCATAGCTCCTTGAGGATTTCCCTCTCATTACCTAGCTTCATATCCATTCCCAGCCATCATCTCGAGTGAACTCTGGTGAAAGCTCTCTTCCTCCTACTTGAACTCCTACTTTCGGTGGTCCTCCAGTCAAGGCATATGAAGGAGAAGAGTTCTTCATCTCCTCATGAAGCTTCCTGGTATAGAAGCTCATTCATTGAGGCCTTCTCTGAGGTAAAATTCCTTTCCCGAGCTCCTAATTTGGTATTGTTGGTCTAGTGTGAAATAAATCTCTGAGGTAAAATTCCTTTGACGAAGAGAAAGATGAAATGCCATTTTAGAAAACTAAATAAGTTTTATGTGGTAGGTGTGTAAATAATCAAGTTTAGGTGTTAGATAAGTAAATAAGAAATTGTTAAGTGTTATGTATATAAAAATCACTTAATCTTAATCTAATTTTTAAGGAAAACTAATAATTAATTTAATTTATTTTGTAAAATTTTTTAAAAATTCCAAAAAAATCCATAAATGCTTGGAAACATCCCCTTATATTTTTCTTAACCTTTGGGGATGATTCCAAGAGGTTTGAAAATGATTTGGATCTAAATCTAAAAATCTCTCAATTAGGTAATTTATCAAAATTATAAAAATACGTAAACTTTAGAAAATCACCAATAATTCTATAAAAGTTCAATTTAATCAAACTCAAATCAATTCAACTCTAATTAAAATCTAATATTTTTCAAAAATGTAAAACCCCCAAAATTTATTCAAAGTCAAAAAGTCAACTTCCTAGTCAATCGTAATTCAAAACTTTAGAGAATCATAACTTAATGTAGAAAATTCCAAATCAAGTAAACTTAGAGTCTAATTAGTCATATTAAGGCCTAATATTTAGGAAAAATATTAAAGATTTAAAAATCACTTTAACTTTAAAAGTCTACTTTTGACCCTTTAGTTAACACTTTAAAGTAACCTAAATAATTCCAAAATTCAATAAACTACTTAAAAATTCCAAAAATATGAACTTAAACATTCAAAACCACAATCAACACACTTAATTAAAATTTATTAATCTTTAACCCTCCATTAAATAAATTAACTTAATCAATCCTGATTACTACTAGATAACCTAAGCCTATGAGGCTCCTAGCTTAGCCTCAAGGAAGGTGAAATAAATTTCACGTCTTTGGTGAGCAACAAATATAGTACTCATTTAACCATTAAAACATACATAATTTAAGCTTTAACACAATAATTTTTAAACTTAAAAATAAATCTCCCCTTCTACCTCTAATAAACTCAAATAATAGATAACTCTAATGAATTACCCAGCTTAGAATCTACCCTAGCCACAAAGCCCTCTCACGCACTTTAGATGGATTGCTACCATAACCAACTCTAGTCTAGGCTATGCTGGTGTTTACTTTACCACTGTGTGCTGAGATTTTGAGTTTTTCTTGCATGCTATGATTGAAAATTAATTGACATATTTATTTACTTTTATTACACTTTATGAATTGATGTGATGGGCAGTAGTATACCCATAGGTTAGAAATGATCTGGTTGTTCACTAGATTTTCTGCAGGTGGTCATGCTTGTGCAGGGCAATATAAAGGGTGATAAATTAATAACCATTATAATTTCTAGAGATGCTTTAACTGCTTAGCCCACAAATAAATAAGGTATGGCCAAGTGTGATTAATTTTACTTCATATATATAAATAGCTTGGGATTTATTTGATTATTAAATGCTTAGGATAACCCTATAGGAGAGTCTAGATTTTTGTTTTTATATTAATGTAATTTATTTAAAGTTAAAAGTTATGAAAGTTAGTCTTTGAGTTGGGATACCAATATCCAAAATTAGATTCCAAAGAGAAAAGGATACCCCTTAGGGGGATAGTCCTTTCCCATTTGGAAGCCCAATTCTGGATCATTTCAATACCCAAAGTGAAAAAGAACAACCTCCCCCTCAGCGGAGTAGTTTTCTTTTTCATTTGGGTATCCAGATACAATTAATCGAAGGAGCCCAAAGAGGGGAACAACAAAGAGTTGAAGATAAAGAGTATCCCACTCAAATTCACTTATGTTTATCTTAGGATTATAATCTAGTTTTGTTGTCAAAGGTGCCCGACCACTTTCAATTTCTATAATTTCTAAATTGTAATAAACATGCAGTTTACCTATGGACATTTACTTTGTTAATTTTATTGTTTGATGTGTTTGATGTAATATGATTATGTATAGGATTGCTTGCTTTTCCTAATTTTTTTTTCAATTTGCATATCATTTTTATTTTTACCTGGATTCGATCGGAGGCTCATGAGGGCATGCATAAAACTTTTTCTACTAAATTAAATTAAAAATTTTAGGCCAACATAGAAATTCTAATAATCTAAGAAGTAAGCCCGGAACTGCTGAGATTCAGCATGAACATATTTTACATTCTCCTCCTTCTTAGGCACCTACATATTTTATAGGTTCTAACATACTACCTAGTCTTTGAGGGGGTAGATCTATCAAGTGGATGTTGTGCAATCTTTATGAATTATGAAAAAATATTTTTAATCTTTTTTAAAAAAAACTACTATATATCCATTTTATACATTTAATCGAGTCAATCAGTTTTTATTGTATTAGAAACTAATTAAAAGTGTCTAAAATTTTAATTGTATTTGTCTTAAGTATTTTTACCATACATAAGTCAAGGGACAAATTAGGTTCGCTGTAGATATTGGTCCCAATTCTAAAAAAACTTTAACAACAATGTACTTACCACCCTTTCATAAAAATGACCAGATTCATAGATTTTAATCGATTAGGTGGTTAGCTATCTCTCCAATCTAGGTTGGGGTAAATCTAAATTTTACACTGCATTAGTTAGGTTAGAGCCACCGTCGTTTGGTACCTAAAATAGATTTAGGATATCGGGTATATTTTTAATTATAAGACCCCAACCTCCAAAAATATAATCACAAACTTCTAATAACATGTTCAAATCAAATTAAAATTTTCTCTCAATCCAAAATTTAAAGCCTAATACTTAGATTAAGTTGGGATACTTTTGAATTATTTTAGAATCTTTAAGTGTCTCCTACCCTTCCTTCTTTGACTCCAGAAATAAGTGTTCAAAACTTAATACATTCCCAATTCATACTCCAAATTCACCTCTTTGATATCACCCCTAGAAAATCTATAAACAAAATTTTTGTCATTATTTTAATCGAGAATATTCATAAGAGGCCACGGTCTCTCATCATGTAATTAAAAACAAGATATTGCACTCGTAGGAGATTTAGAATCCACACCCACCTTTCAAAATAAATTTTCAAAATTTAATTAATCTCCTTTGAGAAATTAAAATCAATGACGATTGTTATTGTCTTGTTTGAACACTTGATAACAAACGATATTTTCTTCCTTTGGGGAGATATATCATTTGTTTACAAAACTCTGAATATGAGATTAATGATAATTCAACAAGATTATTGTAGCTAGCTATTTGATCGAACTTCACTTTGGCCCTTCGAGGTCATATGCAGTTCTTTCCTAAATTTGGCTATGATATTTGAGATAAAATTTGCAATTCTAAACTTGGACCTAATTTTGAAATTTTATTTCTACCTCCCAAGGTTGTATATCTTTTCTGATGGTTTATTTAATTTTAGAATTAAAATTCAATGTCAAAAATTAAATTTTCCAAAGAAAATTAACCTTTTCAAAACCTACTTTTTCAAACACTTCCAACCGCAAATAGTGTTTTGTTATTTTTATTTTGTATTAGACCTTATTTTGTGTTTATACAGTATCATTTCTATTTTTATTTATATTTAATTTAAATTCCTATTTATAATTAACTATTGAATATTATTCTCTACATAGTGTTCTTATTTAGTCATAATTATATAAAATTAAGATAATAATAAAATCTTAAATGATAGTTTGATTGAATAATACATAATAATTCATAATTTGAAAAGCTTAAGATCACTTAACCTATTGACTTATTTTGAATTTATAAATTATACACTAATACATTGACTTCTGAATTAAAGAATGAGTAATTGAGTTTAGGGAAAAAAGAGGGTAGCTTAAATTTGAAAGATCATAGTAAATTTTAATATACAATTAATGATTTTATTAAATCCTTATATTAAATTAATTAGGGTTACAGTAGGATGAAAGCTAAACTGATATAAAATTTTATTAAATATGTACTCCACAAATATGAAATAAAAGTGAAAAAATGAAAAATCATAAAAAAATATGAAAAAGAAAAAAAAGAGTACATTAAAAAATTAGTATCTTTATTGAAGCTTTAGTCCAAAAGCATCCTAATACTTAAATCAAATATGATATGATAAACGAACTAATACATATGATTATATACTACTAAACTTCTAAGTTAACTACAAACACAACTAATTACTAAATAATATATTATTCATTTCTGAAATCAGAAGTCAATCTTAAGCATAAACTCACAGTGGATAGGTTTAATACAGCAAGGGTGGCTGATCGGGATAATTATTATTATCTTGTAAATTAAAATTATAATTTGTTCATCCCAAATTACTTGTAGTCTATGATGTATTATCTTATATTTTAATAATTTTAAATTGTCAATTTTTACTTTGGTTATTATGTTAATCAATAGATGTTTTGACCATTACTTAAGGAAAATTTTATTAAGTATAAATTGTGTAATATTTATTGTGTTAAAATTCATTAAAAATTTATTGTTTTAGTTATGATTGTGAAGAAATTATCAAGGAGAAGATAAAAAATCATAAATATTGAAGGAGCGCAGCACCCATAAATTCACCAGTGCATCATTGTCTGTCATCAACAACGCCCAAACACCTATTTTTGACATTATAGAGCTAGTTATCAGGAATTTAAGGAAAAATTAACACTATGATGGTTCCAAGGTTAGCGACGTAGTGCCTCACAATGTCGTTGTGCTATCAACTTTGCAGCATTGTGATAGAACAGTTGTCAAAATAAAGAGCCACATCGACTTAGTCAAAAAGTGCCCCAATTCAACCATTAACCATGTAAGGTCATCCTAACACTGTAGTGGAGCATGCATAAAAATGTAAAGATGCTAGTTCATTTTATAATGTCTCGACACAACTATATCGAGCGTCGCGAAGCTTGTAGCCATTTGTGCACTTGTATAAATATTTTTTAGTCCTTTTATTTAAGAGAGTTCTATTATTTCAGTTTAGTTTTATACTTTTTAGTGTCTTTCTTTAGTTCTCTCCTTAAATGTAAAGTCTAAGAGAGGTTAGGGAATTGTAAGATACTTTCATTTGGAGATCTTAACATGTATTATGTAAATATTCTATTATTGGAGGAAGAAGGAGAGCGAGAATATCAAGTGATCCTTCAAGGTGACATTTATCTTTATTAATTTTTCTATATCTTTTTCTTATAAGAATGAAATGAACATAAATATGATTTTTTGTGTTTTTCATGTCTAACTAATAAATCTTTGAGTTTAAGACTAATAATGTAAATGCATAATAAGTACTAAATAAGTCTCTTGTGCTTTTAATTACTTTATAGATTTTTTTTAATATCTTAATTTAATGTAGTGGTGTCAATTTCGAGTCACGGGTCAGGTTCGGGTCAAACCCGACACTATTTGGGTCAAGCCAAACTCGACCCATTTTTACAAATGGGTCAGTTTTTCAGACCCAAAACCAACCCGCTTCGGATCCAAGTCAACCTGACCCGACCTGAATGACCCAAAAACCATTGAAATATAATTTCTTTTATTAAATATAAAATATAAACAATTTATAATTACATCAGGTAGCATGGTAGAGTTGAAAACAAAAAATATATTACATATCATTTGATCATTTACAAATACAAAATCACATATTGAATTGTAATATAATTACATAAACAATTACATATTTCCAACATTACAAAATATTTAAAAACTAATTGTACTTTTAGACATTTACAAATCAATTTTGCTGAAATGCTCCTCTAGCAGCTGCCTTCAGACTTCAAGCATGACATAGAAGTATTCAACTGTAATAAAACAAGTTAGATCTTTATAAACCTTCAATATGTTTTTTAGATTAAACCATCCAAATTTGTAATCACCTAATGAGATGTAAGTTCAATCAACATTAGCATACTATCATTCAAGGAGACAGTTTATACTTTGTATTAACTTAGTATCTATTCATTTAAATATATAGTATCTGCTCATTCTAAAATGATACAAAATTACAAATGTCTCTTGGTTGTAATAACATTTATTTTGATATTATTCCCTCTGTAATTTGAAAAGGTTTATCATCATCACTTGATCGCTTTAAATAATAATAAATAGTCAAATAATATATGAATTGTGACAGCAGATTTTAGTATTTTATAATTTTAGGCTTTCATTAAAATATCAAACATAATAATGAATTAAAAGAAGCAGCAACAGAGCCGGAATATAACAACAAAAAACCATAATAATCAAAATAAATAATGAATCAGAAGAAGCAACATAGTTAACAACTTAGAATTAAGAAGTAGCACTAACACGGCATAGCCAAAACATAACAACCAAAATAAATCACCAAACTCTCACTACATAAGAAGCAACATGGATAAATCATAATTGATAACAAACCAGTGAATCACAAAATCACAGTAATATCATTTTATATAGCACTCAGACAGTCAGACACGCACAACTATCCAGATAAACAAATTGTTCATAACACTTAATAGCTATGTAATAACACTTGTACATAACCATGTATAAGATTAATTATATTTGAATTTCATATAACAAAACTTTCCCCAGCTTCTCCCAAAAGGTCATTTACTAATAAAGTGAGGATATCTTTAGTCACAGCTTCAAGTTCAGGATCATGTATAATTGCAACAAATAATAACATGTATTTGAGTTCTTAAGTATTAAAAAAAATCTAATCTTAATAGTTACATAAGTAAAAGTTCAAAAAAACTAAACCCTTGTCCCCATATAACCAATCCTTTGTACAGACCAAAGCATCAACTATATCATGTTTTAGTGCACTTTGATATTGATTGAGGATTGGACCACTATTGCTAAATATCTTTCAGATGTAACTATTGTTATGGGAATATAAAAAACATCATGAGCCATTTTAGAAACCTCAAAAAATCTATATTGATTGCTAATCTAGAAATGTAGTATATCTAGCTCAATTTTTTATCTATTTTTGTCTCATCAAGATATGTGTCCAATTCTAATTTCTTTGGCATTTCAACCTCCTCCTCAAAAGAATCAAAATCCTATTTTAGGAAGTGAAAATTGAACATTTGTGCATTAGAATGGTAATAAGAAAATCAAGCTTACAAAATAAGTTATACTTATAGAAATTGAGACTGAATTGTAGTGGAAAAGGAATGGCTTGTACATTTAGTATGTTGTCTTTTTTCTGCATTTGCTCCTAACTCAGATACAACATTGACAGTATTACTTGTATAATTTGAGAATAATGAGAAAAAGTTATCCATAACCTTCTTAAGCTCAAACACATAATCACCCACTTACAACCTCCTATAGCACCATTCTATGAATGTGAATTTATATCTTAGATCAAGAATAACTGCTATTACAATAATGACATTAAAACCAAACCAATACTTTTCAAACTTTTCAACCATCCTTATACACATTTGCTTTATAGAATCAAGACCCTTTAATAATTCATGTTCCAATGTAGCATAAGTTGTTGATATGCATGAAAAATACATATTAGTTGTTGGGTATTTCATGCCAGATATAACACACGTTATATCATAGAAAGGCCTCAAGAAAGTTGAAATTTTCTCTACTCTCTCCCATTCTAAATTTACTAGATAAGATTTGTAGTTCGAGTTACCCAACTCTACATTTTCGAGAACCCTTCGATAATAGATAAAACTTTCTAACATTATGAAAGTGTAGTTCCACCTTATTGGAACATCTTGGCTTAAATCCCTTTAAAATTCTAAACAACTCTATCTTTTACAAAATCTAGAAATTTTTATTTCCTTGCCTGAGATCCCTTGACATATTTTACACTCTCTCTAATTTTTTAGATTGATCCATCAATCTCCTTGATTCCCTCTTGGATAATAAGATTAATAATATGTGTAGTACATCTAACATAAAAAAACTAACATTCACATAATAGAGCACTTCTCAAATTCAATTGATTTCTCAAGAGGTCTACACATATATTATTTGTAGAAGCATTGTCAAATGTCATACTTAAAAGTTTAGATTCTATTTTCCATTCAACAAAAAGAGATTACAATTTCTCAAAGAGATATATACCATCATGGGGTTGTGGAATAAAAGAAAAACTAATGTTTTGTATGTATATTTCATTCATTATCAATAAAATGCACGATCAAGCAAATAAATCCATCTGTGATTATGGATGTCTACAGGTTAGATGTAACACAAACTCTGCTAGCGCATTTAAATAATTGTGATTGAATATTAGAAAGCTCCTTGGTGAACAATTTCTTGCAATCATTCTTGTTGTAATCCTGGAAAATAGTTAAACATCCCGATGAAGATAGATTAGAAGTGCTTGAACACTCAACTATTCAACATAGTAGAATGGTAAATCATGCGTAATTATGCAAGAAGTAAATAAATCATAAAATTATGCAGTGTCAAATTTATGATTAGTCATAAAAATAGATGTATTAGAACCGATTTGTAATATGAGCAAGCCTATATCACGCATATCTCTTCTCTCAAAATTTTATAAGTGTTTCCTTAAGTTAGTTGTCCCATTTTTACAATCACATAAGTATTGAGCACCACATTTTTTACATTTACACCTTTTTTACCATCTGTAGGATTAGATAACATCTTAAAATGACAGAACCTAGGAAGTCATCCTTTTAGGCATCTTAATTATGACAGAACCTTCATCACATGCATCATCAGATGCCTCTAGGCCCTCTACCACATTATCTTCAATGTGAAATCCTTCATTTTTTTGAATAAAAATCTTAGGAATGGTATTTGAATCCTCAATCTATTGAACCAATTAAATCAAATTATGGAAAGGAAAAACGTTAATAGCTAAGTATGATTACTAATTCAATATGAAACTAAAAGTTTATGAGGGTTATTAAACCTTTGTTAACTAGCTCGAGGCTAACCAAGAGAGGGATGAATTATTTATTTTTTTAAAAAATATCTTAAGAAAAAAAATCTTTTTGAAATATTTTTGAATATTTTAAAACAAACCATTTATGCAGAAGCAACACCAATTTTATAATAAAAAAATCAGAGATTTTAACCACAAACCAAATCATAAAATAATGCAAAAAGTAAACACAAAAAAATAATTAAAAAGAACTTATAGATTTATAATGGTTCGGTCAACATGACCTACGTCCACTCCTTAGAAAACTCTTTTCAAGGTATTGTACTAAAAGTAGTGTCTCTCTTTTTACCCCCATAACAAGGCATGAAAAGCCCTTACAAAATATTTCCACTAACCCGGTGAGATAAAGTATCTTGAATCCTTTCACTCCCTCCTATAGTAGTCAAAGAACCTGGGAATCGTTTACTCCCTCCTAGAGTAGGAAGAGAACCTTAGAATCCTTTTACTCCCTTATGGAGTAGGTAGAGAACCTTGAATTCTTTTACTCCCTCCTAGAGTATGAAGAGAACATTCAGTCCAATATAGATAAAGATCTCCCTAGATCCACCAAGGAACAGAAGAAGAAGCTTGACAAAGATGACGAAAACCTTGATCGGAGCAACATTTATGAATCCCTTACAAGGATCTCTCTCTCTCTCTCTCAAAGCTCTCCTCTCTTCCTTCTCTAAGTTCTATCTCAGGTCAACCCAACAGCAAAAGATTTCACATAAGAGTATTAGAAATCCTTAAATAATGGGCTTAAAAAACCTTAAATTATAAGAGATTCATCTTCTATTCATATAGTAGGATACATGTATCGTATGGTATGATCAGTTCAACTCAGACTCGTCCAGCAAGATCATTCACACTAACTATTAGACTTTTATAGGACATCATACAATACAATCCAAACATCATATGGTACAATATATAGAAATTCTCCCTATTTATTTAGGATATTCCTTGAGATGGCCAACTTCATATACAGGTGATCATCCAATACTGTGGATATCGTACGGTACGATTAGTACAAAAATTATAGATTTTGTTTAGTACGATCCATGAGATGACCAACTTTGTACACAAGTAATCATATAATATGAACTATACCATACAGTACAATTAATCATAATAATTATCCATGATTTGATTGCCTAATATCATGAGATTAATTAAGAAAGGTTTTAAATTAGGGCTTATAATATGAACTAAATTGTATTGTATGATTAGTACAGAATTAGTATCTTTCTTAACCTTTGGTAGCTAGGTTTTTGACAAAGCACCATATTTTATATAATATGAGTTAAAATCATATAGTATGAAATCAAGATCATACAGTATGAATTACTTAAAAAAAGACTCTCTCAAAAACATTTTTATCTCTCCCCCTCTATTTGTGCAAGGTTACTCAGTAATGATATCCACCCAATTACATGATACAACTCAAGAATGGAGAAAATATATAATAAAATTAAAATTGATTGTAACCTTAGTCTACTTAGTCTTGAGCCGATTAGATTGTCAAGTGAACAGTGAACTGATTTCCTAAAATGTTAGTACACATAAACATAAAATTAAAATATCATAGAAATGAGAGAGAGAGTAGTAACATACATAATAAATTTTTTTATCATCAAAATCATAGTGTTTGAATCAAGTTTGCAATAATCTCTCCCTTTTTCATGATGACAAATATTATTGTTTTTAGATTTTAAAAAAGTTACTTTCCTTTAAATTCCCCTTCATATGAAAATAAATTGTAAGAAAAATGAGTGTAAATTTTTTTAAATTTTAAATAATATGTAAATAATAACAACAACAAGAAATAGCACAACAAAATACTACTCCCCTTTTTTACATCACAAAAAGAGGAAAAATAGTAGGAAGAAAATTAGAAAATAAAAACAAGAAATGCATAAAACTAATAGACTCGAAATGACTCGCAACTCAAGGTAAGGAAAGAACCATTATAAACATGAGAACTCTTATAGGCATTTTTCAAAATATAATAAACTTACTCTACAAATAGAAAGACCAAACAAGATAACTGTTAACTTTTTAACAACCGAAGGATTTGGATTCTACAGTTTGCACACCCAACTTAATATCTTCACAGGCTAAAATCCTTTGTTTAAACTAGTATCTAATTCAAGAATTAGAATTAGAACTAAAAATTTAAATTTTTAGACTGCTAGTATGAAATAGATTGAATATAATATTATTATAAAAGTGATGAATGAAGAACCAGGATTTTCAAAAATCAAGGTTTAAACATATTATGAAACACAACGATGTTCTAATATTTAAAGATTTAATAGAAAGAGAAGCTAATTTAAGTTGGGCTCATTTTGTGTCTCTTTTATCAACTTTTGACGCACATTGCATATCTTTTATTTTTGACACACTTAGTGCATCTTTTTCTTTTGGTGTCACTACGCATCTTTTAATTTTTGGCTCATTTTTTGTCTCTTTTGACTTTTGTTTTGCAAATTACTTCCTTTCTAATTCTTTAAGAATCTTAGTTGTAAGATTATCTTACAAATAGAAAAGAAGAATAACTCACTCTCTTATATTTTTTTTGAAGAAAAAGCCGTAGCTTGCTTTATTAAAAATCAATAATAAAGAGCAACTACAATGATGATTCCTCCTTCAAAGTATTGAAGAATGAAGGAGGAACCTTATTTAGCAAAAATTCATCCCAACTAAAGCTACTGAATAAAGCATAGTTAGCACATAAGTTTGCTAACTTATTATTGTCACGACCTATACAATTAAAAATAACAAATTTGAAATTCATAAGAAAATCCATTCCATCTTCCTTGTGCACTCCTTTTTTCCAAGATCTTTGTAGAAAAGAGATGATATTTGAGTTGTCCCCCTCTATAATAATGCCTTTGTATTTGAACATCCAATCCTTGATTTCCTCCTTTAAGGAATGTATTGCTAGCAATTCCAGTTGAGCTATGTCCCAATGTATGCAAGATTTTCCATAAGCATATAGGAATCTCCCTTTACAGTCTCGAAAGACTGCTGCAATCCCTGCTTTATAGGAAGATAGTAGAGATGCATCTACATTCACCTTTAGCCATTTGGGTATAGGAGGATGCCCATTATTGGACAGTCTTAAAGACTGGTTAGCATCCCAAATGCCCAAATTAAAGTGACTAGAACAATAAGAAATTGAAGCTTGGCATATAGCGTTAGAAGTAATAAAACTTGGACTTTCTTCCACACCTTTATGTATGTACTTGTTTCTACTTTTCCAAGCCAAGAAAACTATATTGCAATACAGGTTAATGTTGACCTCGATTTTGGTTCGATTGTGCTCGAGCCCTTTGATCGATTTATTCGAACTCCGTCGAGCCCAATTCGAGCTCGAATCGACCCGACTCGAGCCGGATCAGACTCGGGTGTGTTCAATTAGACTCGATTAGTTCGATTTCGTTGCGTCGCGCTTAATTTGATATAAATTGGTATTTATCTTTTTGAACCCAATTTCATGATATTAAATTTCTTGGCCCGACTCAAGCCCAAGTTGACTCAAATTGAGTCAAATCTGGACTCGAGTTAAGCCGGATTTAGCCCAATTTGATTTAATTAAGGTCTATCCGACTTTATTAATATTTTGAATTAACTTTCCATATCAGGGAATTTCCTTAACGGTTACGATTGCACAAAATCGTCGTTTCAGCTGAAATCCTGCGTCACAGCGATCCTCTGCGATTCGGGCAGGCATCGAGCAGCGAACGAGCTTCTTTCGGGACGATTTCGAAAGCCAAAGCGAGACGACGAGAGGCGGGCTTCTCCTTTCGGCATAGAAGTTTTGTTTTACCCAAAACAAAGCTCCAGGCTTCGGCATTCTCCCGAACTCCCTCTCTCTCTTGCTTTCACGCTCCCCCTCTCAATCTCTCGCTCCCTCTCCAGTATCCGAAATCTCCCCTCCCCGCCTCTTCTCTGTTCCGATCAAGGCAGGAAGCCCGACGTTTCTCCCTTGTGTGGAGACCAGACCCGAGCTCCTACACTGCGAGCTCACTCCCGTCCGACCTCCCCCCTGCTCCCGTCCGACCTCAGCCAGACCGAACCCGTCGACACGCCCGACGCCGATCCGGACAAACAACCCGAGCTCGTCATCTTGCCTTTCTTTGCCGATTGATTTTTCCAAAGACTGCAGGTAAGCTCCTTCTTCCTTTCTCCCCTTTTTCTTCTCTTTCTCTTCATTGTCTTTCTTCCTTCCTCCCCTTCTTCTTTCTTCCTAGTCTTCTTCACCTTCTACCTTGCTTTCATCCACTGCTCCTTCTTCTTTACAAAATCTGAAAATAGCTTAAATTTTTCTTTTGATTATATACGCATTTGTTGAGTAATCCATTGCATTAGCCATCAAAGTTTGGTGTAGATCGTTTGTGTAACTTAGATTGAGCAGGTGGGAAAAGCGTGTCTTTTATAAGTTAGATTTCCTATCATCTTTAGATATTTGCATGCCAAATGCTTGATGAAATATCTCAAAGAAAAGCCATGGTTACTTTACCTGTATTGAAGCTCTACATAATGTTTTTTTTATATAAAAAGTGTCTTTGATGCGTGGCTTAGAAGTTTAAAATAAAAAAAAATCTGAAGAAAAAAAGAACATATTTAATTAAAACTTGCATTTGCTCTTCTTTTTTTTTTTTTTTTTGTAAAACTTGAATAACTATGGATGAGAACACCAAGCAAATTCAATTAAAATGCTTATCTGAATATCTTTCATTATTGATTGTGAAGGAGATTTTATGACTTTATGCCTTTTCTTTTATTATCAGTTTGGTAGTGATTGGAGAAATGGAACAATTAGTCAAGAAGTCTTCATAGTTCAATTTCAAAGATAGTTACAAGAATATTGGACATTTTAGATCAAGTTTATTATATAAAATTCAAGCATAAAAAAAAACTGAAACTGAATGCCATTGTCATCTATGCTATATCTCGTGGTTATGTAATTGATATGGATTTACTTTTTTTTACAGTTTGAAGTTTCCTTTTTCTATGTTTTTGCTTAAACAGTAATCTTCAAGAATTACATTTGGCCGTTAATATCGTTGGTGACTTTCATTGTTTGACAAGGGTATTTTAGTATTATGAGTGCGAGATTTAAAATTCTCCTAAGATTTCTTATACGATTGTTTGAGAGAGACATGATCATCCCTCTTTGCTTCGTTTGTTTTTTTGTATGTTGGGTTTGAGTCTCTTTGACAGTTAATATTGAAACATAAAGTTGAAGTTGAAGCTTGGCAAGTAAAGTTATAATTAGAACAGAGTTCTCATGTGTTTCATGTTTGATAGGAAGTCTTCATAGGTTTCATGCTTTGTCCTTAGTAGTTACAAATGGCAGGCTTAATTTCTTCCTAAATGTATTCTTATTTCTATGCCTCGCAAAGATTTAAGCATGATTTACATTTCCATGCCTTTTAAGAATTCGTGTAACTAGTGTTGAGATCCCTCGTCGACGTTAATCATAAAATCGTATCATTATTGATCGTGGGTTTGGGTTAAGTCATGAAAGCATGTTTCTTTCCTGTTTTGCCTTTCTTTTTCTTAATAATGTGAAATGAGATTTGAATCTTTGGTAAATGTTATACGTTTAGCATGAAAATTAAGCTTATGATTATGAGTCGAGAAACTTTCTTTGATTTTATTTGAACATCGTCAGCAATTAGCATTACCTCACCTCTTTTCGATTGTAAGTGAAGGTTCCATGAATGGTTGGAAAAAGTTGAAACAAAAAGCTGCATAGTTATTTTAGATCTGCATTTCCATGTGATTTATTTTTTTAGTTTGTGTTCATGATGGAAGCATGAATTATTTAGAACTAAGAGAAGGGTGGTTTGGCCTCATGTACAAATCTTGCGATTCGTGAAATGGGAAAGTTATCATCCCATATGGCTTTGTTCTTGTTGCGATTTTTAGTAAATTGTTAAAGCATATTTTATTTCCATGATTGGTGTAGTTAACAAAAATGTGAAATTACGTCTTAGCATGTGGATATCTATGAAACTGAAATCACTTTTTTGTATTTTAGTGAACCATTTGGTAGAGAAATTTTAAAGCGTATTTTATATGTTTCCTTCTTTGAAAGAGACCCTTGAACTTGTTGGAATTATGGAAGTGAATATTCCTTTGAACATGTGGGTTGTCGAATGAGAATTAGACTTATGGTTCTCTTATGGTAAAACATCAAATGCCTGATCAACTTTTTATTGTTGAGTTATGATTAGTTGGGAGGATTTTACATGGTGTTATAACAATTGATTTGTTTCATTAAGTAAAGTTTTTGGAGAAAATATTGAATGATCTTGAGTTTTATATCTCTCTTATTACTATAAAGGAAACATATCGTTAGCATTGGGTTTTAGCAAAAAAAAAAAGGGGTAATCCAAAGTATGTATTGTTATAAAATTCTGTTGCTCTCCAAATCTTATATTCGCAAGTCTTTTTTTTTTTTTTGATATTTGTTGGTATATGGCATATAAGCGTTGCTCCATGGTAGAAACGTTTTAAGGGCTAATTCTCATGCAAATTCATGTGCATTTATGTTGTGTTGGGAGAAATTTCAAAGTTTTCTTTTATATTTGAAGTTTGTCCTATTTCAAGTGACTTCATTAATTGGTATGAGAAGTTTATGTTCGATTCGTGCCATGCTACATATAGTTTAGATGAGAATGGGAGTAAATCTTAGGAAATCTTCTTTTTTTTTACATCAAACCATGCACCGTTTCATTCATATTTGTACAAACAAAATAGAATAGAGCACAATATCTCTTTATATATCTTTTTTTATTTAGTCATCCTTCCATCCATATTTGTATGAAATATTGTAGTCGTTTTATGGGTCGTTGCTAGTTGTGACATTTGGATTTCTTTTGAAAGGTTATATAGGTTGTTGTATACTTGGAAAGTTTTATGGAGTGTTTCTCTTTGCTTTTATTGAAGTTTTGCTTACGAGTCGTTTCGTGTCGCCAATTTGAAAAGTCGCTTTTGATTGAAAGATGTCTTGTTTTGCTTTGGTTGGAATGATTTATTAGTGGCTTTGGATTTGTTTTAGGCGACGAGTTTTATGGGTGATTTACAATGAGGAATTTTCTTTATAAAACTTTCTCGTTGGAAAGCTTTGTGTTTTCATACCCCACACCAAACTAAAAAGAGGCGCTTGATCGTTAGTCTTTTCGTAGGGTTTTGGGTCGAAACAAAAGAAGAGTTTTGGTAGGAAATTTGAGTAAGGTTTTGTATGATACTTACTTTAAAGATTTTTATGGAATATTTGGAAGCTTATAGTTTGGTGATCAAGCTTGTGTAGAAAAATCTCTTAGTAGTCTTTCTTAGAGTAAGATGATGATTAATGTGTGAATTGTCGTCATATTGTTTTACATTGGTTTCTAAAAGATAAATGTTGGGGTTTTGAAACTTTAGTAGTAGCTTTGTGTCAGAAGGCCTTTAGTGTCTTTTTAGAGTTAGATGATCCTTGCTTATTGGAGTCTGTTTCCTTTAGTGTTGGTCTCTAAAAATATATATGAAATTTTGGATGAATATAAGATAAAAGAGAATCTTGTTTTAAGCTTAGTGTTGAAATTTGTCTCTTTAGTCATTTTGGGCTTGGTTTAGAGTATTGTGGGTAGGTGTGTCAAACGTATCAAGTGCCTCGTTTGGAGTGGGAACAGCAAAGGGCATTGTTGATATTATAGGATGCACTTGACTTCTACGAAGTGTGTCCAATAACAACAATGCCTACACCCTTTTTTTTTGTATTTGATTTTCGTTCTTTTTATATTCTTTGCATTTAGTTGTCTTTTGTTTAGTTTTGTTAGTTTCTTCATTGTTTCTCTCGCATTTCGGTACTGCACACCTACAAACTGAGGAGAATCCACAGACATATGACTCGATAAATAATAAAAGGTACGTTCCAGTTTTTGTTGCATTTTTCATTTCTTTACACTGTTATTTATTTATAGAACTGCTCTAATGCCTATTTTCTTTTATGTTGCGAGGTACTCTTTTGGAAAGCAATGGATAAGGAACACTCGGAGCTGGAGCTAGGACAATCGGATCCAAGCATCAGTCGTCCCTACCCATCTGGTAGGGGCGCTACGGGCGGAACCACCGGGTCATAGCCCCCGGTGCTGTAAGTTTACTAAAACTTAGAAAACCTTTAGGGGATTAGATGGTTGTACGCCTCCTTCCCTTAGGGCCTTAGAAACTTCAATTATATCTAGGGTTGCTTTTGTTTTTCTTCTTTAGATCCCTAAAATCCTATGACATCCATATAGAAGTCTTAGGAATTAGAAAACAACACAACTTTCGATCCTACAACTTTAGTGACATCTAAAGACAAAAACTAAGGACTGAGTCTTAGAAAATATAGACTTAGGGTGCATGCTCCCTATAGGATAGAGACATTAAAACAACAAAAACTTAGTGACACGCTTTCATAGATTTAGGTTTTATTTTCTTAATCTATTAATAATCAACCAACTGATTCTAATCTAATTCTTTAAAATTTATTAAAACACTTAATTCTTAATCAATTTATTATTAACATTTATAATTATTAAACTTCTAATTCTAAAACATAAACCTGAATCAATCCTAAATAATATAATAATCAATCCTTAACCAATCTAAAATCTAAAAGATGTAGATCATATTAGGAGATTAAATTACAAACTAAACTCATTAGGATAAGAGATTTATAAAGATCAAACATAGAGTAATCTTTTAAAATCAATTAACAAATCCCTTAATACATAACAACCGCTCTAAAAGTGAAGTTTATTGGATGAACTACTCCGGGCTGCGGGGCTAAGTGTCCTAAGGAGGCTGGTTCCTCGAGCCTGGTGGCACAACGCCACGAATGGATCTAATACGGCGTCAAAACTTAAAAATTAATTTTTCCTAATTGGCTTAATGCAAACTCGATTAATAAAATGTTTAACACACCCTTTTCTTTTCTTTTTTTTTTAATAACAAACTAAAACAATAATTCAACAAAGTTAATTATCACTGGGTAACCTAGGCCTATGAGGCTATTAAGTTAGCCCCAAGGAGGGTGAAATAAACCTCACAGCCTCGGTGTGAAACAAAGGTGGTAATTAATTAAACAATAAAATAAAAATACCTCTAAAAATCAATCTTAAAACGTTAAGATTTGAACTTTAATTAAAATCTCTTCTTTGCCCCTTTCAACAAACAAACAAATAAAAATACAAACAACTCTAACTAAATTATCCTATATAGGATCTATCAAACCACACACCCTACACACACATAGATGAGTTTGCTAGGACACGACTATTAGCTTAGGTTAGGTTGTTGTTCTGCTTTACTTTTCTGTACTTTGTTGTGACGCTCTGCATGTGACTCGTGTGCTGGTTGTTGTTTTTGCTACCTGTTGTAGCTTTTCTACTGTGTCATTTTTGTACTGCTTTCTTTTAGCTTTTCTTTCTACACTGTGGTTGTGACGTTAGAATACCTATAGGTTAGGCACGCTCTTTCATACTAATGCTGTTTTCCTGCAGGTGACCGTGCTCATATAATGCTGCTAAAAGGGGGCTAAATTTAATAATATCATTTATAACTGCTTTAGGTACCTGCTTCAGCTGCTTAGCCCCCAATAATCAAAGCACAACCAAGTAATTGATGTGCGCATTTTAATTTACATATATAACTGTTTGGGTGAAATTTTTATTATAACTGCTTAGGAAAACCCCTGTAGGAGAGTCTAGAATTTTCTCTTTTTCTGATGTAATGTATTTGAGATGTAGTAAATTGTGAAAATCATTAAAATAAGGCATTTTTAAAGATATAGGAGTCCAAAGGGAAAAGTAAACCCCTACAGGGGGTTTCCTTTTTCATTTGGGCATCCCTTTGGAGTATTCACTACGAGGAGCCAGAAGGGAGAATGAAGATGATCCAAAGACGAATCAAGGAAGTGAAGAAGAAGATCGAAGTAGTAGAAATGCCTTATTTTAAAGATTTGCGTCATTCCCGGGTTGTTGTCAGTGGAGCCCGGCCACCATTACTTTACTGTATTCTGTGATGTAATATTGTATGGCACTTGCCATGGACACTCTTTTTCGTGGGATTTTGTTTCTGTGTTGTGATTTACTTACCTTGTTTGCGCAGTAGAAATGGCATGCTTTTCATAGGTTTCTTTCTTGCATGTGCTTGTGTCTGACCGCTAGACTCTTTAGGGATAAAATTCTTATACTCGTAATTATTAAATAAAATTTTAAGGTTAACTCACATAGAAACATAACGACTCTAGGGAATAGCCGGAATCATCCGGGGGAGCATGCATGCATTCTCTCTTCTTTTAGACAAACTTCCCCGCTTGCGGGTAGAGTCCGGATAATCTGGCCTATGAGGATGAAGTGCCGGACCTGGGGAAGTTTAGTCATTCAAAAAAACTATTTTTCTATAAGCCTTTTTAAAATTTCATATATCATTGATTTGGAGACTTTAACCAGCATAAATTGCATTAGTAACTAATTAAAATCAAAATTTAATTGCATTAGTTTTAGGAGCATTGTGCCATTCATAAGTGTGGGATCACTTAAGGAATTTCTCTAGTTTGTCGATCCCGAATTCAGTGTCTAAACTACCCACCCATCTTTCATATGGACCGGACAACATGGATTTTACACGTTTAGGAGGTTTTAGCTGGCTTCCTTTGTCAGACAAGGAATAAGTCCAGGATTGCATTAGTTAGGTCGTAGATGCTAGTGTTGTATGTGCAGCACTACATCCTTTATAGATTTAGGGTCTAAAGGTGAGGGATACGAGTGTATCTCTATACACCTTATTGGTGGGTAAGTTCTCCATTTCTTCGGAGACTATAAATCCTACCCATCTGCGTCACGTAGATGACGCCACCTCCTTCTTTCTCTCATTCATGTTAGAATGCTTCGTCTCTTTCTTTTTCTCCAGTTTTCTCTTCTTCAAACCGGCCGGATGTTGACTGAACCTTGTGTGATTGATCGAGCCAAGTTGGGACATTCCCCTTTGATTAGGAAAACTTAGAAATCCCTTGCACTAAACCCACTTTAGAGGAGATAATCTAACGTCCTTAATCGAGAGTTTTCTTAGATCGAGGTCTAAGATGTAATTAACTACGGGGGCTTGCGCCCGTAGGAAATCGATCCCCACAATCAAATAAACCCTATTCGATGCCGATGTATCGAATAGGGGAAATCTCGTGAACTTTTGGGTTATAGATATTATTATCCATCGAGGTTGATAGGTGAAAGCCGCTATCCTCCATGGCTAATCGTATGTATAACTCCATCTACTCTTCCATCGGCCTGCTTGTGTCGATTGTAAAGGCCTACGACCATTTTGTCCTACGGGATAGTGTGATCGTACCCTTTGCATTCGAACCACACGAGCAGAAACCTTTCGGAGACCCACAGTTAACAACCATACCTTTCATCTTTGAACTAGTCTCCAGCCATTTAATACATTGCTCAAAGTTATCCATTTGCGGAATACAAAATCCCCATTGAGTTAGATGGTAGATAACTTCTTTAAGCTTCAAGCATCCACATATTATATGTTCCACATCTTCACTTGAGGTGCAACCCCTCGGGCAATAGTCATTATTTAGTAATCTTCTATAGGATAAGAATTGAAGAGTTGGTATGGCATTTCTACACAATCTCCACCAGAAAACTTCCACACGAGCATTTAGCTTCACTTTATTGATCAAGTCCTAATATTGGACATCATGAGAGTCTTTAACTGAAGCTTTATATGCTAATCCAGAAATGGACATACCATATTTTTGCTAGATAAACTCCATATGGTCTTCTTCGCCTTCTTGTGTGATACTAATTTGAGTAATCAAATTGACTAGTTCCCTCCCAAAAGATTCCAGCAACATTGATTCATTCCAACATCTATCCAGAATGAATTTTTTAACCAAAACCGATTCACCTTCATGAGGGACAACAAACGTAGGCCACTTATCTAAGCTTTTATAAAGGATCTACAAATCTTTATATGCATCCATTGATTCTCCATTCACTAAAGACCGTTTCACAATAGGTTTCAACATTTTAAAACCTTTAGTCAACCGTTTATAGGAGGATGAGCTGCTTACTCTACCACCTCCCTTTTCCAATTTAGCTCCATATTTAGATGCCATTATTTTGTTTAAAAGATAATCTTTTTCCTGAATAAATCTCCATGCCAAACGTGCTCTCAAAGCAGGTGTCTTAGTGCTATTGGAATGCAGGCCACGGCCACCTCTATCAATTGGTTTGCACACTTTAGACCAACTAACATAATGCAATCCTCTATTGCCATTTTTCTTATTCCAGATAAAGTTTCTACTAGCTTTATCAAGATCTTCCAATACACGTTTAGGGACAAGGGAGTGAGATGCATGAAATGTAGGCAAAGCAAGCAAAATAGATTTTACTAAAGTCATCTTACCTGCGAATGACAGTAATTTGCTTCCCCATTGATTCAACTTCTTCAATGCATTATCTATGATAAATTGAAAATCATCATATCTTAGTCTTCTCAAAACTATCTTCAATCCAAGATAATTGAGTTCTCTAACTATTTTAAATCCCATAATTCTTTTGATGCTGTTTTTCTTCTTCCTTCCCACGTGTTTTCCAAACAGCATAGCAGATTTGTTCAGATTAATTTGTTGTCCATTCCAATCACAAAAGCTTTGTAAGATTTCCTTCACTCTTTTAACCTTCTTCCTATTTGCTTCAGAGAACATGATAACATCATCTACATATAGTAAATGGGAAATTCTAGGTCCCTCCGGATTGATTTTAATGCGACAAGAGCTTTGTTCAAATGCATTTGAGAGAAGTTGAGAGCAAAGAATAAAAGGATTGGAGACAAGGGACATCCTTGCCTAAAACCGCTCTTATCATGAATCCAATTAGAATAATTGCCATTAATGATTAAAGCAAACTTAGGGTCTTCACCACATTCCATAATGAGATTAGAAATTTTAGTAGGAAAGTTGAAATACTCCAGCACTTTCCTTAAAGAAGGCCAAGCCATGGAATCATATGCTTGTTCCATGTCTACTTTGAAGGAGACTAGACCATTAGAATTCCTAGAAATCCTTAGTTTGTGAAATATTTCCTGTGCCACCAAAACAATATCTAACAAAGATCTCCCCTTAATGAATGCAGTTTGCTCCATGGAGATTAGTTTTGGAATGACCATAACTAATTTATTCAGTATAATTGTTGCAGCTACCTTATACACAGTATTGCATAGACTTATAGGTCTATAATTAGAAGGAAAAATAGAATTAGAAACCTTTGGAATAAGCACTATCAATGTCTCCTTCCAATATTTATTCAATTCTCCATTGATAAAGAAATGACTTATAGCCCTCCAAAAATTTGTTTTGATGATCCCCCAATAAGTTTGATGAAAGAGTTTGAAACTCCATCATTACCAGGAGAAGTATTGCCTCCCAATTGATCCAGAATTCCTTCTACCTCTTCAATATTCAGTTCAGCCTCTAAGATTTTTTGATCCTCTGTATTTAAACAAGAGTTCACTACTGGCCAACCTTCCAGTTTGCAGCTTCTAGCCTCCCATTTTCTCTAGAAAAACAGCATAAACACATCTTCCATTTTGTCTTGTTCTTCCACTAACAACCCATTTTCATCCTTTATTTTGATGATTTTGTTGGAGTTTCTTCTAACACTAGCATATGAGTGAAAAAATTTAGAATTTTCACTTCCTTGAGCCACTTAACCTTGGCTCTTTGTTTCCACCAAGAATTCAATCTTGCCATGGTTGTATTCAATTCATTCACCTTATATTTGAGAATCCAGTATTCAGATTCCGAGAGAGCTCCAAGAGTGGATTCTTTGTTTTGAAGTTCAATAATCTCTTCCATAAGATTATCTTTAAACTTATTTAAATCCTTAAGCTTAGCTTTGCTCCAAAAGAACAAAGATTTCAATGAATTTTTGAACTTCTTATTAAGCACTTGAGAGCTATTACCTTGATAGTTTTTTGTTTCATTCCTTCCTTACAACTGCAAATGAAGCTTGATAAGATGCCCAACGATTTTCAAACTTGATCTTCCTTTTTGATATAGCTTTGAAATTCTGAAATTGCAATTTTATTGGACAATGGTCCGAGGCAATCCTAGACAAATGCCTCACTACCAAACAGTATGGGGAGCTTAAAGCAGAGGTGTTAATAAAACACCTATCCAATCTTTCAACAATCCTTGCACCACCACTTTTGTTGTTACACCAAGTATAATTAGGACCAATGAACCCAACTTCATGTAAATCATTGTTGAGTAAGCAAACCTTCATCTCTTTTGGACCTTGAGAGAATGTGAACCTCCTACCTCCAGTTTTATCTTCTTTGCCCAGTATACAGTTGAAGTCTCCTCCTATTTCCATAGGAAAATCTTTAATGGAATGCCTGTCTATCATGTCCCATAGATCTCTCCTCTTCTGCACTTCCCTACTACCATAAACCGTGGCCACTCTGCACATTTCTTTGTTGGAAATTTTAAGGTCTCCAATCACAATTTATGCAGAAAATACACACTCCGTGAACTCAACTAGATTTGAATTCCATAGTAATAAAATTCCACCAGATAACCTAGATGAAGGGACCAAGAAAAAGTCCCAATCGTTGCCTACCATGTTTTTTATCTCATTTCTATCAATTTCAGATATTTTGGTTTCTACCAAATCCAAAAAATAAATACTCCATTATTATTTACAAATTCCTTAATGTAGAGAGAAGCACTCCTCTTCCTTGCTCCTCTACAATTCCAAAAAGCTATGGAATACATTAAAAGAGATTTTGGGGATTAGCCCCCAAACTACTTTTCCCTTCTAGCTCTAGTTTTCGGCTTCTAGTTGAAGAGTTGATTGGTCCCAAATCCGTTAGCTGCTTAGGAATTTTTTTCTTAGATGATAGAACAGAGTCAGCTTTCCCTTCACGTCCAGATATCTTATTTTCACATATATCAGCTTTCGATTCTTCTTTATCAGTCACACCTTCAGGAATACTTGTTTCGCTGTTGTCATTACAAATGAGGATCTCTTCTTCAACTGTGACTATTTTTGTAGAAGGAACTAATTCACCTTCCTCCAGATCTACTAATACACTGAAGAAATTAACATCTATCACGGGCACCATAATTTCCTAAACACTGGAGCTATTGTCTTCAAGGTTAACTGATGTCCTCCCATCAATCCTTTGTTCCACCACTTTATGCCTATCATTGTCTTCCCTTGTTCCAGAGAATTTGTTAGCATTCTGCTTCAACGGCACTCAATTACTTTTACTTGCCACACGAGAACTTGGTCTTATGGCCAAGTTATTGTATGATTTTTTCTTCCCATATTTTACCAACATCCATGGTCCATATTCTTCTTTATCAACCAATCCAGGTCCCTCCAGATTTTGATTATCTACAATCATTTTCATTCCCTCCAAATTACGAACATTTGAAATAATAGGTTTAACATAATTAATCCTATTCTTCAATTTAGCTGAAGCACATTCTTCATTTCCATTACCAATCTTCCCGCATTCGAAACATAGATTTGGCGTCTTCTCATATTCAATTCTCTGGAAGAATTTGTTTTCTACTCCTTCAACCCAAACTCCAGTCGGAAGCTTAGCATCCAAATCTATCCGGATGCAGACCCTCCCAAATTTTCTTCTGACCACTGAAACATATTGCCGTCAATCAAGTAAGGCTTGCCCACCATGGAAGCTATAAGACAGATGTTTATTTCATCCCAACAATGCAACGGAAGATTTGGTAATCTGATCCATATAAAAGCGGAAAGTCCTTTAAGAGAATTCGGATCAAACCTTTGAGTCCATCTTTCAATCCCCACAATGTTCCGGTTAACAAACCAACGACCATTGGTTAATACTTCCTCCATATGTTCTGGTTCATAGAACGAGCATAGAATCCATCGCTTTCCAAGCACCGTTAGATGGAATTTTCCATATTGACCCCATTATCTCCTCAATTCAAAGCTTATTGAGGAAAAAGGGATATCACTTCCAATGATTTTCACAACCAAAGACTTCTCAAGCTTCTTGGAGTTCTCCATAACTTTTTCAACATTAAGCATGACAGATTTTCCATCTCCAGATGTGCAATTGCTGAAATCCAAATCAGCAACCTTGATATTTTCATTTTTTAGCCAGACATTATAAAGATTACCTGGGTTAGTCTGCTTAGGCATTTCATCATTAACCTCCTCACGTCTTCCCAATTCACCTATTTCGCATATCTGCACCTCCTCCATATCAGCTATCGATTTGTCTTTCTTGCCAGAATTTTCAGCCACATTTGTTTCAGTCACCATTCTTAACAAAGCATCACCTTTATCACCTCTATCAGATACCATATCCACTGCATCTGATTCATAGTTTGTCACAGATTTTGAATTTGAAGATGGAGAAAATATTTTTCCTCCCTTAACCAAATTGAGCTTTCCCACCTTATCAACTTTCTCCAGATTGTCCTCCAACAGGATTCCCTTTCCCTTGTCAATGATTTCAGGAATTTGTTTCTTCATTTGTAGTCCTCCTTCATTGATTATTAAAGGCTTGTTCATCTTGGAAAGAACCTTCACTCCAGAGAAGAGATTAACTCTGTCATCTCCAAAAGCCGGAGGTGAAGACATCACATTTCAAGCTCCTCCATTCATTAGACATCCCGAAGAATGATTCTCCTCTAAAGACGCGTCGGCTGAAGGAAATCGGCAACTGTTCACCATCCTCATCACCGATGATGAAGCCGCGAAATCAGATTTTGAAAAAACATATTTTTGAAATCTCAGACTTCCTCTCTCTACTTTCTCTCAGAATTACTTGAATAATATTCAAACTCACTCTCTTATATAGGAAATAATAATCTACAAGGTAAACATGAGTTTTCTAATAGGAATAAAGAGCCTAATATAGAAAAATAATGAATTTCATTTGTCAAGTTAAAGAATATATCCAAAAAATAAAAACATGTAGTAGAGTGAATAAGTTTTCATTTCAACATCTTAATTTCATTTTGATTTAGACATCCAGTTCACACAAGGAATTATCATGCAAAGGAAATAAGAATGGATATGAATATTCATAAGATTCATTTAATCTTTGAGTTTTAACAATGCCAATAATTACTTATTAAACTTTAATAGATGTATGTTTATTGGAAATAACAAAGAGCATTGTGGAGAGTTCACTCATACAATACGATCCAATTTGTATAGTACAAGTGAATCATACAGCATGATCTAAATCGTATAGTACGATCAACAAAAACATATTTTCTATAGATTTCTTAAGTAGAAAGTACATAAAAGAGTTCTAAGAGCATAGAATTCACTAGAAAGAAAAAGAAATTCCACTTGTAAGTGAAAAAATAAACACAAAGTAAAATATATATTTTTTTATATTTAAAAGGATTACAACATAACAGGTGCTGAAAAAAATGCAATACACACTAAAATTTACAAAGCTCAAAAGAAAATATAGACATAAAAAGAGAAGTATAACACAAACAAACAAGTACATTGGTGGATCTTGATAAGAAGGTGGCAATGGAGGTGGTTGGAAGAATTGGCTAAAAATGTCATATTACTGCTGGAAGGAGGTGAGCTGCTCTTGGATGTTTCCAAATTGCTCCCTAAACCAACCCATATCATTATCATGTTGGGTTTTCTTTTGATTCAATCGAGTCTCAAGTTTGTCAAACCTCTCAATCAACTCGTCATATGGGTAGTGGTGAGGAGGTGGTGCAACTACTTGATCAGATATAGGGGTAGCTTCTCCTTCTTCATCAAAGAGCATGTCTTCTAGCTCCTAATCTCTATGAAAAATCATCCAAAAGGAGGCTTCCAAAAAGAAGATTAGAGTGTGGTCAAGATGAGCAAGATATGTGATGTTGTAATTTTTGTTCAAGATGTACCCAATCACATGAAGTAGAGCAAGGTTTTACTTTCTCATAGTGGCTAGGAGTTGAATGGAAGTGAGATATTGGATGTAATCAATTATTATTTGAGCTTCATCTATTTTGGTGTTTGATATTATGAAGTAAAATAATTGATAGTAGGGGAGTCATACTTATATGGTTTCCAACTTTATGGATGATAGATGTTCACAAAACATGTTGGATAACCTTGGCCTTTTTATTTAGAGTGTGTACAAAGGGTTGGTGGTAGTTCAAGATTGCATTTCCAAGAAGATATTCATAGCACTCTAATCAAAGTCAGATCTAGAGGCCATGGTAAGGGGTCCATTTCCTTGGGTGTTTAGCTGAAGATGGACTCCTATGTCCTCTTTAGTGATTTCCACGTTCTGATCACACCCATTAGAAAAATCATTATAATTGCATCCCCACTAATCCTAAGGTTTGCTAGAAACTCAAAAAGGATTTTAGAGTGGAAGGGATAGCCCAAACTCAGAAGAAATTAAAGCGCCTTGGAATTAAATAGGTTCATTATCGAAAAGCTAAGAGCCTGTTGATTATGAAACCTGGAAGGTATGATCTTGTCTTCTTTAAATTTATGGTAGGTGGCTTCATCAGAAGCCATCAGAAAGCGATCATTAATAGTGTTGCGAGAGGAGGAAGCACCCTGGGTTTATCAATTGTGCTTTCCACCGCTTGCCATTACAAAGGTTAAAATTGTAAGAAGAAAGGAGTAGAAGGTTATGTGGAAAAATTGAAAGAATTGGGTTGTTTAAATAGAACTTTAGTAAATCATACCATATGATTAAGAGATTATACGGGACAATCGCATGCAATTATTTTGGCTAGACGATCAGTCAAAAAGATGTGTATGATCATATAGTACGATCAGACTTTGTATGGGATGACTAGAGGCATGGAGCTCATCATGAGGAGTCAAGCTATATGAATTTTGAAAAAAAAAAGGTTCATATAATATGAACAAGTGTTCATATGGTATGATTAATAATAAATATTATACCAACTGAAATGAATTTTTCCCAGTCTGGATTGACAAATGGATCATCCAGACAAATAGGTGTTCGTACAGTATGATCGTCAATCATATATTCAATCTAGTTCTTCCATTGAGTAAAGGGTTATGATCAAAGAAGTGCAGTGCAGATCGTACTGTACAAAACATATTTAAAAATGAAATTTTAATTTGTAGGAAAATGTAGTGAAGGGTTTGTGAGATGATCAGGACACAAATATAAAATAATATAATAAAGAAACCATAAGAATAAAAATAAGAACAAAAAAACCAAATTAAGCACTAAACAAGCAAAATAAAATCACAAAAATCACAAGACAATGGAAAAAAAGCACAAAATATGTAAACAAAAACAAGCATAACAAAAATAAACATAACAGAAATAGAAAGTGTTAATTTCAAGCATGAATATCGATCACATTAATCTGGTTCTTTAAGTTGTTGAAGGTTTTAAAAGCTAGTGGTTATATAAAAATATCAGTAAGTTGATTTTTAGTGGCTACATGGTGTAGTTCTATGTCTCCTTTGGTAATATGGTCCCTAATAAAGTGGTATTGTATGTTAATGTGTTTGATCCTAGAGTGTTGGATTTGATTCTTTGAAATGTAGATGGCATTCATGTTATCACATAAGATTGGAATTATGCCTACAAATAGTCCTAAATCCAGAATTTGTTATTTTAACTAAAGGATATGGGCCACATAACATCCTAAGGCTATATGCTGAGCTTAAACAGTATACAGGGCAACTGTAATAACTTGTATTTTAACTTTGCCAATTTTTTTCTAGAGACATTATAACTCCAAATTGAATTCCATTTTTGCCATGGTATTTTGATTGAAGTATTTTACTTACATGAATATTCTCGTAATTTTTGGGCATCAATAAAAATTCTTAAGGAATTTGTACAAATTGGTACAACTGAGAATTTTGGGACCTTCAGGTGACTGTTTTACAAACCAATTTTACCAATATTTTTAAATAATATATTTTATTTTATGGAAATTATTTATAAATTGTATAGTCCTAAAATTATTTCTATGAATTTTATACTAAATAAATAATTAAATTAAATAATATATTAAAATTATATTAAAATATCTAAAAGCATAATAAGATTTTTATTTAAATCCTTTTCTCATTTCTATTTTCAAAAAATAGAGACTTGTTTAAAGAAAATAAGAGGTTTTTTTAAGAAAGATAAATTAGAATCTAAGATTTGGAGGCTGCGGTGCGATTTTTGTCCGTCAAGCTAGTTGAAAGATTTGCTCGTCTCGCTATAAGGAACACTTACCCTATTTTTTATTTCAAAAATTTTGTGTTTTTGACATTTTTTATCAAATTTGTAATTTTGTTACTGAAAAATATTAATAACTTTATATTGGTAAAATTTTCACCGTATAACTTTTTTTATGTTATAGAGATCATGATTATGAGTATTTTGAGTAATTATTTGAGATTTTTTACCGGGTGATTTTGAAAAGATAGTGATTTTTATCTTAAACAAAATTTATTTTGACCTCTAAAATAATGGTGTAGTATAATAAAAGTCTTAAAATATCAATTTATACAATTCTGTATATTTTGGTAATTTTCTAAAAATTTGAATTTTTGCCTAATTGTATTCTTTGTTATCTACTGTTATAATTTTTTGGCATCTTTTTAATTAATCTCAATTACGTATTATTTACAATAAAGCATTATAAATAGATGTGGATATGTGCTTGAGTAATAGTTAATCACTATTACTATTATAGTATCGTGATAATAATGTTCATGTGTGAAGAAAAATAAATAAAGACTGGTTGCTCCATTGGTTGGAGATTTATTGACCTATATATGATAGTGGATCGATGGGCTTTCTTTTAAATATAGTGGTTTGGTATTATTCTATACTAATTCGTGTGATACACTGATTATGAGTTATAAAGAGACCATTATTATGCTAACGAGTAAAAAGTGATGACTCTATTTACTAAGCCAACAATTTACTAATACTAAAAAATACCATGATAGCAATGACTTCTTACTTATTTAGTGTAACTACTGAATGCATGTTTTAAATCATTATTCTTATTATTGTATGAATTCTTATTACAGCACAAATTTATTACTATTGCATTATTCTACTGCTCATGCCACTAGATTGTTACATGTATGGTACTGATATAGATACTGATATTATTTAATACTATTAATTCACTATACTAATATTAAACATGTGATATACTAAGCATGTGATTTAGAACAACTAGATAGCATATGTATATGATGATATGATTTTACGGCATTGCTTTAATTTTAATGGTCTTTATTGATGTTTTGATTGGATGCTTTAAATAATTTCTTTACTGATTGGTATTATAGATATGATGATTGCTTTATATATTTGACACTTGTACTGATTTACTACTTTTCTAACTTTCATAATGTAGTGTTTTACTGATTATAGATTCTACTATTACTTTATATGAATTTTATTATTTCTATATTGATTCAATGATCATATGAATGCAATTGTTATGATTTGATTGTTGATAAGCATATTGCTCCTTTATTGTACTTTGAATTTAGTTATAGGTCTTGGTGACCTGCTTGGCATTTTAAGCTCATTTTTTGTGGTTAAATGATTTCAGGTCAGGGTAGGGGAGCATGAGCACGAGATTAGATAAGATTATTTAGGTTATGTTTCTTTTAGTTATTATTTTATGCTTAAGATATAGTAGCTAAGATATGATTGTGTAGATCCTTAGTAGTGTATATAATTGTTGGGAATGAATACAGATGTGTATATTGATGTTTTAAATTATAGAATTTATTTTATTATTTATTATTAATATATGATATTAGATAGCTCTAGTTATTATTTATTTATATAATAAATGAATAATTCTTCCAATTTAGATTCTAGGACATCATAAATGGTATCAGAGTAAAGTTATTGGAAGAATTAATTATTATCAAAGCTGTAGAATTTGATTGGGAGTTAGGTATGATGGGTAGTTTAAGGTGTATTAGTCTGCATGCATAATTGAATAACATGTGATAGAATGAACTGCATTATTGTATGGTTTTTAATGAGTTTTGATTTGATTTGATTTGAGTTTAGATTGGAATGATTTGATTTATATCAATTTTATGCCCGAATGCTAAAGGGAAATGTCGGGGATGACATTTTCTTAATGTGAGTAAATTATAAAACCTGCATTTTGACTTTGACAATTTTTTTCTGGAGTCATTATAGCTCCAAATTGAATTTCATCTTTACCATGGTATTTTGATTGAAGTATTTTACTTACATGAGTTTTTTCATAATTTTTGGGCACCCGTGAAAATCCTTGAGGAATTTGTACCTATCAGTATAAGTGAGGATTTTGGGACCTTCAAGTGTTCATTTTACAAACCAATTTTAATGATATTTTTTAAATAACATATTTTATTTTATAGATATATTTTATAATTTTTAAAGTCCAAAAATTATTTATTTGAATTTTATACTAAAATAACTAAATAAATTAAATAATAAACTAATATTAAATTAAAATATCTAAAAGCATTATAAGATTTTTATTGAAATCCTTTTTCCCATTTTTGTTTTCAGCAAATATAGACTTTTTCAAGGAAAATAAGAGGTTTTTTTAAGAAAGAGAAATTAGAATCTAAGATTTTGATGCTACGATGCGATTTTTGTCCGTTAGGCCAGTTGAAAGATTTGCTCATCTCGTTGTAACGAATCCTTACCTTATTTTTTATTTCAAAAATTTTATATTTTTGACATTTTTCTGATCAAATTTATGTTTCTATTATAAAAAAAATTGAATAACTTTATATTGGTAAAACTTTCACCGCGTAACTTTTTGTATTTTATGGAGATCATGATTATGAGCATTTTTAGTATTTATTTGATATTTTTCACCAGGTGATTTTGAAAATATAATAATTTTTATCTTATGTAAAATTTATTTTGACCTCTAAAAATAGTGGTATAGTACAATAAAAGTCTTCAAATCTTTTTTTATATAATTTCTTGATATTTTGAAATTTTTTTGAAAATATGCCTTTTTGTCTAATAGGATTCTTTTTTATCTACCGTTATAACATTTTCTTAATTAAGCTCAATTATGTGTTATTTATTTCAAGGCATTAAAAATGATGTGGATATGTGCTTGAGTAATAATTGGTTTTTATTACTATTATAGTATCATGATAATAATGTGCATGTATGAAAAAAATAAGTAAAGACTGGTTGACCCATTTTTTGGAGACAAATTGACCTGTATAGGATCGTGGGCTGACAGAATTTCCTTTAAATACTGTGATTTGGTGTTATCCTATACTAATTCACACGTTACATTGATTAAGAGATAACAAAATCATTACTGTGCCGACGGGTAAAGAGTAACGACTCTATTGATTGAGCCAACTGTTTACTAACATTGAAAAATACCGTGATAGCTAGAACTTTTTACTTGTTTAGTGTGACTACTGAAATACATGTTTTGAGTCATTATTCTTATTATTATATAATTTTTTGCTATTGTATGGATTTATTAATTTTGCATTATTCTACTGCTTATGCCACTCGATTATTACTGGTATGGTACTGATATAGATACTGATATTATTTGATATTATTGATTTACTGTATTGATATTAAGTAAGTGATATACTGAGCACGTGATATAGAATAACTGAATAGCATTTGTACATGCCGATATGATTTTACTACATTGATTCAATTTTAACAGTCTTTATTGAAGTTTTGATTGGATGCTTTATACAATTTCTTTCCTTATTGGTATTACGGATATGACAATTACTTTATAGATTTGATACTATACCAATTTACTACTTTACTAGCTTTTATACTGTATTGTTTTATTGATTATAGATTCTACTATTACTTTATATGAATTTTACTATTTCTATATTAATTCAATGATCATATGAATGCAACTGGTATGATTTGATTATTGATAAGCATATTATTCCTTTACTATGCTCTAAATTCATTTATAGGTTTTGGTGACCTACTGGGCTTTTAAAGTTCATTACATGTGGTTAAATGATTTCAAGTCAGAGTAGGGGAATATGAATGTGAGCTTAGTCAAGATTCTTCAAGTTCTATTTCTTTTAGTTATTCTTTTATGCTCAGGACAAAGTAGTGTATATAATTATGTAGATCGTTAATAGTGTATATAATATTTGGGAATAAATACAAATGTGTAGATTGATGTTTTAAATTATCAAATTTATTTTGTTGTTTATTATTGATAGATCTGGTTGTTATTTATTTAAATGATAAATGAATAATTCTTCTAATTTAGATTCTAGGGCATCAAAGCAACTAAGTTCTATTTTCTACGGGACCAAGAGATTAAGGATTATCTTATAAATTAATATATTCTAGAAGTGCTTTTTCTATTAACTTGACATCTAGTAAACTCTGAATCAGAATATCTTATAATTTCAAAGAAGGTGATATGGCTAAGATACCAGATTCCTAAGTCTTGGGTTCCTAAGAGATATCTAAGAATTCTCTTAATAGTAGTCAAGTGGGACTCTTTTAGAAATCTAGCACAAAGTAAAACACTGTTTATTACTGATAGATCTGTATTTCTTTTTATAAACATATTTTTCATTTGAATCCTTATCTAACTGAACAGTGAAACTCATGGGAGTGTTGATTGGCATGGCTTTATCCATTCCATACTTTTTAAGGATGTCCTTAATGAATTTTGGTTGACTAAGGAAAGTTTCATCATCCTTTTGCCTTATGCTAAGTCCAAGAAAGTATGTTAGTTCTCCCATCATATTCATCTCAAACTCTTTACTCATTATTTTTAAAAAATCATCACATAGATTTTTATCAGAAAATTCAAACAAAATATCATCAATATAAATTTGGATAATGAGTAGTTCACCTCCTGCCTTTTTTTGGTCTCAACGTTCCCCTTAACAAAGGTTTTTCTAGAATAAATGTGCTTAGTCTTTCATACCATGCCCTAGGTGCCTATTTTAATCCATATAATGCCTTTTTTAATTTGAACACATGATTAAAAAATTATGAATTTTTAAAGCCTGGGGGTTGTTCAACATACACATCTTCTTTTATCACACCATTTAAAAAATCACTTTTGATATACATTTGGTATAGTTTAAATCCCTTAAAATAAGTAAAGGCTAGTAGCACCCTAATGACTTTCAATCTAGCTACAAGTGCAAAAGTCTCTTCAAAATCAACTCATTCTATATGATTGTACCCCTTAGCCACTAATCTTACTTTATTTCTAACCACACTACACCAAAATCATTCATTTAGTTCCAACCACATTATGGTCTTTCGATCTTTCAACTAGCTTTTAAATATCATTCCTTACAAATTAATTTAACTATTCTTGCATGGTTAGGATCCATAATTCATCAGAAAGGGCTTAATTTATGTTAATGGGTTCAGTCATTAAAATGAAGGCAAAGTGGTTTATTTCTTTTCTAAGTCCATGCCTATTTCTAACATCTTAAGATTCTAATCCTTGAGTAATTTCTGCAACCTCTTATTCTTCTACTCTAGACCTTCCAGAATTATCAGATTTATCAAATACAATATGAGTGGTCTCCGCTACTACCAGTATTTTTTTATTGAAAACTCTATAAGATTTCCAAATATTTAAGTAACCTAAGACCACTCCTTCATCAGATTTGGGTTCAAATATTTCTAATATAGATTTCTCATTATTCAAAATAAATATTTTACATCCAAAGACATGAAGGAGAGAGAGGTTGGGTGTCCTACACTTAAAAAATTCATAGGGTGTCATGTTCAGCTTATATCTAATATTTATTCTATTCAAAACATAACAAGATGTATTCACTGCTTCTGCCCAAAGTATTTAGGAAGTGAGTATTCAACTAACATGGCTTTAGCGGCTTCTATAAGGGTCCTATTATTTTATTCAATAACTATATTTGTTAAGGGGTTCTAGAAGCTGAAAAATTATGATCTATCCCTTGCTCCGTATAGTAAGATTCAAATTTCTCATTCTCAAATTATCCACCATGGTCACTATGAATGGTTAAAATTTCACAACCTAGTTTCCTCTGAATCCAAGTGGAAAAAGACCTAAACTCCTTGAATGATTCACTTTTATGAGATAGGAATCAAACCCATGTAAACTTCGAATAATCATTAATAATCACATACCTAAAGACTTTCCCTCCTAGTCTTGTAGTGCTTACACCTCTAAAGAGATCCATATGAAGGACTTCTAAGGGTTTGATAGTGTTAATGTATTTGATTGAGTGGACAGAGGATTTAACTTCTTTTCCTAATTGACAGGCATCACACAAGTGGTCCTTAATGAACTCTAGTTTGGGAATTCCTCTCACTAAGTCTTTTTGGATAATTTTTTTAAGGTTTGTCATGCTTGTATGACACAAATCTTCTATGTCATAACCATGATTCATTAGCAATAATTTGTAGGAAAAATAAAGAAGCAAGTTCAACACAGTTTAAATTAAGAATGTATATATAGTATCAATTCTTTTTTATTGTAGCACAGTATTTCCATTTAAGCTAATCATGCAGCTGGTACATAAAAATTAAAATTTAAATCCTTTATCACAAAGCTGACTTATGTTTAGCAGCTTTTGTTTCAAGCCATCTATCAACAAAATATTTTTAATAATGAAATTTTTGGAGTTGTTAAATTATTCCTAATCCCACCACTCTTCTGGTGGTATTATATACAAGTGATACCTTGCCTCCTGCCCTAGCCTCCAGCAAAATGAATTAATCAGCATCTCCAGTCATATGCCTTAAACATCCACTATCCATGTACCACATGCTCTCACGAGGCCTTTTGTGAGAACATCCCTATAAAATTATCAGATGCTAGATTTGAGAACCTAAATAAGTTTGGGTTCCATCTTATGGAAAGAAGAATGAAATGTATGCATACTATGATGTGAATTTTGATGTTTTGATCTCCACACCAAATGTGTTCTATGGTGAACAGTACAAGTGTGGGAGATATGTCCTAGTATGCCACAATAAAAATATCTAAAACTAGGAAAAAGATTTATTAATCTATTTGGGTTATAGTGCCTCTTCCTAGGTTTGAATGATGCATGCTACGGAAACAGATTATAAAACTCTTCAAGTGAAGGTGGTCTTTTATTTTCCTTAAAAGTAGTTAATTTATCTTGTAAAAACTTATTTGCACTTTTAACAATTAAATTTTCTACTTTAATGCATGCTCCCTATTATCTAATTTAGATGTAAGAGTTTCTAATCTCTTGTATGCATTTTCTAATTCAATATGTCTTATTTTTGAGAAATTATGCTGCTCAATTAATTCAAAATGCTTCTTATTTAAAAAGTCAAATTTTTCTAACAAAGCCATGTGATTAATATCCATAGTGGAATGAACTTTTCTTAAGCATTCATGCTCTTTATGCATAATTAAAAAGTTAGATTTAAGGCTAACATGTGATTTTTAAGATTTGTATATGCATTATGAATTTTTTCAAAAATTCAAATAATTGATCATAGATAAGCTCACATGCCTCCTCTTGATCAAAATGATCATTTGCCATTAAGCATAGATTGGTTAAATCCTCTTCTACTTCAATTTCAGAACAGTCTGATGCTGAGTCTGCCCATAATGCTTTTTGAGTCCTTTTATTACCCTTCTTAAATTTGAGTTTTTCTTCATTCTTCTCCTTACTTGGGTGAGCTTTAGAAGTTTGGCAATCAGACTTCAGGTGCCCTAGCTTCATATATTTAAAACATATAAAATCAAAAGAGATTATAGAACTTTTAACATTCTTACCTTTATTCCATTGTTGATGAAGTTTTTGTTTTTTCTTTAAAAAGCTCTTGAATTATCTAGTCATCAAGGTAATGTCATCATCGTCTTCTCTAAAAGAGTCGCTGTCATAATCATTAGCCTTTAAGGCTACAGTTTCTTCTTTTCTTCTCCCACATACATCAAGTTGCCTTTGATTCACTCCTTGCTCGTAAGCAATGAGTGACCCAAGTAAGTTGTCTTTGGAATAAATATTTATATCTTTATATTCAATAATGAAAATTATTTTTGCATCATAGGAAGAAGCTAAATAAGAAAGAATTTTGTTAACTTTTTCAAAATTGTTAAGCTCTCCTCCTAAGGCATATAGGAAAGTAACAATCTGTGTAAACTTAGTATACATGTTATAAATAGATTCACTGGGTTTCATATGGAAAAGTTTATAATCATGAAGAAGAATGTTTAGCCTAGATTGTTTCACCTCCTTTGTTCGTTCATATATTATGCTAATCTTATCTCAAATCTTTTTACCAGTAGTGTAAGTGAAAACATGCATGTAGTCTTTAGATTTCAAGTACATGAAAAATAGTTTAAACATATGGCATTTAGCTGAGCTAAATCTCTATCATCAGTAGTCCATTCAAAAAAAGGTATTTCAGTTTTAATGCCATTTACTAAATGATAAGGTGCAGAATTACCATCTTGTACTAGCATCCACATGTGATAATTAATTAATTATAAAAAGGTGGACTTGTGAGTTTTCCAAACATTGAAAGAAATATTATCAAATATATGTGGTCTAGTGATTGAGTATCCTTCCACAAAATTATGATTACCTAAGTTAATCATAGATATTTTTCCAAAAGTTTTCTAAAAATTAATTTATGAATCCCTCTCTCATATCACTTGAATGTTTGTGAGGGTTGTTAAACCTTTATGAACTAGCATGAGGCTAACCAAAAGGGGGGTGAATTGATTATTTAAAAAAAAATATTTCTTAAGATAAAAAAATCTTTTTGAAATCTTTTTGAATACTTTAAAACAAATAATTTATACATAAGCAACACCAATTTCACAATAACAAAAATTAGAGATTTTAACCATAGACCAATTCACAAAATAATGTGAAAATTAAATGCAAAAAAGTAACTAGAAAGACCACACCAGATTTATATTGGTTCGATCAACTTGACCTACATCCACTCCCTTGAAACCTCCTTTCTAGGTATTGCACTAAAAGTAGTGTCTCTCATTTTGCCCCCACAGCAAGGTAGAGAAGCCCTTACAAAATTTTTCCGCCGACCCGATGAGGCAAAGTACCTTGAATCCTTTTACTCCTTAAAGTAGGAAAATAACTTGGGAATCTTTTACTCCCTTCTGGAGTATCCAGAGAACCTTGGAATCCTTTTACTCCCTCTTGGAATAGGCAGAGAGCTTTAAATCCTTTTATTTTCTCCTGAAGTAGGCAAAGAACTTTCAATCCAATAATGATGAAGATCTCCCCATAGCCACCAAGGAAATAAGGAAGAAGCTTGTTGAAGATGATAAAAATCTTGCTCAAAACAACCTTTGTGAATCCCTCATAACTCACCCTCACAAAGTTCTCTCTCTCAAAGCTCTCCTATATTCCTTCTCTAAGTTCTCTATCAAGTTAACCCAACAACAAAAGATTTCTCATAAGAGTATTAGAAATCCTTAAATAGTGGGCTTAAAAAAACCCTAAATTATAAGAGATCTATCTTCTATTCATATAAAGTAGAAATATGATCAATTAAATTCAAACTCATCCAGAAAGATCATTTAGATGAATTGTTTAACTTTTATAAGACATCATACAATATGATCCAAGTATTATATAGTATGATATGTAGAAATTCCTTCTGTTAATTTTGGATGAAACTTGGGATGGCCAACTTTGTACATAGGTGATCGCCCAACACTGTGGACATCAAACAGCACAATCAATACAAAAATCATGGATTTTATTTGGTACGATCTATGGGATGACCAATTTCATACACGGGTAATCATACTTTATAAACAATATCATACAATATGATCAATCACAATAATTGTCCATGATTTGATTGCCTAACATCGGGTAATTAATTAAGAATGATTTTAAGGGAGTACAGAACTAACCAAATCATATTGTATGATTAGTACATAATTAGTATCATTTGTAACCTTTGGCAGCTAGTGTTTTGACATAGCACAACAGGTCATACGATAAAAATTAAAATCATACGGTACAAATATGGTCATATAGTATCGAACTATACTCTATAATAACACAACCAATCAAGGCGAATCCGCCTTAAGCCTAAGGGGCAATTCCCCACCCCCCCCCCCCCCCCCCTGAAAAAATAAATAATTCTTTATTATATGATTCCTTAGGTTATTTGTCCACCTCTATGTATTTTTTAGTCTTTATTACAATGGTTTTTAAGAAATTTCCCTCCCTAGAAGTTTTAAAATACTATGGTCATTAGGTAATTGCCTAAACATAATTAAATACAATGTGTAGAGATGTTGTTGTTAGGGAACGACAAACCATGCCAGGGGGCGCTGCCCCCTTGGACCCCTAACATATCTACGAAACATATAATGATCAAGGATATGAATAAATACGGGTCAAGAGGCAGCACCCATGAAACAAATTTTTGTTATAAAGATATTTATGAAACAAAATCTCTAAACTTTTGCCCCACCCCCCACCCCCCACCCCCCCTGAAAATTAAGGCTAGTTCTGCCCATATAACCAATCACTTGTAAATAGATGGTCAAATGAAATTCACTAACCACTCTTGAATAATATCTCGCTACCCTATGAATTCACCTTCTTCTTGGTTTGATTTTTTTTACCTTGGACTACTTTAACTTATAACACATCTTTCCATACTTCCACATCTTTTTCCAAATTATAAATTAGAAAAAGCTACATGAATTTTCAAGTTACAGTCCAACCTCATCACCTGTCAAAGTCATGGAATCTCTCTTAACACAATGGGGTGTTATTCTCCATCAACTCAATAAAAATTTAGCTACCACACAAGATCGTATGAAGCAGCAAGTGGATATGCACTGTTGTGGTGTCCAATTTATGGTTGATGACCAAGTCTTAGTGAAGCTTCTAACATTCCAACTAGTATACATGTGCCAACAAATGTATTCTAATCTTTCTAGATGATTCTACACTCCAATTGAATTACTTGAAAGATAGGTGCATTCATTTATCACCTATAGCTACAACAACACTTCCATATCCACACCGTCATCTATGTTCTTTGTTAAAGCAATGAAATCAAAACTTACCTCTCTATTCAATTGAGTTACCAACAACTAATTTTGGCAATTGCCTAATCATCCATCCTAAGAAATAATACAAACTTGCCAACTTCTAAAGAATAATAACTTGTGCAATGGTATTGATTAAACACAAAAGACTTTACATGGATACCAATGTTGGAATTTTAGAAATCTTTATCACATCGCAACCTTAAGAACAATGTTTTTTTTCTTGAGTGTAGAGGGTAGATCCATAAATGCAATGTCAAGCCACATCAACAACCAAATAAGAATAAGAGATAACAAATATGGCTTAAGGGCTTTCCTAAACTAATTTCAGGATTAAGCTTATATTTAAGTTTAATCAAGACTTATGCTTTTTATTATTTATTTTTATCTCTTAGGCAATTATACCTTCAAGTATTAAGTTAGGAATGAATCTTGGCTATAAAACTTTTTTAGATGCCTTGTATAAAATAGCCAATTATGTGAATGTAATGTGATAGGTTTATTTCTCCTCAATTTCTCTATCCTTATTTAATTGCTCTTCTCCCCTCTTCTTCCCCTTTCGACATCTTTCCCTTCCCGTCCACCTCTCCGTAGGATTAATTTTCTTATCATAATTATAGAATGGTACACACCAAATATTATTTTTATGTGTCTTTTAGTTGGTTTTCTATAAGATTTTCTTTGAGTTATTGTATTGTAACATATGTAAAATGAGTTAATTTGTAAATGTATTATTTTGGATATAAAGATATGCATTAATATGTCTAGTTATAATATGATATTAAAGGTATATATAAATATTATTTATGATTTTAATTTTAAATTTTATTATGTAACCACTTTACATGCTTTTATTTATTTTTAAGACTATAACGATGTTTTTTTTTTTTGTTGTTAAATTGGTAATATTGAGTGTTTTACATTGATTAATACAAATCATATGATTCATTTTAAGTATTACATGCCCATATTCAAGAAAAAGGATAGAATAGGCCTCAATATATAATTATGAACATCTTTAAATCTTATGTTTAGTTTACAAGGCCATCAAAATATATTTACAAAAAAAAATTAAGAACATGCCCCAAAATAGTTAAGACACATATGGGCACATTTCTAAATTTGCATTTATATAGCTATACCAATGCACAACAAAAAAAAAAAAAAGAATGAACTTACCCTAAGATATATGTCATTATCGTTGAGATGTGACAAATAAATCTGAAGATCTAAGTTTAAAATTATTTCAAATTTTATTTTAATATTCATTAAAATAAATGACAAACTCTAGAGCTACTAAAATATTCAAATACTAAAAAACTCTTCAATAAAGTTTCTTTCATTTCATCAAAATAATTATCAACATTATACTATATGGCTATATGTAAGAGCTACATAACTAAAAATTTAACTAGCCATTACTGTATAAAAATCAAAATAATAAAATACCTATGAAGTCATATCTGATCTTGAACTGCTAGTATACAATCTCAATCCCCTTCCTAAATCCTGAAAACTAGAAGTAAAATTATAGTGAGCTACAACAACTCATCAAGCAACACAAACTAATCCAAATCTTTAAATATTCTTTTATCAAATATTTTACTGAATATTTAAAAACAATTTTAGCAAATTTTTTAATTAAAATTTTATATCCATTAGAAAAAATATGTGGATAACTTTACACAAGAAATTTTTTTATCATTTTTATATGTTATAGAGATAATGATTATGCATATTTTAAATATTTTTATAAAAATTTTATAATATGAGTTTTAAAATTTGTAGGGTTTTATTGAATAGAAAGTTATATGAATATTGAAAAATAGGGGTGTAGTATAATAAAAGTCTTAAAAATCATTTTACACAATCTCTAGTAATTTGGTAATTTTATGAAAATATACATTTTTTCCTAGTTGGATTTTCTATTATTTACTATTATACAACACTAAAATTTTGATACATTTTGAATTACTCTTTAATTATTATAATGTTATGATACATGTGCATATGTGATTACATTATTTCTATTGGGAGCTATAAGAGGCCAGAATCCTCTGAGATTCTATATGTGTCAAGGAATTGCTTAGAGCTAGCTAGAATCCTTTGAAATTCTATCTAGACAAGGATGTATAATATGTTCTCGTACAATAAGCATAAATAAATAGGGGGTCATAAGGGGCCAAAATTATGTGAGGATTTGTGTGGGTTAGGGAAATGTGAATTGAACTACTCTTTGATATGAATTTCAATTTATTTACTAATTAAGTATTATTTTTTAAATCAGGGAATAACTATTTTATATTTATTACATCTCCTAGTATATTAATTTATTTATTAAAATAACATTTAACTACTTTTAAATATTTAACAAAATGTTTAATAAATAAATATTTGAAAATTTAGATTGGTTTGTATTGCTTATTGAGTTAATTTAGCTCACTATGGTTTTACTTGTGGTTTTCATAATCTAGGAAGGGGAGGAGATTGTAGACTAATAAATCAGGATTAGATATGAGGTCTTAGGTTTTTTTTTTAATTTATGTACAATCAAGGATAGTTAAATTTTAAGTTTTAAAACTCATGTATATATTCATATATTATAGTGTAGATAATTATTTTTGATGAAATGAAAGAAACTTTATGGACGCATTTTTCACTATTTGGATATTTTAATAGCTATATAGTTTTTCATTTCTTTCAATAAATATTGGAAGAAAATCTAAAATAATTTTAAAACTAGATCTTTGGATTTATCTGTCACAGCTCAACAATAGGACCTATCCTAGTTATGTTAGGTAGTGATAAGCTTTTGTGATATCAGAGCAATAATTTTGGAATTAGAACATAAAATAGAGCTATATGAATTGATCTATAAGTTTAGTGGGGTGGTTTCAAGTCTGTATTTTTTTTTTGAAATAAGCATAAATGCATTAAAAGCTAGAAAAAAGCATAAAGAACTACAAGCATGATTCCTCCTTCACCATTTGAACAAATGAAGGAGGAATCTTATCCAAAGTAATGTCTTCCCAAATAAAACTACTAAGGAGTCCATAACTAGCACATAAATCAGCTAGTTTATTTCCCCCTCTATTAATGCATTTAAAAATAACATAATTAAAATCATTGAAGAAGTCTAACTCATCTAATAATTGGAACCCGTGATCCTTTTCTTTTTGAATAACTTTTATGACATTGAAGTTGTCACTTTCGATAATAACTCCCTTGTACTTGAACATCCAATCTTTTAGAATATTCTTCAAAGTTTTGATAGCTAGAAATTTCAATTGGTATATGTCCCAATGGATACAAGAATTCCCAAAAGCCAATAAGAATCTCCCTTTGCAATCTCTGATAATACCTCCAACTCCTGCTCTATAAGAAGAACAAAGAGCTGCATCTACATTGATTTTTAACCAACCGGGTGGAGGGGGATGCCAAGCATTCAACACTCTAGTAGACTGATTAACATCCCATGATTCCAGTAATTGATTATAAATCAAATTAGAGTAAGAAGATTGGCTGATTGCTTGAAAGGCAATAGAAGTAGCACTCTCTTGGATGCCTTCATGAATCAATTTATTTCTAGCCTTCCATGAAAAGTACACAACATTGAAGAAGAGATTTAGAATCATACCATCATCCTTGGAGATATTGTGTATCCACCTGTAGCATCCTTGGAAGCTATTGAATTCGGGCAATCCAAAGCCCCACCTGTTGAGATTATTGATCACCTTCTTGATTTTTACACAGCCACCAAAAATGTGTTCCATATCTTCAATCCCGTTAGAGCATCTTGGGCAATTGTCATTTTCTTTTAATCTCCTATGAACAAGGAATTGGTATGTTAGTAAAGCATTATTTAACATTCTCCAGATGAATGTTTGTACCCATGGAGATACTTTTGCCTTTTTTATCCAATAAAAAGGTATCCAGTCCTCCTTTCGTTGCTTAAATTCACTTATCATCCCAGGAATAGATCTCCCTGGACCTTGATAGATAAGTTCTCTAACATCTTCATCTTGATTTGTATCAATTTTGATATTAAGAATGAGATCTACCAGTTCGTTACCAAAAATCTCCCTCAAATTATCCTCATTCCAGCTTCCTTCTTTAATGAATTTGTCCAGAAACAGCTCTCCATCATCTTGAGGAACTACAAATGTAGGCCAATCGTTGATTCTTCTATCATGTATCCACTTATCCTTGAATACATTGATTGAATTCCCATTAGCTATTTTCCACCTGATAAAAGGTTCCAACTCTTTGCCACCGTTGCATAAAATTTTCCAAGAGGAAGAAATTTTCTTAATTCCGTAATTCCCAAAACTTGTACCATACTTAGGAGCTAAAGTTTTATGTAATAAAGACTCCTTATTATACAGGAATCTCCAGGATAATCTAGCTCTAAGAGGAGCTACCCTTGTATTTGAGGAAAATAACCCGCATCCACCTTTCTTCATTGGTTTACATAGATTATCCTAGCTGATGTAATGCAACCCAGGATTTCCCCATATTTTTTCCAAAGAAATCCTCTACAAATTTTATCTAGAGCTGAAATAGTTTGGAATTGCTAGGATCACATTCTTTATAAGAACTATCTTCCCTGCTAATGATAAAAACTTTGTTCCCCTAGTATTAAGGAATTTAAGAGCTTTCTTAATGATGAAATAAAAGTCACTAGTCGCCATCCTTCTCAAAGCCATCTTAATGCCAAGGTAAACAAATTCCTTAACTTGTTTAAACCCCATTATTCTGGATAGCTGTTTCTTCTTCCTTCTCCTTACATTGCTTCCAAAGATAATGGTAGGTTTCAAGTCTATATGGGTGTTCCTATATATAGTTATGCTTCGATAGTTAGTTTAGATATAATTTCCTAGTTTACTAGTTTGATAGCCCAAATGATGGGTGAGGCATAGAGCAGGATTTCTGTTTTAAGATATGAAGAGGTAGATAGATACTTATAAATATTTTTAAGATTGAAGCCTCTGAGATGTGAGGGTACTATTGAGCCCAAAGCAATAGAAGACTATTTAAGGAGGCTAGAAAAGATATTAAATGGTATACAGTGTCCTCCTATAAGAAAGATACCATTAGTAGTCTTTATGTTAGATGGCAAGGCATAGCACTGATGGATAAACCAATAAGAAGAGAAATTTTAAGGGAGATTGAACTTTTTGATTACTTGGGAGGAGTTTTATGATATGTTTAGAGCTTAGTTTATACCTCCTTCTGCACGATAACAAATACAGGAGATTTTTTAAGGTTGGCTTAGGGGAGAAGGGCATTTATGCAATACAAGATAGAATTTACTGTTTTGGCTAGATATGCTCCACAATTGGTTAGCACTCCTGTGGAGAAGTGCTACAGGTTCTTAAGTGGACTTCAGAATAGTTTGAGATAGCCTCTTGTACCATTTCACTTTTTTACTTTTTGAGCTTATAGAGAGAGCTCGTCTGATAGAGAATGACCTAATGGCTACTCAGCAATGGTGGACTACTCGTAGGAAGAGGTTCAATGGTGAAACTTATGGTAATGGCTTTTTTAGGAAGAAGAGTAGATTTAAACTTGGAGATTCCAAGAGAGGTGGACAGTTAGCATCTATAATAGTCTATAGCAATGGTAGTATAACTATTTTTGGTTATATTAGTGCGGCACTATGTACTAGAGTTGTGGTAGATATTATTCTAGTTAATATTATAAGATGACTAGACAGTGCTTTAGATGCTGTCAAAGAGGGCATCAGGTATCTATGTCCACAGGTAAGATTTGGCCAACATTTTAATTCCCAATTTAAGAGCTTTGTTAAACTAATAGGGAGACTGAGGGTATTTCCTCTCCATACTTCTTTGAGGGGCCATCTAGTAGAGATGGTGATTCAGGTTTAGTGGCAAGGGGTCCATTTGGCAGTGGTTATAAAGAGCCTAATAGTTCTGTTATTCTAGCTCTGGTTCAGCCATGTGCATATAATTTGACACAATATGAGGCTCATGATGCTCTAAATAGTGTGATAGGTATAGTTTATATTTCAAAGCATCCATGTTATATTTTATTTGATTTTTTAGCTACTAATTCCTTTATTTTTAGCATTTCTTTGATTCACTTCACTTGGCTTTAATTGTACTGTATGTTTCTCTTTCTTTTATTTTGTTGGCAGGATATAGTATGATTTCCAATAGATTTATTTATGTGATATTGAGATTTTTGATAAAAAGTGAAAATTCAATTTGATTTTATTACCCATTTCCTCATATAATATTATTTTGGGTATGAATTAGTTGAGTCAATATAGGGCACAAATTAATTGCTTGAAGAAGCAAGTTACATTATTTATGGGTAGTAAGAGGTGTATTCTAGGTGGTTAGAGATGTTTTATCCTATTTGATTTCTATAATGGAAGCATATAAATTATGGAAGAAGGGTTATATGATATTTCTGGTATTAGTCTGTGATATGAATATAGATGTTGGTTCTCTTTCTAATATCCTGATAGTATGAGAATTTTTAGATATATTTCCTAAGGAGTAAGTTTATTTATCTCCAAGCAGAGTCTTAGAGTTTTGTATTGAAATATTTTTGGGTATGGCCCAGATATCAAATGCTTCATATAGGATGGCAACTAAGAAGTTTAAGGAGTTAAAGGTTTAGCTTCAGGAGTTAGTTGATAGTGGGTTTATTCATCTTAGTATGTCTCCATGGGGAGTACCTGCTCTATTTGTGAAGAAAAAGGATGATACAATGCATATGTTTATTGATTATAAGGAGTTGAATAAAGTTACTATCAAGAATAAGTACCCACTACCATGAATTAATAATCCATTTAGTCAGCTTGCTGGATCTTCTGTATTCTCAAAGATTAATCTATGATCAGATTACTATAAGGTGAAGGTGTGAGAGAGGTTCATGTGATGAAGATAGCTTTCAGTACTCAATACAACACTATAAGTTTTTAGTAATGTCATTTGGGATGACTATACACCAGCTATTTTTATGGATCTGATGAATAGAGTACTAAAATATTATCGAAATCAATTTATGACTATTTTCATATATGGCATTTTGTTATATTCTACTTTTGAGGAAGATCATGTCAAACATCTAAGGAGTGTATTATAGACTTTGAGGCAGCATCAATTATATGCAAAATTTTTCAAATATGAGTTTTGGCTGAGGAGTATTTCTTTTCTAGGACATGCGATGAGTGGTGATGGCATATCTATTGATTCCCAAAAAATTTAGGCAGTCACTAACTAGACGAGGCCTACTACTACTTTTGAGATATATAATTTCTTAGGTATGGTTAGATACTACAAAAATTTTATGAAGGGATTTTCTTAGATTTCTACATCTCTGATGAGACTGACTCAGAAGTCAATAGCTTTTATCTGGACTCCTAAGTACGAGGCTAATTTTTTTAGATTAAAAGAATGTTTGACTCTACTCCAGTTTATCTCTTCCCTCTAGTATAGAAGGATTTAGGTATTCAGTGATGCTTCATTGAGAGGTTTGGGGTGTTTTTTGATGCAGCATGGTCGAGTGATAGCTTATGCTTCAAGATAGTTGAAGCCACGTGAAAGGATTTCTCTAACACATGATCTAGAGTTTGCTGCTGTTATATTTTCTTTAAAGATTTGTCATCAATATTTGTACAATATTAGGTATGAGATTTTCATTGATCATCAGAGTCTGAAATATATATTCACTCAAAAGGCTTTGAATCTGAGGCAAAGGAGGTGGCTTCAGTTGATCAAGGATAATGATCTAACTATTTAATAACATCCTGATAAGGCTAATATGGTGGTAGATGCTCTGAGCAGGAAGTATTCTATATTATTATATATGCAGCTCACTTTTAATGAGTATTTAATATGAGATATAGAGAAATTATAGTTGGAGGTATTTTTCTACTAATTGGGATTATGGTACGGTAACTCATACGATCATTCAGTCTTCTTTAGAATAAAATATTTAGGAAGCTTAAAAATCAAATGCTTAATATACGAAGTTTATTAATCAGATCATATCTAATAAGAAATATGAACTACGAATTTCTAATTATGGTGTTATTTTATATAAGGATAGGCTTTGGGTTCCTATTTTTGGAGATCTGAGGTAGGATATTATATATGAGGCTCATTATTTAGGCTATATTATTCATCCAAGAAGTAGCAAGATGTTTAGAGATCTGAAGGGTATATTTTGGTGGCTTGAATGAAGAAAGATATAACAAATTTTGTGTCGAAGTGTGAGGCCTGTCAGCTAGTGAAGATAGAGCATCAGTGTTCAGGAGGTTTTCTACAATCATTACATATTCCATAGTTGAAATGGGAAGAGGTAATGATAGATTTTACATAGGGTTTTCTTAGATTGAGGTAGGGGCATGATGCTATTTAGGTTGTTGTCGATCGACAGATAAAATCTGCCCATTTCATTATGATTCAACATACAGATCTAGTGGATAGGTTAGCACAGATCTATATTAAAGATATTATCAGATTGCATGGTGTGCCAATGATAATTATATCTGATCGAGATTGCAGGTTTACTTTCAAATTATGGAGAGGAATTCAGTAGAGATTGGGTACAAAGTTGCACTGCAGCATGGCTTTTCATCCACAATTGAACGAACAGTCCAAAAGGATTATTCAGGTATTAAAGGATCTTCTGAGACTATACGTTTTAGATTTTGAGGGTAGTTGGGAGGATCATATCTCATTGATAAAGTTTGTATATAACAATGATTATCGATCCAGCATAGGAATGGCTCCTTAAAAAGCTCTATATGGTAGGAAATATAGGAATCCTTTAACTTTGATAGAGGTGAGAGATAGACATGTGATAGGTTCAGCCTTTGTGGATGATATTATAGCAAAAATCTATTTGATTAGAGAAAGATTAAAATTTGTACGTACATTATAGGTAGAAGTACTAAAATAAAAAATATGGGTTGGTTGTGTTTTAGATTGGTGACCTAGTTTATGTCAATGTTAGCCCTATGAAAGGTATCAGTAAATTTGGGAGAATCAGCAAGCTCAGTCCAAGGCATATTGGACCGTTTGATATCATTGAGCAGATTGGTAGTTTTATTTACATATTATTATTACCTAATCATATCTCTGATATACACAGTGTGATTCATATATCTTCTTTGAGAAAGTAGGCATTTGATTCTATAAATGATTATATGTTGTGGATGTTGAGGTTTGTTGGAATCTATAATATAGGGAAGAACTTGAAAAAATTTTGGCATATGATATGAGGAAATTGAAGAGCAAACATATTCTTATGATCAAGGTGTAATGGAAGTATAAAACTACCAAAGAGGTTACTTGGGAGAATGAATCTGACATGAGGTAGTTGTATTCAAGTTTATTCTGAATCATTCTGTTTTGAGAATGTCGAAGATGACATTTTTCTTAAGCTGGATAGATTGTGAAAGTCTAATAATTTTTAACATTTTTGTTAACCTAGAGTAGTTAATAATTATTTTGGGAGTCATTATAATTCCAAATCCAAACCGTCTTCTCCAAAATATTTATAATATTGTGTTTTAATTATCTTATTTTTTTACAATTTTTTGGCACTATTGCAATTTCTTAAGAAAGCAGCACCTCTCGTTACAAGTGGCATTTTTGGGACTGTTACGTATCCTTTTTGTAAATTGATTTCACCATAAATTTCTAAAAAAATTTGCTAATTTATGAATATTTTTATGTAATTCTTTTATTTTTTGTTTTAAAAATATAAAAGAATTAAAATAAAATTAATATTTTAATATTAAATATTTATAATAATTAATATTTAAATATAATATCTCATTCCACTATTATATAATATTACAAGATTTACTTTTTCATATTTTTCCATAATAAAGATCGGTTAGAAAAATTAGAGCGAATGAGAGGAGAGAGAAAGAAGAAAATTCTTATTTTGGGCGACTTCAGGCCGTCTTCATCCGTCGGCCAATTGGATAATTTGTTCGTCTCAAGGTAAGTCACATTATGCCCATCTCAAATTTTAAAAATGCATAAATTTAGTGAATTTTTTGATTAAAATTTTGTATCTGTTAGCAAAAAATATAGATAACTTTGCACATGTAAAAATTTTACCGCATAACTTTTATATGTTATAGATATTATGATTATGCATATTTTAATATATTTATGAAAATTTTACAATGGTCATTTTGAAATTTGCAGGATTTTTATTGAATAGAAAATTATCTGGATGTTAAAAAATATGGATGTAATACAATAAGTCTTAAACATCATTTTACATGATATATCCATTGTAATTTAGTAATTTTTTAAAAATATGCATTTTTTCATAATTGAATTTTTTGTTGACTACCGTTGTACAACGCTGTGAAATTTTGATATATGCTCAATTACTCTTTAATTGTTATAATGTGATGATATTTGTGCATATACGAGTAAATTATATATCTTTGGAGCCATAAAGGGCCAGAATTCTCTGAGATTCTATCTATGTTAGGGAATTATTGAGAGCTATAATGGGCGAGAATTCTTTGATATTCTGTCTGAAATAGAGATATGTGATATATTCTGGTGCTATAAGCACAAATAAAAAGGGAGTCAAAAGGAGCCAGAATTTAATAAGGTTATGTATGTGTCAGGAAAATGTGATTTGAATTGCATATTTTTTAAAATTGAGATGAGCATAATGTGACTTATTTTGAGACAAACAAGTTTTCTAATTGGACCGACGGACAAAAACGACCTGATGTGGCCCAAAATTAGAATTTTCTCCTTTCTCTCACCTCTCTTTCTCTCTAATTTCTCTAACTGATCTCTATTTAGGAAAAATATGAAAAAAAAAATAAATCTTATCATATTATATAATAGTGGAATGAGATATTATATTAAAATATAAATTATTATAATTATTTAATATTAAATTATTAATTTTATTCAAATTCTTTTATATTTTTAAATTTAAAAATTATAGAAAAATAATCATAAATTATCAAATTTGATTTAGAAAATTATGATGAAATTAGTTTGCAAAATGGACACCTGACAGTCCCAAAAACCCCACTTGTACCAATAGGTGTCGATTTCTTAAGAAATTTCAATAGTGCCCAAAAATTATAAAAAATAGGGTAATTAAAGCACAACATTATAAATATTCTAACAATGACGATTTATCATTTGAACTTATAATGACTTATGAATAATTCTTAACTTCTATAGGTTAACAAAAATCTTGAAAATTGTAAGTCTTTCACAATATATGTGTACAAATGTGTCCTAAATTTGATTTTAGAATGCTTTACACACCCATATATAACAAAAAAGATGGAAGAATTTTTGCCCCATAACAAATGTACACAAGCCCTGAAATTGAATTTAAAGGATTATACCCACTTGGACAATTAAAATAATGGAAGAGTGTACCTCAAAAAATAGTTGTTCACATATGCGTACAATCTTAAAATTGAGCTTTCATGGCTATATATATGTATGTATGATTCGTTTGGGACAGTTTTTTTTCTTATTTATAAAGTAATTTTTTAGTGCAAAAATTTTTCAAACTAAAAATTTTTGTGCTAAAAAATAGCTTTAGAAAGAAGTAAGAAAATTGTCCCAAACGAAACAAAAAATTGAGTTTATAGGAATATACATACTTTTATACGACACAAAAATGTAAGATATCCCAAAAAATAGCTATACATGATAGATGTGTATAATCTTAAAACTCAACTTTAACACTATACACACCCATGAACATGTGTTTGGGACTATCTCATCATTCTTATTTGACATTATATAATTATTATCATCATTTGGACTTCACCTTAAATATCCACATATACATAATGTACCTATTGAGATTTTGACTTTACTTAATGCAAAATTTCAAATTTAAAATTTAAACTTCAAATATTTTTAAATATTAAAAAAAACAACTTTTATGTCAAATGATGCCTTAATATAAAATGGAGAATTAATTTGTGGTTAATGCTTACTTAGGCTTCATTTGGGACAACTTTTTTACTGTTTTCAAAAATAACTTTTTAGTACAAAAATTTCTAATTCAATAAAATTTTATACCAAAACTTTGATTTAGAAAACAGTAAAAAAATAGTCCCAAACGAAGCCTTAGTTTTTGGAATATTGTTGTTGGTCTATGTCTAGCTTTATATTCTCAATATGCTACATCAGCCTTGCAATAATACTTCAATAGAAATAAAGAAGAAAGGCACAGCTTCCACAAATTATACATTACTTGTAGCATCACAAACATCACCATATTAAGAATTTCACCATAACCTCTCATGTAACATTTTATTCGTTCCTTTCATGGAACTCATTATTGTGACTTTCTATCAGATATACACTGCAAGTCTACAACTTTCTCTTATGAGATGTGCACTATAAGTAGCTCTAGTTGGTCCTGAGCCATACTTACTAGAACTTGAATTAATTGCTAAGGCGATAAGAAGATTAAGATTTTTTTTATTTTTTGCTGCAAAATTTTCATTTTTTAATAGAAAAGAAGTTTTGGATATTTTGTGGTCAATAATATCCTTAGTTAAGTAAGATGCACATCAATTATTCCATCAAATCCTGAAAAATTTTGCCCCTTTTTTCTCTCTACAAAATTATGTAATAATATATATTTTAGTACTGCTTTTGAATATAGAATGAATCATATTAGAATATGATGTTGGGTTGAAATCAAGGTTTTCAAAACCGGACCGGACCGGCCGGTTCAACCGGTTGAACCGTGAACTGGCCGGCTGGCCGGTTACGGGCTGGTTAAAAACCGTCTCCGCAGAGAACCGGTCTCGGACCGTTCGAACCGCTGGTTTGACCGCCGAACCGGCGAACTGGGACCTGTTTTAGTAACCAGCCGGTTCGAGCTGTAACGCTTTTGAGCCCTTCGATTTTATCCGATGGCAGAGATTAAGGATGGCTAATAAAAAATAGAAATCGAGAAACCCTATTCATTCATTTCATTTCCCAGTTCGCCTCTCCTCCAAACATTCCCGAGTCGGAGTCGCGACTCTTGCTCCATACCGCCGTGACGCCGTCGGCAACAGCTGCTGCTGCATTGCGATTTGCGAAGCGACTGAAGGCGTCCTTCGCTTGGTCAAGATCTCCTCTCCTACCCATAGTAAGCTTTTCAATTTCTCCTCATTGCATTCGGTGGTCGGCACATGTAGATTTGGATGATGGTTTTTTATCTTTTCAAAATGGCTTTTTTTTTTAAACTCCAGAGTTGTTTTCACTTTTCAGTCTCAACTCAATTGTTTAGGGATTTTTTTTTTTTACTCCAGAATTTGGATCTTGTTATTCTAATACATGTATTGCTGATATTTTTGTTGCCATACATGCCGGTGAATGATTTTTATACTGTAAACTATATTGTACAGCTATTTTTAAGATAAGTTTTGTTTAGCTGGAGTTGGAAGGAGTTTTAGAAGCATTTATGGAGGTCATTTTTTATTTTATTTTGCCACTATAGTCAATATGTTTGTTTTGAGTGAATGAATATGGTGAAGTTATTACACTATCAAGCAGCTTCAAGGCAATAGAGCTGATTTTATATTTCTTAACACCTTCCTATCCAACGGGACTTAACCACTGTACAACCAGCAAAACAGTTAGACTGTCATCACTTCCAGAAGTTCAACTATAGGCTCTGACTAGTTACAGGAAACTAAATATCTTGTGATCTATGAAGATTTTCATTTGATTGAGAAATAGCTGGAAGTTATCCACAAATTTTTGTCAAATCTCTCCTGATGTCTTCTACATCTTTGTTGAACATCTTAGACCTCAAATCCCAATCATTCAGAATTTAAATGTCAAAAATTCATTCGAGCCAAGATAATACCCTACAAATTATAAATTTTTATTCATTCAATTTTGGGATTTCAATTCAATTCTAAAATCACAATATCGTTGAAATGGGCTCATTGATGTAAGAGTGTTATTGCCTTCCAACTGATTTTTAAGTTAGAAAATATAGGGGAAATATTAATTCCAACATCTCTGATAATTTGATAATTTTATAAAAATATACATTTTTTTCTAGTTGGATTTTCTATTATTTACTATTATACAACATTAAAATTTTGGTACATTTTGAATTACTCTTTAATTATTATAATGCTATGATACATGTGCATATGTAATTAAATTATTCCTATTTGAAGTTATAAGAGGTCAGAATCCTCTGAGATTCTATATGTGTCAAGGAATTACTTAGAATTATGTTCAAGTGAATTAGCCTACAAAAATTATTTGTGTCATTATGTTATTATTATATATATTAATTATGTGTTAACTTATATTATTCTATATTAATATCTTACTAAAGATCTAAAGTCATAATCATTCTTTTAAAAAATTTGAAATTATATTATTAAAATAATTTATTATTGTTTGAATTAGATATCATTCAAAAATATCCTTTTTAATCTTAAAATTGCAATAATAATTTTCAATATTTTAAGTTCATTTATATATTATTACATAATTTTAAAAAGCAATATCAAAATTTTAAATTTAAATTTTATCAATATAGAATTTATATCTTGATGCTAGATGTTGAAATACTAAAAAGTAAAAACAACAAAAATTTATTACGTGTAAAGAAAGGTTTAGTACGTGTCTCTAACGCACTAATTACACTAATTGGTGTCCGTCCCAAGACAATTAATTCACGGGCAACAAATAGACCGTTACCATTTGTCCTCCGTTAGCTACAGAAATGGCCACAGCATATGCTATTAGTACGTAATGCGCTATCTAATTGGTTGAATTTTGCATGCCGCATGGGCGCGGACTGTGCCTACCCACCAACCATGGACTTTATTTATGACGTCATGACGTAGACTATGGCCTTTTCTAAATATTAAACTCTATGCTGAATAAGTTAAAATATAAAACTAAATTATAAATATATATACAACAATAAATGGGTAAATATTAAAAAATTGTAGCTTAAAATTTTTAAAAACGAAATCAAAGAGTTCGACCTGCAAAATTTTATAGTAGTAGTTTCATCAGCTATGATTGATTATATATAATTATAATCACTGTGTTATAATTTTATATTTTATCATTGTGTTCTTTCGTTTTTTCTCTTTTGTGCTAGCTGCTAGTGCTGGTATGGCGTCGAAGCGATTGTTGGACATGGGTTTTTTGTCTGGTTCTAATTTTTTTCGTTCTTTTGTCATGCTTTAGCGGTTTCCCCTCCTAATGGGAATTTTCCGGAGCTTATACCTTTGTCTTTCCGTGGCCTTCCATCCTTATGGATTTCCGAGGACGAAATTAGGGCACTTGCTGTTCCTTTTCGTTTCTCGCTTGTCGGTTTCTTTCCTTCTCGTCGTCCAAGTCTTGAGGTTTTTCACTAATCTTAAACTAATAGTTGATTGTTTTGTCACTGTTTTGGATTCTTCACACATTCTGGTGAAGATTTCGAATGACCTTGATTATAGTCGGGTTTTCTGCCATGGTTCCTACCTAGTCTATAATTGCTATATGAAACTAATAAAATGGACCCCGACTTTGGACATCTCTGTTGAATGCCCGATTATTCAAATTTAGATCTCCTTCTCTGGGCTTCGTCCTTACCTCTTTAACCCGAGGATTCTTCATGCATTAGGATCAATTTTTGGACATCCGCTGAAGGTTGATTCTGCTACTTCGTTAGGGTCTAGGCCATCTACTGTGAGAGTTCTGGTTGAGATTGACATAACGAAAAAAATTTTGAACTCTGTCTGGATTGGCCATGAGAAGCTTGGATATATTCAAAAGGTGGAAATGGAGGTCTTTCCCCCGTTCTGTGCTCTTTGCCAATCTTTTGGCCATGTTCGGGGTGCTTGTAAGTCTAAAAGTGATGCCCCGATTGCTGATGTAATATCAAGATCTGCTCCAGTATCGTCCAGGACGATCTGGGATCGTCCTGGGACGATCAGTGGGAAATCAGCTCCAGATTTTGCCCAGTTTTGCTCCAGGTGATTTTCTGCATGCATCGTCCAGGCCGATTGGAGACATCGGCCAGGCCGATTGGCACTGTAGAAAATATCGTCCCTGCAATAGCCCTGAAGGGAGACCAGGCCGATCCTTTTGGTCAGATCGTCCCGGGACGATGTTGCGATCGGCCGGGCCGATCTGTGTATTATAAAGCTGATTTCAGTCGTTTTGAAGAGAGAGAAAAATCAGAAAATTAAAAATAAATATCTGAGGAGAGAGAAAGTCGTGGGATTTTGGAGAAAAGTGGATTTTCGGACGACGCGGAGCCGTTTTCGATCGAAGTGACTGTTGAGTAAATTGCTGTGCTCGAGGTAAGGCACATTCTACCTTTCTCAATTTTCAGAACCGTCGTGTTTGGCGGTATATTCTGTCCGGATTTCGTTTTCGTTATTGATTTTTGTCCGTATCTTTTGAACGGTTCAGTTTTTACCGCGTAACTTTCTGTATATTGTTGACGTGCCGAGTGTGCACATTTTGGTTATTTTCTGAAGATTTTCGTCCGGGTATTTTTGATTCGACTGCGTTTTTAGTCGACCGGATTTTTCTGTGAAATTGGAATTTATCTGTGCAGTAGAATAAAGGTTCTGAAATGTTGATATCTGTATTCTGTGCGAATTCGGTAAATTTTCTTTGCAGGAATTTTTGTGTAAATTCCGTATACTGCCGTTGTGCTGCCCGATTTTTGGGTAATTTCTGAATTGTCCGTATTTATTCTGAATTGAAATGCTATGTGTATAAGCTATAAAAAGGGAGTTATAAGGGGCCTGGATCCTATGAGATTCAGTTAGTGAAACGGGAAATCTGAAATGAGCTCAATCTGAAATCTGATATCTGTTCTGTTCCGGATCCGATGAATTCTGTTTTGGTGCTATAAGCACATCTGTTTTGGTGCCGTGAGCACAAAGGGAGACATAAGGGGCCTGAATCCTATGAGATTCAGTCAGTGTCTGGGAAGGGAGGCATAAGGGGCCGGAATCCGTAGAGATTCCGTCAGTGTCAGGGCATTTAGCTATATGTATCTGTATTACTTTCTGTATCTGTTCTGTTCTGTACGAAATTGTGATTATGACATGATATGATCCGTACGATTCTGATTTCTGTTTCTGACTCTGTTGATTTGTTCCGATCTGTACGATCTGTACGACTCTGATGTGATTTGATATCTGTCCGTATAAGTTCTGATTTCTGATTCTGTTCCGACTTCTGATCTGATTTCTGTCTGATAAGTTTGGTTTTGTTTTCTGAGGATTTAGATTGGTGGTTTGTTGCTTTGCTGAGCTGTTGAGCTCACCCTTGCTTTCTGGTGGTTTTCAGGTTCTGGGAAGGGCAAGGAGGTCCAGGATTAGATTTCGGAGTCTGATCAGATTAGGTACTTTTGTACTTTTGATTTTTGTACAGTCATGGCTTTCCTGTTCTGTCTTTCTTTCTGTTGAAAGCCTTGTACTGTTCTGTAGATGATTATTTTGAGGAAATGAAAAGATAGATGTTTTGTTCCGCTGCATTTGATGTTTTTAGTAGCTCTGTTGTTCTGTGTGCTTCTGTTGAGTTAAGAATTTGGAAGATCAGTTCAGTAACCTAATCCAAAGCCAGATCCTGGTTGGCTATATCCTCCGTCGCGATCCGGCGCGGGCGGGATCCGTCTCGTCTCGGGTCGGGTCGTGACAAGCTTTTTTTTTGGTATCAGAGCATTGGTTTTGGAAACAGGTTGGATTGTAAAACAGAGCTCTAGGAAGTGATCAGTGAGTCTGTCTGGGAGGTAGTTTTGGGTCGTTTGGCTTTTTATTGTGTTATTTTGTGTTGTTTTGTGATAGTTTTCCGGATTTTCTGGATTTTTCTGTATGGATCAGCCAGACCCAGACATGACAGACGGTCAGAGTGACGATCAGGCAGCACCAGTGGGGAGTACAGCACCAGTGGTCGGTGCTGATACGCTTTCACAGTTTGCTTCACTTGTTGCTCAGATGATGAGCGAGACTCAGAGCAGAGCTTCGACTGTTAGATCTGAGGACATTGATCGACACCTGCAGTTATTTTTGAGATTGAAGCCTCCGAGGTTTGAGGGCGCTGTTGAGCCCAGAGCAGCCGAGGAGTGGCTGAGGAGATTGGAGAAGACTTTTGACGGGATGCAGTGTCCTGCAGACAGGAAAGTTCCGTTAGCTGTTTTTCTGTTGGACGGAGAGGCTGAGAACTGGTGGGATGGCCAGCAAGCAGCCAGATTTCAGGGCAGATTGAACTCCTTGATCACTTGGGAGGAGTTCACTGAAGTATTTCGAGACTGGTTTGTTCCCCCTTCTGCACGACAGCAGATGCAGGAGAGTTTTCTGAGACTTGTTCAGGGGAGCAAGACGGTGATGCAGTACGAGGCTGAGTTTACTGCATTAGCCAGGTACGCTCCGCAGCTGGTTAGCACGTCTGCTGAGAGGTGCTACAGATTTCTGAGAGGCTTACGAGATACTTTGAGGCAGCCTCTGATACCGTTCCGGATCACCGATTTCTCTGAGCTTGTGGAGCGAGCTCGTCTGATTGAGAACGACATGACGGCTACTCAGCAGCGGTGGACTGCGAGTAGGAAGAGGTTTGGAGGAGAGACATCTGGCAGTGGTTCCTCTGGGAAGAGGAGATTTGTTCCTGGATCTGGATCTGGAGATTCCAGGAAGAGCGGAGGATCGTCTGGTACTGCTACCAGTACGACTAGTTCTGGATCTGTCAGTGCGGCACCTGTGTGCCAGAGTTGTGGACGGCGACACTTTGGCCAGTGCTACAGGATGGCTGGTCTTTGTTTCAGATGTGGTCAGCCGGGACATAGGATTGCAGAATGTCCGCAGATGGGATTTGATCAGCGTTCTGAGCAGCGATCTGAGGGCTTTGTCAGACCTGTTGGTTCAGCAGCAGGAAGACCGAGGACTGTTCCTCCACGCCCTGAGGGATTTGCTGGTAGAGGTGGTGGTTCTAGTTCTGCACCACGGAGACCACCTACGATTCAGAGGGAGCAGAGTAGTTCTGTTGCTTCAGCTCCTGTTCCAGTTCAGCCACGAGTTTACAGTCTGAGTCAGCAGGAGGCTCGTGATGCTCCGGATGTTGTGACAGGTACGGTTTATATTTCTGATCAGCCCTGTCGTGTTTTGTTTGACTCTGGAGCGAGTCATTCTTTTCTGTCCGAGCATTGTTTTGAGATTTTACATTTGGATTCGATGGTTTTACCGGTTTCTTTGTCTGTGATTTTACCAGCTGGGAATCCATTGATTGCTCGACAGTTTTGTTTGTGTGAGATCGAGATTTCTGGCAAGAAGTGGAAGTCTAGTTTGATTCGATTGCCGATTTCGTCGTATGATGTGATTCTGGGCATGGATTGGCTGAGTCAGTATGAGGCCCAGATAGACTGTCTGAAGAAGCAAGTGAGTTTGCTTGTGGCTGGAGAGAGAGTTGTATTTCAGGGATTACGAGGTGTTCTCTCCAGTCTGGTTTCTGTGTTGGAGGTGAGCAGGATGTGGAAGAAGGGATGTCCGGTATTTTTGGCTTCGGTGCGGGATCTGAACCTGGAGGTTGGTTCTGTTTCTGAGATCCCTGTGGTACGGGAGTTTGCTGACGTTTTTCCTGAGGAGTTGGTTGGTTTACCTCCGGATAGAGATGTGGAGTTCTCTATCGATGTTTTTCCGGGTACAGCTCCGATATCGAAAGCTCCGTACAGGATGGCACCGAAAGAACTTTCTGAGTTGAAAGTTCAGCTTCAGGAGTTGGTTGACAGAGGGTTTGTACGTCCTAGTGTTTCGCCCTGGGGAGCAGCTGTTCTGTTTGTGAAGAAGAAGGACGGTACACTCCGTATGTGTATTGATTACAGAGATTTGAACAAGGTCACGATCAAGAATAAGTATCCTTTGCCTCGGATAGACGACTTGTTTGATCAACTTTCCGGATCTTCGGTATTTTCGAAGATTGATTTGAGATCCGGATATTATCAGGTGAAGGTGAAGGAAGCTGATGTGGTGAAGACTGCTTTTAGTACTCGGTACGGGCACTACGAGTTTTTGGTTATGCCTTTTGGGGTAACCAATGCGCCTGCGATTTTCATGGATCTGATGAACCGAGTATTCAGGGAGTATTTGGATCAGTTTGTGATCGTCTTCATTGACGATATTCTGGTATATTCTGCATCTGAGGATGAGCATGCCAGACATTTGAGGATTGTGTTGGAGACTTTGAGGAGGCATCAGCTGTATGCCAAGTTCTCCAAGTGTGAATTCTGGCTGAAGAGCATTTCTTTTCTGGGGCATGTGATTAGCGGAGAAGGCATTTCTGTAGATCCCCAGAAGATTCAGGCTGTTGCTGATTGGCCAAGGCCGACTACGGTATTTGAGGTACGTAGTTTCTTGGGCATGGCCGGGTATTATAGGAAGTTTGTGAAAGGATTTTCACAGATTTCGACTCCTCTGACGAGACTGACTCAGAAGTCAGTACCTTTTGTTTGGACACCGGAGTGTGAAGCTAGTTTTTAGAGATTGAAGGAGTGTTTGACTTCAGCTCCAGTGTTGGCACTTCCGTCAGGTACGGAGGGTTTTCAGGTGTTCAGTGATGCTTCACTGAAAGGATTGGGTTGTGTTCTGATGCAGCATGGTCAGGTAATTGCTTATGCTTCGAGACAGTTGAAACCACATGAGAAGAATTACCCGACGCATGATCTGGAGTTAGCTGCAGTTGTTTTTGCTTTGAAGATTTGGCGTCATTACCTGTATGGCGTCAGATGTGAGATCTTTACTGATCATAAGAGCCTGAAGTATATTTTTACTCAGAAGGATCTGAATCTGAGACAGAGGAGGTGGCTCGAGTTGATCAAGGACTACGATTTGACTATTCAGTATCAGCCTGGGAAGGCGAATGTGGTAGCGGACGCTCTGAGCAGGAAGTCTTCTGGATTCTCAGGTATTCAGCTTACCTGTGATGACTTTCTGATTCGTGATTTGGAGAGATTGCAGTTGGAGGTGGTTTCCTCCAGTGATTTGGAGTTGGCTCAGATGAGTATTCAGTCTTCTTTGGAAGCACGGATTCAAGAAGCCCAGAAGTCAGATTCTGACTATTCGAAGTTGATAGCTCAGATTGGATCTGGTAAGACTCCTGAACTTCGAATTTCTGATTCTGGTGTTATTTTCTGTAAGAACAGGTTGTGGGTACCTGTGTCTGGAGATTTGAGGCGGGAGATTCTGTGTGAATCCCATCATTCTGGCTACACTGTTCATCCAGGCAGTGGTAAGATGTACGCTGACATGAAGCTTTTGTTTTGGTGGCCTGGGATGAAGAAAGATGTGGCAGAATTTGTGTCGAGATGCGAAGCCTGTCAGTTGGTGAAGGCAGAGCATCAGCGACCAGGTGGGCTGTTGCAGTCGTTGCCTATCCCTGAGTGGAAATGGGAGGAGGTAACGATGGATTTTGCGATGGGTTTTCCTCGATCTAGACAAGGACATGATGCCATTTGGGTGGTTGTAGATCGATTGACAAAGTCAGCCCATTTTCTTCCGATCAGACAGACGGATTCAGTTGATCGCTTGGCACAGATTTATGTGAAGGAAATAGTCAGATTGCACGGTGTGCCTCGTGTGATCGTATCTGATCGAGATGGACGTTTTACTTCCAGACTTTGGAAAGGCATTCAGCAAGGCTTGGGTACGAAACTGCATTTCAGTACAGCCTTTCATCCTCAGACCGACGGACAGTCTGAGAGGACGATTCAGGTACTGGAAGATCTGTTGAGACTTTGTGTTCTGGACTTTAGCGGGAGTTGGGAGGATCATATTCCGCTGATTGAGTTTGCCTATAACAACAGTTTTCAGTCCAGTATCGGTATGGCACCGTACGAGGCTTTGTATGGCAGGAAGTGTCGTACTCCTTTGACTCTGACGGAGGTCGGAGATAGACAGGCTTTGGGGGCCACTTTTGCTGATGAAACTGCTCAGAAGATCAATTTGATAAGAGAAAGATTGAAAGCCGCTCAAGATCGTCAGCAGAAGTATTACAATCAGAAGCACAGATTTGTTGAATTTCAGGTCGGTGACTTTGTGTATGTCAAAGTCAGCCCGATGAAAGGTGTGAGCAGATTTGGTCAGGTAAGCAAGCTTAGTCCAAGGTATGTTGGACCATTTGAGATTTTGGAAAGAATTGGAGAAGCTGCTTACAAGTTATTGCTTTCTGAATCTATGCCGGATGTGCATAATGTGTTTCACGTATCCACTCTGAGGAAGTGGGTTTCAGACTCTGGGAAGAGGTTGTCAGCTGATGAGGTGGAGATTCAGGAGAATCTGGCGTACAAGGAAGAGCCAGAGCTTATTTTGGCGTACGACGTCCGAAAGTTAAGAAATAAAGAGATTCCGATGGTTAAAGTCCAGTGGAAGCACCGGACTGCACGGGAAGCAACTTGGGAGAAGGAGTCTGATATGAGACGGTCGTACCCGTACTTGTTTTGACTGAGTTTGGACTGGATAATATCGAGGACGACATTTTTCTGAGTTGGGGAGATTGTAATATCAAGATCTGCTCCAGTATCGTCCAGGACGATCTGGGATCGTCCTGGGACGATCAGTGGGAAATCAGCTCCAGATTTTGCCCAGTTTTGCTCCAGGTGATTTTCTGCATGCATCGTCCAGGCCGATTGGAGACATCGGCCAGGCCGATTGGCACTGTAGAAAATATCGTCCCTGCAATAGCCCTGAAGGGAGACCAGGCCGATCCTTTTGGTCAGATCGTCCCGGGACGATGTTGCGATCGGCCGGGCCGATCTGTGTATTATAAAGCTGATTTCAGTCGTTTTGAAGAGAGAGAAAAATCAGAAAATTAAAAATAAATATCTGAGGAGAGAGAAAGTCGTGGGATTTTGGAGAAAAGTGGATTTTCGGACGACGCGGAGCCGTTTTCGATCGAAGTGACTGTTGAGTAAATTGCTGTGCTCGAGGTAAGGCACATTCTACCTTTCTCAATTTTCAGAACCGTCGTGTTTGGCGGTATATTCTGTCCGGATTTCGTTTTCGTTATTGATTTTTGTCCGTATCTTTTGAACGGTTCAGTTTTTACCGCGTAACTTTCTGTATATTGTTGACGTGCCGAGTGTGCACATTTTGGTTATTTTCTGAAGATTTTCGTCCGGGTATTTTTGATTCGACTGCGTTTTTAGTCGACCGGATTTTTCTGTGAAATTGGAATTTATCTGTGCAGTAGAATAAAGGTTCTGAAATGTTGATATCTGTATTCTGTGCGAATTCGGTAAATTTTCTTTGCAGGAATTTTTGTGTAAATTCCGTATACTGCCGTTGTGCTGCCCGATTTTTGGGTAATTTCTGAATTGTCCGTATTTATTCTGAATTGAAATGCTATGTGTATAAGCTATAAAAAGGGAGTTATAAGGGGCCTGGATCCTATGAGATTCAGTTAGTGAAACGGGAAATCTGAAATGAGCTCAATCTGAAATCTGATATCTGTTCTGTTCCGGATCCGATGAATTCTGTTTTGGTGCTATAAGCACATCTGTTTTGGTGCCGTGAGCACAAAGGGAGACATAAGGGGCCTGAATCCTATGAGATTCAGTCAGTGTCTGGGAAGGGAGGCATAAGGGGCCGGAATCCGTAGAGATTCCGTCAGTGTCAGGGCATTTAGCTATATGTATCTGTATTACTTTCTGTATCTGTTCTGTTCTGTACGAAATTGTGATTATGACATGATATGATCCGTACGATTCTGATTTCTGTTTCTGACTCTGTTGATTTGTTCCGATCTGTACGATCTGTACGACTCTGATGTGATTTGATATCTGTCCGTATAAGTTCTGATTTCCGATTCTGTTCCGACTTCTGATCTGATTTCTGTCTGATAAGTTTGGTTTTGTTTTCTGAGGATTTAGATTGGTGGTTTGTTGCTTTGCTGAGCTGTTGAGCTCACCCTTGCTTTCTGGTGGTTTTCAGGTTCTGGGAAGGGCAAGGAGGTCCAGGATTAGATTTCGGAGTCTGATCAGATTAGGTACTTTTGTACTTTTGATTTTTGTACATTCATGGCTTTCCTGTTCTGTCTTTCTTTCTGTTGAAAGCCTTGTACTGTTCTGTAGATGATTATTTTGAGGAAATAAAAAGATAGATGTTTTGTTCCGCTGCATTTGATGTTTTTAGTAGCTCTGTTGTTCTGTGTGCTTCTGTTGAGTTAAGAATTTGGAAGATCAGTTCAGTAACCTAATCCAAAGCCAGATCCTGGTTGGCTATATCCTCCGTCGCGATCCGGCGCGGGCGGGATCCGTCTCGTCTCGGGTCGGGTCGTGACAGCTGATCCCTCTAAGCCTTCTATCTTGGGGATGGCTGTCGTGGCATCTCAGCCCGATGCTGTTTGTGAAGGTATTTCTCCCAATGTTAATGTTTTGGAGGATGTCCCGGTGGTGGTGTCTTCTCCTCTGCCCCTCTCTATTCCCCCTGATGTTGATTGTGTTTCACCTGTGCAGTCTTTTTCTAATGCTTTGAGTTGGATTCTGGGCCTGTCCAGGGATAGAGTTTCCCTGCGGGTGAAGCTTCTGTGATTGATGGCTCTAAGATTGCTCTTAATACGTTCGATACTTTACTCCCCCTGTCTGTTGTTAATCTGGAGAATGCTGTATCAGGTGATAAAGTCGATAGTCATATGATTGCTGCTACTATTTTGTCCCCTAATGCCTTACCTTTTGTCCCACCAGTAATTGATTTGAGCTCTCCTGTTATTAATTCTATTGATTTGTTGCATGTTATGTCGAATAATGGTTTGAGTACTGTTGTTGAGGATGTTGCTGATGTAGCTGGGGTTTTACCTTCTTTTGTGTCCCCTAGGGCTTGTAACAGTGCTGTTGGTAATCATGGTTGTGCTTTTAATTATGGTCCCTTGGTGTCGGTGTTGTTTGTCCCAGCCATTTTGGCTAGTTTTTCTAAGACTCATGAGGTTGTGGATGACCCAATTGGGTCTGGTACTGATAATGGTAATTTGGGCGGGGTTGGGTGTGATTCTACCCCTGTAGATGTCGGTTTAGTTCATAGTTCATTTATGGATGTGCCAGTTAATTTTATTGACCCACAAGACTTGGTTTATCATGTGGGTGACAACTCTGGGTTGGATCTATGTGTGCATATTGATTGGCTTCATGGGTCGTCTGATGATTCTGATTTTGTTTCCTCTTTTGAGTCTGTTGGGGTTGAGGATCCAGGGAATTCTTTTGCTCTGCTGCAGGACATTCCGGTCGTTTATGTTGCTTCTTGTGGAAGGGCTAGACGTGGAAGATAATTTTGTGGGTGGTGCTGGGTTTGCCTTTTCCTGCATGCTTCATGGTGTTTTTATGGTTGATAGTTCTAGTTACTTTTTGCTTGTTTTTTGGTGCTCTCCGATTTTTATTTTCTATTGACCGGGCAATGATGTGGTTGGGGCTCATTTCTCAATTAGCATGTTTCATGGCAACATTTGGTGGAGATCCTTTGCTCGGTTGGGGTAGCTGCTTCGCGTTTGTCTCTTCACCAAATTGGACGGTTTGACTGTAGCTTTTGGGAAGCTCGTAGTCTCGGCCTAATACTGAGCCCTCAGGATTGGATTTCCCATGTATTTCTTTTGTTTCCTAGGCTTTTTTGTTTATTTGCTCTTGTACTCTTTTCTGTCATTAATATATGTTTTTTGTTTAAAAAAAAAGAGAGCAATGGATGGAAATGATCAAATTTGGATTTGATGAATTTAATCAAATATCATATTTGCTCAATGTTAAAACATAGATATCTCATCTACAGCCATTAAAATTTAAGGTGTTCTGTGATAGAAAATTTGTGTTGGTATAGTTGTTATTTAATATCTTTCTCTTATAATTTATGGAGCATGACCTAGATAAAAAAAAATCTATAATAGAATAGGAGATAAAAAATCATCCATTTCTCATAAATGAAGATAAATAGATTATATTGAGAATAATTGATTGATTCCAGTTATACGGATTTTAAAATTTAGATGTCCCTAGGTGGACAATTAAAAATCAAACAATATGATTAGATTTTGATAGAAGTCTAGAAGTAGTGGCGGTGATTGCTAGATGTGGAATGAATGGGGATAACACAAAAATGCAAGAGATCACTTTTTCTCCCTCTTGAATATTCAATTTCTACAAAATGAGGTTATATTTATTAACTTTTTTGTATTATTATTTTGATAAATTTAGCTATAATCCATTACACTCCATATTGACTCTTTAATCTTAGCTCATTTATCAAACATTGGAATGCCCTAACGATATCAAAACGGAGTCATCTTAGGCTCGTTTGATTCATCTCGTCAAGCTGCTTAATTTAACTATAAGAATGTTATAACTGAAAGTCGTATGGTTTATCAATTTATGTTTATAAGCTTCTAAATATAATTCAAGTCCTTAATCTAAGCTCATTTGGAGTTGGATCAGATTATTTGTAATGTCGATAGGTTTGTCTCAATAATATACATGTTTAGTTCAATTATAAGTTTACGTAAATTAGATTTTGGATGATTCTAGATTTATTTTTGAAAGTTTCTAATTCAAATTTATCTTGAGATTCATGTTAATCATGTAAATTTTTGGGGTCATATCATATGGAATGCACCATTGGATCAAAACTTTAGGTTTGATTTGTACTTTCTGATATGCAGCTCACTTGTATGCTAACATTTATTTAGATTATATTGTAGTAATCTAAACTTGGTTCAACAATTCCTTAATCTTAAATCAACTTAAATCAACTATAACTTGAGCCGGCCCCTACCAACTAAAACCATTATTAGCAAAAAGTTAAAACATGCTAAATCACTTAAGAGTTGAAATATACATAGCCTTCAATACTAATATGTTGAATGCTACTAAGAAGATCGAAGATGTCGACTATTTTTCTAAATTATTCTCCTAAATTTCATTGTTACTCATCTAAGTGCTCAGCAAAATACTAGACTGTCAATTAGGAGTTCACAAAAAAACTCAAATGGGCTTCTCACTAGTAAAACTTGACAAATGACACTATTAACTTGAAACTCAACAAATGTTCTTGCTTATTGGTTTGATTACAATCACTTCATAGTCAGTCATATCTAACTCATCAATATGCTCTTCATGAAATTCATTATGTAGCATGTTATGCTTCATTGACCTTGGCCCACATCAATAAATATGGGATCAAATATCATGAATGGAGATATGACCCAATCCAATACTTTTGGCCAAAATTACATCTATGATTCTCTAATCAATCACTTTCTTCCTCTCTCTCTCTCTCTCTCTCTCTCTCTCTCTCTCTCTCTCTCTCTCTCTCTCTCTCTCTCTCTCTCTTACCTCTCTTCATATTTCTTCTCTTCAAAATTGATCTTTGCTTGTTCTATGAACTATTAAATTAAATATGCTCAAAAGTGTGATTAGTGCGAATATGTTGAAGAAAAATAACAAAGGTTATGGAATACCCAAAAGATAAGGATGTCTCCTTACAAAATCAAAGCCCCAATTATTGTGTTACATGTGATATACTCAACTATATGGAATGTATTTTGTACTTATCAAACATATGCTTGACATGTATTTGGCACACTACTTAGGCGCCTAATTAACGAAAAAATAAAATGTGAAAGTTCGTTAGGGATGTTAAGCCCTCTTGAACTTAGTCCCAAGCTAATTAAAAGAGAGAGGTGAATTGGAAAACCTTAAAACCAAAGATAAAACTCCAACCAAAATCACCACAAATAAAGTGCGGAAGAAAAGTAAATGCGGAAGCGATAATAAGAAAAGAACACACCGGATTTATAGTGGTTCGGTCAAACCTTGACCTACGTCCACTCCTTGGAGGCACCCTCCAAGTATTACACTAACACAAGTGTCTCTCCTTTAGCCCCCACAGCTAGGCGGAGAAGCCCTTACAAAATCACTTCCACCTTCCCCGGTGCGGCGGAGTCGCCGGGTCCTTTGACACCAAAGAGATCTTCTTCTTTGGTGAACTTACCTCGAGACAAGCCTTGAATCCGATGGTACTAAGATGCGAGTTCGCCGGAGCAACCGTGTGGATCCCCCACCACACTCCCTTGAGTTCCTCCCCCTCACAGGATCTTCTCCCTCTCAAACTCCACCCTTTCCTCTCTCCCTTTCAAGCTTTCTCTTCAAGTTTCCCCCACAAGAACGAAGCTACAATGGCTGCCAAAGACACTTACAAAGTGCCTTGCCATAGCTTAAATAGAGGCTCTCAAAATGAGCTCATTAATGCAAGTTGCCGACATTATCGTCCAGGCCGATAGGCATATCGTCCTGGCCGATTAGTTCAATTTCAGCTCATTAGCCCGGGACGATCTGGGACGATCAGAAGGAAATTGGTTATATCGTCCCGGCCGATCTCACGATCGTCCGGGCCGATTAGTTTAAAACCAACTCTATCGTCCTGATCACAGCCCTGGGAACAGTCCTGGCCGATTGAAATTTAGTCTTGCACGATCGTCCTGGACGATATGATCGTATCAATCAGCATTTAATTCCTTCCAAATAAAACCAGATCAATTTAGGCATGATTGAGTTAGATCATCCCGGACGATAGGATTATCGTCCTGGCCGATTTCCTAAAATAAAGAATACCTAAACTGATTATGGCGGCTGATTTCTTTCTGAATTTGAGCATATCATCCTGGCCGATACAAGTATCATCCAGGCCGATCTGTGGCGGCTGCCTTAATGAGGAAGCCCTAATTAGGGTTTCTGTTTCTAGACCGATCGGCCAGGCCGATTGGACCATCGTCCAGGCCGATGTTACCAAAAATAGAAATCCTAAAGGGAACAACATGAAAACTACTATGTTACAAAACAACATGTCCCACACCAAACACAGTTGACTCAAGAAAGGAGAAGATTACAAACTGACACAAACCTAGTCTACCCAATCTTGAGCTGGTTTTCTGAATTGTAGTCTTGAGTGTGTGGTCCTGAAATGTTAGTACATAAGGCAATCGTATAGAAAAGGAAATGTTTGCTATCATCAAAATCATGAACCATTGATCCGCAACAATCTCCCCCTTTTTGATGATGGCAAACAATTTCAATTTGAATTTTCAAAAACACTATTTTCTCCTAATCTCCCCCTCACTTGAATAACATCTGAAAAAAAATAGGGAGATAAAAAAAATTTTTGTTGTTTTAAACTTTTTGAAAAGAAAACAAGTGATACAGGTACGTTCTCCCCCTTTGACATTATCAAAAAGAGAGAAGGCACAGTAGAAAAGGAAGAAAGAAAAAAATTTCTTAAAATTAGAAAGTTACCCCTCAGTTAAAAAACTTAGTAGAATTGGATTGACAACTCATAGTCCAGAAGAGGATAGAAATTCAGATTTTAGAAAATCCAAAACTCAGGTTTCTTTAAAAAGGCTAAAAAACTTTTTAATTCAACATCCAAATCATAAAATAAATTAGGGAAAGAAACAAACAGAACTCCTTCCATAAAATATATCTAATAGAAAATCAATGTACAAATTTTTTAAATCAGGAATCAAGATTTTTAAAACCAAGTATCAAAGTACCAAGGGTTTTCTTAAGTTTTTAAGACAAAACAAAAAAAGGTAGGCATTAAATTTTGGGCTCATTTTATGCCTCTTGACAATTAATTGGCGCACTGCGCATCTTTTGATACACTTTGTGTATTCAGTATTTTCAATTTGGCGTCTTTGCGCATCTTTTATGTTTGACATCTTTGGCCAATTTTTTTTTTTCATATGCTACCTTTCTTTAAATCTTAAAAATAAAAGTTAACCCATAGGACGAATCTCTTGATTAAGAAAATTATGAGTTTGATTCATCAATTTGCAAAAGATTTCTATACGATAAATAAAATGTAGGGAGATAAAAAAAATAGTTTCAAAATCCAATTTAAAATATGATGAAGATTTTGAATCAAAAGTAAAATAACCTCTTTAAGAAGAGAGAAAGAGAAACAAAAATACGAGTTTCCTTCCTTTGACTGTTTTAGAGAAGTCAAACACAATTTATCAAAGATTTCAAGAAAAATAGGAAATAGATTTTTCATTTTTAGAAAAGAAAGTGTGTGTGTTGATCAGAAAAAAAAACTTCAACGAAAGGAAAAAAAAAATTTCAAAAAAAATAAACAAAACTAAAAAAACACAAAAAAAACAAAAAAAGGTAAAACACAATACAAAAAATACGAAAGGCTCTTAACCATTATCTTTTTCCTAGTCCGATGCTTCAGAGACCAGATCTGCCTATGAGATTTTTTGCCTTTCATTATTTCCCCAGTTCAAAGTTTGTTTTGCCTTGCCCTTTTCTTTTGTAGGAAGAATTCTTAAATTAGGGCACTCATTTTTCATATGTCCAGGTTTCCTACATCGAAAATAAATAATGTCAGAGGAAATATTAACATCCTTACTATTTTTACCTTTTTTCCACTTTTGCTTATGCTTTGGTGAGTTTTGTAATTTGCATGACAAGTCATTGGTATTGTCACCAACTAAGCTTCCTTTTTCCTTTTCTTCGGCTTTTAGATTGATTGTTTCTCCTGTATCCAAAAGTCTTTGACTCAATCCTTGCTCGTAGGCAATGAGTGAGCCAATCAAATTATCAATAGAATACACATTCAAATCTTTAGATTCACAAATAGCAATTATTTTGGCATCAAATTTATCCAGTAAGCAACGAAGAATTTTGTTAACCTTTTTAGAATTTGAAAACTCTTTTCCTAAGGTATGCAATGATGTAGTAATTTGAATAAACCTTGTGTACATGTCTAAAATCGTTTCATAAGGTTTCATGAAAAATAATTCAAAATCATGCATTAAGAAATTCAACTTTGATTGCTTGATTTCACTAGATCCTTCGTATACGGTATGCAGTTTATCCCAAACTTCCTTACCAGTAGTGCACGTGGATACCAACATAAAATCATCAGAATTTAAGGCACAGAAAAAGCAATTTAAAGACTTTGCATTCAATTGAGCATTGACTAATTCTTCCCTATTCCATTAATTAAAAGGAATATCAGTTTTAACTCCATTAATAATATGTGATGGTGAAGAATAACCCGTTAAAATCATGTGCCACATACGAAAATCAATAGATTGCAAAAAAGTAGACATGCGAATTTTCCAAAAATCAAATGTAATACTTTCAAACAATGGTGGTCTTGTGATTGAATAACCTTCCGAAAAAGTACGATTTGAAAAATTAGCCATGGATCAAATTCAAAAGTTTTTAAAAACTTATTTTATGAAAACCGCTCTGATACCACTTGAAAGTTCGTTAGGGATGTTAAGCCCTCTTGAACTTAGTCCCAAGCTAATTAAAAGAGAGAGGTGAATTGGAAAACCTTAAAACCAAAGATAAAACTCCAACCAAAATCACCACAAATAAAGTGTGGAAGAAAAGTAAATGCGGAAGCGATAATAAGAAAAGAACACACCGGATTTATAGTGGTTCGGTCAAACCTTGACCTACGTCCACTCCTTGGAGGCACCCTCCAAGTATTGCACTAACACAAGTGTCTCTCCTTTAGCCCCCACAGCTAGGCGGAGAAGCCCTTACAAAATCACTTCCACCTTCCCCGGTGCGGCGGAGTCGCCGGGTCCTTTGACACCAAAGAGATCTTCTTCTTTGGTGAACTTACCTCGAGACAAGCCTTGAATCCGATGGTACTAAGATGCGAGTTCGCCGGAGCAACCGTGTGGATCCCCCACCACACTCCCTTGAGTTCCTCCCCCTCACAGGATCTTCTCCCTCTCAAACTCCACCCTTTCCTCACTCCCTTTCAAGCTTTCTCTTCAAGTTTCCCCCCACAAGAACAAAGCTACAATGGCTGCCAAAGACACTTACAAAGTGCCTTGCCATAGCTTAAATAGAGGCTCTCAAAATGAGCTCATTAATGCAAGTTGCCGACATTATCGTCCAGGCCGATAGGCATATCGTCCTGGCCGATTAGTTCAATTTCAGCTCATTAGCCCGGGACGATCTGGGACGATCAGAAGGAAATTGGTTATATCGTCCCGGCCGATCTCACGATCGTCCGGGCCGATTAGTTTAAAACCAACTCTATCGTCCTGATCACAGCCCTGGGAACAGTCCTGGCCGATTGAAATTTAGTCTTGCACGATCGTCCTGGACGATATGATCGTATCAATCAGCATTTAATTCCTTCCAAATAAAACCAGATCAATTTAGGCATGATTGAGTTAGATCGTCCCGGACGATAGGATTATCGTCCTGGCCGATTTCCTAAAATAAAGAATACCTAAACTGATTATGGCGGCTGATTTCTTTCTGAATTTGAGCATATCATCCTGGCCGATACAAGTATCGTCCAGGCCGATCTGTGGCGGCTGCCTTAATGAGGAAGCCCTAATTAGGGTTTCTGTTTCTAAACCGATCGGCCAGGCCGATTGGACCATCGTCCAGGCCGATGTTACCAAAAATAGAAATCCTAAAGGGAACAACATGAAAACTACTATGTTACAAAACAACATGTCCCACACCAAACACAGTTGACTCAAGAAAGGAGAAGATTACAAACTGACACAAACCTAGTCTACCCAATCTTGAGCTGGTTTTCTGAATTGTAGTCTTGAGTGTGTGGTCCTGAAATGTTAGTACATAAGGCAATCGTATAGAAAAGGAAATGTTTGCTATCATCAAAATCATGAACCATTGATCCGCAACAAAATGGACATATGCATTCTGAATAAAAATTTAACTATAAAAGTATATTATATAATAGCTTGAAGTTAAACCATCTCTTCTCTTTTATTTTAAAATAAACTAACTACTTAATAATACTAATTTAATTTTCCTTATTTTACTCTATTTTATTCTTATTTAATGTGTAATAATTTATATATACTCTATTTTACTCTGTATATATATATATATATATATATATATATATATATATATATATATTTAAAAATTGGTATGTTTTGTGTCAATGTTTCATCATGTCTATATCAATGCATCTTACATCACTTTTTTGGGGATTTACATGCATACCATAAATTTATTATGTATTTACATTTGTAACACCTAGATCCTTATACTTATATAACATTCCAATTTTTAAATCATATAATAAATTATTAATATTTTTTAATATAAAAGGAAATACATCATTTTCTATATGTATTCTATTGTAATTTAGATATTAAGATGCTATTTAAATTGATATGTCACTAAAAATTACCTCGATCGGGCACGAATCTCAAGACATATCTAAGTTGGAAACTCATAAAATTAAATTTGGGACCATGCAAACTCTGATTTCAATAAAATTATAGTCAAATTGAGCATCTTAAGGAGACAAACAAAGACACCAAAATTGATCCAATCGAGAAAAAATGGCTCCAAATCAAGAGATTGAAGCATATTTGGAAGGCTCAAAGCATTAATTGGATGATCAAATGAATTTTAAATATGGCATGTTTATAATCGAATTGAGCGGCTCAACTAGTCAAATCTAACAAACCCAATATCTCTTAATTCTAACATCATTAAGGTACTTTAAATGCTTAAAAACACTCTAAAATAAAGGGAATCAATATTAGCCATCCGATGGAGCACTCCAAACCTGCCTTAGATCTTTTTTATATTTATAGATTATGCCACTCAAGAAAATCCTTAAAAAGACCCCCACTATCTGCATGAAGGGGGACCTTTGGTTGGAGATTGAAGAGAGCTCTGAAGCTTCAAGGATCCTTAAGTTTTATCCATGCACCATTGCAAAGTGAAATTCCTTTGACCATCGCCTTGCCCCAAGTGAAGCCAGACCACTGCCACGCCGTTGGACCTCTTCTTAGTCACGAACCATTGCTGAACCACCACCCGCTCACCGATCACCGCTAGATCTTTTTCCTATTTATCGTCCATCATTGGACCAATCCCCCATCCGATAATCATCGTCGGACCTTCACCTAACCACTGACCACCTGTCTGCCAATCTCCGCTGGGTTGCTGATTACCGAGGGATCATTGACCGCCATAAGACCTTCGCCAAAATGCTGATTGTCGTTGGACCTGCCTGGCTACTGACTATCATCGGACCTCTGCTCAGCTACCGACCTCTACTAGACCTCCTCGTAACTATGGACTATTGTCAAACCTCTACTTGTCTGTCGATCATCATCTAAACTCCATCTAGTCACCTATCACCGATAGAGCTCCACCCAACCACCATCAGACCTACACCTTGCCACTGACAATTACTAGATCTCTACTTGGCTACCATCATATCTTTGCCCTACTGGCAACACCTATTGGATCTTCTCCAAGCCATTGCTACCAGACTCGTGACTTCTGTCATCTAACCATGATCATTACAAGCTCCTGAGTACTTATATGAAGTTCGACCAATTGTCCAAATTATTGTAATTTCATCGTCTCTAAGTTAAGGGGCGAGTTAAACTTTGTAAATCACTTAAGTTTAGTGAAATCTTGTCATGTGGGCTAGGCCCCATATATAACAGCACAATCTCTTAGCTAACAAGATATTGTTGCCTTTGGCCTAGGGGCCTTACAGTTTTGTCCTATTAAATGTAACTTCCCATAAGGTCATCTATCCTAAATTTTTTCTTGGATGAGCACGCATAACTGTGAAGTTTCTTAATAAAATTTCAATCATTACATTAAAAAGACACATCACTGTTTAAGAGTTTAGCTTCTTTTTACTTAAAGGATTTCATAATCTTCCCCACTTTAAGTAACTAATGTTCTTATCAGTATCTTTATCCCAGAATCATCCATTAAATTGATAAAATTCTAAAGGTAGCATCTACAAGTTCAAGAGGTGACTCCCACAATATAGCATTTTATCATGTATAACACTTAGTTCCATCTTCCAACTAGTGTATTCACTTGTAATAATGCAAACTCTTAACTATCGAGATATTTTTACTTTACCCTAAGGGCCTTATGATTTTGTTTTGTTGGTGTAACTTCATCCCATGTGACCTGTCTCAAATTTTTTTCGAGATGAGCATGCTTAACTGTGGAGTTTCTTAATGAAATTCCAACAATTACATCAAAAGGAGCATATATGTTTAAGAGTTTAGCTTCTTTTTAACTTAAGGGATTTTACACTGTGGTTTTTCCCTTTCTGTGTTTTCCACGTAAGAAAATATATGTAGTGTTTCTCGCTCTCTCTAACTATATATTTGTGTACTAAATATTTGTCCATCGCAAGGATGAAAATTTTTCTAACTCTACCGTCGTGAATATACTAGCTCACAACATAAAAAAAAATTAAATATTATACATATAAAAAATAAGAGTCATGTGAAACATTTTTTAAATCCTCCTATTAATTTTTCACAACTTATATCCTAAATGAAAAAAAAATTTACATAAAAATTATTTTAAGATATTCTAATACAAATTACTTCAATATTAATTTAAAAATCATTAGATTTATCTTAAAATTAATGTAATATTGATTGTATATATATATATTATATATTATATATTATATATTAATTTAAAAATCATTAGATTTATCTTAAATTAACTCCTATTATATATATATTAATTTTAAAATAATTTCTATAATATTTAATTTCATTTTAATACAATTTATATATACATACAATTTTCCCCTTCATTCTAGTACTACCGACTGCCACCGTCTTGGCGGGCCTACTAAATCCTGCTCGACCACTGTAAAAATGACATATGGAAAATATGGACATTGGATCCGTCGCGATTGTTTAGTCGAATGGCCTTTCGTCCTTCAACTGTAGCAGCGGATCTTTTCCACGTTCACGGCGATCGTTGGTAGTGTCGAGTGTCCATGGACCGGAGCGTTACGGCTACCCGGTCGTTAAATTATTTCCACACGGCGACCGCCAGCGTCAACGTGGACTGATCCAGACTTTCTGTATCAGCCTCCGAACTGCTGCGGCTGCCTGGCTCCAGCTCCCAGGTATTTTATTGTGAGTCGGAATCGGAGAAAAAGAAAAGAATTCTGCCAATTGGAAGGGTTTCAGAGCTTGAAGAAGATAAGGAAAGTGAAGCTTCGAGATGCTGTTGCGATTCTTTTTATCTTCCCTTTTTTCCTCTCCTTCTGCCGTAGGAAATCTTGACCGTCCGTTTTATACGGCGCCGATGATGCTAGGGTTACCGTGACGGGGACGGAGGTTGGGAAAAGGAAATCTAGCTTGCGATTCACGCGAGTAGGAGATGTTCATGCGTCCTTAAAACCACGTTGCTCCTTTTCGGCATTTTCTTCTTCGGTAAATCGATGTCATTAGTGGGAGAAGGATCAATGACGTGGCAGGAGGAGTTGGCTAGTTTGGTGGGGGAAAGCGGGGTTCAGTATTCTGCCATCGGCGGCGAGGCGGAGGGAAATGCGTCGGATCTTAATGGGAGTGTGGTCGGTGAGGGGTACTACAGACATGAGGATGGCATTGTTCCGGAGGAGAGCATGAAGGACCAGTTGAAGGGGTTTTTGAAAGCATCGGTGGAGATGATGCAAGATTTCGGGAGGGGATGCAGAGATATACTGCAGCAGAGCCTGACGGGGGTGGAGGACTCTTACGTGGCGAAGAGGCTCCGCGGGCCGTGGGGTGTAGTCTCGAGGCGGTTTGGGTTTTTGAATGATTACTTGCCCGAGGATCGAGATCCGATGCACTCCTGGTTGGTGATCATCTGCGTTTTTCTTGTAGCGCTTCTAGGTATGGCAAAGTGTGGAGCTTCTTTCAGTTCCTATTGCTATAGTATTGGTGCTTTGTGTACTATTACTTTATGCTTGTTTTGTTGATGTTATTTTTGTTCGGCTTGTTTTGAAATGGGAACTGTGGTAATTATATTGGTGGCTTGATAGGAATCTTTTGTAATGGATTGTTTGATTTGAAAATTTGAAGTTGGGCGCTTTGGTTTAGCATAAAATTTAGGTTTTTTCGCATAATTCTTCATCAACTTTTGGGTTTAATTGGGTTTGATATTTTTATTTTATATTTTAAGATTTTTGATGGATTACTAAAAGATTGGGCCTCTCTGATGTTGACTTGACTTTATGGTGCATGCTCGTAAGAGATATCTATTATGCTTTATGAGTACGTGAAGATGGTGTGAACACGGATTTTGATTTAATTTCCCGTCCCCTTCTGTTATCTATAGAGAGTTGGATTTGTAATCCTAAGAGAACTTTGTATATTTTTATCAGCTTCATGGTTAGCTCGAAGGCAAGGCCTATGCCATTTCACCATGGGATGCATCGCCTTTTGCATATGTAGAGGGCAATGGAGCAATGGTTAAGTTACTTACATCTTATCTTGAACTTTCATGGATTCAAATTATGGAAATAACCTCCTCGCAATGCATGGTTTCATCAATCTGTCCCTAAACTTTGCATTGCAAGTCATTCAATTTTTACGAATTGCGTACACTTCATCTTTTATACCCTATTTTTTGCCTTTTCTTTCTATTTGAAATATAGGCTTCATTATGATTTCAAATCACGGAAACAAGTTCCATGCAACGCATTGGTATGTTTGCATTCATCCATCCTCCTCGTACTTTGCTTTTTCAGGAGCCTCATGCACTGGGTTAACATCAATTTTCTCATATTGTTTTGTTGCCACCACTATCTATTTGAAATATCGGCTCTATTGTTTTTAGATCCCTGTTGCTGTGATTGTTGCCAATTGTGATATTTTTACCCTGCCCGGGCTGGATTGCTTATGCTGACCTCACCTTGCAATGTTCATCTTGGGTTGCTTTGTAATGTTTTGAATACCACATTTCATTTTCTTTTAGCTAGAGTGGTTTAAGGTAAAAAAATATGTTTTTACTATTTACAAGTGATCGCATGGATTGTGCTCAATTTTTATTTATTTAAAATATAAAAATCAAATTTCATATTTTCTATCCACAACACTAAATCAATCACCCGCACTCAAACTCATCGAATATTCTCATTTTTATTTCTCTTTGGCGGGTCGCGACTTTGATTTCACAACAATGCCCAATGTTATATCAACATCGAAGTCTGACATTATTACAACATTAACATTTCAAAATCATCTCAGCATCAAAATCTGACACTGTCTTGACATTGATGCTCGATGCTAGTAATTTCTACTCCCACAACTTGACAATTCATCTTTATCTAACGTCATCTTATTATTGACCAGGGGCAGAACCGGCCTTAATTTTCAGAGGGGGGGGGGGGACTTATAAGTAGAAGTGTTGAGATTTTTTTTTTTCATATATATATATATATATATCATTTTAGTTACTAATGATTCTTTGTACTTGAATACATAATACATTTATAAAATATCATAAACATCTTATATAATGAGAATTATTCTTAAACAAAATTAGGTTAAAGTATGGATGATTTGTTTGCAAAAAAAATCAAAATGATGTAATTGATTAATCATTCAATTTTTACAAAATGTATATTGGAGTTGCCTTGAATTTTGTCTCGACCTCTATTTGTTCATATCCTTGATCTGGGGGTCCAAGGGGGCATCATCCCCTGATGGGGTTTGACCTGCCTGGTTAGATCGCGGGGTAAAGGGGCAGCAGCGCCTCTGCACTGCGGGGGTTTTGGGGGGCAGCGCACCCGGAACAAATTTTGGTTGTAAGTATATTTTTGGATTCTCTTTACTATTTTTCTTTGTATTTGACAATTACCTAAAAATATCATAGTATTTTAAAACATTTATGGGGGTAATTGCCTAAAAACCCTTATAATAACACATCTACATAATGTGTATAATTTTTCTTGGGGTGCAATCGCCTAAAGATCATAGTATTTTATTTTTCTTTAGGGGGGAGGCAATTGCCTAAAGACTCCTATAAACTACCTAAAAAGTCATATAATAAAAATTTTTAAATTTTTTAAGGTGGGGCAATTGTCCCCCTGAACATTTGGGGGTTCCGCTTCTGTTATTGACAACCAACGACCTCTCAACATCGATGACAGATGCTCTCTCAATATCGATGGCCGATACTTACTGCATAACATCAATGCCCGACTCTTGATAGCATTGTTGTACATGACATTGACTCCCGGCTCTTGACATCTTAATATTAATCATTTTAAGCATAAACTATAGTTAAATGACTTATAATTTTTAATATTAAACTTATTCAATTTTTATACACTATTTTAAAATATAAAAATAATACTACGTCCAACTCGTGTCCGTATATGACGTGTTCTGTGACCGTGTCGTGTCGTATCCATGTTGCCGTGTCCGTGTCTGTGCATCATAGGGTTATAATAAGAGTACTAACTAGTGATCAGAAAAATGTCAAGACTTTCATTAAAATAGCCTTTTGGATTGAATATAATTTACCTTATCCACCTATTTTTGTCCTTATTATAGTCTATCTATCTTTTGCAAGAGCAGCTTGACGATAATAAATTGCACTAGATGAGGAATGAAGACAAGTACAACGTTCATTTACTGATTGGAGAGTAATATCGCCTCTATACGTATGTAGGGTGGGACTTAAGCAACAGGCAGATGACCACTCAGTCAAGTTGCCATGACCATCACGAACTCACCAAAACCAACAAGAATTTGCCATTTTACGAAGAACTGACAAGGGGTAAAGTTGCATCAGCTAAGAGTATACTTGGACTTGCTAGGAGTATTCACCCAGCCTATGGGGCACTTGGCCCTATCTGAGGGCTTTCACCCAACATGGAGGATCACTTGCTTGAGACTTAACCAAGAGAGACTCGCCTACTCCTATCTCGAGCCAGTGATTTCATCAATGCATTCCTCTCTAGAGACTTGTGTCCTTGTATACTTAGTCGGTGACTCCTGCATACCCCTTGCCTAGAAGGGTTGTTCATTAATACAATTAGTACCTTGACCGATATTTCCATGTGCACCCATTAGTGCTCAATCCATGTGTTTATCCACATGTTTGTGGTAGTCCTATAATATATTTTTATATTTTGTTTATTATAAGGTTAATGTGTAACATCTCTTATAGTGTTTGAAACACTATAAATACGGGATCAAATGACTGTTTTTAGGGATAGTGATATATGGGTATTTTGTGCTAGTGGTGAAATCCTTAGAGCTTGAGAATTTGACTCTGAACAAGACAATGGAGAAAAATGATTCGTGCAGCTTACCCCAATCACCTCACTTAGGGGGATAAATGCTTGATGTTGTTATAGTGAAATCTTTAGAGCTTCGCTCTATTTTATCTACTTAGTATTATATTGGAGTCTTATAAGTCCTGCAAGTAAGGTTTTTGGTATAATCATATACAGATCTGGTTTCAACATTTTGAAAGGTATGGTGCTTGTGCATTGATGCTAAGAAACAAAAACCAAGCATTATAAGAAATAAAGTGTTAAAATATAGAAAGATCTACAAAAAGGAAGAATCAATATCTCATCACTAATAGACAACTAGTCACGAAGAATCTAACAAGTACTTAGGGAATACATCCATAGAATTTGGCAAATTCTTAGGAAACTTGGTATTCATTATCTCACAATGTTCGATCACATCAAATTTGAGAATTCAGTGATCTCTTTCATCTCTTTTAGAAAGCTTTTTCTCTTTGTTAAAAGCATATATGTACATACATATATTAAAGAAAGGAAGAAGTGAAAAATTTTAAATAACTTGGATTTATAAATTCATGAATAAACTTTAAAATTGAAGTTAACCAACTTCAAGTTGCAAAGTTGACGCATTGATGGTGGAGATTTATATTGAAAAACTTATTTCCTCAACAAGCACTCAGCTAATTAAGTAAAATGAAGACTAATTTATGTTCGGAATCAGAGTGATATTGATATAAGGTCAATCATAAAATACACCATTCTACTCGCTGTAGAGAGCCAATGCCCCAAGTAGACGGATAATCTATACTTAATGAGGTTAGATACTTAATCTTAAGCTTAAGTTTCATTATAATGAAAAAGGATGTATTTGATAAATTTAAGAAGTTCAAATTCACTTAGACTTTTTTAAGTTGATCCCATAGTCCTCAAACTTAAAAACTTTGCTCTTGAGGATTAAACATGGAGGCATCAAGTATTTGAACTCAGCTAAATTTCTAGTCTTTTCATGATATCGAATTAGCCAAGAGAGGAGCTCGCCATCGAACTTTCCATCAATACCGATGTCGTCACCCTCATCCTAAACAATGAGCTTAACATAATAACTTGCTAATGCTTTTTCTTGTATACCCTTATAGATCTTTCATGCCAAGTTAGCTTGAATCATGGTTGCGACACTAAAGGCTTCTGACGTCTTACTCGGTACAAAAATATGTATATTCCAAGAAATGTTCTTGTTGAATTTTTATAATTCAAGCAAAGTTATATAATAGGGCACCTAAGACTTTGATTTTCATATTTTGCAGGTTCTTTATCATATTCAAAATATTGAAAATTTATAAAAAGGGATTTTTAGATACATAATACCTAAAACTATTATAATTACATATCTAACACCTAAACTTATCTACCACCTAAATCATATTCCACTCCTCTAAAATACCACTCCCATCAACTTTTGTTAAAACTCTACCCCAACACCTTCGCTCCACACCGCCCTTCCTTTTGCCTCACCTCTTTTTTAAAAAAAAACCTGTTGGCTAAAATATTTAAAAAAAAAAAAAGAAAGGAAAGAGTTACCAAGAAGAGCAACAATGCCAGTGGTGTCAATTCCCATGGCTCCAAACTTACTAAAATAGAAGAGATACTCTCAATGTGATCAGGAAGAAACTTGAAGAATTTAATATTTGGCATGCAATGAATATCATTGTCAATATGTGCTCTGAGAACTTGATAGGTGAAATTCGGTAATTCTGCATTTGCTATATATGAAATTTTGTCGTTCATTTTTAATGAACTCAGAGAACTCGCTAGCGAAAGCGTTACTCAACATTAGAATCTCCTTTTTTACGTGAGAACTCTCTATTCAATATTCTACTACACTTATGGAATTGCAGTGGTTATTCCTACACGTTTCAAGAATTCGATTATATATTATTTATTAAAAGTTCAAGCTATTGGCCTAACTCTATAAGATGTCGAAGGATAAAATGTCTAATCCTAGAATTTGACTAACCTTTTGCGACAAGTCCATTTTAGTCGGGAGAGTTTAAATGGTTACCCCTGCGAAGATTGAGTTATGAGGAAATGTTAGGCCAATTCAAGGCGGCGATCTAATCCAATGACATAGGAGGAAAATGCAACATGTCTTGATCGCTCGTCTTAATAAAAAAGCTTATGTTTATTTAGGAATTTGTTCATTTTTGCATGATAATTCAATGCTAAGGAGTTCGACATCAAGAGTATGACAAGTCTGAACCATTTGACGAACAAAATATTGTTTCATTTCACTCTCAAGAGATCAATTACAAAATCCAAAATATTCTACAAAACATCTGCTATTAAAATGTCAAATGAAAAATACAACTCAAATATCATGTTTGGGCAAATGTACACTATCTGCATCATCAGAAGACAAGTGTTCTCTATCCTCATTGTCAAGTTTCTTCTCACCTGTTCCTGTTAAATACTTCTTATTGCTCTTGTAAATGAAACTGAAATTACACCATGCATAGTTTATCACAATTTTATTCATCAAGTCGTCAAAAAAAAATGCGCCCTATTGGAATTTATATGCCACTTCATCTATATATTTGGAAATATTTATGAACTCGATCAACTCTACTAGTTGATAGGTACTGGGTTTAGATTTCAACTTCTTCAGCAAATTCTCAAGCTCGGCATATTGCAATTTTGTTGAGCATATAGACTGGGCTAGTTCTTTTCTTGGGACTTTGACTCAGACCAAGAAGGCTCTAAGGCATTGATCTTGCTCTATAACTTGACGATCTTCAGATTGTTTACTCTACGATCTATTTATTCATCTGTTTCTTATACGCATCCATATCTTTGACAACTTTTTTGTTAAAGTCATCAATGTAACTTTTAGCTACTGGCTCACCTATAAGCGATTGCTTCAGGCCTTGATTCTCTTTTTCAAGTTGTTCCAACTTGCCCTTTATGTTCATTCTTTGTAATAATGAACTTATGCGAGTTAGGAAAAAAGAGGACACTCTGCCACGTATATGCCCTTAGTAGACATCTCTCTAAATTACTATGGAAGTTATTTGAAAAATAGTGGTTTCAAGATCAAAGTCTGCCAAGTGAAGCTTATTTTTGGGCAACAGAGGATCAACACTGGTGTTAACTATAGCTCGCCCTTTTTTACCCTAGCCAATTGATAATTTCCACATCTTTGTAACTTGTCTTAAATTTCCTTATAGGATGGACACAAGTCGCCTACTCCTTGCTTTTGTCAGCTTTAACAGAAGACATAAGTCATCCTCTCTCTCTCTCTCTCTCTATCTGTACTTAGTTTCAACCGAAATCTTATAAGTCTTACAAATAAGGTTTTTCTTTCATCACAGGCAGAGCTGTATTCAATAATTAGTACCTGTATTTGTGGCCAACTTATTACAGGTATGGTGAGCGTGTTATTGCATTAGAGGGGATGTATGCCAGTAATGTGGCGTGTTGCACCCTACCTCGAAAGATGTCAGGGTGTTCAATTCCTTAAGAAAAAGAAAAAAAAAGTCCATGTTTCTGTATTGATAGTTCTGGCTCTATCATATCAGAATGTGCATGATCCCTAGAATGGATGAGAAAACGCATCAAATTGTTATTTGTTGTAAACTATTAGTTTGATTTTGCAAAATTTTCTTAATTAATGTCTTGTTGTTTGTCTAAATGGTTGGAACCCACCAAAAGCATTCAATAAATTTGTATTATATCAATTCAGCTATGTATAGGAGCTCAGTTATATAAATTCTTACCTAAACAGGATGGTTTGGTTTGATTAGCCATAAGTCGGTACAACTTGATCTTGTCAGTCACAACAATGACAATGTATCATGACATAATGAGCTCATTTTACTGAACATTTAGGCATGCATCTGTTTTGAATAAGGATAATAGGAAGAACAGTCCAAAGGCTGCCTTTGCATCAGTGATAATCATTAAAACATTCACTTGTTATTGGCAAGGCCAGCTCTTCATTACGCTACTTGGAACATTACAGAAAAGCTTCAAATAACTTAAGTGCAGTCAAAGTTGCATGCGTAGTGCCTGTAATGTTCATTAATCTTATCTTAGCTCGATTGATCGAGCATGCCATCTCCGTTCATATTAGGATGCATTCCTCCTGTTTCGTTAATTTGAGTCAATTTTAAGTTTAGTTTATTTATTTTTTTACATTTTACGTTTCCTTATGATAAACTCAGAAATCGCATAGTTGTTACTTCCACTACCAGTTTTAGCTGAAACGTAATGTAAATTTTCTTGGAGCCTAGTTAATGTGCATAGTAATGCTATCCTCTTCAGTATTAACTTGTTGAGGACTTTCTACTAGACCGTTATTTTTTTATTGTAATTTATCAAATTTAAATTTTGGTATATTGGATCACATTCTTTAATAACGGAACTCATTTGCAGCTTTGAATGTAAATAGTGGCCACATAGTTCAAGTGCAACTTCCAAAGAAACTGTATATACATCCTCCTAGTGCTAGCCTAATCCAACTTCCGGATGGAAGAGTCATGGCCTACCAGGAACAAGGGGTGTCAGTTGAAAGGGCTAGATTTACCATGATTTCTCCACATTCTTTTCTTTCCTCTCGCTTAGCAGGTTAGAATTGTTATTTAAGAATACTGTAATCTTAGCTGGCAGAATTGTTATTTCTCTTTAAAGTTGAGTTGCCTTACAGACTGCCTACTTTTACAGGTATACCTGGCATCAAAGAATCTTTGTTGAAAGATTTTGGTGTTCGTTTTATCACATATGATCTTCCGGGTTTTGGTGAAAGTGATCCTCATCCCTGCAGGAACCTTAATTCATCAGCACATGATATGTTGCAGTTAGCAAATGCTCTTGGGATTATGGATAAGTTCTGGGTGCTGGGTTACTCTGGCGGAGGAATGCATGCTTTGGCTGCTGTTCGCCACATCCCTGATAGAATTGCAGGTTTGTTTACTTTTTTTCATTCAATATCAATGCCAACCGGGAATAAGCCTGGTATTTTTTTTTCTTTTTATAAATGGGTTTAACGTTCCAATTTCATAACTTGATTGAGTTGGGTTTTTTACCTGTATCAGGAAATGTTGCTATTTGCACCACAAAAACGAAAAAAAAAAGAAAAAAAAAAAAGGCTTGAACTCTGTTCAAACATGGAACACTATTTTAGTTGAGCAATGATTCACAAATACGTACACGACACGACATGGACACTGGACATATCAATTATTGAAAATATAGGATAAGACATGGGTTGGACACGTTATAATAATTTTTTTATATCTTAAAAATAATTTATAGAAATTGAATAAGCAGAATATTAAGAGTAATTGAGAAATAACAAGTTATTTAACTAGTATATGTGCTTAAAATAATTAATATAAGGATATTGATAGTCAGATGTGGATGTCATGTCAGACATCGAGAGGGAAAATGACAATATTGTCTAGAGTCGGGCTTCGACTTTGTGTAATGGGCATCGGACATCGATGTTAAGACAATATCGCCCCTCAAGGTCAAGATGACGTCGGTTGTCGATGTTGAGATGATGTTGGACGAAGATGAAATGTTGGGATGACGAGGGGCATGATTGTGGGTGTAGAAATTGCTGACGTAAGCGCCAATGCCAAGACATCTCCAGCCTTCAAATGTTGAGATTATTTTAAAAAATCGTTGTTGTGACGGTGTTGGACATACGACATCATGTGTTGTTGTAAAACCCTAGTCGTAACCTGCTAGAGAGAAATGAAAATGAGAATGTTTGGGGAATGAGATATTGAGCATGAGAGATTGATTTGGGGCTTTGAAGAGAAAATATGAAATTTAATTTATTTTTTTAATAAATAAAATTTGAAGCACAATAATTTTTTTTAAAATTCATAAAATATTAAGACATGTGTCAGACACGCATGTCTAATTTATTTTTAATATTTTTTAATCTGACACATCTTTGGTGTGTCCGACACGTGTTGGAGCTGTGCTGTGTCCGATATGTGTCGGACATTACATACCTCTTTGAGAAGAAGTGTCTGTACATTATAGTAGCTGACTAAAATGAGGTGGTGGAACCCACTTAATTATTTGTTGTAGCACGATGCACCGCCCCTCAAGTATTGGAGCACACACAAACCTAAATAAATCACCTTTTTACTAATTCGGTAGGAGTATCTAGTATAACGCCTACTTTAATGAAATGCAATGTCCTAATTGATTTGATTGACGAGCATACATTCATGTATGCCTGCTGGATAATATGACTATGAGGATTACTTCTTTTTATGATAGCATTATCCGTTGCAGGTTTCATTGGGCAAAATTGACCGTTATTTCTTTTGCTGATACATCTGTTTGAATAATTGAATGTTTTAGTAGGAATCACTCCCATGGTTTAAAATTGCACAATATGAGGCTCGCATTGAGGCCCGCCTTTGCGTAATTTCAGTAAAAAACGCCTCGATGCTTACGCCTCGAGTTTTTTTTTATGAGGCTTGCGCCTCAACTTGGTTGAGGCCCGCCTGGCCTCACTGACATGAGGCTTACGCCTCACGCTATATATATTAAAACTTATATAAATCTTGAAGTAAATGCCCAACATTGGACTCTATAAGAGAGGAGGAAGGAGAGAGAGCAGTTCATTATAATGATGATTCAAATAAAGAACTCCTTAGTGATGAGTGTGTTGATGACTTATGAGTTCTTATGTGATATGTCATTGCTATTTGTTTTTTGGAAATTAGAATTATATGTTAATGAAAAGAATACTGGGATTTGGGAAATATAGAATTTTGAGTTGAACTATATTTCATGTTGTCTTATTATTGAGATATTTTGATTTCACTTCATATCTTATGCTTTTTTATGTTTTATATTATTCACTCATTAGTATATAAAAAATTTGTCATTTATATTTACGCAATCTTTTGATTTTGAGGCTTACGCCTCAAAACGCCTTGAGGTTTACTCCTCGCCTCACGAATGAAAAACGCCTCAATACTTGAATACGCAATTTTAAACTTTGATCACTCCTAATTTGGATGGAGGGAGGGAAGGAGGGGGAATATATGCCATAACCTAGAGTTCTTTGACCAGGATGAAATCTTAATCTCACTGGTGAAACTACCTTCAGCACCTTCTTTCCATGATCTTCTACTCTCCCCTGCATGGTCGCTTAAAACCACCTCTACTCAGTTATAAATAAGTAGGTTTGATCCATCCTGAAAAAGACCCATCCAATTTGTTCTATATCATATTAATTAAAGGAATATATGCCACAGTGACGGATTAGATTACAACCGTGTCTACAAATTAATAATTTGCTATATAAGCTCATGATGTGATTATTTTTTGGCTACTTCGATTTTTATTTTTGTCAAAGGATATTATATTGATAGGAATAGTACATTAGTTCATACTAAATTTTTAAATAGTAATAGAAAATTTTTAGTAGATATGAATAGGACATTAGTCACTTACAAATTTTTCAATAGTGAAAAAATTTATACATTTTGTATTAGAAAAACACTGAGTTTTAGGAAATTAAATGATTTGTGAACTAGCACAACATTACAATTTTTTTTACCTAGCCAGAACAAAGTTGGTATCAGAGTATAGAAAGGTCATGGAACCAAAAATTATACAATATTTAGATTTAGAATTGCCGCAAAATAGAAAAAATTTAGTATATGATGGCTCCATTTTCATTCATGTCTATTTCAAAAGATCCTATAATGGATTTTGCTAATTCTGTCCATCTGTTGTCAAATAAGATAACTAAAGTCTTGGTTCCTAAATTTTTCCGATGTAATCCTTTAATACCAATTATTAGAGAGAGACGCCTTAGGTAGTGTGGGCTCCAAAAATTCGGCCCTAGCCTCCCCGCCGCGCTGATTGTTTTGTTTTTGGTTTGGCAAGGGCATTTTAACGGAATAGGTTCCGAGGTAAATTTTGGAAGGCAGATGGGTTTGTAGACAAGACACTACCCAGAGATTTCGCCCTCATTTTGCGAGGACTTTATGATCTGAGTTCTGGTTTTATATAGGTGCAAGCCCCTATAGTTAATTACCCCTCCCGATCACGAGAGAAAACTTTCGATTAAGGCTAGTCGTCAATCAGGTACGTAGAGATACGTGCTATCTGGCATATAGTAGCAGCATGGATTTGAGATGTTGGAAATTAGGAATTTGCGAAGAGTTTGTAGGTTTGATATTTAAAATAGAAATTGCACCATCTTGCACTTAAAGCAGATGGTGGGGGAATGGATGATGGACCCGATCAAGATCCCATGGTTCCGTCGTCCCGTGCCATCGTGGTCCCTGGTTTACTTAGTCATAGGAGGTAGTCGACCCAACCTACCAGAAGGATCATTGTCGGCAGCCATGGGTTGCTTCGTCCAAGGGGACCTTGTAGACCTGGGGGGAATGTTTGCCTATGGGGACAAATTTGAATCCACCTTAGCTAACAGAGGGCTTTGTGCCCTATCGATCATATTCTATTGATTCATATCTCAAGGATTTGATGCCAATAAGAAGCGTATTGGCTCTGGCCATAACCAGTATTTCGTGGTGCCATTTGCCGGCAAAACCACTCGATTCATAGGGCCCCGGGTCATAACTGTTCATCATGCGGTGCCTTTTGGCGGCAAAACTGCTGGTTAGAGGACACGTACCACGTCCTTACTAGTAGGAGATTGTTTGAGAATGGATCCTAGTGATATTTTTGACTAGGCATTTGGTTCTTTGTGAGCTGAAGTACATTTTAATTTGTCCACCCCGGCAAACTGTTGCGGAGGGTGGATGGATTTTGCTTTAAGCGTTTGCTAATTGAATTCGAATTTAAATATCTTGGAATTTGGGATTTGTTGAGTTTTGGACTTTGTGGAGTTTGGATTTTGTGTGGACTTTTGGGAGACATTTGAAAACTGCCCGAAATTAACCCCTCCGGTTGAGATCTTCAATCAACGCGGCCATCATCGGGGTGAAAGGGTTATTTTCATTTGTTGATAGGATCTTGTCAACCCTATCAACCTGCCGATATGGGATCGGGTTTTGTAGGCTTCATGTCTTTGTTTGTAATTTTTTTTGTTAAAGGCCTTGAAGGCCTAATATAAATGTATAAAATAAGTATTCCGGTCAACTTCGTGACCGTATATTTATCCAATGATTCAAACCCTGTCTACTCTTACTTACTTGCTTAGGAGGATCGGGTTTCGTAGGCTTTGTGGCTTTGTTAGTGAATTCTCTTGATTATTGGCCTTGACAGCCTAATATGAATGAATTAAAACAAATACACTGGTCGCCACAACTGTGTATTTGTTTGATGGTTCGAAACCTTGTCGACTCCTATTTACCTGTTTAGGAGGATCGGGTTCGAACTTGAATTCACTTATTAACCCGCGCAGCATCCCTAGACGTCACGTGTGTGCCAATAACATGCTCGTCGAGGCCCATGTGGGTATTTAGGGCATTTTATAATTAAACCCTGTCGACTCCTTTTTACCAGCTCAGGAGGACCGGGTTTCAATTTGTTTGACCCGCGTAGCATCCCTAGACGTCACGTGTGTACCAATAACACGCTCGCCGGGCCCATGCTGGTCCTTGATTGCATACCCCTTTTTAGTGTACCTATGTGTATACAAGCTATATTGCACGTGTAGGGGTATTTTGAAATAGTTATAGTTGTGCAGTTAATTGTCCTTTGAATACGCAACATTTCATTTGAGAGATTATACACGTCTTCTGTCCACTAATACGAGTGTTGTGGATCCGGTGTCGGGGCGTTGTAGATTATAGACGCCTTCTGTCTGCTTGTATAAGTGTTGCAGATCCGGTGGCGGGGCGTTGTAGATCATAGACGCCTTCTGTCTGCTTGTATAAGTGTTGCAGATCCGGTGACGGTATCTGGATGTCACGAGACATCCCATTATCTTGATGTTGACTCCCCTTTTCTTATTCACTGGGGATGTCTTCTTTGAAGTTCGTGGCCACTATCTTGAAATGGACTCTTTTTCAAGCTCTTTAGTGTAGTAGACTTGTCACTTCTGGTATTTGTGGACACCAGAATTATTTTCTTCTTAAGTATAGGATTAAGAAGAGACTTTGGAACACCAGGAAGTTTAGTTCTAATTTGTTCATGCATCCCTTCCATTCTGCCAGGAGGTGTCCTTTTTCGTACATCGAATTGCCTTTGTACCCGACATACTTGAAGATCTTAATCACCATTGTCATAGGTGACATCTGTACTTGTGCCCACAGTGGTTCATTGTACCTATGATATATCCACTGTTGTTATCCACAAGTGGCTTGTGTTTATTTGCAGGGACCTGTTATATCCACTACGAACTCCTAGAGGTATTCGTAGAAGACCCATTGTTGCCAATATCATACCCACCTTTCACCAATCTCATGTGGGCTTGTTGATTGTACTTACTTCTAGGGACAGGTCCACTATTGAATGTCGGCATTGCCATCTAAATCTACAGGCACTAGTAGGGATTGTTGTAGGAATTCATTCATTGAGGTCTTATAATGTATTTTGAGTCATTTTTGATCGTACGAATGCTCTTATAGTTTGAGCTCCCTTGCACATGATTCAAGCTTTGTCTCTTGTATATATTTGAGGCCGAGTTAGGTTTCACTTAGACTCGGGTTCATCGAGTCTGCAACTCCCACTTAATGTTGTATAGCATGAGTTCAAGTGCGAATTCAAATTCTTGTTCGAGTCCAACCCATGCTTGGATTCCTTGTGGTCTTCTTGAGTTCAGACTCCATTCAAGTTCAAGTCTTGGTTCAATTCAAGTACTCGCTCAAGTTCAAATTGTTCAGACCATTAGTGTTCAATTTGAGTCCAGAATGCAAATTCAAGTAGTCTGGTTTAATCCATTTCATTTTCAAATTGAGTCTGAGTTCACTTGAGTTTGAGTCAGGTCCTTGTATTATATTGAATTTCAAATTGTATTTTGTTCAAGTTTGAATTGAATTCATTTTGATTTGTGTTCAAGTACAAGTTCTCAAGTCCACTGTTCATTTGAGTCCAAGTTCTATGCTTTCAGTTCAAGTACGGGTCCTCTGTTGTCCTTCATATTGCTGCTCAAATGATGTCTTCAAATGGTTTAAGTCTTGTGCAATTCAGTGAAAATTTCGGCAGCACCCTGCATATCCCCCATTTGGGAGAAATGTAGGGGAGCTGGGCCTTCCCACTACGCTACTCGAGCGTGTATGGTAGGTGTCCTTAGACACCGTAGCCGTACATCTTTTCATCCCACCACGCTACAAGAGCGTGTATTGATGAGGACATCGTCAGCAATTTTGACACATATACCATTATGAGACGCCGGAGATCGACGACCATGATCATGAGCTGTATTTTTTTTCATTTTATGTAGTAGTTTATTTAATTTTTATGTTTTTCCGCTTTTGCCCTTATGGGTAGTTAGTCGCTATTGTAGCCCAAGGGGCATTTTAGTCTTTTGTTTTCTTTGTCATTTGGAGGCCTATATATGTGGTCATTTTCCTATGTAAGTTTTAGTTTTTGATGAATGAAAATTAGCCACTTATGTTCTCTTTGTGAGTTCACCCTCCTCGATCTTTTAGTGAGTTTGTAGGGGAAACTAGATCTCTTTGTGAGTTCTAGGTTTCTTGTCTTTCGTTTTTCTTTTAGTTCTCGTAAATCTATTCATTGTTGTGGAGAGTTGGATTGAAGCCACTAGTGGGAGATTGGAATTTCATGCTTTCGAATCCCTTGAATTTTCCCTCTCTTCCTTCCCTGCAATTGCCGCCGCCTAGCTCTGAGCCGCCCAAGCCGCCGGCCACTTGGCTGCCACATCCCACCGGCCGGCCACCCCACGTCGTGACCCGCTCCTTGCCCTTCCTCTAGTCACCGGCCGCCCCTTCCTTGGAGTTTCAAATTTTGAAATTTCAAATTGTCATGAGACATTAATTGTTTCCTAATTTAGTTCCTTAATTTATGCCATCAATTTAATTGATTTTCAATTTCGAATTTGAAATTCAAATTGTTTAAATTGATTGTCCTCATAAATGGAAGTTTTCTCTCCTTAAGAAAACTGAAAATTTATTTCAGATTTTTAAAAAAATCTGAAATTAAATCGGTGGTCCCCACTTATTCAAAACTCACCCCCCACTCTCCTCCTCATATGGCCAGCCCCCTTAATGGCCTCCTCTCTCTCTCCTAATCACCTTAATAGCTCCACAAAATCATCCCCAACTCCCTCCTCTCATTGCCGCCCCTTCCTTATGGGGATTCAAATTGAATTCCACAATTAAACCCTTCCCTCCTTCCCAAAATCTGAGAAAATTTCAGTTTTTCCTGAAATTATCTCTTAGCATCTCCAACCTAGCCGACCTCCCCTATCCCTCACGCTGTCCAACCTTCTCCACTCAAAGCCGCCACCTTTCACCTCTCTTCTTCTTCTCGGATGCTACCTCAACTCCCGACAAGAATGCATGGCGGAACCCGAATGGAACTTTGGATTTGTGCATGACCATCGAGATCAAGTTGACATCCTCCTCCAATCACCGTTCTTTGACGCGGGCTTCGATTTCGACGACACTATTGAAGATTACATCGACCGTATCCATTACACATTAGTTGATGTGATCGACGAGCAAAGATCAAAGGGACGTTGGATCATCGTTGGATGACCATCATCCTCCACCGCTCCGACCACCTATCCAAGAACGACGATCTTAGGTTCTTTCTTCCTCGGAGTGACCTCGGTTCTAATGTGGTGACTCTTCTTCCGCTAAAGCCTAGACTATTTGAGCGTATGGGCTCCAAAGGTGAAAGTTCTCATTATTAAATCGTGGGTTCTTGTTTATTGTCGTAACATACAATTATTCTTTACATTTTCTTGAATTAATTTGGTTAATTGATTTCGCTCTTCTTTGCCTATGCAAGTTAAAAACCAAGAATTCTAAGGATCAATCATTGTTATAAGTAATAAATTTATTGTGGAAACACTTTGTTAATTCGCTATCTTTAATTTCCTAAGTAACTCCGGATTGTTTCACATCATGTATAGGGCTTACCCACCTCGTTGTATGCGTCGCACCGGGCTCCCTCCTACCGTGCCACAAGAACGAGTATAGGTGGTTCTCTGGTCCGCCGCAAACGTCGAAAAATGGGATTTGGAACTTACCTTGCGCAGTAGTCGTCGACGGTACTGATGTCGAGGTCGAGGACTGTCCTCACCACGCTACAAGAGCGTGTATAGGGCTTACCCGCCTCGTCGCACTTGTTGCACCGGATTCCCCCCCACCGTGCTACAAGAGCGCGTATAGGGGGTCCACCGGCGCGTCAAGCACGTCGAGGGCGGGGATTGGAACTTTATACCTTGCGTAGTCGTCGGCGATTGTCGACGGTCTCGACTCATGGACCGAGGCAAGAGGACGACAGGCATTTTTCACTTTATATATTGTTTAGACATTAACTAATTGTAATTAATTATAATTATCCTTAATTAATTATATTTACTCATAATTAATTATATTAATTAAAATAATTTAATAAACTTAATTAAAAATGATTAATTATAATTAATTCATATTAGTTAATTTTAACAAATGATAATTAATTAATAATAATTAAAAATTATTAATTAAAATTAATTTTAATTAAAATCAATTATAATTAATTAAAAATTAATTATAATCATTTAATTAAAATTAAATATAATTATTAGTAATAAATATAATTAATTAAAATAATTATAACTAAAGAAAATTAATTAAAACTAATTACATCTCTCCCTCCCCTCTCTATGCAATTCGGCCCATTTACGGGATTTGGCCGTGGAAGCGCGCGAAAGGTAGAAGGTTACCTACACAGCAATCGGGCTCCCCTTGTCCGATCAAAATGTCTCAACTTCCGATCCAACGGGAGGGGAATGACGTCGGGGGGACGAAGTCGACCAGCCACGGAGGAATCGGAGAAGGGGCGAGGTCGAGCGGCAAGACAGGAGCCGAAGAAGCGGCACGAAAGGGAGAAAGTTACTTCAAAGCCGGCGAGCTCCCGTTCTTGCGCCCGATCAAAATGTCTGACTTCCGATCCGTCGAGCAGGGAAAGTCGGAGAGAGAGCGAGGTCGAACAGCGACCCAGGAGTCGAAGAAGCACGCGAAAAGGAGGGAGAATGAGGAGCCCGAAGGCTTCGTTCTCGCCTCCTTTTAACGATGCGGGGAGGTCGTGGGAGATGCGACGTCGAGCGTGGCTTCGACGTGCGAATGACATGCAGAGATACGACACCGGTCGTGCGTAGAACGGCGCCAGGTTCGCGACTTGATGAGATTTGAAAGTTTTTTTTTTTGTTATTCCAGTACATGTCAACAGGTAGTTTGTTCACATAAAATATCAGCCTTCTGATGACCTTATATGGAGATTAGATGTATTAGACCCAGCCTATGTTAAGAAAGGTAGAGGTAAGAAAGTATTAAAAATGATATATATATATATATATATATATATATATATATATATATATATATATATATATTAAATGAGAATTTGATTCTTAATAGGATACAATGGAGAAAAAAGATTCATATACCCGACCCTATATAGTAGAATAAAAGCTTGTTGTTAACTTGTTGTTGTAGTATCACATAAATGATGAGAATGAGTATCAAGAGCTCTTGCCTTTCTGGTTAATCATTTTTGAGGAAGTACTTTTATTTCCAAGTGTATATTTGTGGGCATTGAAAGCGTTTATGCTTATTGATGTCTTTACTGATGAAGGGATAATCATTTTTTTGCTAATTGTGTTTTACATAAGAATCTGGTTGTTATTGTTATCGAAATGAAAGTTAAAAGCCCAACATTGGAAGAAATCTGATAATTTGGTTTATGACTTGTACATTGACTTTGTTTTTTACATGTTCTATTTCTTTTTTTGACATGATCTTTCAGGTGTGGCTATGTTTGCCCCAATAACCAATCCGTATGATTCCAGAATGACAAAGGAAGAGAAAAATAAAATCTGGGAGAAGTGGACAGCAAAAAGAAAGTTCATGTTCATTGTAGCTAAAAGGTTCCCTTCCCTTCTTCCTTACTTCTATCGGCAAAGCTTTCTATCAGGAATGCAGGGTCAGTTGGAAAGGTGTTATCATTGTCTTTGGGAAAGAAGGTATTCCCAACTTCAGTTGCTGCTTGCTTACGATTGAAAAAAAAGTACAAAATAATTCAAATACCAAAACATTGTAAGCTTGGCTTTACCATGCCCTTATTTGTTTCCTCATCTTTTTTGTTGTCCTATATTGAGGCTTTTTACTTTTATTTCTGAGGTTTTTTTGATTTTCTTATTAATATGTGTTTGGGATAACCTTTTAATTCATTAACCGAGGACATAAAAAAAAAAAAAAAAAATATATATATATATATATATATATATATATATATATATATATATATATATATATATATATATATATATATATATATATATATATATATATATAACCGAGGACATAGAGGTAGTCCGTTAATTTTCTTTACTGTGCTTCATTTGCATTGCTGCCATATTTTTATCTCTAAATGTGCTTCATTTGCATTGCTGCCATGGTTTTGGATGGTTCAATTCTATACTGGCATAAGAACTCTAAGAATGGTGGCTCGTTCTATTGCCTGAAATTTGTGGAATTGATTTATATGGGTGTGAAACACATCCTCATTCAAACAAAAATTTAGCTTGCTAAGATAGTAAATGCACCTTATGCATTTACTTTAATGAACCTCTAAAAAAAGGTTCAATCTTGCTGTATTTAAATTATTATTTTTATTTTTGACCTTTTTTTATTATTCCCGTTATGCCTGCAGGATAAGGTTTTAACAGATGGACACATTTTTCAAGAATTTTGGGAACGGGATGTGGCAGAGTCCATCCGACAGAATGATCCAAAACCCTTTGTTGAGGAAGCTGTCTTACAAGTATCAAATTGGGGGTTCAGCTTGGCTGACCTTCAAGCACGAAAGAAGCACGAAGGCAAAAATCTCCTTCTTTGGCTGAAGTCCATTTATACTCAAGAAGATGGAGAGTGGACTGGTTTTCTTGGTCCGATACACATTTGGCAGGTCTCTTGCTAAACTTCCTTCTTTATATTCTTTTTTATTTTTATTTTTAATAGTTTGCCTCGAGTTCCATTTTGCATTAGTTCTAGGCGTTATTCTTTGTGATTGGGGGTAGGGTTTCTGTCCTGATATGATTGGCTTGGATTAGACCTACTATTCTTGTTATAGGCATCTGCCTAAATTTGCATCATACTCATATAGCTTTGTTAATCAATGAATAAGACAAAGGTTTCGGCCTTTAGGTTCCTCTTGAATTGGTAGAGGAAATATTAGAAATGAGTGATGTTGATGACTACATATGTTTCATTTTCTCTAGAAATCACTAAAGAGGATATACCTTAAATAGACATTTGTTGTTGATTCTCTTTTATATGTTCTTTGTTTTAGCTTTTGATATAAATTAGAAGAAATAGAATAATAAAACTTGGAAAAGGAAATAAAAAAAAATATTTGGAGGAGATAATTTGGCCTGTCATTCCAATCAAACCCTATGGTTATATATAGGTTCAATGGAGATTTCTAGATACAATGCAACTTTAAATGAAGAATAACACAATTGCTCAAGAGTTGCATTCGAAAATAGGGAATAATTCTTAATATGATCATAACTCACTCTATACATCATATATGCATTAATTGCTTCTAATGCATTCACAAATGCAACTTGATGTTTAAAATTTTAATTCCTAAAATTCTATACAACCCTTAGAATTATGAAGTTACATATTAGTTTGAATTTTCAACACTATTAAACTTCATTGACTTTCATCCTTCAGTGTTAGAAGACCCTTGTGTTAATGATATGGATTTGCCACAAATGATAGGTGAAAATATTTGCAACTTGATTGCATTTCTTCACATATTGGATGGGCTATGGGGGGTTATTAGGGCTAACTTATGATGAATTTAAGGAGGGATCGAGACTTAGCAAAGGTAGGATTTTCTTATGTTGAGTTTGTGGTGGGATAAAGCTAGGTTTTGCTACTATAGTGGTCTTCGCCAAGAATGGTGATAGAGGGATTTAAAATTAGTTCAATGTAAAATTGTTGTGAATAGCTGTAGAGAGATTAGTAGCGTATTCAGAGTTTGGGAGAAAGAAAAATCGAGAGCTCTTGGGGTTATGAAATTAGATGATGATGTCGAGTGCTTTTAGAGGTTTCGGGGTTTGATTTATTTTTTTTAGGCGTAGAAATCTATCCCATATGTTTTACAAATAGGTGCAACGTCAATTAGAAGATCTTAAGAAGTCATTGAAAGGACAAACCATTGATACAAAAGCCAATCGAAATGAAATACAAATTTTTTTCAAAGAAATGAGTAACAAATATGAGTAGGGATCAAAACTATAGCCTAATGGTTGGGAGCTAGGGTCCGAACTATTAGGCTAGGGCCCAGTTTGTAGGTTTTTTATTTATGTTGTGGAAAAGAGTAAGAAGATGAGTTTGGTTAGAGAATAAATAGTAAAATGAGATAAATATAGTTCCTCACATAAGAAATTACACCATGGTAGCCACCAAGCTATCTCATGCAAGAGGAAACTCTAATTTCCGAAGTCAAAAACCAAGCAAATTCATTATTCCATCAATAAGTTCAATATATATACACAAGAATGTTTAAACCAGTCAGTGTTGATGGTGATTCACATGATAACTCCTAAAAATAAAAAATTGCAAAATTTAAATGCAAGGAGGATCCATTAACCACTTGATAAGGAGTTACAACCACTACAAATTTTATGGAGATGCTATCCATAAACCTTGATTTTTGGAAGAACGTTGAAATGTGAAATTGACCTTTGGATGGATGAGGGAGGGATGTCAAAACATGAATTTGGAAGTGAAATATGCCTTAATGAATGATTATTGATCATCACACCCTTAAATTCTTGGTTGATGGTGGTTTTGATTGATCTTGATGCTTTGAATGATCTTGTAAAGTCCAAACATTGACTAATGAATGCTCTTGTCATGATGAAGATTGCCATCCATTCAAGTATGGAATTGAAATCCAAATTTTCATTGTATCCACATAATTGATCATTTTCTTTTTTGAAGCGGGAAAGTTGTGCTTCATCAAAATTGATTTTGATTAGCAAGAAGACAAGAGATTAAGCTCATTGGTTACGTCATATATCTCTTGCAAACCTCCAACTCTTTGTTGCCATGGACTATCTTCCAAAGTTGTAAGAGATGGCAGTGGTGTGGGATCTTGCTATTTGCTTTGCTTGTTTTTCTTCTTCAAATCAGTAGATCTCTTTGTTAATCAGTTCCAATCCATCTTCATTGAACTCCCTATCATAATCCATGTGCAATTTTCTTGTTATTTGATGAAAGATCTTGCAAGTCTTTGACTTTGCATCATATTCAATGAAGACAAACTTAACACTCTTGTCATCAAGCTTTATTTATGTTTGATCTATAATATGTGCATACTTAAAAGAACAAAAAGCCTTTAAGTGAGAAAATTTGACCTCTACATGCTTCTTATGGAGTTGTGTTCTTCAAGCTCTTTGTTGGACATCCATTTAGTTAGATAGGATAGTCCACAACTTCAACTTTTTTGGACAAATACTTGGTCTTTAATGGACAACGAATCATTTTGAACATGATTTTATTTTTCTTTCCACGATGCTATTTTGTTGTGGTGAATATGGTGTCATCAAATATTATTAAATGCAATGCTTTTTGCTATGATCTTCAAAGATTTTGTATATTAATTATCCACTATGATCTGATAGTCGTGCTTTGATTTGTAGGCCATTAGATTCTCCACTATTACTTAGAATTTTTTGAGTTTGTGAAATGCTTATGATTTATCCCTTAAGAGATAAATATAAGCTTTCTCGTTATAATCATCAATAAAAATTAAAAATATTGATTTCCCTATGATGGAGTTATGGGTCCATAGATATTGATGTAGATGAGCTCTAATAGCTTTTGTTAAATGATATGATACTTTTTGTATTAGGACTCTTCATTGATTGCTTATTAATAGCACATTCTTTACAATATTATTCTAGAGAGTTAATGTGATAGGACTTGATGATCAAAACTGCACACAATAATATTACTCCAAATTGATCCAGAAATAACATCAAGAGGGTGGTATTTGCTAATCTTCAAGCAAAGAAAGACAAGATACAAGTTGATTCATGATTTGAGAGGTAAATCGTCTCTCCCACAATCCCTAGCAGCCATTAGGAACCCAAACACCCAACAAAAATTGTTATAGAAAACAAAACTCAACATAAACCCTAACCCTCAACAATCTCCCCCTTTAAATAGCCCAAATCTCCTAATAAATGTCCCTTACATTTTTCTCAAAAAAGTTTTTCCCCAAAGCCTCTTCTTTAATTAGGTGATAAAGGAGGTCCTGGGCCCCACTTGTGCAATTGGGTTGCCAACAACCACATCAATATGTTCTTTCCAAAAAATCACATTGTCTTCAAGATGGAAAGAGGGAAATTGCTTCCGGATGGTATTGTAGGGCTCCCATGTTGCCTCCAACTCTGATAAATCCTTCTACTTGATCAGCATCTTCCTGATCCCCTTGTCTTCTTAGCACACCACTTTTACTTCCAGTTTGATGCAAGCAAAAATTTGGGAGAGGGCCTCAAATTTTTGCTAACAAAAGAATAAGCAAAAAAAAATTAGGAGACCCCTAATTTTTTTTGCTAGAAAGACAATACCTTACTAGGATAAAGAAAATTACACAAAATAGACAAAATAAGAAATAACACAACTTTTTATAATAAAAGACTCCTACAACTCTTGACACTTACAAACTTGACACAAACACAAATTAAAAACACCTAAAGTTGCATTCCATTCGTTGTTTTGAGAAGAATGATACATGTGGAAGGGAACTTGCGGAGAGACGAAAGAGATTAGAAGACTAGTCGAAGTAGGGGAGTAACTCGCAAGTTATCCCAAGCTAGAGAAGAAGAAGAAGTGGACAAAGCTCTCAAGCTTTTCCAAAAAACCCTCAGGTTTTATCTCCAAAAATCATAATTTTCACCATCTTCAACCATCCAAAAACATCTTCTATATATATGCAAAAGTGGGAAACTAAACAGCCGTAACACCTCCAAATAAGCCAATTAGATTTAGGGAAAAGAAAGGTCAACAACCACTTCAACAATTCCCAAACGGCACATCAAAACAGAGAAGGGAGTTCACGGGAACCAAGCAGAAAACCCACGGAACAAGCAGAGAACCGCGGAACCGAGCAGCCTAGCACGGAACCAAGCAGCCAGCCGCAGAAACCAAGCAACAGCCATTGGAACCAAAGGAGCAAAGCCACAGGACAATCAACCAGCACAGGAAAACGAGAAGACGAAGGGGAGGAGAAGAGACAAGTGGGGGAAATCAAAGAGACACACGAGAAAATCAAAGAGACAAAGGAAAAAGGGGAATGAAGCTAATAATTCTTCAATAAATGAACTAAAAAACAGCTCATAATGAGCTAGATTTTAGCTCAAAATATTAATGATCTAGCAAGCCCAAAGAGAAGTCAAAACCAAAATTTTGGATTTGATTTTACCCCCCCCCCCCCCCCTGCCTACATCACAGTTGCTCTAATATCACCTCTATATCCTCTGACAATGTGGCCGGTAGTGCAGACAAGGGTGTGTGGTTTTCAATGGTCATCTCAGTTGCAATACATGAGATACAGGATGGATAGCTGAGCTCAGTGGCAACCGTAAGCGATATGCTACTGCGCCAATGCACTCTACAATCTCATAGGGCCCAAAATCATGGGGGGAGAGCTTCTCATTCCTTCCTCGAGTCAAAGTCCTATGTTTATAAGGTTGGATCTTCAGATAAACTTTGTTCCCAATCTCAAACTGCACGTCTCTTATGTGTCCATCCATTTGCTTCTTCATGATTTTCTATGCTCTTCGTAGATGTTCCTTCAATTCTGCCAAAATTTGATCTCTTTCTCATAAGTATTGCTCCACTGATGACACTTGTGTTGTCATGCCTATAATATATCTTATGAGGTGGATCCCTCCCATATAGGATTTTAAATGGCATTGTCTGAGCTGTTGTATGATATAAAGCAAGGTTTAAAATTGCGTAATTAAGCCTCGAGGCGGTTTTCGTCCGTGAGGCGAGGCGTAAGCCTCGAGGCGGTCTGATGCGTAAGCCTCGAGGCGGTCTGAGGCGTAAGCCTCGAGGCGTAAGCCTCACGGACACTGAATTGCGTAAATGAAAAATTAAGGATTTTAATAGGAAAATAATAGCAATATTCTATCTTACAATAAAAACATCTAAATGATATATGAAAATAGTGGAAAGTGTCTGCACTTAGTTTGATATACGTTTTCTCGCCCCCTCCTACGTCAACTTGCACGCTATATTTCCAAGAAGGGTCACGCCGCAATGACGTGTTCGCCTTTTCTTTACCTCTAACCATGTCTCCTAAAGCAAAAATCCAAAAACACAAAAAAACAATCAAACAAACATAAACCTTAGATTTTCTTACACTTGAAAAATATAACCCTAAACTAAAAAAAAAAACCTAAAATTCAATGTGGAGTACTCCTAGAGGGCAGCCGGAAGTTTCAACTTCGCCGGAGAGAGGCGGCGCCGGCGGGAAGGGAAGCCGACGGGTAAACACCGTGTGGGTGAACCTCTGTTTCGCGAACTGAGCCGCGCGGGATGGGAAAATGTCGGGAGAGGTGTTGCCGTTCGGGTATAAGGAGAAAAAGAACTTCATTTTAAGTGAGTGGGCCCATTCCCATGAGGCGTACGCCTCACTAAGAATTGCTCAATTGCGCCTCTGAGGCGCGCCTCAGCCCCAGTGAGGCGTACGCCTCTTAGAAGGTGGAATTGCGTAAGCTTCGAGGCGGTTTTGGGAGGAATTGCGCAGAGGCGCGCGCCTCTTTTTGCTCAATTTTAAACAGAGATATAAAGTGTTATACCAATATTCGTCCAGATTAACCACTTGGCCCACATCTTTGGTGTATCTGATACAAAGCAATAAAGATAAGTATCCACAATGCGATTCACCACTTTCGTCTGACCATTCGTTTGGAGGTGATAAGTTGTACTCCGCTTCAGGACAGTCCACTGCATCTTGAAAAATTCCCTTTAGAAGTGGCTCAGAAAGACCTTAATTCGATCGGACACGATGGCCTCGGGTATGTCATGCAAATGGACCACCTCTCTAATGAATGCGGCTGCCATCAACACCGCAGTGTATGGGTGGCATAAAGGAATGAAATAAACATATTTGCTAGATATGTCCATCACCACTAGAATCATAGTGAAGCCTTCTGATCTAGGTAGTTTATCAATAAAGTCCATAGTAACATCTTCTCACACCTTATCGAGTAATGCCAAAGGCTGTAAAAAACCACTTGGAGATATAGCCAGGTATTTGTCTCACACACATTACAATGGCCCACCAACTCCTCTACATCCTTCCGCATGCCCACAAAGTATAGCTCTGCTGCCAGTAGGGGTGTAAACGAGTCGAGTCAAGTCGAGCCGAGTTTAGGCCTTATCGAGTTCGACTCATCAGTTTGAAAGAGAGCTCGATTCGAGCTCGAGTCGAGCTCGATAGGCAAGCTCGAACTCGAGCTCGTCCCACTATAAATGAGCTCGGGCCAGCTTGTGAGCCATTGGCGGGATTTTTTAAACTTAGGCGGAATTTTTAAAATTTAGGTGGGATTTTTAAAACTTAGGCGGGATTCAGAAAAAAAGATGCAATGTTTAACATTTAAATAAAACTTAAGGTTGTTCTTATTAATTTTTTTAAATAATTAAATTTAAATAATAAAATAAAATTATTTTAAAAAATATTATTAATTGTTCGAGCCAGCTCGAGCTCTACTCGTGAGCTCAATAAGTTCGGCTTGTGAGCCCATAAATGAGTCGAGCTCATGCCTGCTTGCGAGCCAGCTAGGCTCACTTATACCCCTAGCTTCTATTCTATGATACGTCTTTTGAACTCCTAAATGTTCCCCAATAGTTATGCCATGAAACTCCTACAACACGTGAGGGATGTATAGTGATGTCCTCGAAAGCATAAACCGTCCTTGGTATAATAGCTTTTGACCCATCAAAGAGTAACGAGGATGGCTATCATTGTCTTGCAGTAAGTCTCCTATGATCTTACAAAGTTTCTCATCTTGCTCGCTCTCACGCTTCTAGGCCTCCCAATCCACCACTATGGGAATAGATAGAGCCATAACTTGAGGGACTTCACTATGCCTGGAAGGAGTTTCTACAGCTTTATTTTCTAGCCCGATCTTGTACTGGATCTCGAAGTGATAACCTAACAACTTGGAAAGACACTGTTGATGCTCCTTTGTCATAATCCTCTGCTATAATATGAACTTCAAATTCCTCTGGTTGGTCTACTCTTCTCCACCTTTGTTGTTCCCATCATCACCCCAAAATAGCGCATCTCGACCAATTTTAACACTAACCAGTCAACACCATCTGGTTGAAGATGAAATTGTGGGTTGCCCCACTATCCACAAGAATTACCACTGATTCTCATCCTATCTGACCCTTAACTTCATGATGTGATTTGAGGTAAAACCTATGATGCACCGACACTCCGCTTAAAGAGGGTATGCAGTGTCGGACACGGACACGCGTCGGACATGACATGGACACGTGTCCGACACAGCATTGGAATGTCGCAATTTAAAAATTTAAAATTAAAATCGGACACGCGTGTCGGACACGAGTGTACGGTTATTAAATGATAAAATCGTCCATTTTATTTAGCCTTTTCCGCGTGTCCGACACTCGGTACCGCTCAGTACATGCTTGGTACTGCTCAGTACATGCTCGGTACTGCTCAATATATGCTCGGTACCGCTTGGTACATGCTCGGTACCGTTAGGTACATGCTCGGTACTGCTAGGTACATGCTCGGTACCGCTCAGTACATGCTCGGTACTGCAGGTCGAACCCCGCCAGGGGGTAGCGCCCCCTTGGACCCCCGGCAGATTGGTATATTGTTGTATTCATGTTGTCTTATTATTAGGATATTTTGATTTCACTTAATATCAATTTAATTTGATGTATTCATATGTATGATTGGTTTGTTAGCAAAATGAGCTCTCCTGCTGGCGGGAGTGGATTAGGTGAATGTTCAAAATAGCCATATGTAGAAACTGATAAGCCTTTATGGATTTATATTACAAAGTTAGGAAAAACCTTTAAAGGAGGAGGGAATGTGTCATTCAAATGCAATTATTGTGGTGGCACCTACAAAGGATCTTATTCTAGGGTGAAGGCACATCTACTTAAAATTTTTGGCCATGGAATAAAAATTTGTACTAGACATTTTGTACTAAACATCTTTATGTTATAAGCTAAACAAGTTATCATGAAATTGATTTATTATTGCTTTTCATTTTTACTATAATATCACCTTAATTTCTATATATTATATTAAAAATTTATTATGTCGTGTCCACGTCGCACCCGTGTCCTATATTTTTAAAAATTGCTTTGTCCCGTCCGTGTCGTGTTGTGTCCATGTCGCCGTGTCGCCGTGTCCATGTCGGTGCATCATAGGGTAAAACTTACCACTGAGTTTAGGGAGACAATCGCCACATCTAGGTGCAAATACTCTTCCTCAACCACCTCCTTTTCTAGAGTATCTCCTCATCATAGACTGCAAGTACCTGCTACGAACGGTGCTTGCAGTGATGGCCTGGTGCAAACTTCTCATTACAACAGAAACAATGCCCCCTAGCCTATTTCTTTTGAATCTTTGCCTTAGTTAGCTGCTTGAAATTTCCCTTAGGCCATGCTCCCAATCCCCTATCCTTGGATACTTCTCTCTAAATGGGCACAAGCTGTATCTTTGGTGCCAAAAAAGTAGTCATTGTCCTATATGAAGTTTATGAACTACTTCCCTTGTTACTTCTCTCAAGTGAGTTTTTGTCCTCGACCAATTGGGCTAGGTCCATAGCCTCCTCCAACCCGTGCGGCTCAATAACCAAATAGCGATCCTGATCTCTAGCTTGAGTCCATTCATTAAATCCCCCTCCAACACTGTCTTAGATAGCCTCCACAATCAACTAGAATGGTACTCAAATCTCTCTCAATAATCCATCATTGTCCCTTCCTGAAGCAGAGCAAATAACTGCTCATAGAAGTCTCCTTCTTGATTGGTTTGAAAGCGTTCTAATAAATTATCTTTGAACTCCCTCCACGATCGGATTGGATCTCTCATGTCTCTCTATTGATACCAAGACAAGGCCTTCCCCTCCAATTATAAAGTTGACGCCATGAGTCTCTCCTCCTCCGTCAACCCATTCACTTCAAAGTACCTCTTCATCCTATAGATCCACCGATGAGCATCTTCCCCCTAAAATTGGGCATCTTTAGCTTTCTCACTCTCAGATCCCCTTCGCCCCGACATCCTCTTCTACCTCTGGCTCCTACTATGTGGCAATTGTTGTGATTTCTCCATTGTTCTCTCCCACCCCTCTTTTCATAGATATCATCTTCCTCAAAATCATCTATCCTCATTTCTTCCTCCCAATTTCTCCTCATGCCGAATCCGTCACCCATTTCACTTTTGGTTACTGGTTCAAGAGGTGGCCTATTTTAGCTGTTGTCCAAGAGTTTTACCTCTTGATCATCCCCCATTCTGTTGATCTTGGGGTTTCCACCACTTCCTTGGCCACCGTCGATGATCTTGTTTCTGATGTTGTCGGTTGGGTGTGAAGCTCTAATATTTTCTTCATCATGTCATAGGTTAGAAAACCTTCCTTCTATAGATGAAATCCATTTCTTAACTTCATATTTGAGTTGACCAACTTCTTTTAGTTTCTCTTCCAAAGCATCCACTTTCTTCGACGCCATAGTTCTCAAATTGTGTTGTGATACCAAGTTGATTGGACTTGATGATCAAATAGCACACAACAATAAAGAAAACAACAACATACTCCAAATAGATCCATAAATATTACCAAGAGGGTTGTATTTTCTAATCTCCAAGCAAAAAAGGCCAATATACAAGTTGATTCACTGTTCAAGAGGTGAACGTCTCTCCCACAATTCCTAGCAGCCACTAGGAGCCCAAACACTCAACAAAAATTATTGTAGAAAATAAAACTCAACATAAACCCTAACCCTCCATAATCTCCCCCCTTAAACAACCTAAATCCCCTAATAAATGTCCCTTACATCTTTTCCAAAGAGTTTTCCCCAAAGCTTCTTCTCCTATAGGTGATAAAGGAGGTCCTGGGTCCCACCTGGGCAATTGTGTTGCTGCCCGCCTAGGCAGTTGGGCTGCCAGCAACCACATCATAATGTGAAGCAACTTTTTCACCACATGCTAGGTTAATAATTATTGGAGGCCAATGAAATGGGAATGCCCTAATCTTAAATGTCATCTCTAAGAAGAATCTCTCAGGTTCTCTTGCTAAACTTCCTTCTTTATATTCTTTTTTATTTTTATTTTTAATAGTTTGCCTCGAATTCCATTTTGCATTAGTTCTAGGCTGGGTTATTCTTTGTGATTGGGGGTTGGGTTTCTGTACTGATATGATTGGCTTGGATTATACCTACTATTCTTGTGATAGTCATCTGCCTAAATTTGCATCTATACTCATATAGCTTTGTTAATCAATGAATAGACAAAGGTTTCGGTCTTTAGGTTCTCTTGAATTGGTAGAGGAAATATTAGAAATGAGTGATGTTAATGACTACATATGTTTCATTTTCTCTAGAAATCACTAAAGAGGTATATACCTTAAATAGACTTTGTTGTTGATTCTTTTTATTATGTTCTTTTTTTAGCTTTTGATATAATTAGAAGAAATAGAATAATAAAACTTGGAAAAGGATAAAAAAAAAATATTTGGAGGAGATAATTTGGCCTGTCATTCCAATCAAACCCTATGGTTATATATAGGTTCAATGGAGTTTCTAGATACAATGCAACTTTAAATGAAGAATAACACAATTGCTCAAGAGTTGCATTCGAAAATAGGGAATAATTCTTAATTGATCATAACTCACTCTAACACATATATGCATTAATTGCTTTTAATGCATTCACAAGTGCAATTGATGTTTTAAATTTTAATTCCTAAATTCTATACAACCCTTAGAATTATGAAGTTACATTAGTTTTTGAATTTTCAACGCTATTAAACTTCATTGCCTTCATCCTTCAGTGTTAGAAGACCCTTGTGTTATATGATATGGATTTGCCACAAATGATAGGTGAAAATATTTGCAACTTGCTTGCATTTCTTCACATATTGGATGGGCTATGGGGGGTTATTAGGGCTAACTTATGATGAATTTAAGGAGGGATCGAGACTTAGCAAAGGTAGGATTTTCTTATGTTGAGTTTGTGGTGGGATAAAGCTAGGTTTTGCTATATAGGGTCTTCGCCAAGAATGGTGATAGGGGATTTAAATTTAGTTCAATGTAAAATTGTTGGAATAAACTGTAGAGAGATTAGTAGCGTATTCAGGTTTGGGGAAAGAAAAATCGAGAGCTCTTGGGGTTTTGAAATTAGATGATGATGTCGAGTGCTTTTAGAGGTTTCGGGGGTTTGATTATTATTTTTTTTAGGCGTAGAAATCTATCCCATGTGGGATAAGGCTTGAGGTGTGTTGTGAAATCATCCATAGTTTTACAATAGGTGCAACGTCAATTAGAAGATCTTAAGAAGTCATGAAAGGACAAACCTTGATACAAAAGCCAATCGAAATGAAATACAAATTTTTTTCAAAGAAATGAGTAACAAATAGGTAGGGATCAAAACTATCGCCTAATGGTTGGGAGCTAGGGTATGAACTATTAGGCTAGGGCCCGTTTGTAGGTTTTTTGTTTATGTTGTGGAAAGAGTAAGAAGATGAGTTGGTTAGAGTAAATAGTAAAGAGATCAATGTAGTTCCTCACGTAAGAAATTACACATGGTAGCCACCAAGCTATTCCATGCAAGAGGAAACTTAATTTTCAAAGTCAAAACCAAGCAAATTCATTATTCCATCAATAAGTTCAATATATATACACAAGAATGTTTAAACCAGTCAGTGTTGATAGTGATTCACATGATAACTCCTAAAAATAAAAAAAAATTGCAAAATTTAAATGCAAGGAGGATCCATTAACACTTGATAAGGTGTTACACACTACCAAATTTATGGAGATGCTATCCATAAACTTTGATTTTTGGAAGCGTTGAAATGTGAAATTGACTTTGGATGGAGGAGGGAGGGATGTCAAAACATGAATATTGGAGTGAAATATGCCTTAATGAATGATTATTTGATCATCCACCTTAAATTCTTGGTTGATGGTGGTTTGATTTTCTTGATGCTTTGAATGATCTTGTAATGTCCAAACATTGACTAATGAATGCTCTTGTCATGATGAGATTGCCATCCATTCAAGTATGGAATTGAAATCCAAATTTTCATTGTATCCACATAATTGATCATTTTCATTTTTGAAGCGGGAAAGTGTTGCTTCATCAAAATTGATTTTGATTGCAAGAAGACAAGAGATTAAGCTCATTGGTTACGTCATATATCTCTTGCAAACTTCCAACTCTTTGTTGCCATGGACTATCTTTCAAAGTTTTAAGAGATGCAGTGGTGTGGGTTCTTGCTATTTGCTTTGCTTGTTTTTCTTCTTCAAATCAGTAGATCTCTTTGTTAATCAGTTCACATCCATCTTCATTGAACTCCCTATCATAATCCATGTGCAATTTCTTGTTATTTGATGAGAGATCTTGCAATCTTTGACTTTGCATTAATTCAATGAAGCAAACTTACACTCTTGTCATCAAGCTTTATTTATGTTTGATCTATAATATGTGCATACGTAAAGAACCAAAAGCCTTTAAGTGAGAAAATTTGGCCTCTACATGCTTCTTATGCAGTTGTGTTCTTCAGCTCTTTGTTGGACATCCATTTAGTTAGATAGAACAACTTCTACTTTTGATGCAAGCACTTGAAGCAAAAAAACACAAAGAGAGAACAAAGAAAATTCAGGACTAGCTCTTTTGAAAAAATTAGACACCACTTGGGAGAACAAAATAGGCTAAATAAACAACTAAATTTCAGAATAGAAAGAAGCGATCATCCACAAACCAAAGTAAAAGAAAGTTAACAAAAGAACAAACTAAAACAAACAAAAGCTATCCTCAGAACATCCTATCTTGAGGACTCCCCATGCACCGATTGTAGGAATATATATTTCAGATAATGTTTAGATATGCAAACCAAGGGTCCACCACTGCAAAAGGGATCCAACGTCCTACCAAACTCCTCCAGCAAATGCACCACCAATAGCCACCACAAATCCACAAAACAGCCAACAACTTTACCCACGGAACTTAGAGAAAAGATATAGGTGAAGTGGAACTTGCGAAGAGAAAGAAGTGGTTAGAAGCCGAGACGAAAGGTTGGAAAGAGCTCGCAAGATTTCCAGAGGAGGGGGGAGAGGGTGGACAAAGCTCCTCAAGCCTTTCCAAGAGAACCCGCAGGTTATAGCAATTTTTGCTCACAATATTCACCACCCTTCCTTCTCAAAACATCTCATATATATAGGAAATAGAGGGGAACTAAACAGCCAATAACAGCCATAAATATCCAGCACAGGAAACAGGGCAGAACTTTCGGTTTCCAGCATAGGAAAACCAAACAACAGCAAGCCATTTAAAAGCCATGGAAATAGCAACAGAGAACTCCAAACGGCAAAGAATGAAAAGATCAAAAGCCACGGGTTTCCAGCACAATCGAGGCAAGCATTAAAGGGAATAAAGGCCACGGGTTCCACCACAGAGAAAACCCAAACGCCAACATTAAAGCACATTGAAGGCCACGATTCAGCAGCCAATATGGGGAAAATAATGCAGCAGCTCAAGAGGCAAAGAAAGAAGAGGGAAAAGACAAGTTCCACTCACCTAAAAGCTTGCACTCTAATGAATTTAGAGCTAACATCAGCTCATAATGAGCTACACCTTTCACATGATAATAATGCAGCGTGCACCACTAAAATTTCACGCAACTAAAGCCAAAACCGAAATCAGCCAAGGCTCCCATAGAACTAGAAAACAGCCGAAAGGATTGGTGGCACCCAAAGCCAGCAAAACTCAAGGTAAGCAAACCCAATCCTTTTCTACCATGATCATTGGATTTACTCACCATCATTGGATAGCATAAATAAAATAAAAATAGCAATATTAACTAAATTGTCCAAAACAATAATGCAAGACAAATTAAAATGTAAGACAAATTAAATGCATCAATCCCCCCTGGTGGGAGAGGCTCATCTCCTGATGAGAAGCTTCAAACAGTTCTTTCATATAGTTCTAGATTTCGAACTTTTGATCGCAGCATCATCCAGGTACAGCCAGATAAGGGACGATTACTCCATTTGACCAAAACTTTTATGTTCGCCATGTCTTGTTTTAGTGATTTTCTACATCAACCACTCTCTTCAATTTGATCTTCTTTACAGTGTGTGAAGTGGAGATGTGGTAAAGTTTCAACATACAATAATCACCTTAATTTCCTTCATATAAAGAAGATCGAAACATTAAATATAGGAGAAGTTCCAACAGTAATAGGAAGATCTAAAAGGTATGCATTTGTGCCAGCTTTTTGACATATTCGAAAGGTCCGAATTTTTTTCCGCTTTGCTTTCCCAAAGTTCAACAGGAAATCGTTGGCGACGAAAGTAAGCCATACTTTGTCACCTTCTTTAAAAAACTACCTCTCTTCGATGTTTATCTGCAGTGCTCTTTGTATTTGACATTAGCTATACGGAGTTTTTCAAGAACTTGCTGTTGGACCGATTTGATATGATCAAAAGATTTAAAGCTTCAGCACTTATTTTGTAGGTAAAGACAAACCTTTTATCCAATATTGTGGGAATGACTGACCGTTATAAATTTCAAAGGGAGTTTTTCCAAAAGTTCTATTAACAGAATTATTATATGCAGATTCAACTTGGGCGCAGAATTTAAATCCCTTTGAAAAGGTTTCTCCCAGCAAGACATCTCAAAAGATTTCCCAAACTTCGATTGACAACTTTAGTTTGCTCATCGTTTGAGGATGATAAGCACTACTAAATGAAGAGAAGTGCCTTAATTTAGCCCACAAAGTCTCCAAAAGTGACTTAAAAATCTAGTATCCCGAGGGACACCGTGGAAGACGATACAATCTCTTTAAAAAAACAAAATTTTTCCAATGAGAGGTTTCAAACATGATTCATAGTTCTCATAAAAGTCTCGGAGCATTTGAAAGACCAAAAGGCATCACTAGTCATACAGCATGTCATCCAGTTTAGGAATTGGAAATCGATATTTAATGGTGATTTTGTTTATTGTTCCTACTATCCACACACATCCTCCATGTTCTATCTTTTTTTTGGAGTTAGCCAAAGCAGGCACAACACAGGGACTCAAACTTTCTGAATCAAACCCTTTTTTAACAATTCAGATACTTGTTTAAAAAGTTCAGCATGTTCAATTGGACTCATCCTAAAATGAGGAATGTTAGGCAAAGTAGCTCCAGGTATTAAATCATTATGTGTTGAATTTGTCGCATAGGAGGCAAACCAATTGACAATCATCAAGAGTTTATATCAGAAAACTCATCTTGCATTTTTTTTTGGAATATGAAAAAACAGTATCAGATTCTCTTTCCCAAAACCAATATAAGCAACTTCAAATTGTTTCAAATCATTTGCATTTAAAAGCAATTCAGGAGAAGTAATTTTGGCACTGTATTTTTCTTAACGGGTGAATCCGGCACATTCTTTTGTGGATGAAGAGTAAACTTTTTTTTATTTTGCATCAAAGTATGTGTTTTTCTCTCCATTGTGAACTAGTTTTGTTGTCGTTACTGCCAAGGTAGTCCTAGCAAAACATGGCAAACTTCAAGAGGCACAATACACCAAACAACTTGGATTTTAAATGATCCCCAAATGATAAATTTGACAGTATATTGTTTAGTGTTTGGACCTTACCCCTTCTTTAAACAAAGAATCTTATAGAAATTAGCAAGTGGTTTTGATTTGAGTTTAAGTTTGTTGATCAGTTTTTGAGAAATAAATTGTCAGAACCTTCCACTATATATCAAGGGTACAGAATTTTCCTTCGATGGTGCAAGTTATTTTGAATATGTTTTCTCTTAGCCATCTATCCTCCTTGTCAATTGTTGTTGTTAGAACTTGTCGAATTACTAAAAACTCTTCACCTTCATTTCTTAACATCAACTTTTTCTATTTCATTGTCATTTTCAGATTCAGTTTTCACTTACATCTTCTTCCTCTGAATTTTCATCATTTTTCAATGAGATTGTTTCTTGGTGGGTCATTTTTTCTACAAGTGGCTGACAGGATGACCATAAAGCTCACACTTATAGTTGGTCCAATTAACTTAGGTTGATTAGTCGGTTTTGTACTCATTATCCTTTTCCTTTTTCAGTATTTTGAATTTCAAAAGCTTTAATTTTCGGGACCAGATGTTCCCCAGAAGTTTGAGATTGAGATTTAATCCGCCAGTTTTTACGACTGTTTATTGTTTCCAAGATTTTATTGTGACCTTTTCCCTTTGATATTGTTTTTCAATTTTATAAGCCAAACGATAAGCCTCGCCAGTTTTGAGTTGTGATATTGGAATTTGTTCGAGCATGATCAGTGGCAAGAATTTTCCTTTCATTTCTTTCCCAATTTTGAACTTTTTCTTTTCCCTTCTAAGTCTATTATTTTGAAAGTTTTTCCACCAGGTTAAAGCATGACCAGAAAGTTTTAAGCTAGCAAAACAAACTTCCTATCATCAGGTATTTCTTTCCACTCAAAAAATTGATCTATCTTTTCTACCCATTTAAGAAATTATCAGATTTGTAGCTTACCCTCAAAGTTAGGAACTATCAATTTTAATTCCATAGTCCCATTTCTTTGTTGCCTACGATGGTATTTCTAGGAGCCTCTTCTTCACTTTCAGAGTTTGATTATTAGGATTAGCATTAGCGTTGTTAACAATCAAGTTCTCAATTGCTTCAGTTATGGTATTAATCTGTTTTTGCAAATTATTCAATTGTTGCTTAAGGTTTTGCCATCACCCGGGTTATTAGCCATACGCAGAATATAGACAAAGATTTGTCAAACAAAACCAACAAAAAACCCAAATCAACCAAGGATGAGAACTTGCTCTGATAACTAAATTGATGCAAGCAACTTGAAGCAAAAAACACAAAGAGAGAACAAAGAAATTCAAAGACCAGCTCTTTAGAAAATTAAGACACCACTTGGAGAACAAAAATAGGCTAAATAAACAACTAAATTTCAGAATAGAAGAAGCGATCATCCAACAAAGCCAAAGTAAAGAAGAGTATAACATAAAGAAATAAACTAAAACAAACAAAAACATGATCCTCGATCTCACTAACTACTGAGGACTCCTCACATGCACACGATTGTAGGAAATATATTTCAGATAATGTTTTAGATATGCAACCAAGGTCCACCACTGCAAAAGGGATCCAACGTCCTACCAAATCCTCCAGCAATGCCACCAAAACAGCCACCAAATACCACCAAAACAACCAACACTTTTACCCACGGAACTTTAGAGAAAGATACAGGTGAAGTGGAACTTGCGAAGAGAAGAAAGAGGGTTAGAAGCCGAGACGAAAGGTTGGAAAGAGCTCGCAAGATTTCCAGAGGAGGTGGAGAGGGTGGACAAAGCTCTCAGCTTTTCCAAGAAGAACCGCAGGTTATAGCAATTTTTGCTCACAATATTTCACCACCCTTCCTTCTCAAAACATCTCATATATATAGGCAATAGAGGGGAACTAAACAGCCAATAACAGCCATATAATATCCAGCACAGGAAACAGGGCAGAACTTTCGGTTTCAGCATAGGAAACCAACAGCATCAAGCATTTAAAGCCACGGAGTAATAGCAACAGAGAACTCCAAACGCAAAGCAAGATCAAAAAGCCACGGGTTTCCGCCCAACCGAGGCAGCAATTAAAGGGAAAAAGGCCACGGGTTCCACCACAGAGAAACCCCAAACGCCAACATTAAAGCACATTGAAGGCCCGGTTCCGCAACGCCAAATGTGGGAAAAATAATGCAGCAGCTCATAAGGGCAAAGAAGAAGAGGAAAGACAAGTTCACTCACCTAAAACTTGCTCTATATGAATTTAGAGCTAAACATCAGCTCATATATGAGCTACACCTCACTGATAATAATGAGACTGCACCACTAAAATTTCAACAACTATAAGCTCAAAATCGAAATTTAGCCAAGGCTCCCATAGAACTAGAAAACAGCCAAAGGATAGGTGGACCCCAAGCCAAGCAACCAGGTAAGCAAACCCATCCTTTTCCTACCATGATCATTGAAATTTACCACCATCATTGGATAACATAAAATAAAATAAAATAGCAAATATAACTAAATTTGTCCAAAACAAATATGCAAGACAAATTAAAAATGCAGACAAATTAAAATGCATCACTTTTTTGGACAATTACTTGGTCTTTAATGACAACGAATCATTTTGAACATGATTTTATTTTCTTTCCACGATGCTATTTTGTTGTGGTGAAATATGGTGTCATCAAATATTATGTATGCAATGCTTCTTGGCATGATCTTCAAAGATTTTGTATATTATTATTCCCACCATGATCTGATAGTCGTGCTTTGAATTTGGAGGCCAATTTGATCTCCCTATTACTTTAGATATTTTTTTGATTTGTGAAATTGCTTATGTTTATCCCTTAAGAGTGAAATATAGCTTTCTCGCTATTATCATCAATAAAAATTAAAAATATTGATTTCCCTTGATTGGAATTATGGGTCCATAGATATTGATGTAGATGATGCTCTATAGCTTTGTTAAATGATTTGTACTTTTTGTATTAGGACTCTTATTTGATTGCTTATTAATAGCTTATTCTTACAATATGTATTCTGAGAGTTATGTGTAGGTATGATGACCAAACTGACAGCAATATATAAGAGAAAAACAACTGACCCAATACATCCAAATACATCAGAGGGTGGTATTTCTAATCTTTAAGCATAAAGAAACAAGATTCAAGTTGATTCATGATTCGAGAGGTGAATCATTTCTCCCACAATCCCTAGCACTCTTAACCCAAACCTCCAACAAAAATTGTTATTATGAAAATATAATCATCATAACCCAACCCTCAACAATCTCCCCCTTTAAATAGCCCAAATTCCTAATAAATGTCCCTTACTTTTTCTCAAAGAGTTTTCCCCAAGCCTCTTCTTTATTAGGTGATAAAGGAGGTCTGGGCCCCACTGTGCAATTGATTGCCAACAACCACATCAAATTTTCCTTCCAAAAAATCACATTGTCTTCAAGATGGAAAGAGGGAAATTGCTTCTAGATGGTATTGTAGGGCTCCCATGTTGCCTCCAACCTGATAAATCCTTCTACTTGATCAGCAATCTTTCTGATCCCCTGTTTCTTAGCCATCACCACTTTTACTTCCAATTGCTCTAATATCACCTTATTCATCTGACAATGTGGCGGTAGTACAGGCAAGGGTTGGGTTTTCATCATGGTCATCTCAGTTGCAATATCATGCAGAATACAGGATTGGATAACTGAGGTCTAGTGGCACCGTAGCGATATGCTATGCACCAATAAGACTCCCAATCCGTAGGGCCCAAAATCATGGGGAGGAGAGCTTCTCTTTCCTTCTCTAGTCAAAGTCCTATGTCTGTAAGGTTGGATACTCAGATAAAACTATGTTCCTAATCTCAAACTGCACGTCTCTTATGTGTCAATCAATTTGCTTCTTCTTGTTTCTATGCTCTTCGTAGATGTTCCTTCAATTTGCCAAAATTTATCTCTTTCTCTAGTATTGCTCCACTGATGACACTTTGTTTTGTCATGCCTATTATTTATTTATGAGGTGGATCCCTCCCTTATAGATTTTAAATGGCATTATCTGAGTTGTTGTATGATATAAAGTGTTATACCAATATTCTCCAGGTTAACCACGACCACATTTTGGTGTATCTGTAAATGCAACAAAGATAAGTATCCACAATGCGATTCCCACTTTCGTTTGACCATTCGTCTGGAGGTGTTAAGCTTAGTACTCGCTTCAGGACAGTCCACTGCATCTTGAAAAATTCCCTTTAGAAGTGAGCTCAGAAAGACCTTATTTCGATCGGACACAATGGCCTCGGGTATGTCATGACAAATGGACCTCCTCTCTAATGAATGCGGCTGCCATCGACACCGAAGTGTATGGGTGGCATAAAGGAATGATAATAAACATATTTGCTAGATTGTCCATTCTCCCTAGAATCATAGTGAAGCCTTTGATCTAGGTAGTTTATCAATAAATCTCATAGTACATCTTCTCACACCTTATCGAGTAATGCCAAGGCTGAGAAAACCACTTGGAGTTTAGCCAGGTATTTGTCTCACACCATTAATAAGGCCACCAACTCCTCTACATCCTTCCGCATGCCCACAAAGTATAGCTCTGCTGCCAGTAGGGGGTGTAAACGAGTCGAGTCAGTTGAGCCGAGTTTGCTTTTCGAGTCGGCTCATCAATTTGAAAGCGAGCTCGATGTGAGCCGATATGCGAGCTCGAACTCGAGCTCGATAAGCGAGCTCGAACTCGAGCTCGTCCCACTATAAATGAGCTCGGCCGCTGTGAGCCATTGGCGGGATTTTTTAAACTTAGGCGGGATTTTTAAAATTTAGGTGAGATTTTTAAAACTTAGGCGAGATTTAGAAAAAAAATGCAATGTTTAACATTTAAAATAAAACTTAAGGTCGTTCTTATTAATTTTTTTAAATATTTAAATTTAAATAATAAAATAAAATTATTTTAAAAAATATTATAATAATTATTCGAGCCAGCTCAGCTCGAGCTCACTCGTGAGCTTGATAAGTCGGTTGTGAGCCATAAATGCGTCGAGCTCATGCCTGCTTGTGAGCCGCTCGGTCACTATACCCTAGCTGTCTTCTATGATATGTTTTGAAATCTCTGAATGTTTCCCAATAGTATGCCATGAAACTCCTACAACACGTGAGGGATGTATGGTGATGTCCTCGAAAGCATAAACCGTCCTTGGTTAATAGCTTTTGACCCATCAAAGAGTAACGAGGATGGCTATCATTGTCTTCAGTAAGTCTCCTATGATCTTACAAAGTTTCTCTCTTGCTCGCTCTCACGCTTCTAGGCCTCCAATCCACCACTATGGGAAAAGATAGAGCCATAACTGAGGGTCTTCACTATGCCTGGAAGGAATTTCTACAGCTTTATTTTCTACCCGGCTTGTACTGGATCTCGAAGTGATAACCCAACAACTTGGAAAGACACTGTTGATGCTCCTTTGTCATAATCCTCTGCTATAATAGACTTCGAATTCCTCTGGTCGATCTTGACTATGAAGTGTCGCCCTAGTGATAATGCCGTCACTTTTGATATTACCAACATTATCGCCATCGGCTCCCTTTCATACACTGATTTCAGCCCGACCCTAGCGAGTCAACACCTGATTGAAATAATTTATGGGTCTTGACTTGCATTGAGGAACTGCTCCTAACCCATAGCCTGGTGCATTAGCTCCACTACAAACAACTAGCTGTCTGGTTGTGTGTTAACACAGGGACTCTTGTTATGACTTTTTTTAACTGCTCAAACACTGGGTAGCTTCCCCTCCATTTGAAACTATCCTCCTTCAATTGCTCTGTCAACGACCATGCTATAGAGTTGTTGCCCTCACATACTTCTTGTTGACCCTATATAGAGCTATATGCTATAGAGTTGTATGCCCTCACAAACTTCTTGTAGTACCCTATAGAGCTGATTGCTATTTAGAGTTGTATGCCCTCAACAACTTCCAGCACCCTATGAGTCCCAAAAGCCCTTAACTCCTTTGATTACGTGGGTAAGGGCCATTCCAACATAGCTTCTATCTTGGAAGATTTGCAACTACTCTTGATTTGGAAATCACTTGTCCCTAAATACTCTACCTTTACTATGCAATATGAACATTCAAATTGGAATATTAATTGATGCTCCTTCAATGTCACTAACATGACCTCAAATGCTACACATGCTCTGCTCAGACTAGCTTATATCAAAAAGAAAACCAATATGAACTTGCAGAGATAGGGCTGGAGTTACCTTTGTTCATAAGCAACTAGAATGTATCTGGAGCGTTGGTTAGCCCAAAAGACATCACTAAGAACTCATAGTGGTCTTCATGAGTTCTGAAAGCAAACTTTTGGATGTTAGCGGGCTTGTATTCTGATCTAAATGGTATCCTGTATTTCAGATCATTTTGGAGAACACTTCTCGCTCATATAACTCATCCTGCCATCATCAATGATTGAGTATAGGAAATTTTATCCAACATCATTTCCTTTCAGATACAGAGCCCGATATCTACACAAAATTTCTAATACCATCATTTCTTCTTTACAACAACACAAGACTGGAGAGAAGGGACTAACACTGGGATATGAATGATCTGGGGCCTCCAATATCTCCTTGATTAGTATCTCAATTTCATCCTTGAACCTATAGGTATCAGTAGGGTCGAACACGGATAGGTGATCCCCCTCCTAGATGATAACATGCTCATGCTCTCATGAGGAGGTAGGCCTTCAGGCAGCTGGAACACACTCATTGAATTATAGCAAGAGAGTGACTGAACTATCTCTAGAACCTCTCTTTCTCATAACTTCCCCGTCCCTCGAGGGCTTTGGAGCTCCATCAGAGAAATCCATCCCTACTTCATGGATTGCCCTCATCCTGGTTTAAGAGAACTCTAGTTTTGGACAGACTAGGACCCCCTTGATCCTCACCTTCCTCTATTCCATCATGATATTTCATAGTCAATGCCTTTTTTAATCTACCTTTGGTCTCCCAGTGTTTGTGCAATCACTTAATGCCCAAAATTTCATTCGTACATCCTAACTCTAAGAGAAGAGGAAACCCCCCTCACCTGATATCTCCTACAGTGTCATCATCAGCCTGGGCAGATGCTCTACTCTTCTCCACCTTTCTTGTTCCCATCATCACCCCAAAATGTGTGTCTCGACCAATTTCAACACATAACCAGTCAACACCATCTAGTTGAAGATGAAATTGTGGGTTGCCCCACTGTCCAAAAGAATTACCACTGCTACTCATCTATCTACCCCTTAACTCATGATGTGATTTGAGGTAAAACTTACCACTGAGTTTAGGGAGACAACGCCACATCTAGGTGCAAATACTCTCCTCCTCAACCACCTCCTTTTTCTAGGGTCTTCTCTATCATAGACTGTAAGTACTGCCAACGAACGATCCTTGCAGTGATGGCCTTGTGACCTGCTATATAAAAAAAAAATCAAATCCTTACCTGCCTCACTGCCAAGGCCACGACGCAGCGTCGCTACGTCTCAGACCGAAGCACGTCGCTCCCCACGTCGAGGCTGGCTTGTCGCACGTCGAAAGCCATGCCTCGTGTTGTTTCTCCCCACGTCGCCTACACGACCTCTCGCGTCGTTAAAAAGCCGAAGGAAACGAAGCCCTCGGCTGCTGGTTCCCTATCTCCCTTCCGACCCTTCTCCGTCTCCTTCGGCCACGCAGAGAAAGAGAGAGAGAGAGGAGAGGTGAGTGAGATATCCTTACCTCTTCTCCAGCCGCAGGATCCCGCCGCTCCTTCGGCTCTGTCGACTCCGCCCTTCGTCGACTTTCCTTCTGTCTGATCGGAGCACGCAGAACAACGGGATTCGCTTGTTGTGAAGGTGAACTTTCTCCCTTCACACGGTCTTCTTCGGCCAAATCCTGTAAAAAAAAAAGTTTATATTTAATTATAATTATTTTATTTAATTATGATTGTTTATTTTTTAATTAATTATACTTTTATAATTAATTCTAATTAATTTTAATAAAGTAATTATAATTAATCTGATTTAATTATAATTAACTTAATTAGAATTAATTTATTAAATTAATTAATAATTTACTTCTAAATATAAAATATAATTTCATTAATTAATTATAATTAATTGATATTAACTATATATTAATATAAAAGAAAAATGATGTTGCCGTTAACCTTCTCCGCCTCGGTCCCGAGCCTCCATCGTCGGTCCACGGCCCGAAGGTTAACCACTAAGCTCAGGCTTCCGTCCTCGGTGTGTACGACGGGCGTTAAACCGCCTATACACGCCTTTATTGCGCGTGGTGTGGATGGGACCCCGGTCGACGCCTACGTACGAGGCGGATCAGTCGCCTTCTTGTAACAGGTACCGAAGGCCCCTACCGCCTTTATTGCGCGTGGTGGGAGGGAAAGAGCAGCCCGGCCTGGTGTCTCGAAAGAGGGCACCTATCCATGCACGCCTTTCTTGCGCGTGGTGGATGGCCTAGTTTTCTCGTTGTTTTCCCCATGGAGAACGGAGAGAGACGTGGTGGCTGCCGAAATTCGGGTGAAATGTTGCTGCACTCGAACTGTTTGAACTCAAAATGAACATAGTGGACTCAGATTTATGGACTTTTGAACCTAATTGAACACGAGCAGAGGACCAGAACAAAATTGAAAATGATTTCTAAAGGCCAAATAAATAAAAATCAAATCCGAATGACCTATACTGAGTTTGAAACTCAAGTCTGATGAAATTGAAATTGGATCCAAACACATACAAGGATAAGGCTTGGAATCCTGTGTAAGGGAGTTCAATCGAGAACATTCGTATGGTTAATAGTGACTCAAAGTACGCTACAAGACCTCGTATGCACGAAACTCCTCACAATCCCTACAAATTGCGCTGTTGATTGAGAGGCGATACGGGAGACCAATGATGGAGGGTTCCGCCTTCTACAAACAAATGCAACCCAACACCCACCCGAGATTAGTGAAGGGTGGATTTGATTCAAAAAGCAGGGCTCTCCTTCGAATACTAATAGGAGGTCGTAGTAGATGCATCAGTCCCCCTGCAAAATATATACTTGTGGTAACAACAGTGTATTGAAAGTACATATGAATCACTGTGGACAAGTGCGGGATTCATCTACGACAGTGGTGATTAAGATATCCAAGTGCGTTGAGTACAAGAGCGAATCTATGTACGAAAAGGACACCCCTGACAGAAGGGAAATGTTTGAACAAATTTGACCAAATTCCCTGGTGTTCAAAGTCTCTTCTTAGTTCTTTATTTAAAAGAAAACAGCTCTTTGTACCCACAAATACCGGAATATAACAAGTCTGTACACTGAAGATCCTAAAAGGAGTTCTCACCCAAATCAATAGTCATTGACTCCAAAGTCCAAAAAAGATCTATCCGGTGAATGAGAAAAGTGGAGAATTATAATCAGATGAGAAGACGCCTGTTACACAAGAATCCAACGCCACCGGATCTACAACACCGATATCAGGCAGACAGAGGGCGTCTACAATCTACACTCAATGCCCGGATCTGCAACGTTCGTACAGACAGACAAAGGCGTGTATAAGCTCTTAAGAAAATTTGTGCATTCAATGACAGATACATGCACAACTACAAATATTTCAAAAGTACCCAACACGTGCACCGTTGTTTGTATACACATAGGTACACAAAGGGGTAATACAATCTCAACCCGATGGGCCCCGGCGGAGCGTGCTATTGGTACATACGTGACGCTAGGGATCTACGCGGTTGACAAGTGAATTCAAGTCGAACATGACTCCTTCTATAACGGATACAATAAAAGTCGACAGGGCTCGACCTTCAAACGAATACACGGTTGTGGGGACGAGGTATTTGTTTCTACATTCATATTAGGCTTCAAGGACTATCAACCAAAGAATTCACTAAACAAGAGGCATGAAGCTACGAAATATCGATCCTCGATCATAGCTTTGATCGAGTTGACAGGGTCTTATCCATAATGAAAAATGACCCCCGAACACCCTGATGTTGGCCGTGTGTTTGCTTATCTCAACCGGAGGGGTTCTCAATATTTTCAATGTCTCACAATGTCCAAGTCCTACAAATCCAAAAACTCCACAAATCCTAAATTCCAAAATATTTTATAAATGAAATAAAATCCATCAATCACTCATAAGCAAAATCCTCCACCCTCCGCAACGTTTGTCCGAGGTGGACAAAATTAAAATTTTTCTTCAGTTCACAAAGAGCTAAATGCCTAGTCGAAAATTATCAATAGGATCCATTCTCAAACAACCTCCTGCCAGTAAGGAAGTGATACGTGTCCTCTAACCGGCGGTCTGCCGCCAATGGCACCGCAGGATAAAAGGTTTATGATGACCCGGGGGGGGGCCCTCTTAACCGAGTGGTTTGCCGCCAATGGCACCACAAATAACCGTTATGACCAGCGCCAATACGTTCCTTATTGGCATCAAATCTTTGAGATATGAATCAATAGGTATATGATCGATAGGGCACAAAAGCCCTCTGTTAGCTAAGGTGGATTCAAATTTGTCCTTTTAGACAAACATCCAACCAGGTCTACAAGGTCCCCTTAGACGAAGCAACCCATGGCTGCGACAAGGATCCTTCAGTCAGGTTGGGTCGACTACTCCTTTGACTGAGTAAGGACCAGGGACCATGATGGGCCCGGGACGACAGAACCATGGGATCTTGATAGGGCCTATCATCCATTCCCCCACCATTCGTTTTAAGTGCCTGATGGTGGAAATTTCTATTTTTAAATATTAAAATTTCCAAACAACCAAACTTTTCATTCTCTTCACTCCAACTATTCCAAAACCCCAATTATTCCCAAATTTCTCAAATCCAAAACTCACGCTGACTACTCTTTATGCCAGTAAACACGTAACTCTAAGTATCTGATCGACGAATAGCCCATATCGAAAGTATCTCTCTCGTATCGGGAGGGAGTAATTAACTATAGTGGGGGGCTTGCGCCTATAGGAAACCAGAACTCAGATCATAAGTCCTTACCAAATGAGGGTGAAATCTATTGGTGTCTTATCTACAATCCATCTGCCTTCCAAAATTTACTCGGAACTTCTTTTCAGTTAAAAACTCCCTCGCTCAAAATAAAAAATAAAAGAAATCGCGCGGCGGGGAGGCCGGGGGGCCGAATTTTTCGGAGCCACAGATTATTGGCGACTCCGCTGGGGAATGTTTCTCTTTCCGTCTCTGGTAGTCATTCAAAAGGCCTATTATGTAGGCAAGCTAATAAAATTTTAAATTTCTGAAAATGAATCTTTTTATATAGATCAATAGAAATTGTTTTTAGCAGGGTTTTTAATTCCGCCATGCTAAACTCTCCTGCTTCTACTTTTTGTTCGCGTGGGGGTGATGTATCAATTCTGATCATAACCCCTGCCTTTCATTGTGGTGAATGGAAATGCAGGACACACCGATGCACTGTCCAACTGGAGAGGAGTAGGATCAGTGGCGAATGGTGTCGTAGAAACTGGATCAACAGCTGGAGCCATTATTCATTTGGTGGACTCGAATTCTCAGCAGCTTACTGCAAAGGGTTTGCAGCCATTTCCCCCCCCCCCCCCCCCCCTTTTTTCTTTTCTCCCCCCCCCCCCGTGTAGGCATATAACTCTGAAGAATTTTCTGGAGGTCTCACCTGCAATGGAATGCTACTAGAGGTGCTGCCCAAGGGAAGAGTTGCTGTATTTGAATGGACTATCCTAGCCTGAGAAACCCTCCCTGCCCAGAGAGCTGGTTGCACCGGGCCAGCCCTGATGCTGAAAGCTTCCTCTGCATGATTGGTAGAAGGCTCACACTGAAGGCAGAGGAGGAATGAGAAATGCAGAATGCGAGCTTCAGATAACTTACCTGTACAGTCCAATCCTCCAATCTGCAGCCACACAGAACCAGAGATTAATTTCCCACCTCAAAATACGTTCTCAATCTGAAGTGGTGTATAGATGGAATAGCTCTTCTGGTGGCTCAAGATTTTTGTGGGAGCGTCAGCCTGAAGCCCCGGCCCCCTCAGAAGATATAAAGGCACGAATGTTGTTGCCAGGGTTACACCGTGTACTGAAGTCAGTCAAGGAGAAGGGCTTAATGGAAAAAGAAGTTCCAGCGGCCATTGTGGTTGAGGCAACCGAAGAACTCCTCCAAAGAGATAGGACATTCTGTGTGATAGTTGAAGAAGAGAGATTACCGACAACAAGTCAAGCGGGTGGAGCATCGGGGCGTGGCATCCTGAACATATGTTCGGGGGATCGGCCGCCGAAAGGTCCCGGTGGAAAGGGAAGCAAGTTTGGAGGCCGAAAGCCTAGAAGAGAAAATATCCTGGGAATGAAGAGGATTAGTCTAGGTGTGACATCACGGATTGTCTGTCTCCGGAGATTCCGCCCTTGACAACATGACTCGTCAGAAATGGGTCAAAAGAAGGCCCTAATGACGACAAGTATATTACGGTCGACATCTGAGAGTCTTCCAGGAGATCCCGTCATTCTTCTACTCAACCAAGGGGAGTTCACTTCGATCGTAGTCCAGGGTTGAGATAATAGTCATTCCAAGTCAAGAACTGAAATTCCGTGGCGACGTATCACCGTCAGAAATTCAGGGTACAAGAAGAAGAAGAAAAAGAATATGACAGTTGATGACACTATGGTGAATTCGAGGTGGGTGTCTCATGGTCAACAACGTCGATGTGAAGAGGAAAGATGGTGATGAGGATGACCAACATCATCAGCCTCGTGAATCGTGCTTATCGTCGTCGCCATAGGGCTCGATCACTTGCCAGCGAAGTATTCGCTCTCTCAGATGAAGGGGAGATGAAAGAAGAATAAGAAGTTGGTAAAGAAAATCCCTTCGCCGCTGAAAATATCACCACTCGCTAGATATGCGAAGACAAGGGCTCGAACTGCGATGAAAGCAAAAGATGTAGAGGAAATCTCTCAGTTAATGATTAAAATACCTGAGTGATGATCAGATGACGGCTCATGATGGAGATTGATGCAGAAGGCCACATTCTGTATGTCCTGCCACCAGCTCACCCGTCTAATCAAGCCGTCTAAACTTCATAGCACCTCAAAAGCCTCAGGATGTGAAAGGTGTACCGGAAGGTGGTACGATAAGATGATGATCAACGCCTAACGTACTCTCACAAAATGATGGCGATGTGCCTCTGAACCTGTACTGCCTCGCTGAGTTAGAAGGCTTATATCACGTTGAAAAGATTTATGGCTATTATAGCTGCAAACACGGCAGAGAAATTGGTAGGGGAACAGGGTCGGTCCGTACCCAGCCAGAGTACGAATACGAGGTGCCTATCCAAAGGGATATTCTGTACCGAATGTTCATATTCTTTGATTGGAAAAATCCAGACTGCACCTCGCGCATTCATAAAGCTACCTGTGAATACAGGAGGGCAATGTTGCTCTGTTATTAGGCAAATTCGTGAAGCAGCTTGAGTGGAAATGCGTTAGAGAAGGGTATGCCGAACTGGCCGAATGATTCACTGAAGACTTTGCGGGAGCTTGGAGAGGCCTTGTTCGTTGAAAGATTTTGTCAGTGCAAATGAGAAGATACATGTGTTGATCTTGCCCTTAATAAGAGATGAAGAATAAGATAAATCAGTGACGAGGTATATACTCGCTGGCGCAATTCAGCATGATCAGGTGCGAGCAGCAACTGGAGAAGAGCATGCCAGTTCAAACTACTGATGGGAACATGATGACAAAATGCAACCTTTTTTATGCATGGCTTCAATCACCACCATTCAGATTTGCTGGCAGGGTGGCTAAGTTTGAAAAGTTGATTTGGTCAAAAGTAGAAAGCCTCCCTGATTAAACCCACAAGAATGGCTAAGCTCCTGATTGCTAGGAGGAACGAAGTTTACTCCGCATTACCCTTCAGACCTGATAAAGGTAAACGGGTAGTGATATTGTGGACAAAGGAAAGCAGCCTATATACACATATAAAGAAAAGCCATGAAACAGGTTATAAATCCAAATCCTCAACCAAAGCTGGTTCTTGGAGGAAATGAATAAACTGAGCCTTTCCTGGTGGAGGATCAGAGAGTCCAGAGGTAGTACTACAGTGAGCTCGGTGATTAGAACGTTCCCCTCCCTTCATAGGTAGAAAATGAAATAAAAAAAATATTCATGTAGATGCGGGGGAGAGTGTCTCCGCTAAACATCTATTCTCTCGACAAATCATCCAAAGAACGTTCTGGAGTTTGCCCCAGAATGCAAAAGACCTAAGAAGAGTACCAACCACTAGGGCGACTCAAAAGACAACTGCCCCATATCATCGGGTAGTGGGTAGTAGCCATCCATTGAAGATTGTTATGTCTTCAAAGATTGGTTGGAAAAGGATGTACAAAGATGGGAGGAATTATTCATTATCAGTATATATAGTGTTGGATGTACTCCCCAGAAAGGATCCCGGGGTAGTCACGTCCTCTTCCGTACTCCAGCCTAAGAAACAACAACAAAAGAATCATATTCATGTGTGCAAAAGCAAAGACAACTTAAAATGTTGAAATCAGCTGGAAGGGGTCCATGGTGTATGTGGAGTCCCTACTCAGCAGTACTGATGACTTTATATTGGTTGTACATTCCTGTGTTCACAAGCTCTCATCCTCTAATAACAACATAAACATGGACATGCTAGCTCATTAAAATTGGATAAGTGCAAAGTCAAGTCTTCAAAGAAGAGAGCCATGGGAGATGATAGATATGCATATATGTTATGATATGAAGGGAGATGAACTAGGATGGCTAGTTTGAATTTGGTTGGGTGAATTTCCAGTACCAGGAGCCTAAGTAAGCTCGTGTGATTTCATGAAAGAGCTATTAAACATCAAAATGAAGAATGCTGAGGACGATTACCTTTTTGCGGGATGAAATTGCCGAGTTCATCCAGCAAGACACCAGAAGTATGCAGAATGAGGATGAAACAGCTGAAGAAGCGGCCCTGTGTTCTGTCTAATGGTTTCTATCAATTGGAATTCGTTCAGATGATCTATGTTTTCCAGGATGATGAAGATTCAGACCCAAGCGTTGCGCCAGCAGCATATGTAACATGTGAAACTGGGTGCGATTCAGAGTTTACTGATGGATCCCCAGATAAACAATGGTGACTTAAAATGATGCTTCTATCAAATACAAGTCTGAATAGATAGGTACGGCCCATGTTACAATTGAGAAAGTGGCAAGGGTTCTGCCGCCTCTCCAAGAAAGGGGTCCCTAATAAAGATAAGGAAAAGAAGATAGTTATCATATGAAGTTATTATTCTCGAGATCCCAAGAAATAATAATACTTTGTCAAGGGGATAGATTACAATATTCTTATCTCCAATTGAGATGATCCCAGCGCATTACTTTAGCATACTATGATGCTCTCTTGACTGTCTATAGACCTCTTTTTTTTAATTTTTGGCAGACTTCGATTCAGCTCTAAGAACACCGATAGATATGAAGCATATTTTGCTGAGCGTTATTTGACAGAAGTATTGCAGAGCTCGAATTGAGCCACTAATCATCTTTGTGTGATGATTGATATGATGCTTGGAACGGGCTATGATTACAACCGCCCTTTGTTATGTTGGGCATGAGCGACGATCTGATGTCAGGCGAATTTTGATCGATCCTGGTTACTTCCGTAAACTAGAGTTCTTAATGCACTGAGATCACTATTGCTCGTGTGGAAAGTGTGGTGCAAAAATGTTGAGTTGGTACAGGACTTCATCGATGGGAATAGGGCAGAAGGACCCTTGGATATTTATGACTTGTTAACGTGTTGGGGAGTAATCCATATTTCGAAGCCTCATTCCATGGTTTAGTATGATGGAATGCTCAGCTCGTGTCGGCAAGTTTTTGGGTGCCGCCATGGCTGCTATGAATTACGGCGTTGTCCCTAACATTACTCAGTGCATAAGATCTCAAAGAGGAGAGAATCAGTAATTCTGGTATATATTCAGCCCATTTGGCAAGTACATTGATCGAGTAATCAATTTATGAAGATGGCTAATACTTCATGCCAAAGAAGCAAAAGTATCAAGTTCTCTTAAGGCTACGGGACATCAAATTCTAAGGCTGTCAAGGAACTAAAGAAGGAAATATGAGAAGATATGTAGGGAGAAGAAAGCAACGTCAGTCTCTTCCCAATGATACCCAACCATTCATAAAAGATATAGAAACATTTACATCATTGAGAGTGACACGGATGAAGATGACGTTAATCTTACCAAATCTCGGATATAAAAGTATTGATCACGATCGGTGAATGGATTAGGCTAGGTTGAATTTATCAGATAATGATCAATGATACTAACTCAATTCTACATGGAATCAGTTGCAGAGTGTGTTCTCCAGAAGAATTTGACATGTCTGTCAAGTTCAGACAGGTTATCTAGTCTACACGTGGTTCCCCTTATAACATTTCAAAAGTACTCAATTTCGCGCGAGGTTCAAAATGTTGAAGAACTCGTCTCGTTATCTGCTCCTCTCAAGAAGGGGGTCTGCACTGAGGAATTTGATTGTATTCCAACGGGAGCACACGAAGAGGAGAGAATAATGTTTGGATTCATGCTCTCTCAACTCCGAGGATTATTTCCTACGAGGCTACCTTATCAAAATACTAAAATATTCAAAGAATGCCTATCGAAAACAAGTCAATTTATTCCTACCACACAAGACGACAACTTCGTACATGTTTGGGCCTTGGTATGCGAGAGAAATGCGCGTCATTACGACGAAAGGATTATAGATGCATTATATAAGGATCGGGATTCATCACGGCAAATTCCTCCGAAAAGAGACATTGTCGAGTAATCACATTGTGGAGAATCAAATCCGATTGAGTTGATGTTGTGAAATTTACGAAGCAATGCTTATGATGGATCAACCAGTAGAGCTAGACCGTGCACAGAAGTATAGAGATGGAGTGGACTGCAGCATACTATGGATTGAGCTGAAAGACGTCAACTTGGAAACTGAGGGGAAAGACCCTTCGCCAAACCTTCATTAGCTCTCATTGCTGTCAGAAGAGAAAGTACGAAGAAATAAAAGAGACTCCTCGTGTGAATTAGGGACGTTATCGCTTGGACATATGTGAGATGCCGGCTTACTCCCCTGACGTAGCAGTTCACAAGTTCAGAAATCTAAGCCTGATGGCACAGCCGTCAACAAAGCTCCAAGGAGATGATGGAGAATTAGAGTTGAAAGCAAGTAATTACGAAACAAAGAAGTTCTAGAAGCAGGGCTTCTTCGAGAAGAAAAATAGTGCCGACGGGAGATTGCCAATATCGTCCCAGTTAGAATGAAGATGCCGATTGTATCTGCAATCGACTTCAGGTGACCTCAACAGGCATGCCCTGAAAGAGACTTTCCACTCCCTGTATTCAGAGTACTTCTCGTTAGACGAATACTTCCAACTATCGACTGTTCTTCATTTTCATGGACCGCGATCAGTCAGCTACAATTCAAATCAAAATGGATACTGAGATAGAAAGGGGGCTACATCATTCAGAATGCCTATTAGGCATATTGCTACACTGTCGCATGTTCATTCGGCCTGAAGAATGCTGTGCCATCTTACCAACGGGCTTTGACTCGTATATTTCATGATTTGATTCATCATAAAGATCGATATCATGTAGATGACTTGGTCATTAATAGAATACTGGATAAAAAAGACCATCTAGATGACTTAGGAAGTCGGTTTCGAAAGAATTAGAATATGAGGTTCTGAAGATAACCTCTCATAGTGTGCATTTTGGAGTATCTCAGGAAAATGTCCTTAGGGTTTCGTTGTTTCGACATCGAGCAGTGAAGACGACCCCAACAGTTAACGGCAATCATTGGAGATGCCTACTCAAGGACCTTCGACGCTCTCGCTCGCTGCAGGTACGAACTGGCTTTCATATTAGGAGCTCATATCGATCTATCGTAGGTAGGTGCCAGCGCATTTTCAAATGATGGAAGAAAGATGTCCGTTTCTATGGGACGAAGAGTGCTAAGAAGATTGACGCATCAAAAGATTATTGTGTGAATTCGTCCATTCGCAGCGCACATTCAGGGGAAGCCTCTTTATACTGTACACAGTTGAGCAGCTTTAGAGAGTCCCTAGGAGCATTATTGCTCCCTGCAGAAGTAGTGAGATAGAAAGAAAATGCGTTCTAATATATCATGCCGGAGGTTAATAGGTGGAGAAATTCCGCTACCTTACCATATCGAGTGCTTTGTTTTCTTTGGCCCTGATTTTCGCGTTCAGAATGCTCTGCCACTATTATGGCTATCTCAAATATCAACTTGATATCAAGGTGATGATCCGCTGAGTTCTTGACTGACATGGACCAGCCGGTTGACATGGTCGTTTGGGCTTAGACGCGGGTGTAGTGAGTGTGATGATGTTACGTTTGATATCATATAAGATTCCGGCAGGAAGGCAGTGAAAAGGGAGGTCGCTAGGTAGATTTCTGCGCCTCGCGCACCACTCGTCCTATACTGCTGTTGCACCACTCAATGATGATCTACCGTAGAATGAGCAGATTTATGAAATTTGAGAGGAGACAGGATGATGCTTTACGGGACTATGGGAAAATTTACTTCGATGAGAATCGATCATATTAACATTGCTCGGCTCCAAAATCTAGAAAATTGCTCAAGCTGGAATTGGACCTCTATTTTGTGGCGCTCGAGGGAGCATAATGAGGGTTCTCATTCATTCCGACTGAACCATCGGACAAACAATGAAGCTGAATATGAAAGCTTTAAATAGCTAGATTGGAGATGCAATCCGTATATTCGAATCCAAAATCTCCAAATTTTCGGTTATTCTCAACTTGTAGTAAATCAAGTGCTGGGTTTACAAAATCACCGAGTTTCGATGGTTGGCCTTGTTATCATCGGCGAGTTTCTTGGCTTATGAAGCATATTCAATTGTCAGATAACTCAAGTTTCCCCGAGGTCTGATCTAAATGGCACAAGCTGATTTCCCTTGCCAAATTTGGTTAAAGAAATGGCGAATATGAGATAACGAATGCAACCTATAATAATTTATGCGTTGGCATAGATTCGACGGATCCACTAGGAGCCGCATTACTACAATTCCCGCAGGGTAGAGGGTAAATACCAAATTCTCAAGCGCAAGCATGGATGCAACTATGGTGTGATCCTCATCTCCTAACTGTTGAGGTCACGTGATGGACCTAGTCTGGAAGAACAGCAAGTTCCTAAGAAAGACGCAAGGCCATGCAAGCTTCAGAATTCCATGGTGGCAGTTGTCTAGGTGTCGAAAAAAAAGAAACTGACTGGAGGCAACATATTCATTGATTTTTCCAAGAAAAGTAACGCTATCCATAAGAACAAATCAAGTAGTGCTATAATCAGAAAGAGAGCACTACGAATTTGCTTTGGTCAACAACCATATGTATCGACGTTGCTTTCGATCAAAAATGTGGCTAAGATGCCTAGGGATCGAGGAACTGTTGATAAGGTGGGTGGCGTGACAGTTCATGAAGGGACTTTTGTAGGAGGCGCACAATCAGGCCCTAAGATGGCATGTTCAAAATTAATAAGAATGGGTTACTTTGGCAAGAATGGTGAAGGATTTGCATTGACCACGCTAAGAGGTGCCTCACGGAAATGCCAGATCCACGGTGATATTATACATCAACCAGCCCAAATCGCACTGCACCTCAATTAGTCTCTGGCCGTTTGAATGCTGGGGTTATTGATTGTTTTGGGCAATAGATCCTCCGTCATCAGCAGTGACCTACGCTTTATCTTGGCCTAGCGACAGACTATTTTTCAAAAGTGGGCAAGAAGCGGACTCCATTCTAAGAAGTTTCAGTCTTGATGCACGTGAATAACTTCTTCACCCACAATGTGTGTTACCAGATTCGTTGTGTGCCACGCCAGCATAATCTCAGACACGGAACTGCTTTCAAGAGTACCAAAAACTCTATAAGTTCGTTAATCGGCACAAAATTGATTGGCAGGTATCTTGGCATTTACATCCAGAGCAAATGGCTTAGCTGAATGCTCTTCAACAAAATCGTTGGTGAAATTGTAAAAAAGATTCTCTCCAAAAATAAAAGAATGGCTACGAAGATGGCTGAAGCGTTATAGGGCGTATCGTACAACTTACCATAAGCCAACCAAGCCACTCACTCTCTAGTATTTGGTGTTGAGGCCGTTAAACTACCACAGAAGTGTGAACTTCCATTTCCTTCGAGTTGCTGTACCAGAATCGGATGGACAGTGCAGTAGTCGATGTCCGGATGTCAGTGCGAAGTCAAAACATGGAAACTCGAGCAGAATAAACTTGGAGCGTTTTGGATGGGCACCTCGGATGGTCCGTGCAAGATGACATCCCACCAAATCGGTAATCGATATTGGAGACCTTCAATCAGGTTTCAAGAGGTCAAATGCAAGTAGCACGCAGTCAATCCCATTAGCAGAACAGAAATACAATGAATTTTCAAGCAATGCTATGTAACGCTATCCTACAGTATAGTATTTTTATCATTCGTTTTTTAATTTAAAATCCTCAACTGTGTTTTATTATAGAGCATCGCGCATGGTCTGATAACCAAGTTCCATCTTCGCTCTACAAAGTGCATAAATTATTACGTGATCCATGGGATGATCGCTCTGCTAAGGTGGGTAGTATTGGTCCTAGTGAGGTAGAAAGCATCATGTGGGTTGGCCCCTCGAAAAACTGGGTGTTGTGTAAATCCGACTCTTCAATATGGAGATGCGCATCGCTTTGCGTCATAAGAAGTATCAGGGAGCGATCAACTCATGGGAATCGAGGCCTGCCGCGATCAATGCGTAAAATATTATATTGTTTCAGCTCTATCGCTATTCATAAGTCATAGCGTTATTTATATGAACGTGTAGAGAAACAAGAACATCTAGGGTTTTAAGATATATCATACACCGTTCCTGCGGATGGTCCCTGAAATTAAAATTCAAGCGTATTCCAATTTCTACTCTCTGCTGCTAGAAGCTGCTGTGAGGTCGGCTTTACATAAAGTTTTATGTGTGTTTGTAGAGAATTACGCGACAGCGCGCTGCAGCGACGCGTGATCAGGGAAAGAGCTCATTTAAGATTTGACTCATCTTTGGGCGAGGATAGAGATAGGCAGCAGTTTTAAGTAGTGAGTGACCCTAGTCAGACGCTTGGTTCACCAAGGTTCTAAAGTCAGAAGAGACTTTGAACTACGCGCGCACAAATGTGCAGTCAGCGCTTGGAAGTCTTCGCCCCTTGTCAACAAGGGGTGTCGATCGGGTGGTCATGTAGGGTCTCGGCACTCTGTGAAGAAGCAAATGATGCCTCGAATTTGCGTAGCAGCTCGACAACAAGCCATAAGTAAGGTTAGGAAGTGTAGCTCGCCACTAATTCTAACCCGTCATAGGTGACTGGAAGAAGGAAGAAGATGTTACTGCAAGTTTAAGGTGAGCGTTAGTCTGAAAGTTCTCTATGCTGGTGGACGTGGGTCAAGAGTCTGATGTAAGATAAGTTCGTGAACTTGAATGTTCGTAGGCCTCCAAAATGCTAAAACCGACTAAAGGATAACTCCTATATCTTGTCAACTTCAGCAAAATCAGATTGGGGAGCGCAATCCAATTGGCTCAAGTACTGAAGCCTGAGTGGGTGGTGTAAGAGTTGGATCCGTAAAACAAGCACCAATATATATAGTCCGTGATTGCTGGCAGTCTCTCATCTACTCAACTCAATAGCCATACAGAAATGGCCCTGCGCAAGTAGTGTGGAAACCCCATCTCAGAACCAGAGGACGAAGTAGTGTCTCAAATCCAGCTTCTCCTCGATTGATGAACTCGAGAGTCGACTCAGATTAAAGTCTTTCCAAATGTGGTTTAGGATTCAAGATACTACCTACGTTCCAGGACTATCAATTGGGAATCCAGAATCCTCATATTTCAACTAAATCCGTTTATAAAAAGCTACAATACGTAGAGTTGGATCGAACACGGAATTTTTCTCAACAAGTACCGCGCCAAGCACAAAGCAAAGGACGTAAGGTAAAATATATTACTCCCAAAGTTCACTCCAAAGCCACGGCGTGAACTAAGTGGTTCTGTCGTCAACAAGTCCGCTATGCACATAGCTCTGGATCCGATGACTTTTTGCCTCAACCTATCTACAAACCTTAAGCGGTTTTAGGTATCCTGCATCTACCCCTCTCATCAGCCCGCCAGTAGAACGTAGAAAGCAATGGATCGAAGATAAAATCATCTGGCAAGTCATGTATAAGACAAATCAGACAAACCGCTTCACCAATCCTGCCAGTCACAAAGCACATGGAAAAGCACAATTCAGAATCTCGGAAGCTCAGTACAGGACTGTCTGCAGTGTAAAGCTTGAATAGCAACCCTAGATGACTCTAAAATGTCCCGAAAGACATGGGGGCATTTTAAATTTTATATCGGGTTCGAGACTATCGCGCTGGCTGCCGCAGATCCCCACCTAAATAAACTATTTATTTGTCATCATGATACACAGATTGATGGGAATAATCTTGAACAATATCATATTCATTAGCGATTCTCCACAAAGTTAAGATATCATTCATTGTGGAATACTCTAAGAGATTTATGCAGAAAAGAGGTAGTGTGTGACATCCAAAACAATATTTTGGAGATCCACTAAATGTAGAAGCCCTTAGTGTGACTATCTAGAAAAGATATCTCTGAGATCACAGGGTCTCATCGCATGCAACAAACGTGGCCACGGCTCCACGAGTACCCTACCACATTTATTGGGAGGCATTTGTTGGTGAACCTGCTGTTATTAAAGAAAAAAAATACAAATTCTTCCTGCCCACTGCCTAAGGGCACGACGCCGTCGCCTACACGCGATTGGCACAGTCACTCCCCACGTCGAGTGCCGTAGTCACGTCGAAGACATGCCTCGCAGTCGTTTCATCCCTACGTCGCTACACGATCCCTCTCGCGTCGTTTAAAAAGCCGAATAGGAAATGAAATACAACTTTCAGGCTTGCTGGATTCCACTCTATCTCCCTTCCGACCCTTCTCCGTACTCACTCGAGGCCCAACGCAAGTTTGAAAGAAAGAGAGAGAGAGAGGTGGTGAGAGAGAGCGAGAAGTTGGACGAGAGATGAAGAGTAAGAGTGGAAGAGAAGTGCTGGATATCCACATACCTCTCTCAAGCGCGGTCCGCTGCTGTCCTTCGGCTCAGTCAATGTCTCTCTGGTCGATCTTCGCCCCTTCGTCGACTTTCCCTTCTAGTTTGTTCTGGAAAGCAAACAACGGGATTTCGCTTGTTGTGAAGCAACTTTCTCCTCTAACACGGTTTCTTCGGCAAAATAACTCCTGAAAAAATCAAGAGAAAAAAGAAAAAAAAAAAGGTTTATATTTATTATATGTTGTTTTTTAATTATTTTAATTAATGTATGATTGTTATTTTTTAATTAATTATCTATAGTATAATGAATTCTACTTAATTTTATAAGTTATTATAATTAAATATGATTAATTATTAATTAACTTAATTACGAATTAAATGGTATTAATTATAACTATTAAAATAATTATAATATAATAAATATACTTTTATAATTATGTAAATTAATTGATATTAACTATATAAATTAATATAAAGAATAAAGATTTGCTTGTCCCGTTACCATTTATGCCTCCTGGTCCCGGCCTCTTTGTCTGGTCCACCGGCCCCCGAAGGTATGAAACCCTATAGCTACAGGTTTTACGTCCCTCGACAAGTTACGACGGGCCGGTGGAGGTCGTAAACGGCCCTATGACACTTTATTGGGTGATGGGACCCCCCAGCCTTACTGCGAGCGACAGTCGTCCCTTTCTCGCCTCTACTCGTCATGGTGTAACGTGTTCTCTATGCGTTATTGGACGGGTTGGGAGGCAAGACCGGTGGACACCTAACGATCAGGTAATTAGCAGACAGCGACACCTCCATGCCTCTGTCTTTCCGAATGCGTGTCGGATCGGCATAACCACCTACGAGGCACGCCTTTGAATTGCGCGTGGTTAGGAGGGAACCGGTTAGAACGCACAATGGTTGAGGCACCCCCACCCGCCCCGCCGAGCTGGTCCTACCGTTTCTTTGCGCGGACCAGACAGTTCATAAGTACACACAGGCGGGGGGGAAAAAGCAAACTGCTCTTTTCTTTGTAACAGGTTACCGAAGGCCCCTCAGCCCTTTATTGCGCCCATGGTGGGGAAGGAAAGAGCCCGGCGCGTGTGTCCTCGAAAGAGGCACCCACCATGCACGCCTTCTTGCGCAGTGTGTGGATGAAGACCCCAGTTTTCTCGTTGTTTTCCCTATAACGGGAGATGACGTCGGGACGGCTGCCGAAATTTGGGGTGGAAAAGGTTGCTTGCACTCTCGGAATGTTTTGGAACTCAAATGTACAAATAGTGGACTCGATTTTGGATTTTGAACCTAATTGATACTACGATAGCAGAGGGATCCAGAACAAAATTGAATGAATTTCTAAAGGCCTAAATTCAAATAAAAATCATATATCCGAATGACCATACTGATTGAAACTCAAGTCTGAATGAAATTGAACTTGGATCCAAACACATACAAGGATAAGGCTTGAATCTGTGTAAGGGGTTCAGTTCAAACGAGAACTTCGTATGGTTATTAGTGACTCAAAGTACGCTAAAGCACCTCGATGCACAGAACTCACTACACAATCCCTCACCATTGCATGTTGATTGAGATGATGGCGATACGGGAGACCAAATGATGGAGTGGATCCGCCTTTCCTCAGAACAAATGCAATTCCAACAACCCACCGAGATTAGTGAAGGGTGGATTTGGATGCAAAAAGCAAGGGCTCTCCTATCGAATTACTCACTAGGTGAAGGGTCGTAAGTAGATGCGCGTCCCCTGCAATACTATACTTGTGGATAACAACAGTGATATTGGAAAGTACAATGATCACTGTGGGACACAAGTGCGGGGATATCATCTACGACAGTGGTGATAAGATCTACAAGTGCGATTGATGTACAGAGGACTCTTGTACGAAAAGGACACCCCCTGACAGAAGGGGGGGAAATGTTTGAACAAATTAAACCAAATTTCATGGTGTTCCAAAGTCTCTTCTTTGTTCTATTTTAAGAAGAAAAGCTACTTGTCCCACAAATACCGGAAAATAACATAGTCTTGCATTACACTGAAGATCCTAAAGGAGTTCTCCCCAAATCAATAGTTTGACTCCAAAGTCCAAAGATCTCATCCCCGGGTGAACGGAAGAAAAGGGGAGAGAGATGGTAGAAGGTAAGGTATGCATCGATTCGCCCCTGTAACACCAAGAATCCAAACGCCACCGTTCTGCAAACGATACAAGCAGACAGAAGGTCGTCTACAAACTCTCAACCCAACGGACCAACCGAGCTGCATCGTCGTACAAGCGACATGAAGGCGTGTATAAGCTCTTCAAGGAAAATTTGTGCATTAAATGATCGATACATGCCACAACTACAAATATTTCAAAGTACCCCCATACTCAGTGCACCGTAGTTTGTTTCACATAGGTACACAAGGCACGGTAATACAATTCTAAAACCCACCTTGGGGCCCGGCGAGCGTGCTATTGGTCATACGTGAGCTTAGGAAGTTGACTACGCGGGTTGACTTGGAATCAGAGTTCGAACAATGATCCTTCTATTACGGATTCAATTAAAGTCGACAGGCTCGACTTCAAACGATACAGGTTGTGGGGACCGAGGTATTTGTTTCAATACTATTCATATTAGGCTTCAAGGCCTACAACCAAAAGAATTCATCTAACAAATAGTGGCATGAAAGCCTACGAAATCCGATCCCTTTCAATAGCTTGATCGAGTTGACAGGGTTTAATCATAAAGAAAATGACCCGAACATTCCTGATGATGGGCCGTGTGATATTCTATCTCAACCGGGAGGGGTTCCCAAATATTTACAAATGTCTCCCAAATGTCCAAAGTCCTATACAAATTCAAAACATCACAAATCCTAAATTCCAGATATTTAAAATAGAAATATAAATCATCAATCACTCAAAGCAAAATACCATCACCACATCTGCAAAAGTTTTGCCGAGTGGGACAATTAAATTTAACTTTAGCTCACAAAATGAGCTAATATGCCTAGTCGAATTATATCATGGATCCATTTCATGACAACCTCTGGCCAGTAAGGACGTGGTTTGTGTCATATAACGGCGGTCTCGCCCAAATGGCACCGTAGGTAATTTACGGTATATGACGACCGGGGCCCTTTGAAAGATATTGGTTTGTCGCAAATGGCACCACAAATACCGGTTTTGGCCAACGCGATACGTTCCTTTATTGGCCATCATAATCTTGAGATATGAATCAATAGGGATATGTTCGATAGGGCACATTAGGCTCTCTATTAGCTAGGTGGATTCCAATTTGTCCCTCTTAGACAAACATCCAACCTGTCTACAAGGTCCCTTGACGAAGCAACACATTGACATGCCGACAAGGATCCTTCTGTCAGGATTGGGGTCGATCTACCTCTCTGACTGAGTTAGACCATTGCGTCCATGACATGGCCCGGAGGTGGAACCATGGGATCTTGATCGGGCCTATTAATCCATTCCACCCTCCATACCGTTTTAAGTGTAGATGGTGTGGAAACTTTCCTATTTTTAAATATTAAATTTTCAAACAACCAACTTTCCAAATCTCCCAAATTCTCAACTATTTCCAACATCCCAATTTCAAATTTCTAAACCAAACTCATTGCTGCTAATGATAGGCCAGATAACCTCGTATTCTCTACGATCTGATCGACGTCTAGCATTAATCGAAAGTTCTCTATCGATGATCCGGGAGGGGTAATTAACATAGGGGCTTGCGCCTATAGTGAAACCTAGTAGAACTCAGATCATAAAGTCCCTCACCAAATGAGGGCGAAAATCTCTGGGTTGTGTCTTATCTACAAACCATCTGCCTTCCAAAAATTGTACCTCGGAACTATCTCAGTTATAAACTCCCTGCTCAAAAAAAAAAAAAGAAAATTCAAATAATCCGCGGTGCGGGGAGGCCAGGGGCAGAATTTTTCGGAGCCCAAAGCAGCCCTGGTGCAAACTTGCTCATTGTTACACAGAATACTTGCCCCTAGCCATGTTTCTTTTTTGATCTTTGCCTAGATTTTGTTTTAAGAGCTGCTGAAATTTACTTTGGCCTGCTCCCAAGTCCCCTATCTTGGACGAGGTCTAAGCTGTATCTTTGTGTTGCCCATAAAAGTAGTCTTTGTCCTATATGAAGTTTCTGAACTTACTTCCTTGCTGCTTCTGTCAATGAGTTTTTGTCCTTCCACCATTTGGGCTAGCTCCATAGCCTCATCCGACAACCTCGTGGCTCAATAATCCGAATAGCAGAGTCGGATCTCTGGCTTGAGTCCATCTATTAAATATGCCTAATTACAATCTTAGATAGCCTTCACTATCAGCTAGTATGGTACTCATCAATTTTCTTGAATAATCAATCATTTCCTTCCTGAGCGAGCTGAAATAAATGCTCATAGAAGTCTCCTTTATCTTGATTGGTTTGAAAATGTTCTAATAAACATCTCTTTGAACTCTCTCCAGGATCGAATTGGATCTCTCATGTCTCTCCATGATGACCATGGACAAGGCTCTTCCCTCCTATTTATTAGGAAGTTGCCGCCATGAGTTATCCTCCTCCGTCCAACCATTCAACCTCAAGTACCTCGTTCACCTGATAGATCCACCGATTAGCATCTTCCCCTATAAAATGGAACATCTTAGCTTTCTCACTCTAAGGCAATACAAAAATTGGGAGGGTCCCTAATTTTTTATCACAAAATAAAATACAACTTCCTATATAAAAAGAAAACACAAAATACCAAAAAGAAAGTCAAACTTAGAAATTTTTAAAATAAAATCTCCTTACATTTCTATAAACGAAACACTTTTATAAATATAATAGACTTACAACTCTTAAAATTAAACAAACTTACAAACAAAGACTCTAAAAGACACCCTAAACTTGCTTACTTTTGAGAAGAGGGATACGAGGTGAGGTCGGTCACTTGGGAGAGTCGAAAGAGATTAGAAAACGAGAAGAGGGTGGAGAAAGAGCTCGCAAGATTTCCTCGAGGAGAGAAGAGAAGAAGTAAGAGAGCAAGGTCAGAGCAGCTAAGCTTTTTGTGGGGCTCGCGTAAATTTCTGCGGCCTCCCTCTCACAGCGCATTTTTTTTTTTAGCGAGAGGGATGTTATTAACTGATGGTAGTTCGAGATAAATTTTGGAAGGCAGATGGGTTTGTTTTAGAATAAGACACTACCAAGAGATGTTCACCTGCAATTTTGCGTCGCAGGTTTTGATTGAGTTTGGTTTCCTATAAGGCGCAAGCTCCTCAATAGTTAATTCACCCTCTCGATCACGAGAGAGAAATTTCGTGTTAAGGATAGTCGTAATCAGATACGTATATAAATACGTGTTTATATGCATATAGTAGTCAGCATGGTATGAAAAAAAATTGTAAAGTTTGGATTTGAGATTGAAGAATTGGGTTTGTTTTGGATTTGGGAATTGGGTGTGGAATGATTTGATATTTAAATAGGAAAATATTGCACCAATCTTGCACTTAAAGCGGATGGTTGGGGGGGAATGGATGATGGGCCCGATCGAAGATCCCATGGTTTCAGACGTCCCAGGCCATCGTGGTCCTTAGTCTACTTTGTCAGAGGGAGATTAGTCGTCCCAACACTGATAGAAGAATCTGGTCGGAGCCATGGGGTTGCTTCGTCCAAGGGGACCTTGTAAGACCTGGGTTAGATGTTTGCATAAGGGACAAAGTTGAATCCCCTTAGCTGACAGAGGGCTTTGTGCCTGCCCTATCGTTTATTATATCTATTGATTCATATCTAAAGGGATTTGAACATTTGGGGTCATTAAGGGCGTATGGCCTCTGGCCATAACCCGGGTATTTCATGGTGTCATTTGGCGGCAAAACCACTCAGTTCAGAGGGCCCCCGGGTCATAAGCGTTTATCCGTTTACCATGTGGCGCAAACCGCCTAGCCGCAGGGACACGTACACCGTCCTTACTAATAGGAGATTGTTTTGAGAATGGATCATAGTTAATATTTTCGACTAGACATTGACTCTTTGTGAGCTGAAGTAGTTATTTAATTTGTTCTATAGTGCACCAGCAAGAACTCGTGCTGTGTTTAGGCGTGCGCTCGCAGAGATTTTGGTTGTTAAGACTTTTGTGTGTAGAGATCATAGTTCGCTCTCTCTCTATCAGCTCGGAGTTTTAGGATCGCTTTGGTGCGCTGATTTTTGTGTAGAGAGTGTGTGTTGGAATTTCTTGATCGGACATCTACATGAGAGAGAGAGCATAAATGACACACTCACTTATGGGCTAGTGTGTCCATCGGTGTGTTTTAGAGAGGTGTGGTAGTGTGTCATGTAGATATTGTCGAGCTCTTTGTGTCCTTGCTCCACTCTCAGTCACTCGACATCTCGCAGCATTGTGTAACTGATAGAGTGTAGATCAGCGCGCGCGCGCCATAGGCTCTCGCGCGCACACGCGCGCGCTGGTTTGTGTGAATTCTCTTGATTATATGACGCTCTTTAAAGGAGAGGGAATGTGTGTGTACTCTTCTATAGAGAGAGGTTGTTGTGCGCACGTCTGTGTGTAGACTGTGATCGGACTCACGCCATATTTATCTGAGAGTATCGCGCTCTACACACGCGCGCACGCTCCTCCTATTTATCTACTTCGGTGGGATCAATCCAGTTCAAATTAAAACCAGTGCCTCGCCTCTTACACGCTCGCCTCTCGTCATTCGCGCCTATTATCAAGCTAACCACGCTTGCCGTGTGTCCACCCTTTGCGGTGTTTTTATGTGTATTGCCTTTACCCATTAGAGAGATAGAGAGTATAGATAGAGCGCGCGCTATACTAAAGTAGTGTGTGCACTCACGCTCAGGGGTGCTCGCGCTGAAAGTTAATTTGTAGATGCCTCTCGCGCACGCGCGCACACGCTTGTATGAAATGTTGCGGATCCATGAATAGTGGTTGTGTGGAGGGGTGGGGAGCGTGTATCTTGATATGGGCTCCCCCTTCGCGCATCTCGCACCTGTGTGTGGGAAGTTTTTCTGGGCTTGTGTGAAAGTCCATGACTTTTGCCCTGAAAGTCCCCTTATTTATCCATGGATTCTTTAGTGTAAGTTGACTTGACGTATTTTTGACTATTTTGAGCATCGATACAAGATACTCACGAGAGAGAGAGCAGCGATGGTTTTATCTCGCTGTGTGAGGAGTTTCAAGATCATGTTTTGTGGACGGGGATTGTTGTGGGGGGATAAACGCAACCGCGGGAAATGAGAGAGAGAGTGTTTCTCGCTCATGTGTGTTTGTCGAGGAGATTCTCGCTTGACCGGTTTACGTCTAGCGGGGATGGGCTGTGTCGCGTATATTCTTGTACATCGAAGCTGTGTGTGTGTACTGTGATATACGTTACCTGGTGCATACTTGAAAGATCTTAGTGTGTGTGTGTGTAGTCAGTGGGTCGAGGTGATTCCGCTTACTTGTTGTGCCCACAATTGGTTCTCGTTCGCGCGCACGCTCGCACGATTTAGAACTCTCTCGCGCGCTGTTATCCACAACGGCGGGGTGGTGATTTGTGGTGTGTATTTGGCAGAGGGGATACAGATCGCAGGCTCGCACACATATCTCTGTAAGATCCTGAAGTTCTCATGGTAGCTGTGTAGGGAGGTGGCCGTCGCAGTTTGTTGGCTGTTCGAGTCGCAGGCTGGCATTGTGTGCTCTCTTGCTCTTGTGTTTCCTGTCGCTTCAGCTGTGGTGCTTTGGAGGATTCAAAGTTTGTGTTGGTGATCTGTGGGGATTTGATGGGCGAAGACATGTGGACTGTGATGTAGGGGTCGGACTTTGATTACTGAGTCTCCAGTATCGCATCTCAGATCAACAGGATTGTTGGGATTGTCGTAGGAGTCTATTACATCGTGCTCGTACAAATTTGTGATTTGTTGTAATTATTTCACATTTTTTGCCACGAACATGTGTCAAACATACAGCGGAATCTTCTACAGGGGTTGTAGGTATTTGCACTTAATGTGCCAACAACCTCCTTTCAGTTGTACGGGATATATGTACTTGTCTTCGTTCGGATGATTGTTGGACATTAGCGAGCATTTCATTCGTTGTGGTGCTTCACAAACCACATCCGTAAAAGGTTGTGATTTGATTGGTGTTGGATGTGATGGTGTTGCAATATCTTCCACCAACATTGCAGTCGTCGGATTCCTTGTTGCTCATTTTGAGTTCAATCTCTATCAAGTCTAGTCTTGGTTCATGTTCCCTTGCAATTCTTTGAGTTCAATTTCTATGTTCGTATTAATTTGATTTCTGATTCTGGTTTTTGATTTTATTTCATTTTGGTTTTGACTTTTAGAGATCATTTAGATTTTGTTCAAGTTCCCTTACTGTGTCTAATTAAGTTCAAAAGTCAACAGTTCATGTTCTATTGGAGTCTCTATCTTGTTCTTTTTTAGTTTACAGGTTTCGACGTGTGATCGTACATTCACCCGAATATTTGGGCAGCCTCTCGGCGTCTCCCCGTTTAGGGGGAAAATCTACGAGAAACTGGGTCTTCCCACCATGGCAATAATAAAGGAGTATGTATTGGTAGGTGTCCTCGGACGAGGACAACCGCCGGCCGTGCTCTGTCCTCCACCAGCGCATAAAGGCATGTATGGGGTCTTCAGTACCTGTTTAAAAACACTGCACAGGTTTGCTTCCCCACTCACTCGTCGGTACTCTATAAGTGACCCCGCACCTGGAGGGTCCCGTCCCACCATGCACAATAACTGGCGTGTATAGGCGGGTTTTTCGGTGCGGCACGAACGCTTGAAGTAGAGTTTAGGCGATTGCCCCGCACTCGCTGTCATGCTCTCTCACGGTCGGTGACCGGCCGACTCGGTGCCCATCCCACACGACGTAATAAAGGAGTGTTTAGGCGATTTTTCCGAACCGCTGCAAACAACAAGGATGAGAATTTGAGTTTAGAAAATTCGTACCTTCGCGGGGGCTTTGACGGTTAGAGGAGGTAAAGGTGGGTGTCACATTTTTTTAATTAATTATAATTAACATCAATTATAATATAATTAATTAATAATATTCTTTTTATTAAACCATTTTTAATTAATATAATTAATTAAAAATAAGTTATTAAGATTATTAAAATTATTAAAACAAATCATGTCCTTAATTATTTTTCTGAATTAAATTTTAACTATTATACATTTTTTAATTCTATTAATAATAATTCAATTAATCATTAATTTATAATAATTAACCTTGTAAAACTTTGATTATTTAAAAATATCATTGTATTATATTATTTAAATTAATATATTATATATTTTAAAATGTATATTTTATTATTTTATAAAATAAACTTATAAAACAAAAATCCTCTCCCTCTCATACTCTCTCTGTTCGACAGAGTTACGAGATTTTTTTGGCCGTGGTAGAGCGCGTGATAGGGAGGGATTTGCGGCGAGCTTTGTCGTCGGACTCTGATCAAATAGGATAGGGTGAAAGAAGCGACGTATGGAGCGTTGTGGGTCGGCCTCAAGGAGGAGATGAAGCGCGAGAAGGAGTATGTTAACTTCATGTCGGCAGTCCCGTTCTATGAGCACAAGTTATGAGATGTCGCTACTTCGATTCGACAGTAGGGGATGTCGTCGGGGGAAGAAGGTGGGGAACTTGCCTCGTTGGAGCTGGAGTAAGCTAGCCGTAGGGGAGTTTGTTTTGTTCACAGCGTGCTTTCCTGCTCTATGCGAACGTCTGTTGGTCGTATCTGCCGCTTGCACACAGGTAAGGAAACTTCGTCTCGAAGCAGCGAAGTCGAACAACTCATGGAGCGAAGATGTGTCTCGAAAGGGAGGAAATTATCTTGCTACGACGAGCTCCCGTACTTTCCGGTCAAAATGTAGGGGGTATTCCGTTCCTTCTGGGCCGGCGAGGATAGAGAGGGTGAAGCGAGGAGGAAGCGATCGAGTGTTGGCGAGCTTGGTCGAGAGAGGCCGAAGGGCCTCTCCTCTTTCTTTTTAAACGACGCCAGTGTGTGATCACGTGCGCGGGATGGCGGTACGACGTCGAAGTGCTAGCGGACGTGGAGGAAGTCGTGCGAACAGCATGAGTTGTAGGTGAGTGATAATCTTTTTTTTTTTCTCTGTACAGCAGGTCAATACTTTTCCAATAAACCTGCGGTTTACATTTCCAAAAACCTTTCACATCACATTTTCTAAACCATCCCAATAAACAAATCTACTATTTATAGATATGAGAGGGGAATACAAAACCTTCCCCTTATTATTAAAAGATTATTTTAAATAGGGAATATGAAAAAGGCCAAAAGTAAACTTCTAGGTAACGAAACCCACCAAAGCCACGAAAAGCCCCCAAAAAGTCACGGGGGGGAAAACATGCCAGGCGGAACCCAAAGAGGCAGCCGCAAACAGAACCAAGTGAGGCCGCATGGTGCCGAAGCACCATGGCATGGGAAAAGGCCCACCCAGCTAGGAAACAACCAGCAGCCAACGGGGAGGGAGGGTAAACTCAAAGGAGTCAAAGGCTCACGGGGGAAAACCCAAGAGCCATCCACGGAACCAAAGGGACAGGGCAAATGGGGGAATGAATCATATTTATGTTAGCTATAAAAGGGCTCTCTACTAGACAGTAAGGAGCTGATATCTAGTGGAGGAAGCTTTTCTGAGCTTGAAACATTAGAAGGGCTCATTAATGAGTGATTCAAGTAGAAATTACAATATTTTCTAACTCAAATTGTTTTGGACCCATTTCTTTGCCTACCACACTCTCAGCTCTCTTCGCCCCGACTTCCTCTTCCACCTCTGGCTTCCTACTAGTGGCAATTGTTGTGATTTCTCTATTAATGAGCTGATATCTAGTAGAGGGGATAGCAGTTTATGTGCTTTGAAACATAGAAGAGGCTCATTAAATGAGTGATTCAAAGTAGGGAACTTACAAAATTTTTAACTCACTTGTTTTGACCCATTCCGTGCCTACATACACACTCGAGTTTTTTTTATGAGGCTTGCGCCTCAACTTGGTTGAGGCCCTCCTCGTCTCACTGACATGAGGCTTACGCCTCACGCTATATATATATTAAAACTTATATAAATCTTGAAGTAAATGCCCAACATTGGACTCTATAGGAGAGGAGGAAGGGGAGAGAGAAGTTCATCATAATGATGATTCAAATGAAGAACCCCTTGGTGATGAGAGTGTTGATGACTTATGAGTTCTTATGTGATATGTCATTGCTATTTGTTTTTGGAAATTGGAATTATATGTTAATGAAAAGAATACTGGGATTTGAGAAATATAGAATTTTGAGTTGAACTATATTTCATGTTGTCTTATTATTGGGATATTTTGATTTCACTTCATATCTTATGCTTTTTTATATTTTATATTATTCACTCATTAGTATATAAAAAATTTATCATTTTATGTTTACACAATCTTTTGATTTTGAGGCTTACGTCTCAAAACACCTTGAGGCTTACTCCTCGCCTCACGAATGAAAAATGCATCAATACCCGAACACGCAATTTTAAACTTTGATCACTCCTAATTTGGATGGAGGGAGGGAGGGAGGGGGAATATATGCCATAAACTAGAGTTCTTTGACCATGACTAAATCTTAATCTCACTGGTGAAACTACCTTTAGCACCATCTTTCCATGATCTTCTACTCTCCCCTGCATGGTCGCTTAAAACCACCTCTACTTAGTTATGATCCATCCTGAAAAAAGACCCATCCAATTTGGTCTCTATCTATAGCTAAGAAATCCTTATAATTTTTAAACCTAGTTATCATATTAATTAAAGGAATATATGCCACAGTGACGGATTAGATTAGAGAGAGACGGCTTAGGTAGTTTGTTCACATAAAATATCAGCCTTCTGATGACCTTATATGGAGATTATATGTATTAGACCTGGCCTATGTTAAGAAAGGTAGGGTAAGAAAGTATTAAAAATGATATATATATATATATATATATTATATATATATATATATATATATATATATATATATATATATATATATATATAATGAGAATTTGATTCTTAATAGGATACAATGGAGAAAAAAGATTCATATACCCGACCCTATATAGTAGAATAAAAGCTTGTTGTTGTAGTATCACATAAATGATGAGAATGAGTGTCAAGAGCTCTTGCCTTTCTGGTTAATCATTTTTGAGGAAATACTTTTATTTCCAAGTGTATATTTGTGGGCTTTGAAAGCGTTTATGCTTATTGATGTCTTTACTGATGAAGGGATAATCCTTTGCTAATTGTGTTTTACATAAGAATCTGGTTGTTATTGTTATCGACATGAAAGTTAAAAGCCCAGCATTGGAAGAAATCTGATAATTTGGTTTATGACTTGTACATTGATTTTGTTTTTTACGTGTTCTATTTCTTTTTTTGACATGATCTTTCAGGTGTGGCTATGTTTGCCCCAATAACCAATCCATATGATTCCAGAATGACAAAGGAAGAGAAAAATAAAATCTGGGAGAAGTGGACAGCAAAAAGAAAGTTCATGTTCATTGTAGCTAAAAGGTTCCCTTCCCTTCTTCCTTACTTCTATCGGCAAAGCTTTCTATCAGGAATGCAGGGTCAGTTGGAAAGGTGGTTATCATTGTCTTTGGGAAAGAAGGTATTCCCAACTTCAGTTGCTGCTTGCTTACGATTGAAAAAAACAGTACAAAATAATTCAAATACCAAAACATTGTAAGCTTGGCTTACCATGCCCTTATTTGTTTCCTCATCTTTTTTGTTGTCCTATATTGAGGCTTTTTATTTTATTTCTGAGGTTATTTTGATTTTCTTATTAATATGTGTTTGGGGATAACCTTTTGATTCATATAACCGAGGACATAGAGGTAGTCCGATAATTTTCTTTACTGTGCTCCATTTGCATTGCTGCCATATTTTTATCTCTAGATGTGCTTCATTTGCATTGCCGCCATGGTGTTGGATGGTTCAATTCTATACTGGCATAAGAACTCTAAGACTGGTGGCTCGTTCTATTGCCTGAAATTTGTGGAATTGATTTATATGGGTGTGAAACACATCCTCATTCAAACAAAAAATTTAGCGTGCTAAGATAGTAAACCTTATGCATTTACTTTAATGAACCTCTAAAAAAAGGTTCAATCTTGCTGTATTTAAATTATTATTTTTATTTTTGACCTTTTCATTATTCCCGTTATGCCTGCAGGATAAGGTTTTAACAGATGGACACATTTTTCAAGAATTTTGGGAAAGGGATGTGGCAGAGTCCATCCGACAGAATGATCCAAAACCCTTTGTTGAGGAAGCTGTCTTACAAGTATCAAATTGGGGGTTCAGCTTGGCTGACCTTCAAGCACGAAAGAAGCACGAAGGCAAAAATCTCCTTCTTTGGCTGAAGTCCATTTATACTCAAGAAGATGGAGAGTGGACTGGTTTTCTTGGTCCGATACACATTTGGCAGGTCTCTTGCTAAACTTCCTTCTTTATATTCTTTTTTATTTTTATTTTTAATAGTTTGCCTCGAATTCCATTTTGCATTAGTTCTAGGCTGGAGTTATTCTTTGTGATTGGGGGTTGGGATTTCTGTACTGATATGATTGGCTTGGATTATACCTACTATTCTTGTGATAGTCATCTGCCTAAATTTGCATCATACTCATATAGCTTTGTTAATCAATGAATAAGACAAAGGTTTCGGTCTTTAGGTACCTCTTGAATTGGTAGAGGAAATATTAGAAATGAGTGATGTTAATGACTACATATGTTTCATTTTCTCTAGAAATCACTAAAGAGGATATACCTTAAATAGACATTTGTTGTTGATGCTCTTTTATATGTTCTTTATTTTAGCTTTTGATATAAATTAGAAGAAATAGAATAATAAAACTTGGAAAAGGAAATAAAAAAAAAATATTTGGAGGAGATAATTTGGCCTGTCATTCCAATCAAACCCTATGGTTATATATAGGTTCAATGGAGATTTCTAGATACAATGCAACTTTAAATGAAGAATAACACAATTGCTCAAGAGTTGCATTCGAAAATAGGGAATAATTCTTAATATGATCATAACTCACTCTATACATCATATATGCATTAATTGCTTTTAATGCATTCACAAGTGCAACTTGATGTTTAAAATTTTAATTCCTAAAGTTCTATACAACCCTTAGAATTATGAAGTCACATATTAGTTTGAATTTTCAACGCTATTAAACTTCATTGCCTTCCATCCTTCAGTGTTAGAAGACCCTTGTGTTAATGATATGGATTTGCCACAAATGATAGGTGAAAATATTTGCAACTTGCTTGCATTTCTTCACATATTGGATGGGCTATGGGGGGTTATTAGGGCTAACTTATGATGAATTTAAGGAGGGATCGAGACTTAGCAAAGGTAGGATTTTCTTATGTTGAGTTTGTGGTGGGATAAAGCTAGGTTTTGCTACTATAGAGGTCTTCGCCAAGAATGGTGATAGTGGGATTTAAATTTAGTTCAATGTAAAATTGTTGCGAATAACTGTAGAGAGATTAGTAGCGTATTCAGGGTTTGGGAGAAAGAAAAATCGAGAGCTCTTGGGGTTTTGAAATTAGATGATGATGTCGAGTGCTTTTAGAGGTTTCGGGGGTTTGATTTATTTTTTTTAGGCGTAGAAATCTATCCCATTGTGGGATAAAGGCTTGAAGTTGTTGTTGTTGTAGAAATCTATCCCATATGTTTTACAAATAGGTGCAACGTCAATTAGAAGATCTTAAGAAGTCATTGAAAGGACAAACCGTTGATACAAAAGCCAATCGAAATGAAATACAAATTTTTTTCAAAGAAATGAGTAACAAATATGAGTAGGGATCAAAACTATCGCCTAATGGTTGGGAGCTAGGGTATGAACTATTAGGCTAGGGCCCAGTTTGTAGGTTTTTTGTTTATGTTGTGGAAAAGAGTAAGAAGATGAGTCTGGTTAGAGAATAAATAGTAAAATGAGATCAATGTAGTTCCTCACGTAAGAAATTACACCATGGTAGCCACCAAGCTATCCCATGCAAGAGGAAACTCTAATTTCCAAAGTCAAAACCAAGCAAATTCATTATTCCATCAATAAGTTCAATATATATACACAAGAATGTTTAAACCAGTCAGTGTTGATAGTGATTCACATGATAACTCCTAAAAATAAAAAATTGCAAAATTTAAATGCAAGGAGGATCCATTAACCACTTGATAAGGAGTTACAACCACTCCAAATTTTATGGAGATGCTATCCATAAACTTTGATTTTTGGAAGCGTTGAAATGTGAAATTGACATTTGGATGGAGGAGGGAGGGATGTCAAAACATGAATTTGGAAGTGAAATATGCCTTAATGAATGATTATTGATCATCACACCCTTAAATTCTTGGTTGATGGTGGTTTTGATTAATCTTGATGCTTTGAATGATCTTGTAATGTCCAAACATTGACTAATGAATGCTCTTGTCATGATGAAGATTGCCATCCATTCAAGTATGGAATTGAAATCCAAATTTTCATTGTATCCACATAATTGATCATTTTCATTTTTGAAGCGGGAAAGTTGTGCTTCATCAAAATTGATTTTGATTAGCAAGAAGACAAGAGATTAAGCTCATTGGTTACGTCATATATCTCTTGCAAACTTCCAACTCTTTGTTGCCATGGACTATCTTTCAAAGTTGTAAGAGATGACAGTGGTGTGGGATCTTGCTATTTGCTTTGCTTGTTTTTCTTCTTCAAATCAGTAGATCTCTTTGTTAATCAGTTCCAATCCATCTTCATTGAACTCCCTATCATAATCCATGTGCAATTTTCTTGTTATTTGATGAGAGATCTTGCAAGTCTTTGACTTTGCATTATATTCAATGAAGACAAACTTAACACTCTTGTCATCAAGCTTTATTTATGTTTGATCTATAATATGTGCATACGTAAAAGAACCAAAAGCCTTTAAGTGAGAAAATTTGGCCTCTACATGCTTCTTATGCAGTTGTGTTCTTCAAGCTCTTTGTTGGACATCCATTTAGTTAGATAGAACAACTTCAACTTTTGATGCAAGCAACTTGAAGCAAAAACACAAAGAGAGAACAAAGAAATTCAAGACTAGCTCTTTAGAAAATTAAGACACCACTTGGAGAACAAAATAGGCTAAATAAACAACTAAATTTCAGAATAGAAAAGAAGCGATCATCCAACAAAGCCAAAGTAAAAGAAAGTTAACAAAAGAAACAAACTAAAACAAACAAAAGCTATCCTCAGAACATCCTACTAGAGGACTCCTCACATGCACCGATTGTAGGAATATATATTTCAGATAATGTTTAGATATGCAAACCAAGGGTCCACCACTGCAAAAGGGATCCAACGTCCTACCAAACTCCTCCAGCAAATGCCACCAAAATAGCCACCAAATACCACCAAAACAGCCAACAACTTTTACCCACGGAACTTAGAAGAAAGATATAGGTGAAGTGGAACTTGCGAAGAAGAGAAAAAGAGGTTAGAAGCCGAGACGAAAGGTTGGAAAGAGCTCGCAAGATTTCCAGAGGAGGTGGAGAGGGTGGACAAAGCTCTCAAGCTTTTCCAAGAAGAACCCGCAGGTTATAGCAATTTTTGCTCACAATATTCACCACCCTTCCTTCTCAAAACATCTCATATATATAGGCAATAGAGGGGAACTAAACAGCCCAATAACAGCCATAAATATCCAGCACAGGAAACAGGGCAGAACTTTCGGTTTCCAGCATAGGAAAACCAACAACAGCAAGCCATTTAAAAGCCATGGAAATAGCAACAGAGAACTCCAAACGGCAAAGAAAAGATCAAAAAGCCACGGGTTTCCAGCACAATCGAGGCAGCAATTAAAGGGAATAAAGGCCACGGGTTCCACCACAGAGAAACCCCAAACGCCAACATTAAAGCACATTGAAGGCCACGATTCCAGCAGCCAAATGAGGGAAAATAATGCAGCAGCTCAAGAGGCAAAGAAGAAGAGGAAAAGACAAGTTCCACTCACCTAAAAGCTTGCACCTCATAATGAATTTAGAGCTAAACATCAGCTCATAATGAGCTACACCTTCACATGATAATAATGAGCTTGCACCACTAAAATTTCAGCAACTAAAGCTCAAAACCGAAATCAGCCAAGGCTCCCATAGAACTAGAAAACAGCCGAAAGGATAAGGTGGACCCCAAAGCCAGCAAACTCAAGGTAAGCAAACCCAATCCTTTTCCTACCATGATCATTGGATTTACCACCATCATTGGATAGCATAAAATAAAATAAAAATAGCAAATATAACTAAATTTGTCCAAAACAAATAATGCAAGACAAATTAAAATGTAAGACAAATTAAAATGCATCAATCCCCCCCTGGTGGGAGAGGCTCATCTCCTGATGAGAAAGCTTCAACAGTTCTTTCATATAGTTCTAGATTTCGAACTTTTAGATCAGCAGCATCAATCCAGGTACAGCCAGATAAGGGACGATTACTCCATTTGACCAAAAACTTCTTATGTTCGCCATGTCTTGTTTTAGTGATTTTCACATCAACCACATCTTCAATTTGATCTTCTTTATTCAGTGTTGAAGTGGAGAGTGGTAAAGTTTCAACATCCACATAATCACCTAAATTTCCTTCATATAAAGAAAGATCAGAAACATTAAATATAGGAGAAGTTCCAACAGTAATAGGAAGATCTAAAAGGTATGCATTTGTGCCCAGCTTTTTGACAATTCGAAAAGGTCCGAATTTTTTTCCGCTTAGCTTCCCAAAAGTTCCAACAGGAAAACGTTGGCGACGAAAGTAAGCCATTACTTTGTCACCTTCTTTAAAAACTACCTCTCTTCGATGTTTATCTGCAGCTGCTTTGTATTTGACATTAGCTATACGGAGTTTTTCAAGAACTTGCTGTTGGACCGATTTGATATGATCAAAAGATTCTAAAGCTTCAGCACTTACTTTGTTAGGTAAAGACAAACCATTTCTATCCAAAATATGTGGAATAGACTGACCGTATAAAATTTCAAAGGGAGTTTTTCCAAAAGTTCTATTAACAGAATTATTATATGCAGATTCAACTTGGGGCAGAATTAAATCCCTTTGAAAAGGTTTCTCACCAGCAAGACATCTCAAAAGATTTCCCAAACTTCGATTGACAACTTTAGTTTGCTCATCGGTTTGAGGATGATAAGCACTACTAAACTGAAGAGAAGTGCCTAATTTAGCCCACAAAGTTCTCCAAAAGTGACTTAAAAATCTAGTATCCCGAGGGACACCGTGAAGACGAACAATCTCTTTAAAAAAACAAATTTTCCAATGAGAGGTTTCAAAACATGATTCATAGTTCTCATAAAAGTACTCGGAGCATTTGAAAGACCAAAAGGCATCACTCAGCATATCAAGCATGTCATCCAGTTTAGGAATTGGAAATCGATATTTAATGGTGATTTTGTTTATTGTCCTACTATCCACACACATCCTCCATGTTCTATCTTTTTTTGGAGTTAGCAAAGCAGGCACAACACAGGGACTCAAACTTTCTTGAATCAAACCCTTTTTTAACAATTCAGATACTTGTTTAAAAAGTTCAGCATGTTCAATTGGACTCATCCTAAAATGAGGAATGTTAGGCAAAGTAGCTCCAGGTATTAAATCAATATGATGTTGAATTTGTCGCATAGGAGGCAACCCAATTGACAAATCATCAAGAGTTATATCAGAAAACTCATCTTGCATTTTTTTTGGAATATGAAAAACAGTATCAGATTCTTTTCCCAAAACCAAATAAGCAACTTCAAATTGTTTCAAATCATTAGCATTTAAAAGCAATTCAGGAGAAGTAATTTTGGCAACTGTATTTTTCTTAACGGGTGAATCCGGCACATTCTTTTGTGGATGAAGAGTAAACTTTTTATTATTTTGCATCAAAGTATGTGTTTTTCTCTCCATTGTGAACAGTTTTGTTGTCGTACTGCCAAGGTCGTCCTAGCAAAACATGGCAAACTTCAAGAGGCACAATATCACAAACAACTTGATCTTTAAATGATCCCCCAATTGATAAATTGACAGTATATTGTTTAGTGATTGGGACCTTACCCCCTTCTTTAAACCAAGAGATCTTATAGAATTTAGCAAGTGGTTTTGATTTGAGTTTAAGTTTGTTGATCAGTTTTTGAGAAATAAAATTGTCAGAACTTCCACTATATATCATAAGGGTACAGAATTTTCCTTCGATGGTGCAAGTTATTTTGAATATGTTTTCTCTTAGCCATCTATCCTCCTTGTCAATTGTTGTTGTTAGAACTTGTCGAATTACTAAAAACTCTTCACCTTCATTTTCTTCAACATCAACTTTTTCTATTTCATTGTCATTTTCAGATTCAGTTTCACTTACATCTTCTTCCTCTGAATTTTCATCATTTTCAATGAGATTGTTTCTTGGTGGGTCATTTTTTCTACAAGTGGCTGACAGATGACCATAAAGCTCACACTTATAGTATGGTCCAATTAACTTAGGTTGATTAGTCGGTTTAGTACTCATTATCCCTTTTCCTTTATCAGTATTTTGAATTTCAAAAGCTTTAATTTTCGGACCAGATGTTCCCCCAGAAGTTTGAGATTGAGATTTAATCCCGCCAGTTTAACGACGTTTATATGTTTCCAAGATTTTATTGTGACCCTTTTCCCTTTGATATTGTTTTTCCAATTTTAAAGCCAAACGATAAGCCTCGCCAGTTTTGAGTTGATATTGGAATATTGTTCGAGCATGATCAGTTGGCAAGAATTTTCCTTTCATTCTTTCCCAATTTTGAACTTTTTCTTTTCCCCTTCTAAGTCTATTATTTTGAAAGTTTTTCCACCAGGTTAAAGCATGACCAGAAAGTTTTAAGCTAGCAAAACAAACTTTCCTATCATCAGGTATTTCTTTCCACTCAAAAAATTGATCTATCTTTTCTACCCATTTAAGAAATTGATCAGATTGTAGCTTACCCTCAAAGTTAGGAACATCAATTTTAATTCCATAGTCCCAATTTCTTTGTTGCCTACGATGATTTCTAGGAGCCTCTTCTTCACTTTCAGAAGTTTGATTATTAGGATTAGCATTAGCGTTGTTAACAATCAAGTTCTCAATTGCTTCAGTTATGGTATTAATCTGTTTTTGCAAATTATTCAATTGTTGCATAAGGTTTTGCCAATCACCCGGGTTATTAGCCATAGCAGAAAATAGACAAAGATTTGTCAAACAAAACCAACAAAAAAACCCAAATCAACCAAGGATGAGAACTTGCTCTGATACTAAATTGATGCAAGCAACTTGAAGCAAAAACACAAAGAGAGAACAAAGAAATTCAAGACCAGCTCTTTAGAAAATTAAGACACCACTTGGAGAACAAAATAGGCTAAATAAACAACTAAATTTCAGAATAGAAAAGAAGCGATCATCCAACAAAGCCAAAGTAAAAGAAAGTTAACAAAAGAAACAAACTAAAACAAACAAAAGCTATCCTCAGAACATCCTACTAGAGGACTCCTCACATGCACCGATTGTAGGAATATATATTTCAGATAATGTTTAGATATGCAAACCAAGGGTCCACCACTGCAAAAGGGATCCAACGTCCTACCAAACTCCTCCAGCAAATGCCACCAAAACAGCCACCAAATACCACCAAAACAACCAACAACTTTTACCCACGGAACTTAGAAGAAAGATACAGGTGAAGTGGAACTTGCGAAGAGAAGAAAGAGGTTAGAAGCCGAGACGAAAGGTTGGAAAGAGCTCGCAAGATTTCCAGAGGAGGTGGAGAGGGTGGACAAAGCTCTCAAGCTTTTCCAAGAAGAACCCGCAGGTTATAGCAATTTTTGCTCACAATATTCACCACCCTTCCTTCTCAAAACATCTCATATATATAGGCAATAGAGGGGAACTAAACAGCCCAATAACAGCCATAAATATCCAGCACAGGAAACAGGGCAGAACTTTCGGTTTCCAGCATAGGAAAACCAACAGCATCAAGCCATTTAAAAGCCACGGTAATAGCAACAGAGAACTCCAAACGACAAAGCAAAGATCAAAAAGCCACGGGTTTCCAGCACAACCGAGGCAGCAATTAAAGGGAATAAAGGCCACGGGTTCCACCACAGAGAAACCCCAAACGCCAACATTAAAGCACATTGAAGGCCACGGTTCCAGCAGCCAAATGAGGGAAAATAATGCAGCAGCTCAAGAGGCAAAGAAGAAGAGGAAGAGACAAGTTCCACTCACCTAAAAACTTGCACCTTATAATGAATTTAGAGCTAAACATCAGCTCATAATGAGCTACACCTCCACATGATAATAATGAGCTTGCACCACTAAAATTTCAACAACTAAAGCTCAAAATCGAAATTAGCCAAGGCTCCCATAGAACTAGAAAACAGCCCAAAGGATAAGGTGGACCCCAAAGCCAGCAAACCCAAGGTAAGCAAACCCAATCCTTTTCCTACCATGATCATTGAATTTACCACCATCATTGGATAACATAAAATAAAATAAAAATAGCAAATATAACTAAATTTGTCCAAAACAAATAATGCAAGACAAATTAAAATGCAAGACAAATTAAAATGCATCAACTTTTTTGGACAAATACTTGGTCTTTAATGGACAACGAATCATTTTGAACATGATTTTATTTTTCTTTCCACGATGCTATTTTGTTGTGGTGAATATGGTGTCATCAAATATTATTGAATGCAATGCTTCTTGCCATGATCTTCAAAGATTTTGTATATTAATTATCCACCATGATCTGATAGTCGTGCTTTGATTTGGAGGCCATTAGATTCTCCACTATTACTTAGAATTTTTTTGAGTTTGTGAAATGCTTATGATTTATCCCTTAAGAGATAAATATAAGCTTTCTCGCTATAATCATCAATAAAAATTAAAAATATTGATTTCCCTATGATGGAATTATGGGTCCATAGATATTGATGTAGATGAGCTCTAATAGCTTTGTTAAATGATATGATACTTTTTGTATTAGGACTCTTCATTGATTGCTTATTAATAGCATATTCTTTACAATATTATTCTAGAGAGTTAATGTGATAGGACTTGATGACCAAAACTGCACGCAATAATAAAGAAAAAACAACTGACTCCAAATACATCCAAAAATAACATCAAGAGGGTGGTATTTGCTAATCTTTAAGCAAAGAAAGACAAGATACAAGTTGATTCATGATTCGAGAGGTGAATCATTTCTCCCACAATCCCTAGCAAACACTACTTAACCCAAACACCCAACAAAAATTGTTATAGAAAATAAAACTCATCATAAACCCCAACCCTCAACAATCTCCCCCTTTAAATAGCCCAAATTCCCTAATAAATGTCCCTTACATTTTTCTCAAAGAGTTTTTCCCCAAAGCCTCTTCTTTAATTAGGTGATAAAGGAGGTCCTGGGCCCCACTTGTGCAATTGGATTGCCAACAACCACATCAATATTTTCCTTCCAAAAAATCACATTGTCTTCAAGATGGAAAGAGGGAAATTGCTTCTAGATGGTATTGTAGGGCTCCCATGTTGCCTCCAACTCTGATAAATCCTTCTACTTGATCAGCATCTTTCTGATCCCCTTGTCTTCTTAGCACACCACTTTTACTTCCAATTGCTCTAATATCACCTCTATATCCTCTGACAATGTGGCCGGTAGTACAGGCAAGGGTTTGTGGTTTTCAATGGTCATCTCAGTTGCAATACATGAGATACAGGATGGATAACTGAGGTCAGTGGCAACCGTAAGCGATATGCTAATGCACCAATAAGCTCCACAATCTCGTAGGGCCCAAAATCATGGGGGGAGAGCTTCTCATTCCTTCCTCTAGTCAAAGTCCTATGTCTGTAAGGTTGGATCTTCAGATAAACTATGTTCCTAATCTCAAACTGCACGTCTCTTATGTGTCCATCCATTTGCTTCTTCATGATTTTCTATGCTCTTCGTAGATGTTCCTTCAATTCTGCCAAAATTTGATCTCTTTCTCCTAAGTATTGCTCCACTGATGACACTTGTTTTGTCATGCCTATAATATATTATATGAGGTGGATCCCTCCCATATAGGATTTTAAATGGCATTATCTGAGTTGTTGTATGATATAAAGTGTTATACCAATATTCATCCAGGTTAACCACGACCCACATTTTTGGTGTATCTGATACAAAGCAACAAAGATAAGTATCCACAATGCGATTCACCACTTTCGTTTGACCATTCGTCTGGAGGTGTTAAGCTGTACTCGGCTTCAGGACAGTCCACTGCATCTTGAAAAATTCCCTTTAGAAGTAGCTCAGAAAGACCTTATTTCGATCGGACACAATGGCCTCGGGTATGTCATACAAATGGACCACCTCTCTAATGAATGCGGCTGCCATCGACACCGAAGTGTATGGGTGGCATAAAGGAATGAAATAAACATATTTGCTAGATCTGTCCATCACCACTAGAATCATAGTGAAGCCTTATGATCTAGGTAGTCTATCAATAAAATCCATAGTAACATCTTCTCACACCTTATCGAGTAATGCCAAAGGCTGTAGAAAACCACTTGGAGCTATAGCCAGGTATTTGTCTCACACACATTAAAATGGCCCACCAACTCCTCTACATCCTTCCGCATGCCCACAAAGTATAGCTCTGCTGCCAGTAGGGGTGTAAACGAGTCGAGTCGAGTTGAGCCGAGTTTAGGCTTTATCGAGCTCGGCTCATCAATTTGAAAGCGAGCTCGAGTCGAGCTCGATAAGCGAGCTCGAACTCGAGCTCGATAAGCGAGCTCGAACTCGAGCTTGTCCCACTATAAATAAGCTCTGGCCAGCTCGTGAGCCATTGGCGGGATTTTTTAAACTTAGGCGGGATTTTTAAAATTTAGGTGAGATTTTTAAAACTTAGGCGAGATTTAGAAAAAAGATGCAATGTTTAACATTTAAATAAAACTTAAGGTCGTTCTTATTAAATTTTTTTTAAATATTTAAATTTAAATAATAAAATAAAATTATTTTAAAAAATATTAATAATTATTCGAGCCAGCTCAAGCTCGAGCTCGACTCGTGAGCTTGATAAGCTCGGTTCGTGAGCCCATAAATGCGTCGAGCTCATGCCTGCTTGTGAGCCAGCTCGGCTCACTTATACCCCTAGCTGCTATTCTATGATATGTCTTTTGAACTCCTGAATGTTTCCCAATAGCTATGCCATGAAACTCCTACAACACGTGAGGGATGTATGGTGATGTCCTCGAAAGCATAAACCGTCCTTGGTATAATAGCTTTTGACCCATCAAAGAGTAACGAGGATGGCTATCATTGTCTTACAGTAAGTCTCCTATGATCTTACAAAGTTTCTCGTCTTGCTCGCTCTCACGCTTCTAGGCCTCCCAATCCACCACTATGGGAACAGATAGAGCCATAACCTGAGGGTCTTCACTATGCCTGGAAGGAATTTCTACAGCTTTATTTTCTACCCCGGGCTTGTACTGGATCTCGAAGTGATAACCCAACAACTTGGAAAGACACTGTTGATGCTCCTTTGTCATAATCCTCTGCTATAATAGGAACTTCGAATTCCTCTGGTCGATCTTGACTATGAAGTGTCGCCCTAGTGATAATGCCGTCACTTTTGTATTACCAACATTATCGCCATCGGCTCCCTTTCATACACTGATTTCAGCCCGACCCTAGCAGTCAACACCTGATTGAAATAATTTATGGGTCTCTGACTCTGCATGAGAACTGCTCCTAACCCATAGCCTGGTGCATTAGTCTCCACTACAAACAACTAGCTGAAATCTGGTAGTGTTAACACAGGGACTCTTGTTATGACTTTTTTTAACTGCTCAAACACCTGGGTAGCTTCCCCTCCCATTTGAAACTATCCTCCTTCAATTGCTCTGTCAACGACCATGCTATAGAGTTGTATGCCCTCACAAACTTCTTGTAGTACCCTATAGAGCTATATGCTATAGAGTTGTATGCCCTCACAAACTTCTTGTAGTACCCTATAGAGCTGTATGCTATAGAGTTGTATGCCCTCACAAACTTCCAGCACCCTATGAGTCCCAAAAGCCCCCTTAACTCCTTTTTGATTACTGGGTAAGGGCCATTCCAACATAGCTTCTATCTTGGAAAGATTTGCAACTACTCTTGATTTGGAAATCACTTGTCCTAAATACTCTACCCTTTACTATGCAAATGAACATTCAAATTGGCATATAATTGATGCTCCTTCAATGTCACTAACATGACCCTCAAATGCTACACATGCTCTGCCTCAGACTAGCTATATATCAAAAAGAAAACCAATATGAACTTGCAGAGATAGGGCTGGAGTACCTTGTTCATAAGCAACTAGAATGTATCTGGAGCGTTGGTTAGCCCAAAAGACATCACTAAGAACTCATAGTGGTCTTCATGAGTTCTGAAAGCAAACTTTTGGATGTTAGCGGGCTGTATTCTGATCTAATGGTATCCTGATTTCAGATCAATCTTGGAGAACATCTCTGCTCCATATAACTCATCCTGCAACTCATCAATGATGAGTATAGGAAATTTATCCAACATCATTTCCTTATTCAGAACAGAGCCCGATAATCTACACAAAATTTCTAACTACCATCATTCTTCTTTACCAACAACACAAGACTGGAGAAGGGACTAACACTGGGATGAATGATCTGGGCCTCCAATATCTCCTTGATTAGTATCTCAATTTCATCCTTTTGAACCTATAGGTATCAGTAGGGTCGAACACTGATAGGTGATACCCCCTCCTAGATGATAACATGCTCATGCTCTCATGAGGAGGTAGGCCTTCAGGCAGCTGGAACACCTCATTGAATTATAGCAGGAGTGACTGAACTATCTCTAGAACCTCCTCTTTCTCCATACTTCCCCGTCCCTCGAGGCTTTGGAGCTCCATCAAGAATCCCATCCCTACTTCATGGATTGCCCTCACCATGGTCTTAAGAGAACTCTAGTTTTGGACAGACTAGGACCCCCCTTGATCCTCACCTTCCTCTATCCCATCATGAATTTCATAGTCAATGCCTTTTAATCTACCTTGGTCTCCCCAGTATTTGCAATCACTTAATGCCCAAAATTTCATTCGTACTCCTAACTCTAAGAGAAGGAAACCCCCCTCACCTGAATCTCCTACAGTGTCATCATCAGCCCTGGGCAGATGCCTCTACTCTTCTCCACCTTTCTTGTTCCCATCATCACCCCAAAATAGTGTGTCTCGACCAATTTCAACACTAACCAGTCAACACCATCTAGTTGAAGATGAAATTGTGGGTTGCCCCACTGTCCAAAAGAATTACCACTGCTACTCATCCTATCTACCCCTTAACTTCATGATGTGATTTGAGGTAAAACTTACCACTGAGTTTAGGGAGACAATCGCCACATCTAGGTGCAAATACTCTTCCTCCTCAACCACCTCCTTTTTCTAGGGTCTCTCCTCATCATAGACTGTAAGTACCTGCAACGAACGATCCTTGCAGTGATGGCCTTGTTGACCTGCTATATAAAAAAAAAATCAAATCCTTACCTGCCCACTGCCAAGGCCACGACGCACGTCGCCTATACGCCGAAGCACGTCGCTCCCCACGTCGAGCTGCTTGTCGCACGTCGAAGCCATGCCTCGTGTTGTTTCTCCCCACGTCGCCTACACGACCCTCTCGCGTCGTTAAAAAGCCGAAGGAAACGAAGCCCTCGGCTGCTGGTTCCCTATCTCCCTTCCGACCCTTCTCCGTCTCCTTCGGCCAACGCAGAGAAAGAGAGAGAGAGAGAGAGTGAGTGAGATATCCCTTACCTCTTCTCCAAGCCGCAGGATCCCGCCGCTCCTTCGGCTCTGTCGACTCCGCCCCTTCGTCGACTTTCCCTTCTGTCTGATCGGAGCAACAACGGGATTCGCTTGTTGTGAAGGTAACTTTCTCCCTTCACACGGTCTTCTTCGGCCAAATCCTGTAAAAAAAAAAAAGTTTATATTTAATTATAATTATTTTAATTAATTATGATTGTTATTTTTTTAATTAATTATACTTATTATAATTAATTCTACTTAATTTTAATAAAGTAATTATAATTAAATCTGATTAATTATAATTAACTTTAATTAGAATTAAATTTAATTAATTATAATTATAAATAATTAATAAAAAAATATACTTTCTTAATTAATTATAATTAATTGATATTAACTATAATTAATATAAAAGAAAAAGATGCTTGCCCGTACCTTCTCCCGCCTCGGTCCCGAGCCTCCATCGTCGGTCCACCGGCCCCGAAGGTATAACCCCTAAGCTCAGGCTTCCGTCCTCGAAGTGTACGACGGGCCGGTAAACCGCCTATACACGCCTTTATTGCGCGTGGTGGGATGGGACCCCGGTCCGACGCCTACGACGAGGCGGACAGTCGCCTTCTTGTAACAGGTACCGAAGGCCCCATACACGCCTTTATTGCGCGTGGTGGGAGGAAAGAGCCCGGCCGTGGTGTCCTCGAAAGAGGGCACCTACCATGCACGCCTTTCTTGCGCGTGGTGGGAAGGCCTAGTTTTCTCGTTGTTTTCCCCTAAACGGGAGAGACGTCGGGAGGCTGCCGAAATTTCGGGTGAAATGTTGCTGCACTCGGACCTGTTTTGAACTCAAATGAACAATAGTGGACTCAGATTTATGGACTTTTGAACCTAATTGAACACGAGCAGAGGACCAGAACAAAATTGAAATGATTTCTAAAGGCCAAATTCAAATAAAAATCAAATCCGAATGACCATACTGAGTTTGAAACTCAAGTCTGAATGAAATTGAACTTGGATCCAAACACATACAAGGATAAGGCTTGAATCCTGTGTAAGGGAGTTCAAACGAGAACATTCGTATGGTTAATAGTGACTCAAAGTACGCTACAAGACCTCGATGCACGAACTCCTACAACAATCCCTACAATTGCCTGTTGATTGAGATGGCGATACGGGAGACCAATGATGGAGGATCCGCCTTCCTACAAACAAATGCAACCCAACAAACCCACCCGAGATTAGTGAAAGGGTGGATTTGATGCAAAAGCAAGGGCTCTCCTACGAATACTACTAGGAGGTCGTAGTAGATGCATCAGTCCCCTGCAAATATATACTTGTGGATAACAACAGTGTATTGAAAGTACAATGAATCACTGTGGACACAAGTGCGGATATCATCTACGACAGTGGTGATCAAGATCTACAAGTGCGTTGAGTACAAGAGCGACTCTATGTACGAAAAGGACACCCCCTGACAGAAGGGGGGAAATGTTTGAACAAATTAGAACCAAATTCCCTGGTGTTCCAAAGTCTCTTCTTAGTTCTATATTTAAAAAGAAAACAGCTCTTGTACCCACAAATACCGGAAATAACAAGTCTGCTACACTGAAGATCCTAAAAGGAGTTCTCCCCAAATCAATAGTCATTGACTCCAAAGTCCAAAAAGATCTATCCCCGGTGAATGAGAAAAGGGGAGAAAATATCAAGATGAGAAGACGCCTCGTAACACCAAGAATCCAACGCCACCGGATCTACAACACCGATACAAGCAGACAGAAGGCGTCTACAATCTACAACTCAATGCCACCGGATCTGCAACGTTCGTACAAGCAGACAGAAGGCGTGTATAAGCTCTTCAAGAAAATATTGTGCATTCAAATGACAGATACATGCACAACTACAAATATTTCAAAGTACCCCAACACGTGCACCGTAGTTTGTATACACATAGGTACACAAGGGGTAAATACAATCTCAACCCGCATGGGCCCCGGCGAGCGTGCTATTGGTACATACGTGACGCCTAGGGATGCTACGCGGGTTGACAAGTGAATTCAAGTTCGAACATGATCCTTCTATACGGATCAATAAAAGTCGACAGGGCTCGACCTTCAAACGAATACACGGTTGTGGGGACCGAGGTATTTGTTTCAATACATTCATATTAGGCCTTCAAGGCCTACAACCAAAAGAATTCACTAAACAAGAGGCATGAAGCCTACGAAATTCGATCCTCGATCAATAGCTTGATCGAGTTGACAGGGTTTAATCCATAAAGAAAAATGACCCCGAACACCCTGATGATGGCCGTGTTGATTGCTTATCTCAACCGGAGGGGTTCACAAATATTTTCAAATGTCTCCCAAATGTCCAAAGTCCATACAAAATCCAAAACTCCACAAATCCTAAATTCCAAAATATTTAAAAATGAAATAAATCCATCAATCACTCAAAGCAAAATCCATCCACCCTCCGCAACAGTTTGCCGAGGTGGACAAATTAAAATTTACTTCAGTTCACAAAAGAGCTAAATGCCTAGTCGAAAATATCACTAGGATCCATTCTCAAACAACCTCCTGCCAGTAAGGACGTGATACGTGTCCTCTAACCGGCGGTCTGCCGCCAAATGGCACCGCAGGATAAACGGTTATGATGACCCGGGGCCCTCTGAACCGAGTGGTTTTGCCGCCAAATGGCACCACAAATACCGGTTATGACCAGCGCCAATACGTTCCTTATTGGCATCAAATCTTTGAGATATGAATCAATAGGATATGATCGATAGGGCACAAAGCCCTCTGTTAGCTAAGGTGGATTCAAATTTGTCCTTTTAGACAAACATCCAACCCAGGTCTACAAGGTCCCCTTAGACGAAGCAACCCATGGCTGCCGACAAGGATCCTTCAGTCAGGTTGGGTCGACTACCTCCTTTGACTGAGTAGACCAGGGACCATGATGGCCCGGGACGACAGAACCATGGGATCTTGATAGGGCCTATCATCCATTCCCCCACCATTCGTTTTAAGTGCCTGATGGTGAAATTTCTATTTTTAAATATTAAATTTCCAAACAACCAAACTTTTCAAATTCTCCAACTATTTCCAAACCCAATTATTCTCAAATTTCTAAATCCAAACTCATTGCTGCTACTATATGCCAGATAACACGTATCTCTACGTATCTGATCGACGACTAGCCTTAATCGAAAGTTCTCTCTCGTGATCGGGAGGGGTAATTAACTATAGGGGCTTGCGCCTATAGGAAACCAGAACTCAGATCATAAAGTCCTTACCAAATGAGGGTGAAATCTCTAGGTAGTGTCTTATCTACAAATCCATCTGCCTTCCAAAATTTACCTCGGAACTTATTCAGTTAAAACTCCCTCGCTCAAAAATAAAAAATAAAAAGAAATCGCGCGGCGGGGAGGCCGGGGCCGAATTTTCGGAGCCCACAGATTTCTGGCGACTCCGCTGGGGAATGTTTCTCTTTCCGTCTCTGGCTAGTCATTCAAAGGCTATAGTAGCAAGCAAATCAAATTTTAAATTTCCTGAAAATGAATCTTTTAAATAAGATCAATAGAAATTCGTTTAGCAGGGTTTTTAATTCCATGCTAACTCTCCTGCTTCTATTATTTGTTCTGCGTGGGGTGATGTATCAATTCTGATCACTAACCCCTGCCTTTCATTTGTGTAGAATGGAAATGCAGGACACACCGATGCCCGTCCAACTGGGACGAGGAGCTAGGATCCAGCTGGCGAATGCTGTCGTAGAAACTGGAAACACTGGAGCCATTATTCACTTTGGTGGACTCGAATTCTCAGCAGCTACTGCAAGGGTTGCAGCCATTCCCGTGTACGGCATAAACTCTGAAGAATTTTCTGGAAGGTCTCACTCTGCAAGGAATGCTACTAGAGGTGCTGCCCAAGGAAGAGTTTCTGTATTTGAAAGACTATCCTAGCCTGAAACCCTACCCTGCCCAGAGAGCCTGTTGCACCTGGGCAGCATGATGCTGAAGCTTCCTCATCTGGAGGAAGGCTCAACAGAAGGCAGAGGAGGAAGAGAAATGCAGAACTGCGAGCTCAGTACTTACCTGTACCAGTCCATCCCTCCAATCTGCCAGCACCAGAACCAGAGATTAATATTCCCACTCAAAATAAGTTCTCCAATCTGAAGTGGGTAAGAAGGAATAGCTCTTCTGGTGAGCTCAAGAAATCTTTTTGGGAGCGTCAGCCTGAAGCCCCGGCCCCTCAGAAGATAAAAGAGCCCGAATGTCTGTCTGCCCGGGTACACCGTGTACTGAAGACAGTCAAGGAGAAGGGCTTAATGAAAAAGAAGTTCCAGCGGCCATTGATTGTTGAGGCCCGAAGAACTCCTCCAAGAGATAGACATCTGCTGTGATAGTTGAAAGAAGAGATTACCGACAACAAGCTCCACGCGGTGAGCATCGGGGCGTGACACCTGAACCATATGTTCGGGGATCCGCCGCCGAAAGGTCCCGGTGGAAAGGGAAGCAAGTTTGGAGGCCGAAGCCTCGAAGAGAAAATATCCTGGAAGAAAGGATTAGTTCGAGTGTGACATCCGGAGTTGTCTCCCGGAGATCCGCCCTTGCCAACAGAACTCGTCAGAAATGGGTCCAAAAGAAGGCCCATAATGACGACAATTATATTGACGGTCGACATCCTGAAGAGTCTTCCAGGAGATCCCGTCATTCTTCTACTTCAACCAAGGAGGAAGTTCACTTCGATCGTAGTCCACGGGTTGAAGAAATAGTCATTCCAAGTCAAGAACCTGAAATTCAGTGGCGACGCCGCTCAGAAATTCAGGTACAAGAAGAAGAAGAAAAAGAATATGACGTTGATGACACTATGGAGATCGAGGTGGTTCGTATGGTCAACCACGTCGATGTTGAAGAGGAGGAAGATGGTGATGAGGATGACCAACAATCACAGCCACGTGAACGTGCTTATCGTCGTCGCCATAGGGCTCGATCCATTGCCAGCCGAAGTATTCGCTCCTCAGATGAAGGAGAGGAAGAAGAAGAAGAAGTTGGAGAAAATCCCTTCGCCGCTGAAAATATCACACTCGCAGATATGCGAAGACAAATGAGGCGACAGATGAAAGCAAAAGATAGAGAAATCTCTCAGTTAAATGATAAAATGACTGAGATGATGACTCAGATGACGGCCATGATGGAGATGATGCAGAAGGCCACTTCTGTAGGTCCTGCACCAGCTCAACCCGTCAATCAAGCCGCTAAACTTCAAGCACCTCAAGCCTCAGGAGTGAAAGGTGTACCCGAAGGTGGCGATAAGAATGATGATCCTACCCGCCAACGTACTCCACAAAATGTGGCGAGTGCCTCTGAACCTGTAACTGCCTCGCAGTTAGAAGGCTTAATCAGTGAAAAGATTAAGGCTATTATAGCAGCCAAACAGGCAGAGAAATTGGTAGGGAAAGGTCGTCCGTACCCAGCAGAGTACGATCAGGTGCCATATCCAAAGGGATATTCTGTACCGAAGTTCAATATCTTTGATGGAAAATCCCAGACAGCACCTCGCGCAATTCAAAGCTACCTGTGGAAATACAGGAGGCAATGATGCTCTGTTATTCAGGCAATTCGTGAGCAGCTTGAGTGGAACTGCTTTCGAATGGTATGCCGAACTGCCGAATGATTCACTGAAGACCTTTGCGGAGCTGGAGGCCTTGTTCGTGAAAAGATTTGTCAGTGCAACAGAGAAGACTACCATTGTTGATCTTGCCCTTAATAAAAGGAGAAAAGATAAATCAGTGACGAGGTATATAACACGCTGGCGCAATCTCAGCATGAAGTGCGAGCAGCAACTGGAAGAAGAGCATGCAGTTCAACTACTGATGGGAAACATTGATGACAAAATGCAACCTTTTTTATGCATGGCTTCAATCACCACCATTCAAGATTTGCTGGACAGGGTGGCTAAGTTTGAAAAGTTGAATTTGTCAAAGTCAGAAAGCCTCCCTGATAAACCCAAAAAGGCTAAAGCTCCTGATGCTAGGAGGAACGAAGTTTACTCCGCATTCCCTCTCAGACCTGATAAAGGTAAACGGGTAGTGTATAATGTGGACAAAGGAAAGCAGCCTATACAATATAAAGAAAAGCCAAAACAGGCTTATAATCCAAATCCTCAACCAAAGCTGGTTCTTGGAGGAAATGATAAACCTCGAGCCTTTCCTGGTGGAGGAGAGCGCCAGAGGTAGACTACAGGAGCTGGTGATAGAACGTTCCCCTCCCTCAAGGAGAAAATGAATAAAAAATATTCATGTAAGCGGGAGAGTGTCGCTAAATTATTCCGACAAGCACTCAAGAACGGTCTGGAGTTGCCAGAATGCAAAAGACCTGAAGAGTCCAAACATAGTGGCGACTCAAACTACTGCCCATATCATCGGGTAGTTAGCCATCCAATTGAAGATTGTTATGTCTTCAAAGATTGGTTGGAAAAGATGTACAAGATGGGAGAATTATCATTATCAGATAATGTGTTGGTTCGTCCCAGAAAGGAATCCACCCGGGTAGTCACGTCCTCTTCCGTACTCCCGCCTAAAGAAACAACAACAAAAGAATCTATTCATGATGAGCAAAGAAGACAACTAAAATGTTGAAACAGCTGGAAGGGGTTCCTGGTGTCAAGTGGAAGTCCCCTACTCAGCCAGTACTGAACTTAAAATGGTTGCCTGTGTCACAAGCATCCACCTCTAAACAACAACCTGGCCATGCTAGCTCATTAAAATCTGGAAAGTCAAAGTCAAAGTCTTCAAAGAAGAGAGCCAAGCTGAAGAAGCCTATGGTAAAGAAGACTGCAACTCAGAAGGCTATTGATAGTTTGGGTGAATATTACCAGACTACCAGGAAGCCTATTAAGCTCGGTGATTTCATGAAAGAGCTTAAAATAAATACAAAAGAAGAAGCTGAGGACGAATCCCTTCTTGCGGAGACATGCCGAGTCATCTCAGCAACACCAGAAGTAGCAGAAAGGGAGAAACACGCTGAAGAAGCGGCCCCTGAGTTCTGTCTAATGGTATCATCAATGGAATTCAGTTCAGATGATCTATGTTTTCCAGATGATGAAGATTCAGACCCAAGCGTAGCGCCGCAAATGAAACATGTGAAACTGGGAGACGATTCAGAGTTTACAGATGGATCCCCAGATACAACAATGGCTGACTCTAAAGATGATGCTTCATCAAACAAGTCTGAATCAGATGAGGTGGCCCAAGTACAATTGAGAAGTGGCAAGGTACTGCCGCCTCCACCAAAGAAAGGGATCCCTAATAAAGATAAGGGAAAAGAGATAGTTATCAATGAAGATATTATTCTCGAAGATCCCAAGAAAAATAATACTTTGTCCAAGGGGATAGATTACAATATCTTATCCCACTTGAGAAAGATCCCAGCGCAACTTAGCATATATGATGCTCTCTTGATGTCTAAAGACCTTCGGGAGACTTCGATTCAAGCTCTCAAGAACCCCGAAAGATATGAAGCATATTTTGCTGAGCGTAATTTGACAGAAGTCTTGCAAGCTCGAAATGAGCCCCTCATCACTTTTGTTGAGGATGATATGATGCTTGGAACGGCAGATTACAACCGCCCTTTGTATGTTACGGCAGAGAGCGACGATATGATGATCAGTCGAATTTTGATCGATCCTGGATCTTCCGTAAATCTCATGAGTCTTAAAGCACTGAGATCACTATGCCTCGATGTGGAACATCTTGGGCAAAAAAGTTGATGGTACACGACTTCAACGAGAAAGGGCAGAAGACCCTTGGATCATTTATGCTACCTCTTGTATTTGGAGAACTCCATACGGAAGCCAAATTCCATGTAATTGATGCGAACACTTCGTTCAAGGCGTTATTGGGTCGCCCCTGGCTGCATGAATACGGCGTTGTCCCTTCAACATTACATCAGTGCATGAAGTATCTCAAAGAAGGAGAAGAATTCAGAATTTCTGGTAATATTCAGCCCTTTGCAGTACATGAAGTAACAATTTATGAAGATGCTAAGTACTTCATGCCAAAGAAGCAAAAGTCATCAAGTTCTCTTAAGGCTAGGGCATCAAATTCTAAGGCTGCAAAGAAACTAAAGAAGAAAATGAGAAGAAGCGTGTAGGGAGAAAGAAAGCAACGTCAGTTCTTCCCAAATCACCAACCATTCATAAAGAAAAGAAACATGTACCTCATCTTGAGAGTGACACGGATGAAGATGACGTTACTCTTACCAAATCTCGAAAAATATGCCAGTCCACGAGTGAATGGATTAGGCAGGTTGAATTTTCAAATAATGATTATGACTACAACTCAATCTACATGAACTCAGTGCAGAGTGTGTTCTCCAGAAGAATAGACAGTCTGTCAATTTCAGACAGCGTACTCGTAGTCACACGTGTTCCCTTACAACATTTCAAAGAACTCATTTCGCGCGAGGTTCATAAAGTTGAAGAACTCGTCATCGTCTATCTGCCTCCTCTCAAGAAGGGGACTGCACCTGAGAATTTATTGTATTCCACGGGAGCACACGAAGAGGAGAATAATGATTTGGATTGCATGCTCCTCAACTCCGAGGAATTATTTCCTACGAGGCTACCTATATCCAATACTAAAAATATTCAAAGAATGCTACGAAAACAAGTCAATATTCCTACCACCAAGCGACAACTTCGTACAAGTTTGGGCCTCTGGTATGGGAGAAATTCGCGTCCATTACGACGAAAGGATATAGATGCATATAAAGGCATCGGATTCATCAAACGCAAATTCCTCCGAAAAGAGACTTGTCGAGTAATCACATGTGGAGAAATCAAATCCGATGATGATGATGATGAAATATACGAAGCCAATGCTTATGATGATCAACCAGTAGAGGCTAGACCTGCACCAGAAGAACTAGAAGATGGTGGACATGCAGCAACTATGGATGAGCTGAAAGAAGTCAACTTGGAAACTGAGGAAGACCCTTGCCCAACCTTCATTAGCTCTCTTCTGTCAGAAGAGAAAGTAGAAGAAATAAAAGAGCTCCTCTGTGAATTCAGGGACTGTTTCGCTTGGACATATGCTGAGATGCCCGGCTTATCCCCTGACGTAGCAGTTCACAGATTAGCAATCAAGCCTGATGCAGCACCCGTCAAACAAGCTCCAAGGAGAATGAGATTAGAGATTGAAAAGCAAGTAATTACAGAAACAAAGAAGTTCATAGAAGCAGGCTTCATCCGAGAAGAAAAATATGCCGACTGGATTGCCAATATCGTCCCTGTTAAGAAGAAGAATGGCCAGATTCGTATCTGCATCGACTTCAGGGACCTCAACAAGGCATGCCCGAAAGATGACTTTCCACTCCCAGTATCAGAACTTCTCGTTGACAATACTTCCAACTACGACATGTTCTCATTTATGGACGGATCGTCAGGCTACAATCAAATCAAAATGGCATCTGAAGATGAAAGACATACATCATTCAGAATGCCTATAGGCATATTCTGCTACACAGTCATGTTCTTCGGCCTGAAGAATGCTGGTGCCACTTACCAACGGGCTATGACTCGTATATTTCATGATTTGATTCATCAAAAGATCGAATACTATGTAGATGACTTGGTCATTAAAAATATGGATAAAAAAGACCATCTAGATGACTTGAGAATAGTGTTCGAAAGAATTAGAAAATATGATCTGAAGATGAACCCTCTCAAGTGTGCATTTGGAGTATCCTCAGGAAAATTCCTAGGGTACGTTGTTCGACATCGAGGCATTGAAGTCGACCCCAACAAGATCAAGGCAATCATGGAGATGCCACCTCCAAGGAACCTTCGACAGCTTCGCTCGCTGCAAGGACAACTGGCTTTCATTAGGAGATTCATATCGAATCTATCGGGTAGGTGCCAGCCATTTTCAAAACTGATGAAGAAAGATGTCCGTTTCAAATGGGACGAAGAGTGCTAAGAAGCATTTGACAGCATCAAAAGATATCTGTTGAATTCGTCCATTCTCGCAGCGCCAATTCAGGGGAAGCCTCTTATACTGTACACGGCAGCATTAGAAGAGTCCCTAGGAGCATTATTGGCTCAGCATAATGAAGAAGAAAAAGAAAATGCGTTCTACTATATCAGCCGGAGGTTAATAGGAGCAGAAATCCGCTACTCTCCAATCGAGAAGCATTGCTTGGCCCTGATTTTCGCAGTTCAGAAGCTCTGCCACTATATGCTATCTCACAAAATCAACTTGATATCAAAGATCGATCCGCTGAAGTTCTTGATGACAAGACCAGCGTTGACAGGTCGTTTGGCAAGGTGGGCAGTGATACTGTTACAGTTTGATATCATATATGTCCCGCAGAAGGCAGTGAAAGGGCAGGTGCTGGCAGATTTCCTCGCTGCACATCCTATACCTGCTGATTCACCACTCAATGATGATCTACCCGATGAGCAGATTATGAATGTTGAGGAGAAGGAGATGCTACGACTATGGAAAATGTACTTCGATGGAGCATCGTCAATTAAACATGCTCGGCCTCCAAATCTAGAAAAAGCTCAAGCTGGAATTGGACTCATTTTTGTGGCGCCCGAGGGAGGCATAATGAGGTTCTCATTCAATCCGACTGAACCTCGGACAAACAATGAAGCTGAATATGAAGCTTTAATAGCTAGATTGGAGATTGCAATCGATATTCGAATCCAAAATCTCCAAATTTTCGGTTATTCTCAACTTGTTGTAAATCAAGTGTTGGGAGTTTACAAAATCACCGAGTTCGAGTTGGCCTGTTATCATCGGCGAGTTCTTGAGCTTATGAAGCAAATTCCAATTGTCAAATTAACTCAAGTTCCCCGAGGTCAAAATGGCAAAGCTGATTCCCTTGCCAAATTGGTTAAAGAAATGGCGAATATGGATAACGAATGACCTATAATAATTATGGTGCATAATCGACGGATCCTAGAGCCAGCATTACTACAATTCCCGCAGGTAGAGGGAATACCAAATTCAAGCCAGCAGGATGCAACTCTGGTTGATCCTCAATCTCCTCAATCAGTTGATCCTGAAGACCAGTCTGAAGAACAGCAAGTTCCTAAGAGAAGACGCAAGGCCAGTCAAGCTTCAGAATCATGGTGGCATTGTCTAGGTGTCGAAAAAAAAAAATGACTGGAGGCAACATTTCATTGATTATTTCAAAGAAAGTAAGCTACCAACAGACAAATCATTAGCTGCTCAAATCAGAAAGAGAGCACTACGATATGCTTTTGTCAACAACACATTGTATCGACGTGCTTTCGATCAAATGTGGCTAAGATGCCTAGGGACTCGAGAAGTTGATAAGGTGGTGGCAGAAGTTCATGAAGGACTTTGTGGAGCGCACCAATCAGGCCCTAAGATGGCAGTCAAAATTAAAAGAATGGGTTACTATTGGCCAAGAATGGTGAAGGATTGCATTGACCACGCTAAGAGGTGCCACGAATGCCAGATCCACGGTGATATTATACATCAACCGCCAAATCCACTGCACCCTACAATAGCATCCTGGCCGTTTGAATGCTGGGGTATTGATGTTATTGGGCCAATAGATCCACCGTCATCAGCAGGACACCGCTTTATCTTGGCAGCGACAGACTATTTTTCTAAGTGGGCAGAAGCGACTCCATTCAAAGAAGTTACGTCTGAGCACGTGATCAACTTCTTCACCCACAATGTTGTTTACAGATTCGGTGTGCCACGCCGCATAATCTCAGACAACGGAACTGCTTTCAAGAGTACAAAAATCTATAAGTTCGTTAATCGGCACAAAATTGATTGGCAGTACTCTTGCATTTACTATCCAAGAGCAAATGGCTTAGCTGAAGCCTTCAACAAAACGTTGGTGAAATTGCTAAAAAAGATTCTCTCCAAAAATAAAAGAGAGTGGCATACGAAGATGGCAGAAGCGTTATGGGCGTATCGTACAACTTACCAAACGCCAACCAAAGCCACTCACTCTCTAGTATTTGGAGTTGAGGCCGTACTACCACTAGAAGTTGAACTTCCATCTCTTCGAGTTGCTGTCCAGAATGAGCTGACTCAGGAACAAAACGCTCGCCTAAGGATGGAGGAGCTCGATGCACTCGATGAAATCAGGTTGCAAGCTCAGCAGAACCTGGAAATCTATCGAGCAAGAATGACAAAATCCTTTGATCGAATGGTGCGTCCTCGATCATTTCAAGAAGGGGAATTGGTCCTGGTGCAGAGAAGACCAATCATCCCACACCGAAAAATCGGTGGTAAATTCGTATCCAACTTGGAAGGACCTTTCGTCATCGAGAAAGTATTTCAAGGAGGAGCTTATCAACTCATTGATCTGAATGGTCAGAGGCCCATGCCGCCGATCAATGGCCGATACCTAAAGAAATACTATACATGAATTGCTCAAGCAGATGTCATGTTTAATACGCTATATTTTCATACATGTTTATTAGCGTATATATTCTATATTTTGACATTTCCGTGTTATGAGAATACATTTCAAAATCCCCCATCAAACTAGGGGCATTTTAAATATTTATTCGGATCGACATCGCGTGCATGCCGAGATCCCTGAATAAATATTTAAAATTCCAAGATTCCAATTCTATTCTGCTCTAAAATGTCCCTGCGAGACGGGGCATTTTAAATATTTATTCGGGTCGACATCGCGCTGCATGCCGAGATCCCCGAATAAATATTTAAAATTATCAACTCAAATATTCTTTTGTGCTGAAGAATACAAATACTTCTTTTTCAAAGTATATGCAGGTGACCTCTCAAAAGATCGAGACACTTTCTCCAGCAAACCAAGGTTTAAAAGTCAAGAAAGAGACTTGTGAAACTACACTCCTACAAATTGAGCCAGAAAAGCTTGAAGTCTTTCGACAGCCTGAAGCTTAAGGTTCGAATGGGTGTATGAGGTCGGATCCAACAAGCCCAAATATGGCCGGATCGCTGGCAGCTCCGTCTACTCAACAAGCCATAAGAAAGGTCGTAGTAGCGGAACCCCCACTTCGTCAACCCGTCAGTAGGGACTGTAGGAAGAACGAAGGCAAATTTGACTCGACAAGTTTAAGTGATCGTAGTCTGCAAAGTTCTCCAAAATGACTGGAGAATCAAAGTTCTAGTGGAAGGATGAGTCTCGAGCAACTACTGAATGTTCGTAGGCTCCAAAATCTAAAACCACAAAGGATAACTCCAAATCTGTCAACTTCAGCAAAATCAGCATTGGGGAGCGCAATTCCCATAGCTCAAGTCTGAAGCCTGAGTGGGTGTAAGAGGTTGGATCCAACAAGCCCAAATATAGCCGGATTGCTGGCAGCTCCATCTACTCAACAAGCCATAAGAAAGGCCGCAGTAGTGGAACCCCCATCTCAGCAACCAGAGGACGAAGAGCTGTCAAATCCCAGCTCTCCTCGATCTGATGAACTCAAGTGACTCAGATTAAAGTCTTCCCAAGTGGTTTAGGATCAAGATACTACCTACGTTCGGTACTATCAATTGAATCCAGAACCTGCAAATCCTTCAACAAATCCGTAAAGCACAAAGCGAGGATCGAAGGAATTTTTCTTCAACAAGTCCGCCAAAGCACAAAGCAAAGGACCGAAGGAAAATTATCCCAAAGTTCACACAAAAGCCTACGGCTGAACTAAGTGGATTCTGTCGTCAACAAGTCCGCTATGCACAAAGCTCTGGACCGATGACTTTTTGCCATCAACCTAATACAAACCTAAGGGTTTAGGTCACTGGCATCTACCCCTTCATCAAGCCCGCCAAAGCTAGAAGCAAAGGGCCGAAGATACAAATCATCTGGCAAGTCAGTAAAGACAAATCAGACAACCCTTCACCAAGTCCGCAGCACAAAGCACAGGACAAAAGAAATCAAAATCTCGGGGCTCTAGTAAAAGCTGCAGAATGAGCACCCTAGATGACATCTACAAATGTCCCGAAAGACTGGGGGCATTTTAAATATTTAATCGGGTCGACATCGCGCTGCGTGCCGAGATCCCCAAATAAATATTTAAAATTTCATCAAGATACAACCAGATGATGGAATAATCTTGAACATATCCTATCCATTAGCATCAATCCACAAAGATAAGATATCATTCATCTGTGGATACATCTAAGAGATTTATGCAGAAAGAGAGTAGTGTGACATCCAAACAAATTTTGGAGATCCACTAAATGAAAGCCCTAGTGTGACATCTAGAACAGATATCTCGAGATCCACAGGGTCAATCAGCATGCAACAAACGTGGCCCGCTCCAGACGCCTACCACATTTATTGGGGGGCATTTGTTGACCTGCTGTATATAAAAAAAAAATCAAATTCTTACCTGCCCACTGCCAAGGCCACGACGCACGTCGCCTACACGCCGAAGCACGTCACTCCCCACGTCGAGCTGCTCGTCGCACGTCGAAGCCATGCCTCGCGTCGTTTCTCCCCACGTCGCCTACACGACCCTCTCGCGTCGTTAAAAAGCCGAAGGAAATGAAATCCTCGGCTGCTGGTTCCCTATCTCCCTTCCGACCCTTCTCCGTCTCCTTCGGCCAACGCAGTGAAAGAAAGAGAGAGAGAGAGAGAGAGAGAGAGAGAGAGAGAGAGAGAGAGAGAGAGAAAGAGAGTGAGATATCCCTTACCTCTTCTCCAAGCCGCAGGATCCCGCTGCTCCTTCGGCTCCGTCATGCTCGGTCGACTTCGCCCCTTCGTCGACTTTCCCTTCTGTTTGATCGGAGCAACAACGGGATTCGCTTGTTGTGAAGGCAACTTTCTCCCTTCACACGGTCTTCTTCGGCCAAATCCTGAAAAAACAAAAAAAAGAAAAAAAAAGTTTATATTTAATTATGTTTATTTTAATTAATTTTAATTAATTATGATTGTTATTTTTTAATTAATTATACTTAGTATAATTAATTCTACTTAATTTTAATAAAGTAATTATAATTAAATCTGATTAATTATAATTAACTTTAATTAGAATTAAATTTAATTAATTATAATTATAAATAATTAATAAAAAAATATACTTTCTTAATTAATTATAATTAATTGATATTAACTATAATTAATATAAAAGAAAAAGATGCTTGCCCGTACCTTCTCCTGCCTCGGTCCCGAGCCTCCATTGTCGGTCCACCGGCCCCGAAGGTATAACCCCTAAGCTCAGGCTTCCGTCCTCGACATGTACGACGGGCCGGTAAACCGCCTATACAAGCCTTTATTGCGCGTGGTGGGATGGGACCCCGGTCCGACGCCTACGACGAGGCGGACAGTCGCCTCCCTTCTCGCTCTCTTACCTCGTCATGCGTGGAGAGTCAGTGGTCCACCTATGCATGCCTTTATTGAGCGTGGTGGGAGGGGCAACTGGCGCGACACCTACGACAAGGTAAGCGAGCGACCCTCGCCCTCCTGTCTCGACATGCGTGTCGGACCGGCAAACCACCTAAGCACGCCTTTGTTGCGCGTGGTAGGAGGGAAACCGGTTCGACGCACATGGTGAGGCCAGGCGAGCCTGGTGTACCCTTTTCTTTGCGCGGCCAGAACAGTTCATAAGTACCCCCAGGCGGGGGGAAAGCAAACTGCTCTTTTCTTGTAACAGGTACCGAAGGCCCCATACACGCCTTTATTGCGCATGGTGGGAGGAAAGAGCCCGGCCGCGGTGTCCTCGAAAGAGGGCACCCACCATGCACGCCTTTCTTGCGCGTGGTGGGAAGACCCAGTTTTCTCGTTGTTTTCCCCTAAACGGGAGAGACGTCGGGAGGCTGCCGAAATTTCGGGTGAAATGTTGCTGCACTCGGACATGTTTTGAACTCAAATGAACAATAGTGGACTCAGATTTATGGACTTTTGAACCTAATTGAACACGAGCAGAGGACCAGAACAAAATTGAAATGATTTCTAAAGGCCAAATTCAAATAAAAATCAAATCCGAATGACCATACTGAGTTTGAAACTCAAGTCTGAATGAAATTGAACTTGGATCCAAACACATACAAGGATAAGGCTTGAATCCTGTGTAAGGGAGTTCAAACGAGAACATTCGTATGGTTAATAGTGACTCAAAGTACGCTACAAGACCTCGATGCACGAACTCCTACAACAATCCCTACAATTGCCTGTTGATTGAGATGGCGATACGGGAGACCAATGATGGAGGATCCGCCTTCCTACAAACAAATGCAATCCAACAAACCCACCCGAGATTAGTGAAAGGGTGGATTTGATGCAAAAGCAAGGGCTCTCCTACGAATACTACTAGGAGGTCGTAGTAGATGCAGCAGTCCCCTGCAAATATATACTTGTGGATAACAACAGTGTATTGAAAGTACAATGAATCACTGTGGACACAAGTGCGGATATCATCTACGACAGTGGTGATCAAGATCTACAAGTGCGTTGAGTACAAGAGCGACTCTATGTACGAAAAGGACACCCCCTGACAGAAGGGGGGAAATGTTTGAACAAATTAGAACCAAATTTCCTGGTGTTCCAAAGTCTCTTCTTAGTTCTATATTTAAGAAGAAAACAGCTCTTGTACCCACAAATACCGGAAATAACAAGTCTGCTACACTGAAGATCCTAAAAGGAGTTCTCCCCAAATCAATAGTCATTGACTCCAAAGTCCAAAAAGATCTATCCCCGGTGAATGAGAAAAGGGGAGAAAATATCAAGATGAGAAGACGCCTCGTAACACCAAGAATCCAACGCCACCGGTTCTGCAACACCGATACAAGCAGACAGAAGGCGTCTACAATCTACAACTCAACGCCACCGGATCTGCAACGTTCGTACAAGCAGACAGAAGGCGTGTATAAGCTCTTCAAGAAAATGTTGTGCATTCAAATGACAGATACATGCACAACTACAAATATTTCAAAGTACCCCAACACGTGCACCGTAGTTTGTATACACATAGGTACACAAGGGGTAAATACAATCTCAACCCCCATGGGCCCCGGCGAGCGTGCTATTGGTACATACGTGACGCTTAGGAATGCTACGCGGGTTGACAAGTGAATTCAAGTTCGAACATGATCCTTCTATACGGATCAATAAAAGTCGACAGGGCTCGACCTTCAAACGAATACACGGTTGTGGGGACCGAGGTATTTGTTTCAATACATTCATATTAGGCCTTCAAGGCCTACAACCAAAAGAATTCACTAAACAAGAGGCATGAAGCCTACGAAATCCGATCCTCTATCAATAGCTTGATCGAGTTGACAGGGTTTAATCCATAAAGAAAAATGACCCCGAACATCCTGATGATGGCCATGTTGATTGCTTATCTCAACCGGAGGGGTTCACAAATATTTACAAATGTCTCCCAAATGTCCAAAGTCCATACAAAATTCAAAACTCCACAAATCCTAAATTCCAAGATATTTAAAAATGAAATAAATCCATCAATCACTCAAAGCAAAATCCATCCACCCTCTGCAACAGTTTGCCGAGGTGGACAAATTAAAATTTACTTTAGCTCACAAAAGAGCTAAATGCCTAGTCGAAAATATCACTAGGATCCATTCTCATACAACCTCCTGCCAGTAAGGACGTGGTTTGTGTCATATAACCGGCGGTCTGCCGCCAAATGGCACCGTAGGATAAACGGTTATGACGACCCGGGGCCCTCTGAACCGAGTGGTTTTGTCGCCAAATGGCACCACAAATACCGGTTATGGCCAACGCCGATACGTTCCTTATTGGCATCAAATCCTTGAGATATGAATCAATAGGATATGATCGATAGGGCACAAAGCCCTCTATTAGCTAAGGTGGATTCCAATTTGTCCCCTTAGACAAACATCCAACCCAGGTCTACAAGGTCCCCTTGGACGAAGCAACCCATGACTGCCGACAAGGATCCTTCTGTCAGGTTGGGTCGACTACCTCCTCTGACTGAGTAGACCATGGACCATGATGGCCCGGGACGACGGAACCATGGGATCTTGATCGGGCCTATCATCCATTCCCCCACCATCCGTTTTAAGTGTCAGATGGTGAAATTTCTATTTTTAAATATTAAATTTTCAAACAACCAAACTTTCCAAATTCCCAAATTCTCCAACTATTTCCAATCCCAATTCTCAAATTTCTAAATCCAAACTCATTGCTGCTACTATATGCCAGATAACACGTATCTCTACGTATCTGATCGACGACTAGCATTAATCGAAAGTTCTCTCTCGTGATCGGGAGGGGTAATTAACTATAGGGGCTTGCGCCTATAGGAAACCAGAACTCAGATCATAAAGTCCTCACCAAATGAGGGCGAAATCTCTGGGTTGTGTCTTATCTACAAATCCATCTGCCTTCCAAAATTTACCTCGGAACTTATTCAGTTAAAACTCCCTCGCTCAAAAAAAAAAAAAAAAAAAAAATCGCGCGGCGGGGAGGCCGGGGCAGAATTTTCGGAGCCCACAGGCCTGGTGCAAACTTCTCATTACAACAGAAACACTGCCCCCTAGCCTGTTTCTTTTGAATCTTTGCCTTAGTTAGCTGCTTGAAATTTCCCTTTGGCCATGCTCCCAATCCCCTATCCTTGGATGCATAAGCTGTATCTTTGGTGCCAAAAAAGTAGTCATTGTCCTATATGAAGTTTCTGAACTACTTCCCTTGCTGCTTCTCTCAAGTGAGTTTTTGTCCTCCACCAATTGGGCTAGCTCCATAGCCTCCTCCAACCCTCGTGGCTCAATAACCGAATAGCGATCCTGATCTCTGGCTTGAGTCCATTCATTAAATAGCCCTCCAACACTATCTTAGATAGCCTTCACAATCAGCTAGAATGGTACTCAAATTTCTCTTAATAATCCATCATTGTCCCTTCCTGAAGCAGAGCAAATAACTGCTCATAGAAGTCTCCTTTTTGATTGGTTTGAAAATGTTCTAATAAACTATCTTTGAACTCTCTCCAGGATCGAATTGGATCTCTCATGTCTCTCCATTGATACCATGACAAGGCCTTCCCCTCCATTTATAAAGTTGCCGCCATGAGTCTCTCCTCCTCCGTCAACCCATTCACCTCAAAGTACCTCTTCACCTTATAGATCCACCGATTAGCATCTTCCCCCTAAAAATGGACATCTTTAGCTTTCTCACTCTAATGCAATCAAAAATTTGGGAAGGGTCCCAAATTTTTTATCACAAAATAAAATACAACTTCCTATATAAAAGAAAACACAAAATACCCAAAAAGAAGAGATAACTTAGAAATTTTAAAATAAACTCTTACATTTCATATAAACGAACACTTTTATAAATAAAGACTTACAACTCTTAAAATTAAACAACTTACAAACAAAGACTCTAACAAGACACCCTAAACTTGCTTACTTTTGAGAAGAGGGATACAGGTGAGGTGGTCACTTGCGGAGAGACGAAAGAGATTAGAAACCGAGAAGAAGGGTGGAAAGAGCTCGCAAGATTTCCTAGAGGAGAAGAGAAGAAGTGGACAAAGCTCGCAAGCTTTTTGTGGGCTCCGAAAATTCTGCCCCGGCCTCCCTTCCGCGCATTTTTTTTTTTCGACGAGGGAGTTTTAACTGATAGGTTCCGAGATAAATTTTGGAAGGCAGATGGGTTTGTAGATAAGACACTACCCAGAGATTTCACCCTCATTTTGCGAGGACTTTATGATCTGAGTTCTGGTTTCCTATAGGCGCAAGCCCCTATAGTTAATTACCCCTCTCGATCACGAGAGAGAACTTTCGATTAAGGCTAGTCGTCAATCAGATACGTATAAATACGTGTTATCTGGCATATAGTAGCAGCATGGGTATGAAAATTGAAAAGTTTGGATTTGAGAATTGAAGAATTGGTTTTTTTGGATTTGGAATTTGGGTTGGAAGATTTGATATTTAAATAGAAATTGCACCATCTTGCACTTAAAGCGGATGGTGGGGGAATGGATGATGGGCCCGATCAAGATCCCATGGTTCCGTCGTCCCAGGCCATCGTGGTCCTTAGTCTACTTAGTCAGAGGAGATAGTCGACCCAACCTGATAGAAGAATCCTGGTCGGCAGCCATGGGTTGCTTCGTCCAAGGGGACCTTGTAGACCTGGGTTAGATGTTTGCCTAAGGGGACAAATTTGAATCCACCTTAGCTGACAGAGGGCTTTGTGCCCTATCGATTATATCCTATTGATTCATATCTCAAGGATTTGATGTCATTAAGGAGCGTATTGGCTCTGGCCATAACCGGTATTTCATGGTGTCATTTGGCGGCAAAACCACTCAGTTCAGAGGGCCCCGGGTCATAATCGTTTATCCTGCTGTACCATTTGGCGGCAAACCGCCGGTCAGAGGACACGTACCACGTCCTTACTAATAGGAGATTGTTTTGAGAATGGATCATAGTAATATTTTCGACTAGACATTTGACTCTTTGTGAGCTGAAGTAGTTTTTAATTTGTCCACCCAGCAAACTGTTGCGGAGGGTGGATGGATTTTGCTTTAAGCATTGATGTTTTGATTTCAATTTTAAATATCTTGGAGTTTTAGGATTTTGAGTGGCATTTTTGGAGTTTTGGAATTTGAATGGACCTCTCCGGTTGAGATAAACATTCAACACGGCCATCATCGGGGTTTTTGGGGTCATTTCCATTTGTTGATTGAACCTTGTCAACTCAGACAAGCTATTGACTGAGGATCGGGTTTCATAGGCTCTGTGCCTTTGTTTGTGAATTCTCTTGATTATAGACCTTAAAGGCTTAATATGAATGTATAAAATAAATATTTTGGTCAAATTCGTGACCGCATATTTATCTGAGAGTTTGAACCCTGTCTACTCCTATTTATCTACTTAGGAGGATCAAGTTCAAATTTAATAACCAGTGCAGTATCCCTAGACATCACATGTATATCAATAACACGCTTGCCGGGGCCCTTGCGGGTTTTATAATTGCTTTTACCCATTTTAGTGTACCTAAGTGTATACAAACTACGGTGCACATACAGGGGTATTTTGAAAGTATTTGTAGATGCCTTCTGTCCGCTTGTATGAATGTTGCGGATCCGGTGGCGTGTATCTTGATATTGGCTCCCCCCTTTCTCATTCACCGGGGGAGTTTCTTCTGGGCTTTGAGTCCACTGCTTTGCCCTGAAAAGATCTCCTTTCAAGATCTTTAGTGTAGTAGACTTGATATTTTTGATATTTGAGGATACCAGAACTGTTTTCTTCTTAAGTGTAGGATCAAGAAAGAATGTTGGAAACACCGGAAAGTTTTGTTCTAATTTGTTCAAACATCTCTTCCATTCCGTCAGGAGGTGTCCTTCTTCGTACATCGAGCTATCCTTGTACCCGATGTACTTGAAGATCTTGATCACCACTGTCGTAGGTGATATCCGTACTTGTATCCACAATGGTTCGTTGTGCTTACGATATACACACTGTTGTTATCCACAAGCGGGTTGTGTTTATTTGCAAGGACCCGTTGCAGCCAACGAGCTCCTGGAATTCTTCATAGGAGGCCCATTGTTGCCTACATCATGCCCACCTGTCACCAATCTCTGGTGGTTCGGATGATTGCACTTGCTTGTAGGGGCGGATCTTTGATTACTGGTCTCCAGTATCGCCATCTCAATCAACAGGCATTTGTAGGGATTGTCGTAGGAGTCTATTACATCGTGCTCGTACATATTTGTGATATGTTGTAAATATTTCACATTTTGCCCACGAACATGTGTCAAACATACAGCGGATCTTCTACAAGGGGTTGTAGGTATTTGCACTTAATGTGCCAATCAACCACCTTTCAGTTGCAAGGGATATATGTACTTGTCTTCGATCGGATGATTGTTGACACTAGCGAGCATTTACATTCGTTGTGTGCTTCACAAACACATCCGTAAAAGGTGTGATTTGATTGGTGTTGGATGTGAGGATGTTGCAATATCTTCCCCAACATTGAGTCGTCGGATTCCTTGTGCTCATTTTGAGTTCAATCTCTATTCAAGCTCAAGTCTTGGTTCATGTCCCTTGCAGTTCTTTGAGTTCAATTTCATGTTCGTATTAATTTTGATTTCTGATTCTGGTTTGATTTTATTTCATTTGGTTTTGACTTTTAGAGATCATTTTAGATTTTGTTCAAGTTCCCTACTGTGTCTAATTAAGTTCAAAAGTCCACAGTTCATGTTCATTTGAGTCTCAATGCTTGTTCTTTTTTAGTTCAAACAGGTTCGAGTGTGATCGTACATTCACCCGAAATTTCGGCAGCCTCTCGGCGTCTCCCCCGTTTAGGGGAAAACTACGAGAAACTGGGTCTTCCCACCATGCGCAATAAAGGCGTGTATGGTAGGTGTCCTCGGACGAGGACACCGCGGCCGTGCTCTTTCCTCCCACCACGCGCAATAAAGGCATGTATGGGGTCTTCAGTACCTGTTTAAAAATGCACAGTTTGCTTCCCCCTCACTCGACGGTACTTATAAGTGACCCCGCACCGGGGTCCCATCCCACCATGCACAATAAAGGCGTGTATAGGCGGTTTTTCGGTGCGTCACGAACGCTGAAGTAGAGTTTAGGCGATTGCCCGCCTCGTCATAAACGTCGGACCGGGGTCCCATCCCACCACGCGTAATAAAGGCGTGTATAGGCGATTTTCCGACCCGCTGCAAACAACAAGGATGAGAATTTGAGTTTAGAAAAATTCGTACCTTCGCGGGCTTTGACGGTAGAGGAGGTAAGGAGGGTGACACATTTTTTTATTAATTATAATTAACATCAATTAAATAAAATTAATTAAATAATAATCTTTAATTAACCATTTTTTAATTAATTATAATTAATTAAAATAAGTAATTAAGATTATTAAAATTAATTAAACAAAACAAGTCTTAATTAATTCTGAATTAATTATAACTTATTAACATTAATTAATTCTAATAAAATATAATTAATTAACATTAATTAATAATAATTAACTTGTAAACTTTGATTAATTAAAAATAATCATTGTAATTAATATTATTTAATTAATATAATTATAATTAAATGTATATTATATTATTAAAATAACTAATAAACAAAAATCCTCTCCCTCTCCACTCTCTCTGTTCGACAGAGATACGAGATTTTTGGCCGTGGAAGAGCGCGTGAAAGGGAGGGGATTAGCGGCGAGCTTCTGTCGTCGGCTCTGATCAAATAGGAAGGGAGAAGCGACGAAGGAGCGAAGTGGGACGGCCTCAAGGAGGCGAAGAAGCGCGCGAAGGGAGTAAGTTAACTTCATAGTCGGCAGCTCCCGTTCTTGCACCCGATCAGAATGTCGCAACTTCCGATTCGACAGTAGGGGAAGTCGTCGGGGGAGCAAGGTTGGACCAGCCACGAAGGAGCTGGAGAAGCAACGCCGAAGGGGAGAAAGTTATTTTCACAGCGAGCTCCTGCTCTCAGCTCCGGTCAGAATGTCGTAACTTCCGATGCAACAGGAAGGAAACTTCGTCGAAGCAGCGAAGTCGAACAACACAAGGAGCCGAAGATGTGCTCGAAAGGGAGGAAATTATCTTCGCACGAACGAGCTCCCGTCCCACTTCCGGTCAAAATGTCGGTCTTCCGATCCTTCTGGGCCGGCGAGAGATAGAGAGGGTCGAAGCGAGAGGAAGAGATCGGAGTGTGGCGAGCTTGGTCGAGAGAGGCCGAAGGCCTCTCCTCTTTCCTTTTTAACGACGCCAGTGTGAGATCGTGCGCGGGATGGCGGATACGACGTCGACGTGCTAGCGACGTGGGAGGAAGTCGTGCGACAGCAGAGGGTAGGTGAGTGATAATCTTTTTTTTTTTCTCTGTACAGCAGGTCAATACTTTTCCAATAAAACCTGCAGGTTTACATTTCCAAAAACCATTCACATAACATTTTCTAAACATCCCAAAACATCTACTATTTATAGATATGAGAGGGGAATACAAACATCCCCTTATTAATTTAAAAGCTTATTTAAATAGGGAATATGAAAAGCCAACAGTCAACTCTAGGAAACGAACCACCAAAGCCACGGAAAAGCCCCCAAAAAGTCACGGGAAAACAGCCCAGGCGGAACCCAAAGAGGCAGCCGCAAGAACCAAGGAGGCCCGCATGGAGCCGAAGCACCAAGGCATGGGAAAGGCCACCCAGCACGGAAAACCAGCAGCCAACCGGGGAAACCAAGGAGTCAAGGCACGGGAACCCAAGAGCCATCCACGGAAACCAAAGGGACAGCAAATGGGGGAATGAATCTCAATTTATGAGCTAAAAAGGCTCTCTACTAGACATTAATGAGCTGATATCTAGTAGAGGAAAGCATTTATGAGCTTGAAACATAAGAAGAGGCTCATTAATGAGCTGATTCAAGTAGAACTTACAAAATTTTCAACTCAACTTGTTTTGACCCATTCCTTGCCTACATCACACTCTCAGATCTCCTTCGCCCCGACATCCTCTTCCACCTCTGGCTCCTACTATGTGGCAATTGTTGTGATTTCTCTATTAATGAGCTGATATCTAGTAGAGGAAAGCATTTATGAGCTTGAAACATAAGAAGAGGCTCATTAATGAGCTGATTCAAGTAGAACTTACAAAATTTTTAACTCAACTTGTTTTGACCCATTCCTTGCCTACATCACACTCTCAGATCTCCTTCGCCCCGACATCCTCTTCCACCTCTGGCTCCTACTATGTGGCAATTGTTGTGATTTCTCCATTGTTCTCTCCCACCCCTCCTTTCATAGATATCATCTTCCTCAAAATCATATATCCTCATTTCTTCCTCCTAATTTCTCCTCATGCCGAATCCATCACCCATTTCCCTTTTGGTTATTGGTTCAAGAGGTGTCCTATTTTCGCTGTCATCCAAGAGTTTTACCTCTTGATCATCCCCCATTCTATTGATCTTGTGGTTTCCACCACTTCCTTGGCCACCCGTCGATGCTCTTGTTTCTGATGTTGTCGGTTTGGTGTGAAGCTCTAATATTTTCTTCATCATGTTATAGGTTAGAAAACCTTTCTTCTATAGATGAAATCCATTTCTTAACTTCATATTTGAGTTGACCAACTTCTTTTAGTTTATCTTCCAAAGCATCCACTTTCTTCGACGCCATAGTTCTCAAATTGTGTTGTGATACCAAGTTGATTGGACTTGATGATCAATATAGCACACAACAATAAAGAAAACAACAACATACTCCAAATAGATCCATAAATATTACCAAGAGGGTTGTATTTACTAATCTCCAAGCAAAAAATGCCAAGATACAAGTTGATTCACTGTTCGAGAGGTGAATCGTCTCTCCCACAATTCCTAGCAGCCACTAGGAGCCCAAACACTCAACAAAAATTACTGTAGAAAATAAAACTCAACAGAAACCCTAACCCTCCATAATCTCCCCCCTTAAACAGCCTAAATCCCCTAATAAATGTCTCTTACATCTTTTCCAAAGAGTTCTCCCCAAAGCTTCTTCTCCTATAGGTGATAAAGGAGGTCCTGGGTCCCACGTGGGCAGTTGTGCTACTGCCCGCCTAGGCAGCTGGGTTGCCAGCAACCACATCATAATGTGAAGCAACTTTTTCACCACATGCTAGGTTAATAATTATTGGAGGCCAATGAAATGGGAATGCCCTAACCTTAAATGTCATCTCTAAGAAGAATCTCTTAAACAAGCTTTTAAGCATTTGACATTTATATGCTTGATATTTAATAAGAAAAATTGATTGCTTGACATTTGGACAGGAGCAAGTACATTTTTTTTTCTCTTAAGAATAGGCTTTTGGCCTTCATATGAACTTTATAGATTCCCTTCAAAAGTTGTCCCAAACTCAAAAAATTCATGCTTGGCACATAGCAAATATTTGAAATAAATCGGTTACTTCCATATTTCAATTGGTTAGAATTTTACATTTTAGTCTTCAGATATGCCTTGGAAGACTCACCAACAAGAAACTTGTCCATCCATAAATTCATCTAACTTCACAAACATTTCTTTTTAGTCACACATGTGATTGCTTGTTTTGGTGGTCAAATGCCATAGAGATTGCTCGTTGATTTTTCTCCTTTGCATGCTAATAGGAGAATATAATCTCCTATTTCTTTGTAAAATTTGTATTCTCAACCACTTGATTGGAATATTTATGCTAACTGTTTAAAGCATAATGATCATATTTCTTGTAATTATAACACTATTTCTTATTTTTCATACTTTGAATTTTCCCTTGTCCACATCCTCCTCTATGATCTGGGTTTCTTTCATCATTAGTGTAACCTTATCATCCTAAGCTACGCCCGTGATCCGTCCCTTTGCCTCGGCTACAAATATCACCACAATCTTTTTGGCTTTCGCCCCCATTCATTATTAGAATGTTTGAACAATTTTATCCAAAGGCCATTGCCTCTTTGTTCTTCTTTTGCTCATGGATTTGTAATGAATCTATAAGCTCATTAATTAACATGAGCTTCCAAATTCTTTAACTCTTCAATAGTCACCATAATGTAACCAAACTTTGCATTCATTATGTGCATATTCTTGTCTACTAGGATGTCTTTCAAAGTCTCATCATTCCACCTTGTTTGATTAATAATGGCTAAGGTTTTAATTGGAGCAGCTTTTTTGTTGCTTTGCTTTATGAAATATAATTTCAGAACACTAATTCTTAATGAAGTACTGAAAAGTTATGCTTTCTAAAATGAAGTTTCACATCCTTGTTCGCCATCCCACATTGGCTGTCTTTTGTGATTTTGAGCCATTTTCATACAAAACTATTCAGTTTAATTTGGCGTTATCATCTTTCATGCCCCAAAACTCTCCTCTTGCGAGAGTATGATTCTCTTATTCACATTGCGTTGCATCATCTCTTAGCTGCTCGTGAGATGCACATATCAAGCTCGCTCAATTAGTGAAAATTGTTGATTCGGAAAGGTATATCTGGTCCTCTTCTTCCTTTTTCTACTCTTCAACAATTATGTTTCTATAATGTCATACACTACCCAACCATCATTTCCATTATAGAACTCTCTGCCTCCTCCCTAGAGCTTGCTTCCCCAACATCTTTGCCGCCATGCCCTTCACAACCCCAACGAACTGTCACCTTCACAATCCCAATAGTCCTCAACCTAACGTAATTGTTTTGGTTTTGGGCCAAGTGCTAAAGAAAATTCAATTGGTATAAAAAAAATCAAGAGAGGTAGAGTTTGAGAAGTAGACTGGTAGAAATTCTTTTAGTGGTCATCAAGGTATTCTTACGTGTATTTTAACTTATTTTTTATTATTTTTTATGGTGTTTGAAATTTATTATATCTATATCACCCGTTGTTCTTGTGGGCTCCGAAAATTCGACTCCGGCCTCCGCTTGCTCTTCTTTTTCTTTGAGCGAGGGAGTTTTAACGGAATTAAGTTCCGGGGTAAATTTTGGAAGGCAGATGAGTTTGTAGATAAGACACTACCCAGAGATTTCGCCCTCATTTTGTGAGGACTTTATGATCTGAGTTCTGGTTTCCTATAGGCGCAAGCCCCTATAGTTAATTACCCCTCCCGGTCACGAGAGAGAACTTTCGATTAAGGCTAGTCGTCGATCAGATACGTAGAATACACGTATTGTCTGGTATATAGTAGCAGCAATGGACTTGGATTTGGAAATGTTGGATTTGAATTTGGGTATTTGGAAGGATTTGACAAGTTTGATATTTAAAATAGAAATTTCACCATCATGCACTTAAAGCGGATGGTGGGAGAATGGATGATAGACTCGATCAAGATCCCATGGTTCCGTCATCCCGGGCCATCGTGGTCCCTGGTCTACTTAGTCAGAGGAGGTAGTCGACCCAACCTGACAGAAGGATCCTTGTCGGCAGCCATGGGTTGCTTCGTCCAAGGGTACCTTGTAGACCTGGGGTTGAATGTTTGTCTAAGGGGACAAATTTGAATCCACCTTAGCTAACAAAGGGTTTTGTACCCTATCGATCATATCCTATTGATTCATATCTCAAGGATTTAACGCCATTAAGGAGCGTATTGGCTCTGGCCATAACCGCTATCTGTGGTGCCATTTGGCGGCAAAACCACTCGGTTCACAGGGCCCCGGGTCATAACCGTTTATCCTGCGGTGCCATTTGGTGGTAAAACCGCCGGTTAGAGGACACGTACCATGTCCTTACTGGCAGAAGACTTTTTGAGAATGGATCCTAGTAATATTTTCGACTAGGCATTTGGCTCTTTGTGAGCTAGAGTAGTTTTCATTTTTGTCCACCTCGGCAAACTGTTGCGGAGGGCGGATAATTTTTGCTTTAAGTATTTAATGGATTGATTTTAATTTTAAATATTTTTGGGATTTTTGAGATTTTTGGAAATTTGGGATTTTTGTGTAGTTTTGGGTTTTTGGATTTTGTATGGGTATTTTGGGTGGAGCTATGGAATATTTGAAATGTACTTTGGATATTTGGGAGATATTTGAAAATATTTGAGGAATCCCTCCGGTTGAGATCTGCATTCAACATGGCCATCATCGGGGTGTTTGGAGGCATTTCTCTTTATGGATTGAACCTTGTCAACTCTGTCGGGCTGTCGACAGAGGATCGGGTTTCGTAGGCTTTATACCCTTATAAGTGAATTCTTAATGTTATAGGCATTGAAGACTTAATATGAATGTATTAAGACAAATATAACGGTTGCTACAACCGTATATTTATTTGTTGTTTCGAACACTGTTGACTTCTATTGAACAGTATAGAAGGATCGGTTTCGAATTTGAATTCACTTGTCAACCCGCGCAGCATCCCTAGACGTCACGTGTGTACCAATAACACGCTCGCCGGGGCCCATGCGGGTTGAGAATATATTTCCCCCTTTAGTCTACCTATGTGTATACAATTTATAGTGCACGTACAGGGGGTATTTTTGGAATATTTATAGACACCTTCTGTCTGCTTGTACGGATGTTGCAGATCCGGTGGCGTGGCGTTGTAGTCATGGACGCCTTCTGTCTGCTTGTACGAATGTTGCAGATCCGGTGGTGTGGCATAGCAGCTTCAAAATAGAGTTGTTCGCTGCTTCGTACAGGTAGACTATCGTGCACTACTCGTTGCTTTCTACAGGTAGATCGGAGTGCACTAACTAATCTCCTGCTTTAATTGTATATGCTCGCATCTGCTGCAACTCTCTTGTGATTTTCTTGTCGATGATGTATTAGGTGTACAACATGTGGTTACAGTCTTTGGCTTTTTCACATTTGTTTTTGTTTCTCATAAGCAGGTAGATGTATTCCTTCACGGTCTGAATTTGACTTTAGGATACTGCATTTACTGAAGTCTTTAAGCATCTACCCATAAGTAGCATGTGGCATGTACATCTGTCTTTGTAGAGAGCTGATATGTGTTGCAGATCTTTTTATATACTACGAGAAAGTATCTTATACATACGGTGGACCTCTTGCAACAATTTGAGAGTACTTACATTTATTACATTTATTTTACACCTATCCACATACAACAAGTTGAATGTGTAACGGGTCTTCTACTGCTGTTCACATGTATCTGCATTTATCACCACTCTTTTATAATTGTGTAGGACGAGTTTCTCACAGCAGCTCGTAGGCACTTTGCATTTACTGCAGAGGTCTTGTGTATTTGCTTATACCTTTTTTTAATCCTCATAGCAACTCCCACTTGTATCTTCAGAATACTATAAGCTTTTGTCAGTACTTGCAGATGAATGTATTTTCTTGTATTTTGACGTTAAATGCAAGGTATCGTTGTACTCTTCACCGATCCTCCCATACAAACTGATTAGTGAACTATTATATCACTTGTCATTGATTAGTGAATTGCTATATTCACTTGCACTTCAGCTTTTAGTGTACATTGGAGACTTGTATCTTTGCTTGTAGGGTTCATATGAATGTTGCAAATCGGATGCATTATTTGTAGGTGATCTATTTGTTAAAGATCTTTGCTCCTTCAATTTCAATCAAATTATATATCTCCTTTGATTTTTTTATTGCTTGTGACATTTGGATGCTGACGAGTTGTTGTATTCTCTTTGGTTTCTATTGATCAATGCTTGCAAAAAGATCACATATCCTTCATTTTTGTTGATGATTTCTTGCAACCAAATGATGATTGAATTCTTATTCACCTTGAGTTCCACATCCACTCATTCTCATTGTTTCTAAATATGTGTAAGGAGCTGTCACATTTGCTTGTATGTTACTTATGTATGAAGACTTCTTGTTATGAATTCCCTGTTGTCCTTTGAGTTCAGGTCATATTGAATTCAAGCCCATTGTTGTTCAAACTCAAATTCTTTGTATTTGTTCATTTGAGTTCAAGTTATGCATAGTCCTTAACATTCCATTTGAAGTCTTGATATCATTTTTGAGTCCTTGTAGCTATATTGTGTCATTTGCAAGTTCAAGTCCCAAATGCTTGCAACATCAAGTTCCCTTGAATGTTCAAATTGTTCAAGTCATGCTCTAGTTCTTTGTTCAACTCATTTGAGTTCAAGTAGTCCCCTGCTGTCTTGTAGAGTTCAAGTCCGAATGCACAAGTTCAAGTTCAATCTCATTTGCACATTTTTTATTTGGATTCAAGTTCATTTAAGTAGATTAAGTCAAGTCCACAAATCTCATATGGTTCCAAGTCCTTGTCTGTATTTCAGACAAAATTTCGGCAGCCTCCCAGCGTCTCCCCCGTTTAGGGAAAAAAACCAAGAGACCGCCTACCCGCCACGTCAACAAAGACGTGCACGGTTGGTGTTGGTGAGACACCGCGACAGTGATTTTTTTGTTTTTTCTCCCACCACGGCCAACAAAGGCATGCATGGGGTTTTTTAAAAAAGTATTCTATGAAAAGATACAGTTTTGCTTTCCCCTCGCCCGGGGGTACTTATGAGTGACCCCACTTCGCCACACGTGCCGCACCAGGGTTCCATCCTACCACGGCCAACAAAGGCGTGCTTAGGGCAGTTCTCCGATTTGCCACGAATATTGAAGTAGGGTTTTAAGTTTAGAAAGATTCATACCTCCGCGGGGTTGTCGTGGTTGACACGATGATTGAGGGGTCACTCGCCCACCTCGTCGTAGGTGTCGCACCGGGTTCCCTCCTACCACGACCAACAAAGACGTGCTTAGGTGGTTTGCCGGTCCGACACAAATGTCGAGGTAAGAGAGTGGAGGGAGCATTTTGCATTTTATTAAATTAATTTTAATTAATTTTAATTAATAATAATTAAATTGAATTAATTAAAATTAATTATCATTAACAATAATTAATTAAAAATAAAAAATAACTAATTATGATTAATCTTAATCATAATTAATTAGAGAATATTTTTAATTATTTATAATTAAAAAAAATAACTAAATTATAATTAACTTAATTAATTAAGATTAATTACAGTTAATCAAAACTAACATAATTAAATACAATATATATATATATATATAATATTAACTAATTATATTAATTAATAGTAAAAATAAAACTAAACCTATACCTACAGGCCGATTGGAGCAAGGAAGAGGGGCGATCGGGTTTGGCTTCAGAGGATCGGTCGGCAAGGGAGGGTTCGACTGAGTGAGGAGATCGGAGATCTCGGCTTAGAGTGGAGAGAAGGCGTCGGGCTTCAGGTAAGGTGGATCGACCTCTCTCTCTCTCTCTCTCTCTCTCTCTCTCTCTCTCTCTCTCTCTCTAAGCCGACGGGAGAGATGGGGTTCTGCGGCTACAACAAGAGCTCGGCTGGAGGAGGCTTCGGCTAGGTGGAGGTAGAGCTGGTTTCGGCTACTGAGATGGGAGGAGGTTGAGTGGTTCAACCGACTGGAGGTTCGGCACAGAGAAGGTGATCGGGAGTGGGAAGAGCTCGGTCGGAACCGAAGCTTTGCGGAGTGTGGAAGTGTCGAAGTGCGAAGACCTCCCTTTCGTTTTATAGATGCGGAGAAGGCAAGGATCGAGGCCTGCGAAGGATTTTCGGGAATCGACGTAAACGGCGCTGCATGTACAGTACTTTTCGGCGAGATTTCAGGCAGATATCGCGGATTCGACAGTTCGAGGTATGCGCCATTTCAGCCGGATTCGTGGGATTTGGCAGAGTGACATGGAAAATGTATGTATTCTTTAAGCCCCCCCTTTTTTGTTTCTTTTTTTTGGATTTACTGGTAGAGGTCAACAGTTCTTAAAGCTCTTTTTCTGTGAAAGATTTCAGTTGTTAATGTAAAGAGTTTGGCTTCTCTTGTTTGGGGTAAATCGTTGTCTATTTGGAGTTTTGTTTGTTGTGCTCAATTGATGAAATTTGATCCTATTGAGACAGTGAAAATTTAATCATAGTAGGAGTCTTGTAGGTTATATGTGCATGATTTGCAAAGTGTTTATGGCCTTTATGGTGATTTAGTTTTAGTAATTGTCGACTTTAATTGATCAAATGATTATTATGTTCTTTTTAAGAAGTTGCATGTGATTATGTTTGACAATCAATAATTAATTTTTGTGTTACATACATTGATAATATTAAGATAATTTGACCTTATACAATAGCCTGACAGTTGGATTTTCCAAACAACATATATTGTTTCATCAATGCAAATTCAAGACATCAGCTTTTTCGATGTTAGTTTTATAACTAGCTTTATCAGTAGCTGCAGTCATCCCAAACAAATCTTTGCTTGCTTGTGAAATAGCCAGACTTAGTTTTGAACTCCTACATGCTTAGGGCTTTAGATTCACCCTGAAGAGTTTGGAGGTGAGCTCTCTATGCATTCTTGGTTACTTTCATACTTTTTTGGAGAATATCTCATTCTTGCATAAAGGTGGTAGACACAATAGGGCTTCAAACTCATCTTAAAGAGTTTGGAGGCGAACTCTTCACCTTCTTTTCTTCTTTCTAAGCATTTTGGAGAATCTCTCATGCTTGCATGTGATGGTAGCCACAATAACCTTCTCGAATGTCGACTCATTTATCGATTGATAGATAAAATATAAGATTTTTAATTCTTGAACCAAATCTATTGGAGAGCATCTCTTTGTTGAGTGAAGAGGGCGGCTCCTTTTGTTCTTCTGTATAGCCATCATCAACAACTTCCGAAATGTCTTTGGATCCAAGCAAACCTTTTATTTGGTTACTCCAATTCTCATTATTGGTGTTGGTGAGACTAGGAAATCATGATTGTATAAGATTGTTATTTGCTATGACCTCGTTTTGATATCATTTCAATGAAAATTAGGAAAAATAGAAAGATTTACATAAGTTGGATAATGAAATAGAACACAATATTTAGAGGTGCTTTTAAGATCAAATAGTTTTGCTCATAATTTTAAAATGATCCAATGAGTATATATAAATTCTAAGAACATTTTTAAATGTAATATAACTGTAAATAAAGAATCATGATTCCAATTTAATGATCATGTTTTAAATTCAGGATTGACTCTTGGTATTCTCAGAACTCTTTGTATACTGCAGATATGCATGAGCTGTTTTTGCTTCATTCATAAATACAACTTGATATTTACAGACATATGCAACGGCTATATAATTAGTTTTTAACTGTACAGGGAATGGATGACCGGGTAGTGCCACCATCCATGACTGAATTCTCAAGACGCCTGATTCCAGGAGCCACAGTCCATCGCCTGCCTGCAGAAGGCCACTTTTCCTATTACTGTTTCTGTGATGATTGTCATAAACAGATCTTCTCCACTCTCTTTGGCATTCCTCAAGGTCCTCTCACAGCTATTTCTGACAATGATCTACCCTCTCCATCTTCTAAAGAACTTTTTGAAGATGAAAACTCTTCTCAAAATCTGGACAGTCAGGTTTGATATCTATATATAGTTTTGGAAACCTTTAGAGTAACATTTTCAACCAAAATTTTAACAGATTAGATATTGAGTACAGGAGGATTAGTAGGTTGGAGACTTCGATTCGATCTGATCCAATTCATTCAATTTGAAAAGTTCCATGAATATTCACTTTACATGGCAGACCCTTCAGTTGATACAGTTCTCACTTGTTTTACATGTAATGTGGGAAAACTGAGTCATAGTGTTATCGAATTGAAATTACCAGAAATTGCACAATAGTGGCTTTGATCAAAGAAAGAATGAAGGCTTTTTTTTTTTCTAAACTTTTGGCCTTCACTTTATCTACATTGTTTACTCTGAACATATATCTATATAAAATTTTTTTGATAAGGATATTCTCATCAAAATTCAATTATTATGAATTTAAAAATATTGTAATTTTGTATTAGTATGTTTTTTGGTCTAAATTTTTATAGTTCGACTGTGCTTTAAATTACTTTTATTCATATAAAAATAAATATTTAAGTATTTATTTCTGATTAGAAAATTAAAAAAAAAATATTGAATGCGAGTAAAATGTAGTAAAATTTAGGAGAGTTGTTAACAATATACATGATTTATTTATATTATATTCTTAAAAATTAATTTAAGTTTTGACTTATATTAACTAGAATTCCATGTAATCCTCAAATTTAAAATATAAGAATTTAATATTGATAAAACTAAATGATTGAGATTTTTTTCTTAAATTAAATTGTAGAGTCATAGATTGGTAGAAAATTTTTCCGCTTTTTGGATATCCATGCATATTTATATTAAATATAACTTCTATATATAATTTTAAAAATTAGAATATTTTTTTTTAATTAAAATACTTAGCGCAATTAAACTTCAAAATCAACTCGGAATTGATTATTTTTATTTTGCTCTAACTTGGCAAAATCTATTTTTGGTTCAGTTGACATAAGCTCATTTAAAATTTGACTTGATATTAATTATAATTATTCGCATCACCAATAGGAGTATCAAAAAAGGTTAATTGGGTGGGTTTGGGTCTAACTGGATAGTGACTTGACCCAATTCTAGTCAACTTGAACCCAACCCGTTTAATAAACAAATCAAAAACAACTTCCAAATTTGACTCGTTAGTAACTCGAATGATCCAAACTTGATACTCATTTTGGTTATTTTTTTTAGCTTATTAATTATGGAATTTATGATATTTGATAAAAAAATAAGATTAAACGCACATGTAAAAAAAATTAAGAAAAAAATATATTGAACATGTCATTTTCGAGTAAAAAATGTGTTTGAATGTCAAGCTGAACATGACCCGTTTAATAAACGGGCCGTAAAACCCAACTTGACTCGGCCTGTTTATCAGATCGAGTGAATTTTTGACAGCTCTACTCATCAATATATATATATATATATATATATATATATATATATATATATATATATATATATATATATATATATATATATCATGTTTAAATATGATTCAAACATAAGTTAGAATCATATTGGAACAAAATTTAAACTAGATTCAATCATGGATCAAACATAATTTGAATAAAGTTCAAATATAATTCAAATAAATTGTAAAACAAATGACTATAATACAATAAGGTTTCATGCAATCACTTTATCACTCCAAAGAGCAATCCAATAGATACATCACATCAGAGAGCAATCAAAATAGCTTAAATAAGTTGAAATACTCATGTTTACAATAGAGGACAATATAATAAAATCAAAATAATTCATGAAATGATTCAATCATATTTTAATAAACCTATGGATCTATATTAGTATGAAATAAGTCCACATATATAGTTTTGATCGAATTGTATACGACTAGATGTAATTTTAAGAAGATTTGCTTTATAGTGATGTAAATTAAGTGCTATGTCGCAATAATAATTTAGATAAAATTTTATTTATAGCAAATGGTTTGCCTTAATGTAGTCCTTGTGATCGCATCTATTGTTGCCTCCTCCACATCCAAGCATATTTTGATCAGAACAGTTCCTACATGCGTTAAATAAACTTGACATATAAATCAACTTATGAATGCAAACAATATCATGGCTTTCGTAAGAAATGAGGTCTCACATATCATCAAATAAACTTTATTTTAATTTATTAAAAAAGTATACGGGTTCTACATTATCCCATGACTTCAAGAAATAATCTTCCCTGATGGCATAGAAGTTCCTGAAGTGGAGATTTTTGTAAGTGAACATGGCTAATTTGTAATAATGATCAAATAGTTCATTCAACATGATGATGACATATTAATAATTCTCTATGTAATGTCATATTTGCTCCCTTATTTGAAAAAATAGAAAAAATTAGCATACTACAAAAATAGAAATTGATTTTAATATAAAAGTTATTCAAATTCTAGAATCATATGTTCATTAAATTAAAAGATTTCTGATCTTACTATTTAACCAAGTAATGGATATCCACAAAAATGCATCATCTCAAACCTAATCGAGCATCTTAGTTAAAATAATACCATGTTTATCATGGTTGAAAAGGACATCATCTACAATCTAATATGGCTCAAGGTTTCACACATCATCTATCCTAGTACGCTACATGAAAATTTGCTCAAGATCTATATTTCTTAAGTTCTTGTCCCCATTCTAGTGGTTATTATAGAGCCTACTACTTTTGATCTTTTAGAACTCCCAAATTGAATTCTCCAAATCATAACATGGTGATGAAAACAATCTCAATAACTCAAAATATGATATTCTTATCTCCAATGTTAAACATAATAAAGTATCTCTCATTCTAATCATAATTAACTATTCTCAATGACAATTGATGAATTATGGCCCCAGGGAATTGTAGTCCAACAATTATGAGGACTTGCCAAAAGAGATCTTTCAGGATCAACAATGAGGTCAATTAGGCTCAAACTATTTAATTGATTTCTCCACCACACCCCCAATTTTATATGTGATTTGAGCACAATTATTCCTCTATTAATAAAATTAGAGCATAAATCCACATACATGTCAAAATAACTTAAATGGGTAAATTTAATGAAGTATTTAATAAAGAAAAATAAAACAAACCATCATGAAAGGATAGTCAAACAATGATCGAACCATGGTTAAGCCATAATGAAATCGTGATTAATCCATATGCAAAACATGATTAAACATGTATTATCCATTGTCAGAAATCCATGTATTTATTTGTTAATTGTTATTAATTTAAAATTGATTAACAATTATAAGCCTTAGAGTATTTAATGAGGTTGTAAGTAACTAAGGATTGGTTTGGAGAAGTAAGAAACCAAGGTAGAGAAATTTCTTTGCGAGTGCGGCGGTGCTAGAATGAGTGACACTGCAACATTGAGCTCTCAGGAAAATGGAGAAAAATAGCTTTGAGGTGTGCATTATGGCGCGAAGTCTCAGGTGAGTATATTTTGGGATGACTAGAAGATTCTCTAGGAGCGTAGAGGCGATATGGAGTTCAACGTCGTGATGCTAAGTCAAGTTAGTAGATTTTAAATATGAAAATATCTAAAATTACTTTTGCATCACATTTAACCCAACCATTCTTGTCAGAGTAGAAAGGGAGAGAAGGAGGACAATAAAAGGAAACATAAAGAGGAGAGAGTGATTTTGAAGCCAAAACACGAGATTTATTCATTGGGTATGTTAAGGATATTATAAATCACAAGGTGAATTTCTAAACCCCTATCTCTAATTTCAATTCTAACAAATGAATAAAAGTTATGAACAAAAGTATATTTTCTCAAGTTTTATAAAGTTTTTACCATATGATTTTTAATATCTTATTGTACTCCTTTTTATAAATATTTTGGCTATATGAAATTGTGATTTAAATAGTAGATTTTTTCTACATTAAATTTTGAGTATATTATTGAACTGAGGTTTTATGGTAAATGCAATAGTTATATGTAAGTCTTAAAATATTCAGGTAAATATTTCTATGAAGTTAGAAATTGAAAGGGTAAAGTTCAATGAGTATTATGTTTTGTAAGTACTGTGGCTTTTACTGTCAATTCCTACATCATCTGAATGTTTCATTAGATTTTTAATTTAAATATTGTTGCATTTCATTTTCATTTTGCATAACATAACATTGGATATGTTCCTATATATGAAAAAGTGCACTCTCTATTATATTAAAAGGGCCCTATATTTTCAGTTTTATCCCATTTATCTAGTATGAATGTGGGATGGATTCTGGCCCCATTTACTGAAGGTACGTGTGAGTGGTTATATAGCATGAGCCTATTTTGATTCAAGCTCCAATTGTTATATGCGGGTGAGGAACTTAAAGGGTGGCATAAATGGACGCGGGGTTACAAGAAGACATGAGAATATGTGCATTAGAATCATTGCATTTCATATGTCAATATTCTAATGAACCAAGTTTAAGAAATGTTCTAAATAAAACATCAAAAAACTTTGAACCTCTATATGAATTCTGAGGAAAGTGGAAGAGAGTTGCAAATGAACCTATGAAAATAAGTATTATGTACTATTTAGTGGAACTTTTGTGTAAGTGGTTATATAGGTATAAGTTCTAACCCTAAAATCAAGTATATACTAAACTCTAGTAAATTCAACTTTTTCTTATACTTTAATTATTTCATAACTATTTATGTTTTATTTAATTATTTTCTATTAAATATTTGAATTGGATATTGATATCTATGATGAATAAGGGAGGGAGCCTATTGAGCTAATAGTTCTCATTCTGTTCTTTCTAATATTTCATGAAAAGGTATAGGTCTAGTGGAGTAGATCATGTGTAGGGGTGGAATCTTTGAGTTTTGAGTTTAAGGTATTCTTATGGTAATCTAGCTTTATTTATTTTGATGTATATGATTGAAAGTTTTTGAATAATTATATGTATGTTTTTGATGAAATGTATTTATTTTTATTTCCTTTATATTTTAGATTTTATTTGCTTTGACTGTATATGCTTAATGGATGAATTAATTAATTATAAGCTTAAGTGATTCAATCCTTCCATTAGATCCTAGGGAATCATAGAATCATACTTGATGCATAATTGAATCATCTTCGACCATGAATTGAAGATTGTTTGAATCATGTTTCAAATTTTATCATGATTTTAACAATCTTTGAACCATGATCTAATATTGTTTCAATTATATTCTAATAATCTTTGAACTATGATTAAACTATGATTAAACAATATTCAAACCATATTTGAACAACATTTCAACAATAATCAAACCATGATTGAATTGTTTTTTAACTATATTCAAATAATCTTCAAACTACGATGAAACACCTTCGACCATGATTTAAACTATTTTTTAACCATCTTTGATTTGTGTTCAAAATAAAATTAAACTATGTTTATGGATAATTCAATCATTATTTGACAGTTATTTTGATTTAACTATGGTTTACATTTGATTCTAAAAGTTTGCACCCAGGAAATATAATATCTATTGACATTATGAGTTTCTAGTTTAAAATGTAAAAAATATATTCAACCCAAGATAACCAAATGTAAGACATCATTAGCCTTCACAGTTGATGAATTGAGAGACTTCCAATGTAAAACATCATGACTCGAACATGCACACACTACAAATAAGAGAAGATAATAAGAAAAGAAAACTTGATGAGATCCTTTGAATTAAAGTCACATAGCAGTTTAACAAAATTTAGACCATGCTTATAAAAATAAAGAATGTGTTTGGTTATAAATAAATTTTAGGTATATTTTTTTCTGAGAATTAAATAGCCGCAATATTTCTACAATATTATTATGGGGCACATATAAAGTCAGATTTCCCTTTGTGAATCACCTTCTCATTTATTCATAAGCTCAAATAAAATGTTAAAATGAAGGAGGGACTGGATGTTGGAGATCTTGATACAGACAAGGGTGAAAGGGTCATTAAAGAAAAGTTTGGACCCCAATTGTGGGTTTGCGAGGAAAGAGAAAGTAGTGGTGTTGTCAGGGAGATGGAAAACTAAACCAGAGTTGTGTTATTGGAAGAGGTAGTTTGTGTATAGGATTTATGATAAATCCTGCCAAACAGGATTTGAGCTGCTGCTCAAAGTCAAGAAAAAATAAATTTATTATTTTGTTCCTTTTGAAGTACATCCCAAATTTATATAGTTCAATGGATTTAACATATTATCCTGTGCGAGAGGAAAGAAAGGAACCATTCATGTCTTTTCCTTGAGCGTTAAGTTGTTCCATGTACCATTCCCTTACAACAACGACAGATTTAAGTGGGGGCCAACAAGAACACTTGCCCCCCCCCCCCAAAAAAAAAAAATGGCAAAGCTCAATTTAGATCTTCTGTTGCTTATCTCCATCTGTGCTACTTGCCTCCTGGTTCAGTCGAGCTCCGCTAAAGTGCGACATAATTATTACTCTAAAATTTGCCTTAATGTAGAAAGCATCATTTGGAATGTTGTTCCCCAAAAGAAAGAAAAGCAAAGTGCTTCATTAAAAACTATAAAAGCAAATTACATCCTAAGAACATCTGATTCCTCCTTTAACAAACTCATAAAAGGGGGAACCTTATTCATAACTACAACATCCCAAATAAAAGAACTAAAACTTGCATAGTTAGCACAATGATCAGCTAATTTATTGCTTTCCCTATTAACACAATTAAAGATAACAAAGCCGAATTTCTTAATAAAAGAAAGGTGTCCCAACTCGCTCCCTCCTTTTGACACCATTTTTTGAATGAACCTGATGACATTTTTATTGTCTCCTTTAATGATTAAGCCTTTGTAATCCAACATCCAATCTTTCATCATGTCTTTGGCCAATAGCATTGCTTGAAGCTCCAATGTAGCAATGTCCAAAAATATCTTATATATAATTGAAACCATAACAATTAATTTTCCATAGTACATTTGGATTGAACTAACAAATTAACTAAGAAAATTTCTTGCCTTCCTATGAAGGATTACCCTAAGCTAGAAAGGTTTCATAAGAACCATTTTTATCACTATCATACATTTGAGAAAATTTGTGGGGACAACATTACAATTGAGGAAACTGCACATTCTAGATGTTAATCAAGCATAGTAAGAGGAACACGAGGATCTCCAACCAACTTGTGATAATGTTATGTTTAAAAATGAGAATAGTTTTGTAGATAAGTGTACAACATGGAACATCAAGTTTTTGTTGACATTAATGAGGAAGGCAATGAGCAATCTATAGCAATGCTGATGAGTAGAAGCAAACGTTCAAAAAAAATGTAAGCTGAAAAAAATATTTGTAACAAGAAAAAGGTATACAATGTTATATTAATATAATTATTGGTCTGCCATAATAATAACAAAAATAAATTAATTACAAAAAAAGATAAAATGTGCTTATTCATGAATGCTTAGATAAATTAGGTAGCCTAGACAATATCTCAACTGAAGCTATTCATGTTGTCCACGAGACTCTCATGGACAACCTAGACAAGAAAGTAACTTTAATGAGATAAGATGGAGATTTAATATGGAGATAAATTGAAGGTGATCTTACTCTCCACCCATGTTACCTTATTGCACTAACGTGGGTACCTTAAGTACAATTTGTTAGAGTGGTTTTGTTTGATAGCAGCATACTTATTTGAATGTTAATGCTCGCATCGAAAACATTGATTTATGTTGCTATTATATTTTAGTTATTTTCCAAAAAATTTGTCATTGAGGTAATTTTGTTGGAATGATTGTGTTTGATAGTAATCTACAAATTTGAATGTTATTGTTCACATAAAAAATATTATATTACGATGTCTTACAATTCTAGTTTAATTATATTCCTACAATTATGCCATTATAAATTTTTTAATATATATTTATATTTTTGTTTATAATATATTTTTTAGTAACTAAACTTCTAATTATCTTCACTAAATTATTGGATTAATTCAACAACATGCTAATTGAACACATTTGGATTAATACTAGGTTCATGATCTTATTATTGAGAGAGTAGCTACTTAGCTTTGCATGTTTTTACACTCTTGCAACTTGTATGTTTTTTATGTTTCCAAATATTATTATTTTGATTATAGTTAATCCTAACACATTTTAGAAGATTTATTTTTGCTCTTGTGTTTACTAACATTTCAGGGAAATCATACTCCAGATTTTTGAAGACTTCAAATCAAGATCAACTTAGAATGTTTTGTTAATTGAAGTCTGTATTTTTCATTTTATTGAGTACGAGAGAGTGTGATTGTAATTGAGTAACTAAGCACAGGCACCCATGGGGAAGAGTTTTAAAATTCATAATTTTTAAACTGATCGTACAATATGAACCATGTTCATATGGGACGATCTGATTAGTTATCTCCCAAACGAGCAATGGAATGAACGGAGAAGGAAAAATTTTTTCTAAGTATAGATTGTCCAGACGATATTTTCTATTTATCCCGGGACGATCTCCTTGGGATTTGCCAATTACTCTGTTCGTCCAGACGATATTCATGGTTCATCCCTAGACAAAGGGCTATGAATTTACTAATTACTTTGTTCGTCCAGACGATATTCATGGTTCATCCCTAGATGAAGGGCTCTGGATTTGCCAATTACTCTATTTGTCCAGACGATATTCATGGTTTATGCCTGGATGAAGGGCTCTAGATTTCCCAATTACTCTGTTCATCCAGATGATATTCATGGTTCGTCCCTAGACGAAGGGCTCTAGACTTGCCAAATGAACTATTCGTCCATATGATTTTTTCTATTCCTCCCTAGACGATCTCCTCGGGACTTATCAAATTTCTCTGTTCGTCCATACAATTTTTATTGTTCATCCCAAGACGAAGGGCTCTGTTATGTGCAATCATATTTCATCCTATTTTTAGTACCAAAGAATTTCAAAAAATAATTTTTCGCACCGGATGAACCCAGTTCGTACGGGATGATAATCAGGTATGAAGATATTTCATACTGATTCAATTTGAGATTATACACAACAGCTTTTATATTGTTCGTACGTACGAAATATGATTGTACAGGACGATCGTGAATGTATAGATTTGAAATAATACAATTTTTGGATGGTTTTTCATATCTTTTCTATAAAATATCCACTCAAGACTATCATGCATATTTTTTGTCACTTGGTCTTTGTGAATAGTAAAGGGAGATTAAAGGAGAGAGTAAGAGAGAGTGTTTGAAAGAGATTTCTTCCATTTAGAATGTGAAGGGTTCACTTGGTTACTCAAGGGTAAGGATCTTTGTGTGTACTTTTGTATTTTCTTCACCTTTTGTCTTGTCCTTCTAGATTTCTAGTGTGAAGATCTTTCAAAAGGATCTAGTTCTCTACCGACACTCGAGGAGTGTGAACAACCGAAGGTTCTCTGCCTACACTTGGAGAGTATGAAAAGTGGAAGGTTCTCTACCTATACTTAGAGTTTGTGAACAGCGAAAGGTTCTTTACCAACACTTGGAGAGTTTGAAAAGCGAAAGGTTCTCTGCCTACACTTGGAGGGTAAAAAAGGACGACGGTTCTCTGCCGCACCAGGTAGTGGTGGAAGAGAGTTTTTATAAAGGCTTCTCCACCTTGTTATGGGGGCTAAAGGAGAGACATTAGTGATAATAGTGTAATACTTGAAGTGGGAGACTTCAGGGAGTGGATGTAGGTCGTGTTTGACTGAACCACTATAAATCTTATATGGTTGAAAAATAGTTTTTAGAATTATTAAAAAGATTTCTTCGATTTTAAACTTTTAAATTTTAATTAAGAGGAGAACTTTTAAATTACCAATTCAACCCCTCCTCTTGGTTAGCCATTGGGACATAAGCTTAGGTCTAACAACCTAACTCATATTTAACAAGTTTCAACAAGTGGTATCAGAGCTTAGTTTTAAAACCATAAGTTTAGACTACTTTTTGATTAACGACCATGGCTACATTTGGAAACCGAAACACACCAGAAGGTTATTCTATAACTAGACCTCTCTTATTTGATAATATTCCTTTTGATTTTTGGAAAACATGCATGTCAATATTTTTACAGTCTCTAGACTATCATATGTGGATCTTAGTTTAGGAAGGGTATACAAAACAAACTAGATTAGTTGATGGAGCTATAGTTGATATTCCCTTTGCAGACTAGACTGTAGAATAATATGAACTAGCACAACTTAACGCTAAATGTTTGAATAGTTTCTTTTGTGCTCTTAAATCTAAAGTTTACATGTGGGTTTCCACTTGCAAGAGTGGAAAGAACATATGAGATAGACTTTGTATAACTTATGAAGGGACTAAAAAAGTTAAAAAATCCAGACTTAATATATTATTTCATGACTATGAACTGTTTCGCATGAAACTCAATGATTCCATTTTTGACATGTACATAAGATTCACACAAATAGTAACTTCTTTGCATGCATTGGGTAGGAAACTTACAAATGCTGAAATGGTTAATAATATACTTCATTGTTTGCCTACTACATATGATGCTAAGATAACTATAATTACATAGTCTAAAGATTTAAATGTATACTCTATTGATAATTTTTTTGGATCACTAATTGCTTACGAGCAAGGAGTGAGTCAAAAAAGATTGAAGCAGGAGAATCTCGAAGGGAAAAGAACATAGCACTGAAAGTGGAGGAGTCGGAGAGTAATCTATCACAATTTAAGGATGAAGATGACATCGCATTAATGACTAGACAGTTCAAAAACTTTTTGAAGAGGAAGCAAAAGAGACGCCAGCAATGGAATCGAGGTAAGTTCAATAGAAATGTCAAAGTTTCTAATGATGTGATTTGCTACGAGTGTAGGAAACCTTGACACATTAAGTCAGATTGCCCAAAAGTCAAAGCCACTCCTAGCAAGGAGAAGGTAGAGGAGAAACCTATTGTGAAGAAGGGCAAGAAGAAATTCCAAAGAGCTTTCTAGGTGGACTTAGCTTCAGACTCGTCAGAAACTAAAAAGGAGGAAGAAGTCACCAACTTGTGCTTAATGACAGATAATCTTAATGAGTCAGATGAAGAAGAGGAATGTGACTTGACTTATAATGAACTTTTAGAAGTTTCGGAACATATACATGATGCATATAGGAAGTTAAAGAAAATGCATGCTAGTCTTAACCTAGAATTACAAGAACTATAGAGAGAACATGAAATCCTTAGGAAAGATCATGCATTAATTGATAACAACCATATAAAAATACTTGATGAGTTTGATGATTTGAATAAGACTAATGAAAATTTAAAATCATCCTATACAAAATTGGAAAAAGAATTTCAAGATTTTAAGGATGAATTAGAGAGTAAAAAATATCAGATGAATTATACAAATCGTGTATTGGAAGATATGAATACATTTTTTAAATTGAAGATAAAATCTCTCGAGGAAAATAAGATACTCCCAAGACTTGAAGATTTCACTAATCCTATTTTATATCCAAAATTTATACAATCCATGAATAGATAGAATAATTATAGAAGATTAAGAAATTTATTTTCTGGAGTCAAATGCTATAATTGTGGATTGTTTGGACATGTAGCACACTCCTGTACATTAGATAAAAAACCTTATTTGGTATGGAAATCGAAGATACATAAACTTAGACATATCAAAAATGCATCTATTTTAAAATTGCTAAAAGGAGAATCCAAGCTTGTTTGGGTTCCCAGGATTAACATTTGATGATTTTGCAGGCACGCTCTCACATAAGATCTCATGAGAGCATATGGTACCTGGACAGTGGTTGCTCAAGACATATGACTAGAGATACTAAACAATTTATATCGTTGGAAGCCAGAAGTAGAGGCAAGGTTACACTCGGAGATAATACCACAATGAAGGTGGTTGGATCAAGTATAATTGGAAGTCTTGAGAACTTTTTTATTGAGAATGTACTGCTTGTAGAAGGCTTAAAGCATAATCTGTTAAGTATTAGCCAGCTATGTGATAAAGGATACAATGTCAAATTTCTTCCTACTAACTGCATATTAAGCCTTAATGGTATTGATGTTTTGCATGATTTGAGGGTAAATAATATTTATATGCTAAATTTAAATTGTATCAAAATTCCTACTGCTTTTCATTTAAAAATAATTTCTGATGAGTCATGGCTTTGGCATAGGAGACTTTGTCACTCTAGCATGAAAAACCTTAGGAGAATTACCCAAAAGTACTTAGTAAGAGGTATGCCAAAACTAGACTTTACTAAGACCACCTTTATGAAGCTTGTCAATTAGGAAAATAGGTGAAGTCTTCTTTTCAGTCCAATAAGGATCTTAGAACCAGTAAACCATTAGACATTTTACATATGGATCTTTTTGGACCAGTTGGAACAGTAAGTCTAGGAGGAAAGGTATACAGATTTGTGATAATAGATAATTTTTCTAGATTCACATGGGTTAAATTTCTATATCATAGGAGTGAATCATTTGAGAATTTAAGAGATTTTTCGACTTCGATTCAAAGAAAACTAGGATGTGAGATTTTGACGATTCTAAGTGATCATGGTGGAGAATTTGAAAATGAGAAATTTGAAGAATTTTGTAAAGAGAAAGGAATTTATCACAATTTCTCTACACCTAGAACCCCTTAGTAGAATGGGATAGTCAAAAGGAAAAATAGAACATTAATAGATGCCGCTCGAGCCATATTGGCAGAATCACTTCCAAAATATTTTTGGGCTGAAGTGGTTAGCACGACATATTATGTTCTAAATAGGGTGAATATCAGATCAAACTTGAATAAAATACCCTATGAGCTACTTAAGGGGAGAACCCCTAATTTGTCACATTTATATATTTTTGGATGTAAGGTGTTCATTCATAATAATGAAAAATTTGTCTTAGGAAAATTTGATCCTAAATTAGATGAAAAAATTCTTCTGGGATACTCTAGTGTTGGAAAATTTTATAGAGTATTCAATAAAAGAACTTTGGTAATTGAGAAAACTACACATATTGTATTTGATGGATCTAGAATTTTGGAAGAGTTGATTGTTGAAGAGGATGAGATAGAAAAAGACTCTCAAAAGATTAAGAAAAAAATTTTGGATGAAAATTTGGAGATAGAAAATCTTATGCCTAGAGATTTGAGATTTTCTAAAAACCACCCAAAGGAATTGATTATAGGTGAACTCAGTGAGGGTGTTAGGACTATGCGTGGACTGAATAAAGAAGTTAATCATTCAGGTTTTATTTTTTTGATAGAACCTACAAATATTGATCAAGCACTTTTAGATGAATTTTAGATTTTGGCAATGCAAGAAGAATTAAATCAATTTATAATAAATGAAGTTTGGGAATTAACTACAAGACCAAAAGATCAAAGTGTAGTTGGGACTAAGTGGGTATTTAAAAATAAAATGAATGACTCAGGAGTAGTCATTAGAAATAAGGCTAGATTAGTGGCTAAGGGGTATAATCAGATTGAAGGGATTGATTTTGAGGAGAATTTTGCCCCTGTAGCTAGACTTGAAGCAATTAGGGTTTTGTTAGCTTTTTTCTATTTTAGAAAATTTAAGTTATATCAAATGGATGTTAAAAGTGCCTTTTTGAATGGGGTGATTCAAGAGAATGTTTATGTGGAATAACCTCCAGGCTTTGAAAATTCAAAATACCCAAATCATATTTTCATATTGAAAAGGCATTATATGAATTGAAATAGGCACCTAGGGCTTGGTATGACAGGTTGAGCACCTTCTTACTTGAGAGATCTTTTGAAAAAGAAAGTGTGGATACAACTCTTTTTTTGAAGAAATTGGGAGAAGATATACTCATTGTACAAATTTATGTTGATAACATCATCTTTGGATCTACTGATAAAAATCTTTGTGATGAATTTTCTAAAATAATGAGTAGTGAATTTCAGATGAGCCTAATGGTAGACTTGAGTTATTTTCTAGGCTTTAGCATTAAGCAAATTGAGGAGGATACATTTCTTAGTTAGTCAAAGTATGTTAAGGACATCCTCAAAAAGTATGAAATGGATAATGCTAAACATGTTAGTACACCTATGAGTTCCTCAATTCAGTTGGATAAGGACCCAAAGGAAAAATCTATTGATCAAAAGAAATTTAGAGGAATTATTAGATCTTTGCTTTACTTGACAGCTAGTAGACCCAATATTAAGTTTAATGTTTGTTTGTGTGCTAGATTTCAATCGGATCCAAAAGAATCATATTTGACAGCAGTGAAAAGGATTTTGAGATATCTCTTGGAAACTCAAAACATAGTAATTTGGTATCCTAAGTTTAGCTCTTCATTTAAAATAATTGGATATTCAGATTTGAACTTTGCAGGTTGTAGGGTTGATAGAAAGAGTACTTCTGGAGTATATCAATTTATTGGAAATTTTGTAATTTCTTAGTCTAGTAGAAAATAAAATTATGTAGCTCAATCTACTATTGAAGCTGAATATATTGCCTTAGGAAGTTGTGTGGCACAAGTACTTTGGTTGAAATAATAGTTGATTGATTTAGAATTAACAATAGGCACAATTCCCGTTTATTTTGATAACACTAGTGCCATTTGTATTTCTAAAAATCCTATTCAACATTCAAGAACTAAACATATAGACATCATGCATCATTTTATATGGGATAATGTATCCAAAGGAGAAATTAAACTCAATCATGTTTCAACTGAAAATCAACTAGCATATATTTTTACAAAACCACTAGCCTTTGATTCTTTTAGGTCATTAAGAACAAGACTTGGTGTGATTGATTTGAATGCTTAATTAAAGGTTTCTGCAACATTGATATGTGTTTTATATATGTGCTTTTTGGTTTTGTGATTTTCCTTATGTGTTTTTTTTGTGCATGTTTGCTTTTGTTATTTTCTGTTTGTTTGTTTTGTGTGTTTTTAAAATAGTTTTCATATTAAAATTCATGTTTTTTTAACTATGATATGAAAGTTTCTATGTATGACATTCATCTGGACGAAATTTATTTCGTATTGGAGAAATCTTGTAGCATATCGAATGATGAGTATAATGGTATGCGTGCCATTTTTTAGTTATTATAAAGTTCGTCTGTATGGTCAACATATCATATGGTTGATGTGTATTCATTCATATGTACACATGTAGGCAGTTATACGGATAGAGTCAGTTTCTTTATTTCTGATCATATGTATAAACCTTTGGTTTGTACATAAGAACACATGGCATTCTGAGTGGGGGACATTTCAAACCGTCATAAAAAGGATCTTAAATAACTGTTCGTCTTGGACGAATACCTATTCATCTGTATGATCGTTTGGTTAAAAAGTCTGTATAAAAAGGATGCCTCGTAACTTGCATGATTACAAAAAATCATTTCATTTTGGCCACATTCATTCGTACATACAAAATTTTAGTTCGTATGTACGAACCCAAGATCGTACGAGACGAAACTAGTTTCATATGTATGAAAGGTCAGTTTTTCTTTAAATAGAAGGGTTTAGAACTCTATTTTCATTCACTTCAAAAACTTTTTCTACCCTTCTTTTCCCTCAAAATGTCAAATGGCACGCTCAAGCAAAAGGACTAGAGTGGCTAAGGAACTGACTAGGGAACCTTCTTCTAGAAACCCTGAAAAAAATTTCCTGTCCAAAGCAAACGAAGAATCTTTTCCTAGGTTCGTTTCTGCTAAAATCACCCCTTCTAGAGTTCTTCTCCAGGAGCACCTTACCTTTAAAGTAATGCACCTTTTTTACTTCTACCCAATTTGATTTTATTCTGACCCTAATCCACTCCTACAACAAGGAAACATTCCACTACTTCCTTGTAAACATGACATTTAATACTGACTAGAGTGTGATTAAATTCTATATTTTGAAAAAGAAGGTAAAAATAACCAAGGAGGATTTGGGGATATTCTTAAATTTAAGGACTCAAGGGATTAGAGCCCATACCTTGACCTCTTCCTCTAACTTCGATTGGACTATGATAAATCATGTTATTAGAGGGATTAGAGGAGTAGGTCATGTACCTAAGGTGTCCACTCTTAACTGAAATGCCCGAATCATCCAGCATGTTCTTCATACTTCCATAATTCCTAAAGCTGGTGATCGAATAAATATTATTCCTCTTCTTTCCATTGTAACATATCTTATTATGACTAGCCAACCAATAGACAAAGCCTAAATTATCATTGATTACATGTATGGATTTTCTAAGATTGGCCATACCTCCCTTAAGAGAAAGAAGAATATAACCTTAGGACATCTTATGACCTATATTCTTAAAAAGAAGTATGAACTAGTTCATTCTGTTCAACATCTAGAAGAGCCCATCTACTATAATGATGGATCATTTCGAGCAATTTTTAATAAAGATGCATAATTGGAAAGTGATGACTCTGAGGAAGAAAGGAGAAGACCTCCACCTGCACCTACTACTAGAGCAAACCTTCAGGAGATAGTCCAGCTCTTTGATCATCTTGAGAGCCACTTTGATCAATGTTTTGATCAAATTGAAACTCATCTTTAGCAGTAGGATTTTCAATATTAGCAGGATATGGGCTGGGTAAGAGGTCAATTTGAATTGGTCAACACAAATATAATTATAATGAATAGCTATTATAACCTATTCAACCAACCACCTCCTCCAGATCAGGGCCCCTCAGAATGATGATTGTACTCCTGTTGTGTTTCTTTCTACCATTTCTGATGATGTGATATGATGATGTTTTAAGTATTTTGTGATTTTGTGTGTTGTTAGTTTTTATGTTTTATGTTTTATGAATCATTTGTTATTGATATCAACTGTGCTGAACTGTAATATCATTTACTTTGACATAAATAAAAACCATCTTATCTTATTTTAGTTGACTTTGATCTTGTCTGAAAATGTTTTGTTAGTCTATATGATTATCTTAAGATAAGTGATCTAAAAGGTGGTATATTTTGAAAAGCAATGAAACAATTCACATCATTAGAAAATCTAATTTTTCATAAATTTAAATTAGCTTATAACTTAATCAAGTTAAGGATATTATTCTCATATTTTTTTTAGGCATACAAAATTTTAGTATTATTATTGAAATCTTGATATCTTATTATTATTTATTTTCTATTTCAATATAATTATCTTTATACTTAGAAAAATTTGAGTTTTTAGATTATTGATATTTAAAAGAACAACTTGAACATTTGAAAAATATACAAAGGTACAAAAAAACTGAAAGAATGCGCAATGGTTTGCAAATTGAAAAGAGACATAAAATTAGCCCAAATGTAAAATAAGCACAAAGTATGCCATAAATACTGAAAAGATGCACAATGTCGCCACAAGTATATGTTCTTTCCTTTATCTTTTAAACTTCAATTTCAAATCAATCTAATGTTCAATTATAATTAATATTAGAACTTGCTTACATTAATTTTTATTTCATCACTTTTGCAATAATTTTCCTTATCCAATTGTCTAGACTGATTCATGATCATGATATATTTATCTTATTTTTGTTATATCTTAATTTAAATGATATGAATTTTTATTTTTCTTTAATGAACTTTAATTTTATTATTGCTTTCATAACTTCATCTCTTTCAGCATCAATTATCAAATACTTCTCATATGACTTCTTACATTTCTGTTGTTCGTTTCTTCCTCTCCTTTTGCTGATTGTCAAAAATGGGGAGAAATATTATTTGTCTTGTTTTTATTCTTGTCTTATTTTTATTATTGTCTTGTTTTTATTCTTGTCTTATTTACGTCTTGTATATTTCTTGGTTTTTAGGTTTGTTTAAGGTTTTTGGTTTTCATTTCAATGTTGTTTTTGTGTGCTCACAAACTTTAAAATTAAAAAATTAATTTGTTCATAATACATACCCCTTATACTCACATGCTTATTTATTCAAGGGGAGTTTAGGAGTAACTTATGATTTTTCAAATTTACATAAATAATAATTATTTTGTCATCATCAAAAAGAGGGAGATTGTTAAGAGAGTTGCTACTTAGCTTTGCATGTTTTTACACTCTTGCAACTTGTATGTTTTTGATGTTTCCAAATATTATTGTTTTGATTATTATTCACTCCTAACTTATTTTGGAAGATTTATTTTTGCTCTTGTGTGTACTAACATTTCAGGGAAATCATACTCCAGATTTTTTAAGACTTCAAATCAAGATCAACTTAGAATGTTTTATTAATTGAAGTATGCATTTTTTTTATTTTATTGAGTGTGAGTGAGTATGATTGTAATTAAATAACTAAGAACACATACACCTAGGGAAGAGTTTTAAAATTCATAATTTTTAAACTGATCGTATAGTACGAGCCATGTTCATACAGGACGATCTGGTTAGTTATCTCCCAAACGAGTAATGAAACGAACAGAGAAGGCAAAAAATTTTCTAAGTATAGATCATCTAGATGATATTTTCTATTCATCCCAGGACAATCTCCTCGTGATTTGCCAATTACTCTATTCGTCCAGACGATATTCATGGTTCGTCCCTGGACGAAGGGCTCTGGATTTGCCAATTACTTTGTTCATCCAGACGATATTCATGGTTCATCCCTGGATGAAGCGATACGGATTTGCCAATTACTCTGTTCGTCCAGACGATATTCATGGTTAGTCCCTGGATAATGGGCTCTGAACTTGCCAAATGAATTATTCATCTAAAAGATTTTTTCTATTCATCCCTAGACGATCTCCTCGGGACTTGTCAAATTGCTCTGTTAGTCCATATGATTTTTATTGTTCATCCTAGGATGAAGGGCTCTATTATGTGCAATCATATTTCATCCTATTTTTTGTACCAAAGAATTTTAAAAAATAATTGTTCGTACCGGATAAAGCCAGTTCGTACGGGATGATGATCGGGTACGAAGACATTTCGTACTAATTCAATTTGAGATTGTACGCAACAGTTTTTATATTATTAGTACATACAAAATACGATCATACGGGGTGATTGTGAATGTATATATTTGAAATAAAACAGTTTTGGGATGGTTTTTTGTGTCTTTTCTTTAAAATGTCCACTTAAGACTGTCATGCAATCTTTTTGTCACTTGGTCTTCGTGAATAGTAAAGGGAGATTGAAGGAGAGAGTAAGAGAGAGTGTTTGAAAGAGATTTCTTCCTTTTGGAACGTGAAGGATTCACTTGGTTACTCAAGGGTAAGGATCTCTATGTGTACTTTTGTATTTTTTTTCACTCTTTTGTCTTGTCTTCTAGATTTCTAGTATGAAGATCTTTCAAAAGGATCTGGTTCTCTACTGACACTCGAGGAGTGTGAACAGTCGAAGGTTCTCTGCTTACACTTGGAGAGTGTGAACAGATGAAGGTTCTCTGCCTACACTTGGAGAGTGTGAATAGCGAAAGATTCTCTGCCGACACTTGGAGAGTGTGAACAGTGGAAGGTTCTCTGCCTACACTTGGAGGGTGTAAAAGGCCGATGGTTATCTGCCGCACCGGATAGTGGTGGAAGAGTATTTTTGTAAAGGCTTCTTCGCCTTACTGTGGGGGCTAAAGGAGAGACACTAGTGGTAATAGTGGAATACCTGAAGTGAGAGACTTCAGGGAGTGGATGTAGGTCATGTTTGACCGAATCACTTTAAATCTTGTCTTTTATTTTTCGCTGCTTTTTATTTTTCTATCTTGTTATTATTTGTGGTTGAAAATAGTTTTTAAATTACTAAAAATATTTCATCGATTTTAAACTTTTAAATTTCAATTAAGAGGAGAATTTTTAAATTACCTATTCACCCTCCCTCTTGGTTAGCCATTGGGACATAAGCTTAGGTCTAACAACCCAACTCATATTTAACAAGTTTCAACACTTATTCCCTTCATAATGGATGAAAGCAGCTCAAAGGAAAATGAGCCAAAGATTTGATAAACCATGTTCAATTGAGCATATGTTGGCCAATACTATGTCTTTGACATTCTATTTGGTCATCCTCTACGACTTATAATTGTTTTAGGTTACCCGTGCATTTGGGTTGTTGAAGGAGTCATTGATTTTTCATGGAATGATAAGAGATAGCAGATTCATGGGCGTGGATGAACAACTGACCATTTTTCTTAGAGGGATTGCGCATGCACATACTTACAGACAACTTTGTGAGTTGTTTTAACATTTACTTGAAATAGTGAGACGATATTTCAATCTGGTGTTTAGAGAAATTGTATCATTAACAAATGAATTTATTAAATTACTCACTAGTGAGGTTGGCTGCCATCCATTTGTATAATTCAATAGACAATTCTACTTATTTTTTAAAAATATTGTTGGTACAATTGGCGTTATCCATATTGCTACTATAACGAGTAAATATCTACAAAATAGATACATGGGCGGTTGAAGGAGACTTCAAATTCCACAAGGTAAACATTTTTTGATAGATTTAGAGTATGCCAACACATATAACTTTGTGACACTGTTAAGAGAATTTTACTATCATTTAAGTGAGTACCATGAGAAAACATTTTGTAATTCTAATTGAAATAAAAAGTTGTACAATATCATCATGCCCAGTTATGTAACATAGTGGAGTGAACATTGGGAATTTGAAATGAAAGATTTTAGGTGTTAACTCATACGTGACAATTTCATTTGGAATTACAAGCTGATATTGTGTTTGCTTGTGCTATGTTATACAATTTCATTGGATGTTATCATAGACATGGGATATACTTCAACATGTCTCAAACTGAAAAGCAACATGATAGTGAATTGGGTGAAGTGTAGACCAATAATGAGGACCTTAACATGTACATAATTGTTGTGGAGAGAATTCAAGGTAAATCAATGAGGCATTTAATTGCCATTGACTTATGAGAAGCTCGGGTAAGATTGTAGATCATTAAGTAAAAATTAAATTCAAATTTTTATGTTGTTTATTGATATAAAGAAGCTCTTACCAACATTGAATCAACAATGCTGATCATCTTGAGTGCAAGCTATACTTTTAAAGATGGAGACCTTGGTTGCATTTTGATTAGATGCCTTATTAAAGTTGCTTTAAGGTTTGATTGTGAGCTCCACTAGAATTTATGGCTATCATTGCATCTAGAAATTAGGAATAATGCTTATGAAAAAATAATCTTTGTGAATTACCTTGTATTAGGGGACACTTCTAATAAGTTTTTCTTTATAGTCAATATGTTCATCAAGTTGTTCTTTGAAATGTACATGCATTATTGGTTTTTCTCTTATAATAGGGGGATTGTATTTTTTGGGAGTCAATATTTTAATATCAAAATTTTAGTCAGTATGACAATGTTAATTTTGTCGTACAATTCATATTTTAAATAACCACCATAAATCCTGGTTGCCAAATAATTCCACAAGATTTAACACTTATCTTGCTAAACAATTTTTAGGATTTATCTTTAGCATGATTTAGAAAATATGGATGTATAGGATTTACTAAATCCTGCTAAAATTAAATCCTACTTGTAGAAAACAACCCTTAAGAGTGTGGAGATGTTAGAATGGTGTTGATGAGATTGGAATAGGGATTGGGCCTAATTGAATTTGAAGATGGTTTGATGGAAAAAAAGTACTTTTAAATATAAAAAATACCTTTAACTTTTTATATTTAAAAAGGAATTTACTTTATTAAGAATAATTTTAAAAAATGGATAAAAATAAAGAATTTATGCAGAACAAATTGTTAAAGGGAAATTGACTTTATGTATCTCATAATACATATAATTAGCTAAATATCTCAAATTTATGCTATTTGAAAAAATATGCCTGAAAGTTTATTTTGGAAAAAATAACCTTTAGGAAGGATAGTCTTTTTATATTCATGGATTGCTCATTGGAATTTTAAGTCATTTAAACACGATTCAAAATTTTATTTGAACCTAGGTTGGAACCTCGATTCTAATCGTTAGGGTATCACTTGAAGGAAATGTGTGAATCATTAGGGGCAAACATTGAGTGACTAGAACTCTTTGGATGTTAGTGTCCACAGATTGACTACGACTTGTGAAGGAGAAGAGAAGTTTATAATAGAGTTTCAATGGATGCAAGTATTGATAGGCTGCCACAAACTAGTAATAGTGTGTGAATGAGAATAAGAGTTTGTGATGAGAACTAGTTTGAGATAGGCATTGATAACTAATTTAGACTTTTGAAGGAGAGGTGGAGTTCATGAAAAAAGTACTGAGAGCAATCATCAATGGACTAGCGACAACCTGTTAAGTAGATAAGGAGTTCGTGACGAGGGTCCTAGGAGAAAATATATATAAGTTGACAATGACATGTGAAAGAAAAAGAAAAGTTTAGCCAAAGTTCAAATCACAATTTGAGTGAAGCTCAAATTATTTATCATACCAATGAGTACCCGACAAATGTAAGAAGTTATCCCTTATTTGATATAAGTTTGCTTGAAATAAACTTTTAGATATATGTAAATACACATGTTACAAAAATATTAAATCAATTATATATGTTATGAGGCATATAAATTTTTTCTCTGAAACTATAATTAAAATTTATCATATGGTACAATTTTTTTAGTTATTTGAGGTGAGGATATTTTTTTTGGATGACCTCTTTAAATTTAGGGATTTTTACATACATACCACTTTATAACATATGTATTACATATTTAACACATAATTCTTAAATATTACACTCATACCACCTATTCTCTATTTTCACAACAAAATTACCACTCGGTTAACAGCGTTACCTCACTCTTTTTGATCTTCCTTCCCGCCAGGGCTTTCCGCGAGGAGAACAGTTTTTTCCCGTGTTAGATGCTCTGTCCAAGCGTGTATCATCGCGATTTTTTCCAGAAAAATCCATTCGTATTTCCTCTTCCACCGTAGCTGGTCCTCCACACCGTAGCTACTCTTCCAGCTACCCTTAGAAGATCTTGCACCGTAGCTACTCTTCCAGCTACCCATAGAAGATCTTCCACTGTAGCTGCTCTTCCAGCTACTCGTAGCTGCTCTTCTTCCACCGTAGCAAAATTTTATTCAAGTTATGTGAATGCAAGCATAATTATGTAAGCTACAAATATAATGCAAACAAAAAAAATTTTCCAAAACCTTGAGGCATCCAAGTCTCTCTGACAGAATCACACCTCTTCATACTGCTAAATGCAGTATTGATCCCAATAACAACGAAAGCCTTTTTCCTTTGCCAATGAGATCCTGCAATGGTAGGAGAACCTGTTGCAAATCTATTTTCATGGCTTATGTTTTGATGATTGACAAACACTATTTCTCTTGGACTGCTTGTTGCTTCTAACGTTTCAGGAATCGAAGATCGGACAAACAAGACGAAGCCAATTCAGGATTGCATAGGTTTAGGGTTGAGTCAGTCTGTACTTTTGTTTTTCACTTCTTGAGTCTACTTGTAATGGTCAAAGAGACTAATGCTAAGTAACCCTTCACACACACACTTGAGGGGCTTAGAATTTCTGTTTTTGCCCACATCGGCCCGGCCGATATTTATATCGTCCGGGACGATCAGCTTAAAATAGAAAGTCTAAGTAAGGATTCTTAATTAAGGCAGCCATCATTAACATATCGGCCTGGACGATACGTGTATCGGCCAGGACGATAAGCTCAAAACAGAAAGAAGTAGCCACCATAATCAATTAAGGTATACTGTATTTTTAAATTATCGGCCAGGACGATCCACATATCGGCCTGGACGAAATTACCAAATTATGCCTTAATTGATCAGGAAATCAAGGGAGTAATTAAGGATGATTGATACGATCATATCATCCTGGATGATAGCACGATCGGCCAGGACGATCCAGTAAAAAACCTTAAGTTACTTCAGGACGATAAATTTCGGCCAGCTCATATCCAGGGCTATTGTCAGGACAATTTTCCTCTGATTTGAACTGATCGGCCCGGACAATCGTGAGATCGGCCTGGACGATCAAGCCAATTTTCAATCGTCCAGTTTTGCATCCAGGGCGATGCTCTGGCCGATCTTCTTTGATTTGTACTAATCGGTCAGGCCGATGTCCATATCGGCCTGGACGATATTGTCGGCAACTTGTAATTAATGAGCTCCTTTGAAGCTCTTCTATTTAAGAGCTCTTGTTAAACGTTTTAAAGACCTTTGGCTGCTGCCTTGACCTGAGAAGACCTTGAGGAGAGAAAGAGAGAGAGGAGAGAGAGAGGATCTTATGAGGGGGAGCTTGTGAGGGGATTCACAAGGGTTGCTTCAAGGATCGCTCTACTTCGTCTTCGTCTAGAGTTTCTCGTCCGTGGAAGGGTCGGTAGAGGTAAGGAGTTTGCTTTTGGTTTTGGTTCTCTGCCAGCTTCAGGAGGAAGCAAAAGGAGGTAGGTTCTCTGCCTTGCCGGGGTGGCAAAAAGGAGGTTCTTGTAAGGGCTTCTCCGCCTAGCCGTGGAGGCTAAAGGAGAGTCACATTTTGTAGTGCAATACTTGGAGGGTGCCTCCAAGGAGTGGACGTAGGTCGAGTCGATCGAACCACTATAAATTTTTGTGTTCTTTTTTTTGCTTCCGCGCTTTTTAATTCCGCATTTATTTCTGTGGTGTGATTTGGTTTATGCAATTTTCTTTTTTTGTGAAAAGAGTTTTTAAAATACCAATTCACCCCCCTCTTGGTTAGCTTGGGACTAAGTTCATAGGGCTTAACATCCCTAACGAACTTTCAAGTGGTATCAGAGCGGGATTCGAAAATTTAAGTTTGAAAACTTTTTGAATTAGATCCATGGCTAACATCGGGAATCGTAACACTACGGAAGGGTATTCCATTACCCGACCTCCCCTATTCGATAACCTACCTTTTGATTTTTGGAAAACTCTCATGTCAACGTTTTTACAATCTACTGATTATCGCATGTGGATGCTTATTCAAGAAGGTTATTCTCCACCTTCTCGTGAAATTAATGGTGTGAAAACTGAAGTTGCTTTTACTGAATGGACTTTTGATGAACGAGATTTAGCTCAATTAAATGCAAAATGTTTGAACTGCTTTTTCTGTGCTTTGAAATCTGAGGATTACATGCGTGTTTCAACTTGCAAAACTGGTAAAGAGATTTGGGATAAATTGTGCATCACCTATGAAGGTACCAATGAAGTTAAACAATCCCGTTTAAACATTCTCTTGCATGACTACGAACTTTTTTGTATGAAATCTCATGAATCGATTTCTGACATGTACACTAGGTTTACTCAGATTGTTACTTCATTGCATGCACTAGGAAAAGAACTTTCGAACTATGAAAAAGTTAACAAGATTTTGAGATGCTTACCTTCGTCATATGATGCTAAAATTACTGCAATCACTGAATCTAAGAATTTGAACACCTATTCTATTGATAACTTACTTGGGTCACTCATTGCTTACGAGCAAGGGGTGAATCAAAGAAATCTTGATGCAAGTGAGAAGAAAAAGGAGAAAACAATTGCACTGAAGGTGCACAAATCAGATTCTGAATCTTCCGGGTCTGAAAGCGATGAAGTTGCCTTCATCACAAGGCAATTCAAAAGCTTTCTAAGGAAGAAACAAAAGCATCATCAAAGTTGGAGAAAAGGTAAGGATCACAAACAGGTTAAAGGATCTTCTGATGTTGTTTGTTTTGAATGCAGGAAGCCTGGACATGTGAGAGCCGATTGTCCTACACTCCAAGATCACTCGAGCAAAGAAAAGGAAAAAGGTGAGGAGAAAGCTAAATCTAGAAAGGACAAGAAGAAAATTCAAAGGAGTTTTTGGGCAGAATCTGGTACTGATTCCTCTGAGACTGAACCAGAGGAAGAGACTACAAACTTGTGTTTTATGGGAGAAGATCAAAGTGATGAGGAAGAGGTATGTAAACCAACCTATGATGAATTATTTGAAATTTGTAAAAAAATCCATGCATCATACAAAAAACTTAAGAAGACTCATGCTAGCCTAAAATTAGAACATTCAAATCTACAAAAAGAGCATGAAGTTTTTCTCAAAGATCATGCCACGATTGATTCAAATCACATGGCTCTTCTGGATGAATTTGATGAGTTGAACAAAAAGCATTTGGAATTAGTTGATGAACACAATGCATTAAAAGCTTTACACCTCACTTAAGGTTGATCTTTAGAAATCTAAAGAGATTAAGAAAAATTTGGGGATGGAGAATGATGCATTAAAAAGAACTAACTTGAGGATTCAAAATGATTTTGATACATATAAGAAAAATCGGATGACTTCCACTTTTGATCTTAAGCCAGAACATAGGAAGAGGCATTATAACTCAAACCATTTAAGAAACCCTTTTCCTGGAGTTAGATGTTTCTCATGTGGCATGCTAGGACACATCTCACACACTTGCACCGTTCACCATAGTACACATTGGGTGTGGAGACCTAAGATGCATGATTCACAGCATACCATACCTGCATTGTATTCTACTTTTCCTAAGAAGGATCCCAAACTTGTTTGGGTTCCTAGATCTGACTGATATTGAGTTTTGCAGGTGTGCTCTCACCAAAGTCCTCGTGGGAGCATAGGATAACTGGACATAAGGAGGCTTGCAGCTCAAAATTGCTTAAACTCGTTGCTTTATCACGTGCTTGAAATTTTTTAGTTTTTGTGTTTCTTTTTATTTTTGTGCTAGTTTTTGTGCTTACTTGGTGGTAGTCTAGTTTGCGTTGTTTTCATTCTTTTTGTTTGTTTTTATGTGTTCTGTTTTCGCGTTGCTCTCTAAATTTGGTCTTTCATATGATGAATCTTTTCAAGCCTTTAGATTTTGGAGTTTTAGAGATAGTGTTTAGCTTTTTCTAAATTGGTTAAAGGGAGTAAACTGTTGATGTTTTCCCTCCTTCTGACTTTGTTTAGTGGTATGATTTTCTTCTCTAAACAAAAGTCTAAACTCAGTTTAACCAATGGCTTTTCATTTAAGATCTTTTTCTTATCTTGCTACATTAATTTATCTTATTCATAATAGCCAAAGTTCTTAGATATCATTCAGGCTTTTGAAATCTTGCCATTGCATTTATCACATGATTTTGATTTTGTGTTGTGGATTGTTCTTCCCTATGTTAGAAAGAGAGCTCCTATTCTCTAATATTTGGAGAATATACTCACAACTAAGTCTTTTTTTTAAGGGTATATTAAAGAGTTTTTAGCTTGCAAGAGTTAAAAAGGAAAGAGGCCAATGAAGCCAAATTTAAAAGAAAGTCATATACACAAAAGTGTATTCGAATCAAAAGATGCTCAAAAGAGCCAATCAAAATGACAAGAGGCATAAAATAAGCCCACTAGATGCAAGCTATCCTCTCTTTGGTAAAACTCTTAAAACTTAGAAAACTCATTGATTATGTGATACTTTCAAAGACTTGATTTCAATTTCCATGATTGAGAAAAATTACTTTGGTTTATTATTTATGAGATATTTTTTTTGTAAACAAGTCTTGAATGGATCTTTTTATCCTATTTAGTTATTCTGAGTTAGATTTCTGTTTTCCAAGAATGTTTGTACCCTGAAGGATGTCCGATCTAGGGTTAACAGAATCAGATGTTCTACCCTCTCCTGATTGGAATTTGTTAAACTTCTTGATCTCTTGGAACTCTAAAAGTTTAACTTTTTGAAAAGAACTCTCATATGATGCCTCTTTAAATAAATAAATAAAAAATTAAAATCCAAAAATATTCGTTTTTTGTTTTTCCTTGTGTTGTTGTTTTTGTTTTGACTGTTTTTTTCTTTTGTTTTATTTTTTGAGGGTCTTGATCATCACCATTCTTCCCTTGATTTCAATTTCAAGTCACATCGGCCTGGACGATACTTTTATCGTCCTGGACAATGTGACAAATTCTCTTCAAAATCCATCTGCTGAACTTTTCTGTGCTTAATGTAATCATCGTCCTGGACGATACTATATCGTCCTGGACGATTTGATCGAACTCATGGTGATAGTCCTGGCCGATGGAATATTTCGTCTGGCCGATGCATGTTATGTGCATCGTCCTGGCCGATACACTGGATCGTCCTGGATGATCCACGTGTCAACACGTTTTGATCTTTAAATTCGGCCCCGGACGATCCATTATTGGACAATCGGCCAGGCCGATCCACTGTTCGTCCTGGACGATACACGTGGCAAGCATTTTAAACGTTTTAACTTCGGCCGGTATGATCAATTATTGTGCATCGTCCTGGACGATACACCTAATCGGCCCGGACGATCTGCTTTTTCAACGGTCGTCCAGATTGACTCCTCGGAACGATCGCCTGTGTCTAATCGGCCTGGCCGATATCTGATCGGCCCGGACAATCGGACCGCCTTTTTGACCAATCGGCCTATACGTAATTATTGAACCATATCAGCCTGGACGATTCTGCGATCGGCCAGGACGATATGGCCGTTTCTTTAAATTCAGGCCGTTCCAGCCATGATTTTTCACTCTTCATCCTTTCTCCTCTTGTGTTTTTGCTTAGTCCTCTCTATAGCTGGTGGGAAACGCGTCCGACAAACTTCTGGGAGTTCTTCGAGGGCAAAAATTGACCCTCGTTTCAGGGAAGCAGAAGATGAAGCCGCTTACCATCGTTACAAAGAATGTGGGATCACTGTCTCAAGAATCATCAATCCTGCCCACATCTCATATCCGGTAATGGATCTTTTCACTCACACCTCCCTTTGCTTCATTCTGTCTCTTGCTTTCCCTTTCAATTCAGAGTTTCTTCGAGAGTTTTTCGCAAACCTTCGCATCAACCCTATCTTCACAGCCCTGACCTCCTATGTGAATCGACGCCCTGTCGAAATCACATATCAGGATTGTGTTAATCTTTTACAGCTATCCACCACCGGGGATAAGCTGCACTTAATCGCCTCTGACCCTGATCTTGACTGGTCCACGGCGAATCATTTCCTTCGTTAGACCAATGTACCTTACCATGTTGGAGAGACTAGCTCTTTAGTCAAAGATGCTAGGACAATCCAACATGTCCTTCGCACCTCCGTAATTCCAAAAGCCAGCGACCGAATCCACATCACCCCTCTACTTTCACTCACTACTTTCTACATCATGGCTCATAGGGAATTTAATACTACGGACCTAATTTTCCGATACATTGATCACTTAACCACAATCCGTGATCCAGGCCACAAAAGGAAACCCAATCTAGCCTTAGGACACATCATAGCCTATGTCCTTGAAACCAAATACCAACTTCAGTATCCTATTCCACCAAACCTCCCAACTCCCTTCTACTCAAACAATTCCTTCAGCACCCTTCACAGTACTCGTCTCCACCCTGAGGAACCTCAGGGGGCTAGAGAGGAGGAGGCTCCCGCTCCCGCTCCCGTTCCTGATCCTATCCCTCTCCACCAGCACTCTCCGGTTGATCAGTTGATTGAGAGGTTTGATCGTTGGGAGACTCGGTTTGACGCCTACGTTGCTACACAGGAGTAGCAACACTTTGAGGATATTGCCCGCTACGAACAGCACCGCACTGAGGATTTAGCCTGATTTGACAGTTTCCTTACTCAGCAGCAGTAGCAGCATGACCAGGACATTGCCTGGTTCAATGCTCAGTTCACCACACTTGCCACCTACTTTCAGCAGCCACCTCCTCCACCTCCATCTGATGATCAGGATCCCTCGTTCTTTTAGTCTGTGCTTTCTATTGGTTGTTTCCTGTTATTTTCTTTTAGTCGTTATTTGTTTTTGGACCCTCTTTTTGTGATGACAAAAGGGGGAGTAGGGTGTGGTAGGAAAAGTTGTTTGTAACTTTGAAATTCTAATGAATTTTTTTTGGATATTTTTCCTACTTTTGTTTGCCATCATCAAAAAGGGGGAGATTGTTGCAAATCTATTTTCATGGCTTATATTTTGATGATTGACAAACATTATTTCTCTTGGACTGCTTGTTGCTTCTAACGTTTCAGGAATCGAAGATCGGACAAACAAGACGAAGCCAATTCAGGATTGTGTAGGTTTAGGGTTGAGTCAGTCTGTACTTTTATTTTTCACTTCTTGAGTCTACTTGTAATGGTCAAAGAGACAGATGCTAAGTAACCCTTCACACACACACTTGAGGGGCTTAGAATTTCTGTTTTTGCCCACATCGGCCCGGCCGATATTTATATCGTCCGGGACGATCACCTTAAAATAGAAAGTCTAAGTAAGGATTCTTAATTAAGGCAGCCGTCATTAACATATCGGCCTGGACGATATGTGTATTGGCCAGGACGATAAGCTCAAAACAGAAAGAAGTAGCCGCCATAGTCAATTAAGGTATACTGTATTTTTAAATTATCGGCCAGGACGATCCACGTATCGGCCTGGACGAAATTACCAAATTATGCCTTAATTGATTAGAAAATCAAGGGAGTAATTAAGGATGATTGATACGATCATATTGTCCTAGACGATCGCATGATCGGCCAGGACGATTCAGTTAAAAACCTTAAGTTACTTCAGGACGATAAATTTCGGCTAGCTCGTATCCAGGGCTATTGTCAGGACGATTTTTCTCTGATTTGAACTGATCGGCCCGGACGATCAAGCCAATTTTCAATCATCCAGTTTTGCATCCAGGGCGATGCTCTGGCCGATCTTCTTTGATTTGTACTGATCGGCCATGCCGATGTCCATATCGGCCTGGATGATATAATCGGCAACTTGCAATTAATGAGCTCCTTTGAAGCTTTTCTATTTAAGAGCTTTTGTTAAACGTTTTAAAGACCTTTGGCTGCTGCCTTGACCTGAGAAGACCTTGAGGAGAGAAAGAGAGAGAGGAGAGAGAGAGGATCTTGTGAGGGGGAGCTTGTGAGGGGATTCACAAGGGTTGCTTCAAGGATCGCTCTGCTTCGTCTTCGTCTAGAGTTTCTCGTCCGTGGAAGGGTCGGTAGAGGTAAGGAGTTTGCTTTTGGTTTTGGTTCTCTGCCAGCTTCAGGAGGAAGCAAAAGGAGGTAGGTTCTCTGCCTTGCCGGGGTGGCAAAAAGGAGGTTCTTGTAAGGGCTTCTCCGCCTAGCCGTAGGGGCTAAAGGAGAGTCACGTTTTGTAGTGCAATACTTGGAGGGTGCCTCCAAGGAGTGGACGTAGGTCGAGTCGACCGAACCACTATAAATTTATGTGTTCTTTTTCTTGCTTCCGCGCTTTTTAATTCCGCATTTATTTCTGTGGTGTGATTTTGTTTATGCAATTTTCTTTCTTTGTGAAAAGAGTTTTTAAAATACCAATTCACTCCCCCTCTTGGTTAGCTTGGGACTAAGTTCATAGGGCTTAACATCCCTAACGAACTTTCAGAACCATCCAGACCCATCAGCTCATGAGAGCTCCTTGTCGTAGCCAACTCCATTTCAAGGTATGATATTGCCTTATCTAAAGATCTGACGTCAATAAAGCCTTTTTCCTTTGTTGATGGGATCCTGCAATGATATTTGCTCGGGAAATTTCAACTCACCGTATGGCTTCATGGGTCTTCGTTACATCTCCCGAAGCTCGCAAGGCAAAATAAAAAGATCCATTTCGATGAAACCCTCCTCTCTGCTCCTTTGATTCCCCTCGGCTTTTGCATTTTACTTGCTTCTCTCGTTTCCATCGATTGGTTAAAAGCAGATCCTCCTTAAAAGGAATGAGAGAGAAGATGGAAGGAGAAGGAGATATCCAGACTAGACGATGAAGGAGGAGAAAAGACGACGAAGTAACAGAGTGGTAATTTTGGAATGAAAATAGAGAATAGGTGGTATGAGTGTAATATTTAAGAATTAGATGTTAAATATATAATACACATGTTATAAAGTGATATGTATGTAAAAATCCTTTAAATTTATTTCCTTTGAATCGGGTCGGATGCTATTTATAACCGATATAAGATCTATAAGAATAGCCGGTTGTATAATGCTGGAGAAAGGGTAAAGCTGCGGGGGAACTTGGAAATGGCTGCGGGACGACCTTCTATTTACATAAATCGCCTCCTTCTTGCTCGGCAGCAACATGCGACCCAGTTGACGGCAGTGGCTTCTAGAAGCATTCTCCCTGGTCTGTCCTCCTTTAACTCTTTCGCTATGTACTGTCGTTGAATTGAATCGTATGATACCTTCGTAAAACCGAAGGCCCTTGATTGGATCTTCTATCTCCAGTTTATTCCCTGTATCTGTATTTGTGAGATGTTTGTTACGAGTTTTTGAGGGTGCTATATAGTTTTGACATTTCTCTGCTCTAGGTACTGCTGATTCGACGAAGAGTTCTTCATAGGTGGTTTTAAATGATTATTGATTAGTGTTGCTTATAGGATACATTTCACTTGTTGCTGACTTTGATAAAGATTTTCCTGTCGCTATATGTTGCTTTATGCGCACTGTCTGCCAAGAAACGACATTTGCCTGACCCAACGGAGTTCGCCCCTGAGAGAATCCTGTAATACTAGACTTAGCTGCATGAAAAAAAGCAGGTTCCTTTTGACTATACAAGGAGGGAGATCTTCCCAGTGAGCCGCTCACTTTTGATTTTAACGCAAAACTTGAAGGTCGTCGAATTAGTTTTAAGTTTATGATTTAAAAAAAAAAAAATCGTCTTGGTCCTAGTTTGTAGCATAGGATGATAAGAGGAGGGTTTTGGCATCGTGAGTGGTGGTTGTAGGAGATGCTATTAGGAAATTATGGCCATATCACATTGAATTGAATGATCATTTTAACTGTGCATACTAGAAGAAGCATTGGGGCATTTTAGGACTATATGGTAAGCCTTAATTTAGTGTTTGTCAGAAACATCATGCTGCTTTATAGGAATGTGCATATATATATATATATATATATATATATATATATATATATATATATATATATATATATATATATATATATATAACTAGTTTAAGGGTATCAAATACAGGATTTCCCTTAAGCTGATTGACTTGGACAGTGAAGATTTAAAGAGCCATAAAGTTCAAACGTAATGGTTAATAAGTAGAACAGTAGACTTTAATTATGAGTGTAAATGATCAGATGGGGATGTTGTTGTAGGTAGCAATGCTTTTTTACCGCTCCTCAAGTTAAGGGAAGGAGAGCCCATAAACTTATTGTGTAGAGTAGTAAATCTAGTAGTCAAAAGAGTTTTGGTGAAAATGTCCGCTAGTTTGTTGATGGTGGAGACGTAGTGAACATAAATCTGCTTGGAGTTGATGCAATCACGAATAAACTGAAAGTAGATCTCAATGTATCATGTGTCTGCGAGAAAAAAATTGATTGCAGGCAATTGATATTGCCGATACATTTTCACAGTATAACAGAGTATTGTCGAGAGGAATGGAGAAGTCTTGACAGAGACGGCGGAGCCAAATGAGCTTGGTGGTGGCTGCAGTAAGAGATTGGTATTCTAATTCAGTGGAAGACCTGGCAACCATAGATTGTTTCTTGACACACCAAGAAATTAGTGTTTTACCAAGGAAAATACAAAAACGTGTGGTGGATTTGCAATTGACACTATCACCTGCCCAGTCGGAATCTGAATATGCTGTGAGCTGTAGGGTGTTATTTTGGATAACTAAACCATAGTGAAGTGTTCCTTTAAGGCATCGAAGAATATGTTTGATGAGCTGAAAATGGCAATCTAGTGGATTATCCATGTGCTGACAGACTTTGTTAATTGCAAAGGCAAAGTTCGATCTAGTTGGGTTAAGTATTGGAGAGATCCTACAAGTTTCATGTACAATGAAGAATTGTGAAATGGCCTTTGTAGAGTTGTATATGTAGTGGTTTTGGATGGTATTAGGTTAGATAAGGATTTGCAAGATGACATTCCTGTTGTTTGAAGAAGTTTGAAAATGTAAGCTTTTTTTGTAAGAGAGTAGCCACTTGGAGAAGACTTTATATCAATACTGAGAAAATGACAAATTTGACCTAGATTTCTCATATGAAATTGAAGATGAAGTTTTGAAAGTTGGGTGGTTATGGAGGAGTGGTTATTTTCGGTGAGCAATATATCATCTACATAGATATTGATGTAGATGCGAATATTGTTTTGATTAAATATGAGAAGAGAAGGATCAGTTGAACTAGTGCGAAAGCCCAATTTGAGGAGATATGAACCTAGAGTGGCAAACCATTGACGTGGTGCTTGTTTGAGGCCATAGATAGTTTTTTTGAATAAACAAGCATGGTTAGAATTTGGGGATCATGAAAACCTTGGGGTTGACTAGTGTAGACAATTTTGGATAAAGGCCCATGTAAGAAAGCATTCATTACATCTAGTTGAAGTATTTGCCAATGGAAGTGAGAAGCCACTGTAAGTAATAGTCGAATTGTTGTGGATTTAGTAATCCGGCTGAATGTTTCAAGATAATCTTGTTTGAAACCTTATGCCATCAACCGTGCTTTGTATCTAGCAATAGAACCATTTGTGTTATGTTTAATCTTGAAAATCCATTTGCACCTGATGACATGCTGATCTAAAGGTGAAGGTACTAAGGTCCATGTGCTTTGAGATTGAAGAGCATGAAACTTGATTGATAATGCTTGATGCCATTGAGGAAGCTAGATGGTTAAGCTATAGCAGGTAGGAGTGGTTTGGCGAGTATGGCTGAGATTTAGCAATTGTCTGGGCTTAAGAGAACCGATTTGTAGTCTAGTTATCATTGGATGATGGTCTTGTATGCTAATGAGCAATGAAGCAGAAGATCTGGACTGATCTGGAGTTGTGGTGGAGCTAGATGTGGAGGTAAGTGGAAATGGAGTTCTGGGAATGGATGGCAGAGGAGTTGAGGTGGGAATAGTGGTTGTTGGAGTATTTGTTTGGTGTGACAGAAGTTGTGGAATGAGATATATAATAGGTGTAGTGGTTGGTTCAGTAGGAATTGTAAGGAGATTTACTTGAGAAGATGAGAAATGTGATTCATCATAGTTTACATCATGAGAGATTATGGTCCGACCTGCAGTAAGATTGTAACGCTTGTAACCTTTTTGTGCGCTAGCATAGCCAATAATTGAGTTGATCTAGGTGCTAGCTTATGTTGAGATTGAGGATGTAACCATGGGTAGCAATGACAACGAACGGAGTGAAGGTGATTGTAAGTTGGTGTATTGTTGTAGAGGAGTTGAAAAGTAGAGATGAATAATGTTGTAGGTGAGGGTAGTTTGTTTATTAGATAAATAGTTCTAAGGGCATCTATCCAAAAAGAAAATAGAAGTTGAGAATCAATGAGTAGAGCTCGAGTTGTCTCATTGAGATGTTGGTGTTTTCATTTGGCAACCCCATTTTGTTGAGGTGTATAGGGGTAGGTGTATTGGTGGTGAATACCATTTTTTTAGGAAAGTTTGGAGAGTTTGGTTGAGAAATTCACCACCAGCATCAGTCCGAAGGGTACAAATTGATTTTTGTAACTATTTTTCAATAAGCGATTTAAATATAATGAATTTTTGTGGAGCTTCTAATTTATTAAGCATAGGATAAAACCCAAGTGTATCGTGAATAGTCATCTACAAATAATATGTAATAACGATATCCAAAATTTGAGATGGTTGGGGAAGGACCCCAAATATTGGCATGTTTAAGCTGTAAAGGAGAATGAAAAATGGATTTTGATTCATTGAAAGAATGTCTATGGCTCTTAAGCTTGAGCACATGTATACATAAAAGTTTTAAAATAGAAATACATAAATTTGGTAAAGACTTGGCAAGTACTGCAAGTGTGGAGGGATTCAAATGACTAAAACATCGGTGCCAAAGTGAAGATGAGGTTGATGTGGAGACGGATTTAGCAGTTGAAAGTTCAATGGTGAATGTTAGGCCTCGTTGAACTATCCCTAAGCACACCAAGTGGGGAGATGAATTGGTTGTTTAAAAATTTCTTTAACACAATAATTCTTTTTGAGATTTTTCAATTACTTAAAACTACCAATGTTATCACCCGATGTAGATGCAAATTAACGAAATAAAAATTATAATATTGGTGATGATAAGTTACTCAAATCAATATAATATCAAACACAAATTTTTCAACAAGTAATTTTTAGAAAAATAAATCACAGAAAAAAAAATTTAAAAAATAAAAATCAGAATGAATACACCAGAATTTTATAGTGGTTCGATTAAAAAATGACCTACGGCTACTCCCCAGAGTTCTTTTACTGGGTATTGCACTAAACCTTTAGTGTCTCTCATTTAACTCCCACAGCAAGGCGGAGAAGCCCTTATGAAATCTCTTCCACCAGCTCGGTGCGGTAGAGTACTGGAATCCTTTTTCACCCACCTGGTGATGGCATAGAACCTGAATCTATTTTCACTCTCCTAGTGAAGGCAAAGAACCTTGAAGATCTTCGACATTGAAGTTCTTCTTCCCAGATCCACCCAGGAAAACAAGCAAGACATTCGGAGGAACCAAGGAAGAAGCTTGCTGGAGCAACCGTGTGAAATCCTCTCACACTACTTTTTCCTTGCACACAACCTCTCATTCTCTTTTCCAAGCTCTCTTTGATCTCTAACAGCTCCCTCTTAGTAAACTCAACAACCAAAGACTTCCCAAAAGTCTATTAAGTGAGCTTGAATACAAAGGGGTCCAAAACCCTAAATTTTCAATTAAGCTGTAACTATCCGTACAACATGATCGATGATCGTACTATACAATTAGCTTAAAAATCAGATCCCATAAGTATAATTGAACATTCCCGGGATGAACTATTCAAAATCTGCATACTTGATGATCATACAGTATGATTTGAAGATTGTACCATACGATTAGTTTAATTATTATGTGATCATATAGGACGATTAGTGGGATGACCAAAATTGAGAGGATTACATTGAAGTTCTTCTTCCCAGATCCACCCAGGAAAACAAGCAAGACATTCGGAGGAACCAAGGAAGAAGCTTGCTGGAGCAACCGTGTGAAATCCTCTCACACTACTTTTTCCTTGCACACAACCTCTCATTCTCTTTTCCAAGCTCTCTTTGATCTCTAACAGCTCCCTCTTAGTAAACTCAACAACCAAAGACTTCCCAAAAGTCTATTAAGTGAGCTTGAATACAAAGGGGTCCAAAACCCTAAATTTTCAATTAAGCTGTAACTATCCGTACAACATGATCGATGATCGTACTATACAATTAGCTTAAAAATCAGATCCCATAAGCATAATTGAACATTCCCGGGATGAACTATTCAAAATCTGCATACTTGATGATCATACAGTATGATTTGAAGATTGTACCATACGATTAGTTTAATTATTATGTGATCATATAGGACGATTAGTGGGATGACCAAAATTGTCTTTACTCATTGTCTGGATGATTGACATTCTACGGTACGACTAGAGATTGTCGGGATGAATATTTTTCATACAGTATGATCTGAAGATCGTATAATACGATCGCCTATATTAATTAACCCATGATTTGATTGCTAATAATGGGGTTTTGATTGAGCAAGTTTCAAATATCGTATTGTACGAACTTGATCAAACAATATGATTAGTTCAAAAATCGAAAATTTAAAATTTTAATTTTGATTGGTGGCTAGGGTTTCTATTTTAAACATATCGTATAGTATGATCTTGATTAGTACGATTGGTTTAAAGAAAATTAATTTAAAAAATAGCTGTTTCATGTTGTTTCAAAAGTATCTGATCATACAATATGATTAGTTAAAAATTGTAAAAATTATTTTCTTACGCCCCCGTGTGTGTGCATAGTCGACAGAAGCATACACCTTTTCCATGACTATGATTCAAGAAATATAAGAATAAAAGAAATAAAGATTACATACTCTTTGTCATGCTATTCTACCCAAACTTGAAACCTTAATCCTTTTGCATGATATATGTTGTATTTGAAGTATTAGTACATACAAAAACATATATGCAATATATAATAATTGGAGAAATGAAAATTCAATCAATAATATTTGTTATCATAAAAATCACAAACTCGAGATTCCAGTTTGCAACAGCAGCCACAATGATTGGAGTATTCGGATGATGATCGTATATTGGATATAAGCCATTGAGGCAAGAATCTTGGAGAAGAGTGTGTTGAGTTTTCAAATCCTTGATGATGAACCCAGATTTATCAAAAGAAATAACACAATTATTATCATGAGAAAGTTTAGAGATTGAAAGTAGTTTGTGAGATAGAAGTGGAACATGAAGAACAAGGGATAAGGAAAGCATACGAGCAAGAGTGGGTAGCAGGCCTTTCCTAGAATGATGAATGGGCAGAGTTCCATTGCCGACTAAGACTTGATCTAATCTAGTGTAAGTAGAGCTCTACTGGAGAGCTGTTTGATATGGAGTTAAGTGTGTAGTTGCACCATTATTAAGATACCAAGGGGTGCTGGTTGTGTTATGAGAAGTCGAGTAAGGAAAGAGAGCCGTGTTGTTTGATGATGTAGACGGTGTGCACTGTAGGTTTGTTCAGTGCCAACATTGTAGTGCAAAATGACCTTGTTTTCCTCAAATTTGACAGTCACAAAAAAAAAAAAATTTATTTTACTGCCCCTGAAGGTGTGCGACTGAGCATAAGATCATCCACGTCCTTGATAGAAATGACCACGACCACATCCACAAATGGAAGTGAGAGCAAAATGTGATTCTTGTGAACTAGATATATCAGAAATGGCGAGGTCTTTAGCAGCATTAGTAGCTTGATTTACTTTCTCACTTCATAAGAGGGCATACAAATCATCTAAGCTGATGAGAGCCAGTTTTGTGCATATCATTGTCTTGAATGCCTGATAATTTGAGGGAATGCCATTTAGAATGTATAGAATAACATCTTCAGTGTCAATAGCACATCCAACAGCACCAATATTGTCAACTAGGATTTTGACAGTGGTTAGGTAAGCTTTCATTGACTTGTTTAGCATTGATAGTGAGTGTAGTTCATTTTTCAACTTATTACTCTAGATTGATTGGAGGAGAAAAACTGGCATTCAATTGTAGTCCAAATGAGGGAACAGGTTTCAAGATTTAAAATGTATAATAAAATGAACAGGGAGATAATAGAGGAAAGAGCTACCGCAAGGTTTTGATCAATTAACCACCAGAGTGGAAAGTTACAGTTCTGTCGAGATGACCGAGAAAACCATTTGATGCAAAGAGTTTGGAGATTTGAGATCTTCATGTAGGGTAGTTGTCAGGTAGAAGTTAGAATATGCATGAAATTCTTAATATTTGAGATAAGAAACTTCAGTAAAGAGGGAATATGTACTTCGATTGAGCTGTCCAATGTAGTGATTTGAGGTGAAGGAGAAGAGGAAGTTGAATCAGCCATTTTTGTTTTGAAGAAAGTGCTGTTAAGCAAAAGGGAGCTTTGATACCATGATGAAATGTATTAACTGCAGAAAATAGCAAGGAAAGAAGACAAGAGCTGAAGAAGGGAAAGTTGTATTCAACTTCAATACTTCTACTTATAGTGTTTATCAATATATATAGTAAGGCTATCAAATACAGGATTCCCTAAAGTTAATTGACTTGAATGGTGAGAATTAAAAGAGTCGTAAAGTAAAAATGTAATGCTAAAAAGTAGAGCAGAGCAATCGTCTTTAATTATGAGTGTAAGTGATCAGGTGGAGATGCTGCTGCAGGCATCAATGCTTTTTCACAACACTCCTCCCTAAGAAGGTATGCAGTATCTGATACATGTTGGACATTAAATATGCCCGATAAGGCTTGGACAAGTGTTAGACATTGTGAAGATGTGTTCAGTTAAAATAGTATTTAAAAAAATTGTACCTGTATGTCTAACATGCATATCCTAAATATTTAATTAAAAACTATTGTTAAATATAATCTCTTTTTTTCTTTAATATAATTTCCTAAGAAATTATTTATAATTTTAAATATAATTTTTTACCTATGCATCGACAAAATGCTTTCCTGCCTCAAACATTTTCTTTGTGACTTGCGGCTTGCGTTTTACTTTGGTGCTCAAAAGCGACTCAATTATGTTGCTGATGTCCCCCAAACAATCACACCCCCATGCCACAACACCATCTTAACATCTCCACATCTCGACGAGGACATCCAACACTATCTTAACTTCGATGCCCTCCCAAAATCAATGCCTGATGGCCTATGCCTCTCGACAACATTGTTGTCTTCCCTAATTACTCTAAAGCATGTCAAGGTTTTGAAATTGGGACACATTTCTCTCAAAATTCACAACACATCGATGGTAAGAAATATTTCTCCCCATATGAGGAATTGTTTTTTATTATTGTTATATTCAAAAGAGTGTAAGGGACCTTTCTTCCAATATGTTCCTTTGATTGAAAATTAGTTGTATAAGAAAGAATAAATAATGAGAGAAAAGGAAAATAGAATAAATAAATTTAGTTGTAATTTTCAATCATTGTTTTACAAATTTAATGTTAGAATTTATTTACTTTTCATATTATTATTATTATTAAGAATTTTCTTATTTAACTTCTTTGCACCATTTTTAATATATAAAAATTATAATATCGTTTCCAAACTATATCTATTATGTATTTTTAATAATTGCATGTGTCGTATCTGTGTTATGTCATATCGTGTTAGTGTCATTGTGTTCGTGTCTGTGCATCCAAACTTGGAATCTTAGCTACTATGTATGTGCAGAAATGGACCTCTTTTGGTGATTGAATTGCCTTGATAGTTGAAATGAGATGGAGGTAAATCATATTAGGAAATAAAGGTGAGTGATGGTAGCCACAGCACTCCTATTACTCTTAGAGATGAGCAACTATGATATTGTAACCATTGCATGTGCCAGCGGCCATGACCCAATTGTCTTTAGCAATCCAGAGCACTGTATTGCAGTCAGGGGTGTTTTTAACTGGCCTCCTTAACCATTTTATCACGTCAATTGTGCAAGTAGTAAAGCAGGGAACAAGGCTTATTTCCTTGTCATTTGAGTACAGAAGTGAAATAGCACCACCATGCACGCCATACCTAGTTGATATAAAGCAACAGAAGCATCTATAGACCACAACAAATTATAGTTATCAATTGTCATTCTGTCTCCTCTTTTTTAACAGTAAGGAGTATCCCACCATAATTAATGAATTGGGAGTTACTGAAGAGCCTATGACATTGAGAAACTGGCAAACAACAATTGATCATTTGGAGAGGTTGTGTGGGCACATTTTCTAAATTGTTTGGAGTGACAACAACTTCATTCATCTTTGTTATTTTTTTTTGTTCACCATGTAGTTGAACCACTAGATACGATCATTGTTGGTTGCACCAATAGTGCTATTAGAGGAGATGGGTGTCATCAAACAGTGCCTTAGAAAGGGAAAATATGTGTGATGGTGATGGTTAATGCTTTTGCAATTTGAGGAACGATGGCCTTTTTGCATGTAGGAGTCTTCATAATTTTTGTTTTTATATTTTACATATTGATTCTTAATTTAGGGTCCATTTTTGTTTCTTATTCTTCAATATGGTATTTCATTGATTGATCCAAAAAAAGTTAAATATGAGGAAAAGGTCTAGGGTTTAGGGTGCTATAAAGGTAAAGTTTTTGGTTAATATGAGTTTTAGAGAGTTATAGTGGATATTACAGTTGTTTTGTTAAGAAGATTAATAGGATTTTAAGTGAGTAGAGAAGAATTATTTTCATACCAACATTTGAAAATAAATGGATGTTCAGAATTATGTTGCATATAAAAACTAAAATTTATGATCAATACAATGAAGCAACTGGACAACATAATGAAACATGGACTTACAAAAGTGCACTAACTTTAGAGAATCAAATTGATTTCATGCTTCATATATATATATATATATATATGTAATAGAGTATTGACTAACATTAGAGGTAATTGTGGAGTGACAACAAAATTATATTAGAATCACGTTAATGATTAGCATTGAATCCATATATTTTTGTATTGGTTGCGAGAATTAAATAAATTAATAGAATTAATAGATATTATGATTCATAGGAAGATAAATATTCTGTGCATTCAGGTAACTAAATGGGTTGGAGAGAAGGCTGAGGAGATTGATAGTTTCAGATTTAAAATATGTTATTCGGTTAGGAGTTGTAATAGAAATGGTGTAGGTGTGATTATAGATAAGAGTTTGAAGGATAATGCTATAAATATTAATAGAATTAGAGATAGAATTGTAGTTTTAAAGATTGTTGTTGATGCTAAGATTGTTAAAATTATAAGTGCTTAATGCTCCTCAAGTACATTGCAAAATTTTTTAATTGCTAATACCTTATTTAAGAAAAGAGATGAGCATATCATCACTTATAAAAATTGATATAGTAAAACTCATATTGATTATTTTCTTTTAAGAAACTTAGATCGTTTAGAATGCAAAGATTTTAAAATTATTCCAAGTGAAAATTTATGTATCCAACATCGATTATTAGTTTTGGATTTTAAGATAATGAGAAAAAAAAATAAAAAAAATAAAGTTAAACGATATTCTAGGATTAGATTGGGGCATTTAAAGAATATTAACAAAAATATTTTTGAGATCAAGATTTTAGATCTTAATATTTTGTCTTGTCCATGTGGATGCTAATGTTATGTGGGAAAAATAACTAGTGTTATTTAGATTATTGCAAAAGATGTGTTTCGAGTATCAGAGAGGAAAAATTCCTAATAGTAAAAATAGTTTGTTGTGGAATTTAAATGTGCAAGAAAAGATAAAAAATAAGAAGATTTATTTTAAAAATTGGTTTAGATGTAAAAATTCTTATAATTGAGATAGATATAAAGAGACATGTAAGGAATATAATAAAGCAATACGCGATGCAAAAATTTTAGCTTTTAATGATTTTTATAATAGATTAGATACTAAAGAGGGATAAAGATGTATGTATAAGTTAACCAAACAAAGAGATAGTAGTAATAATTTAGTTTAAGTGAACTCTATTATGGATGAAGATCAAAAAGTACTTTTCTTAGAAGTTGATATTCAATAAAGGTGGATGAGATATTTTGCTAAACTTTTTAATGAAGATTGTGAAAATACGATTGAATTTAGAGACCTTAGCACCTTAAATGAAAATAAAGATTTCTGTTTTTATCAGCGTATTAGTAAAATAGAAGTTTGAGAGATTTTAAAGAAAATGAAGTGTAGAAAAGCTGTTGGACTTGATGATATCCCAAAAGAGGTGTGGAAATGCTTAAGAAATGAAGGAATTTCTTGGCTTACTAAATTTTTTAATATTATTTTGAAGACAAAAGATGTCAGATGAGTGGAGAATGAGTATGTTAATTAATATTTTTAAGAATAAAGGTGATGCACAATATTGTGCGAATTATAGAGGAATTAAGTTAATGTGTAATACTTTGAAACTATGAAAGCGAGTTATGGAGCTTAGGTTGTGGCGTGATACTAATGTTTCTCGAAATCAATTTGGATTCATGCCGAGTAGGTCTACTATGGAAGCCATACATTTATTGAGAGGTTTGATGGAGAAATATAGAGAAAATAAGGAGGATCTACATATGATATTTATTGATTTAGAGAAAGCATATAATAAAGTTCCAAGAGAAGTGCTATGGAGAGTTCTTGAAAAGAAATGAGTTAATAATGCTTTTATTCAAATCATTAAAGATGCATGTAGAAGCTATTACTTGTGTTCAAACACAAGGTGGTTTGACTAAGTATTTTTCTATTTCGGTTGGATTATATCAAGCATCAGCCTTAAGCTCATATCTTTTTGCTTTAGTCATGGATGTTCTCACAAGACATTTGCAAGAGGATGTCCCTTGGTGTATGCTTTTTCTAGATGATATTCTTCTTGTTGATAAGACTAAAGAGGGAGTTGAAGGTAAACTTGAATTATGGAGGTCAACCTTAGAGTCTAAAGTTTTTCGCTTGAGTAGATCTAAAACTGAATATATGTAGTATTATTTTAATAGTAATAGACTTAGTGAGAGGATTGTAACTTTGGCGATCAAGTTATTAATAAGAGTACATGTTTTAGATATCTTGGATCTATTGTTCAGAGTGATGGTGAAATAGATGGGGATATTATAAATAGAATTCAAGTTGGATGGTTGAAGTGGAGGACTGCATCGGGATTGTTGTGCGATAGAAAAGTCCCCCTCAAACTTAAGGGAAAATTCTATAAGATGGTGGTGAGACCTGCAATGCTTTATGGTGCCGAATGTTGGCCAATACAAAATGAGCGTAATATTAAGTTAAGTGTTGTAGAGATGAGGATGTTTAGTTGGATGAGTGGCTTTATCCTTAGAGATAGGATATGAAATGAGCATATACGTGAAAATGTTGGAGTAACTCCAGTGGAAGATTAGATTAGAGAGAGTCGCTTTAGATGGTTTGGTCACATAAAATGGCGGCATTTCGATGACCCGTTTAGGAAAGTAGAGGTATTAGATTTGACTTATGTTAAGAAAGGTAGAGGTAGGCCGAAAAAGACTTGGTTAGAAAATATTAGAAATGGTCTTTCTTTATTAGATTTGAACAATAATTTGACTTTTAACAGGACATAATAGAGAAAAAGGATTTATATAGCCGACCCTACGTAGTGGGACAAAGGCTTGATGTTGTTGTTGTAGTTGTTGCGAGAATTCCTACAAATAATATTTAAGAGAAGTGCCTTAGTGCATTCATTTTGTGAATGACATAGTTCCATTTGGGGAGATTTGAAAGTTAGAACATTGGAGATGATGTTTAGAAGATGAATGACTTAAATTGAATAAACCAAAGATTAAACATTTTACTTGTAATTTAGTGGATATGATGTTAGTAATTATAATATTATTTGAAGATTAAGTTATACATATGTGTGATATATTTAAGTATCTTGAATTTATTATACATTTCCATATAAATAGGGGTTAAGCTTCTAGAGTTAAAGATATGTAGTTTTAAATGTGCTTTAAGAGTTTTATACGATGAGAATATATCATGGAGACTTAATTTCATAAAAAAATATGCTAGCTTTGTTATTTGGATTTGAGTTTTATATTGCAAAAAGCCACATCTAAGTTAAGGGTGATGAAAATACTATTGTTAAGATAGATGTGTGAAAAATTAAGAAGAATAAATTTTGGAATGTTGAGGAGCAATTGGAGTGAAATCTACTAGAAGGTAGAAAGTACACTTCTACTATTAATGTTATAATTGTTATGTATTTGGATGACAAGAATTTTATTCGAAATGTAGTGCAATATGATGCAAATGGTTTACAGTCTTCCCTTTGTTGCGCTCTGTCAACTGTTTAGAGTTGGGTCAGCATGGGGCTCGACATCTTGGTTGAAAGGCAAGCAAATTTAGAGGCCTAAGCCCCAAGAAGAAAGATTTTTAGAGAAGGAAGAAAAAGATAGGTGTGACATATGGGGTCATCTCTTAGAAATCCACCTTTGATAAAAGTAGTCAAGAATGGGTGCCTAAGAAGAAGGTCACTATTATGGATACATGCGATAGTCGACGCCTTGGAGAATCCTCTAAGAGTTCTCATTGCCAACCAATCTCACTCTCTCTAGAAGAGTCCAATCTTGACCTTAGTCCCTCAATCGAGAACTCCTCATTCCATGTGTCTAACCAGAGATTCATTGGAAGCGTCGTTTAGAAATGCAAATATAAGAAGAAGAAGAGGATGTCAAGATCATGGAGATTGAAGTGGTATATGTAGTAGGGCATACAAGCGAGCATCCTATTTTTCAAGTTTATGGTTGAAAATATGGGAAAACATCTAATAATCCCATAAAAGGGCAACAACTCCATGAACAAGGAGCTGCTGGAAATTCTGCTCCCCCTGAAGAACAAATGCGCAATGATCCAATGGGAAAGCGAGGTTCTTCCCCAGGGGATGAATTGGAGGAAAATCCCTTGTTTGTAGATACCATCATGTTAGCAGAGGTGCAAAACCAAATCTTGTGCCAACTACAAGCTAAAGATAAGGAAATCTCTTAATTAAATGCTAAAATGATTGAGATGATGATGCTAAAATGATTGAGATGATGACCCAAATGGACATAATGATGTAGTTGATATTGAAAAGTACTACTACAAGCCCTTTTCCTGCCATTTTAAATTACCAACAAGGCACAAGCGACGTTCTTTGCTAATCCATCAATAAATTGCATACCTCAAACTTCTGGAATGCAGAGTACTTATGATGGTAGAAATGAAACAAATCTAATGATACTCTAGCCAGTTCCTCAAAATATTCCTAGTACATTTGGGCCTGTGATGGTAGCTTAGTTTGATAAATTTCACCATGAGAAAATTAAAGCTGTTATTGCTTCAGAGCATGTGGAGAAACTAATAGGGAAAGGTTTCTCGTAACTAGTTGAGTATGGCCAGATGCCATATCTAAAGGGTTACTCGGTGCGAAAATTCAGTACGTTCAACAACAATGTCAATCCTAAACAGCACTTGGCCGACTTTAAGGCGACTTGTGGAAATACTAGAGGTTTGATGCTCTATAATTTTGCCAATTTGTTAGTAGCTTGACTTCAACTGTTTTTGAATGGTACACTGCACTCCCCAATACATTTGTGTGGTACAATTGGAGTGACATCTACTACTATTGTTATAATTATTACATAAAATTAGTGTAAAAAGTTTAGAAAGAAAAATAGGTAAACCTAAGGCAATATAGATAGAAGTTAACTGACCGAAATAATTGTGATAAGCTTATTATGATGGGGTGGTTTGAGATCTTGATGTATTTTTTAATTTATAAAGTTTATGAACCTCTTTTTTCTATATTTACCTTATTAGGGATATTTGGTTAGGAACTGATTGGTCAGGATATTGATTTGTTATCATTCGCTTGGGAGGATGGAGTGCCAATTTTTAGTTATCGCTCTTCTTTAATCTCTTGTGCTGTGAATGGTGTATTATTTGGTACGTGCTATAGTTGAGTGAAATGATGCAATTTGTGATAAATTGAGCTAAAGTTCTCTTTTTTAAGAATGTTTTGATCTTATGAAATAGTTATATATATTTGTTATTACAAGCAGAATTTTACTTGGATCAAGTTGGATTTGTAGTTTCAACTTTCATGCACATAATGTAGCACATGAAAGTGGTCCTATGATTTGGTCAACAAGAGCATAAGAAGCTCAACATGAAGAGCATGAACAAGAGTAACATCACATGAAGAATTAGTTTATGCATTTAGTCTAATATTTTATGTATTTTCATGTATATGGTATTGTAAATGTTATGTGGATTTCATGGTGATGTATTTTTCTTTGTTAGTGCTTAATAGGTTATGTCCAAGTCACATAAAAGGATGTAATGGCCGGCCATGCTAGCTTGCATGAGAGAAGGAGATGTTTATAGGTGGGCTCTAGTGGGCCCAAGCATGGGGCCAACCATTCCCTCCTTTCCTTTTCACACTTTATTTTGAATTTAAAGGAAGGGGTGTATTTCTTCATGATGTTTTCATTTGTAAAAAAATATTCTATGATTGAAATGACAAAAGTTTTGGTTTGCTTACACAATTTTGGAGAGAATTTCAAAAGGTTAGGATGCTTGGTGGCCGGTCATTATGCTCTAGTTTGTGTAATCCATCATAAAAATTACAAATATTCAAATTATTTTCCTCTAATTTCAAGTCTGATCCTAATTACTAGACCCAACCAAGAAATCTATGTTTGCTGGACTAGTCTTGTTCTTCTTTTTAGTTGACTAACTAAAATTTCATAAACTTTCACCAAAATCTCCAGATAATTAACCGACATCTTATGCTTCAATAACCCTAAAATTAATTGTTGGGGGTTTTCTAGTCAAATTTATGACGAGCAAATTATCTTTAGTTCTTAAGTCTGCTTACTATTTCTATCATATATGGATTTTCAGTCACATAAAAAAAACTAAAAATCCAAAAATATAAAAATTTTCAACACTTTTAAGATTTTTTTTTATAATTTCCAATTAGAATTATTGAATTCCACGTAGGAATTTACTACCAATTCCTTAACATTGCTCTGTTTTAGGCATAAGTTACCTATATCTCTTCCAGAGCATATTTGGACCACTTAAACCTATTCAAACCTTACCAAACTTTCTAGAAATAGACTAGACAACATTCCCTTCAAATCAAACCCAACTTTGCTGGATTTGGATATCTGTTAAGAGAGAATCAATTTGTAGAAATTGGATTTGCATTCATTGGACATATTACAGAGTTTTGTGGCATACCTCCAAATTTCACCCACCTTTATAGTAACTTTTTCATAAAAATTAATATTATCTCTTTCAATTATAATGGAAGAGTACCTCTCTCATCCACCAATTGATCACATTAATGATCTATGGCCCTATAAATAATACCTTAAATAATATCATCTTCTATTACATCAGCTGTGTGGTTGTAACATAAGGTGCTATTAACATTGTCTATTTAGGTTATTGAATGTTCCTTCCCCACTTTAGTTGCCACCTTTTCCTCTGGTGTATGCTTTTTGTTGTTGATAAGACTAAGAGGGAGTTAAAGTAAAACTTGAATTATGGAGGTCAACCTTAAAGTTTCGTTTGAGTAGATCTAAAATCGAATGCATGGAGTGTAATTTTATTAGTACTAGATCTAGTGGGGGATTATTACTTTAGGTGATAAAGTCATTAATAAGGGTACACATTTTAGATATCTCAGGTCTATTGCTCAAAGTGATGATGAAATGGATGTGGATATTATTAGTGGAATTCAAGTTAGATGGTTGAAGTAAAGGAATGCATCGGGTTTGTTGTGTGATAAAAAAGTAGCCCTCAAACTTAAGAAAAAATTTCATAAGATAGTAGTGAGACCTGCAATGCTTTACGGCGCAGAATATTAGCTATTAAAATAGAAGCATAAAATTAAGTATTGCAGAGATGAGGATGCTCAGGTGGATGAGGGGTTACACTCTCAAAGATAGAATGTGAAACGAGTATATACTTGAAAACTGGAAAGTTTGGAGTAGCTCTAGTGATAGATAAGATTAGAGAGAGTCACTTTAGATGGTTTGAACACATAAAACATCGACCTTCTGATGACTTGATTACGAGAGTAGATGTATTAGATTTGATCTATGTTAAGAAAAATAGAGGTAGATCTAAAAAGGCTTTGTTAGAAAATATTAGAAATGACATTTTTTATTAAATTTAAATGCGAATTTGACTCTTAATAGGACACAATGGAGAAAAATGATTCATGTAGTCGCGCAAGTAGTGGTATAAAGGCTTGATGTTGTTGTTGCAAAGTTTCGTGTTTAAAATTAAGCGCCACAAGGATGTTGTTGTTGCAAAGTTTCATGTTTAAAATTAAGCGCCACAAGTTCATAACATTTACTGCCTACATTGCCATAAGTATTTACCATTAGAAGAAGGAAAAATAGATTGAAAGGCCCAGAAGTTGGGATATGGCTGTGTGATGGGGACATCGATACGTGATTTCGATGCGTATATCAGAGGCGACACATGAGATCGATGGCCACGATGGAGAGTCTTTACTTTTGACGCATCTTATGTATTAGTTATTTTATTTTTCTCAGTTTTCCGTTTTTGCCCTTATGGGTTGTTGGTCACTATTGTAGCCCAAGGGGCATTCCAGTCTTTTATTTTATTTGTCATTGTGAGGCATATATATATATGATCATTCTCTTATGTATTGGTTAATGAATATTTTGGAATGAAAATTTTTATTGTTGTCTTCTTCTTCGTCATCTTGTGTGTGCACTAGTGAGAAGAGAGAGAGCCCAAGGTAAGGGCAAGTGCAATACCCACCGGTCATTGGAAGAGTCCCTGACTCGTGGCCTATCTCCCTCATCCCCGTTCTTCTTTTCCTCCCTCACCCGCCGACCTATCCTTCCCCAAAGCCGCCAGCCACATATCCATCCCCTCATCTTCACATCATTTCACCCTCTAGTTTCCCCATTTCAAAGACCACCACCATCAAAACCTACCTCAAACCGAAGGCGGCATCTCCTCCCTCCTTTGGACCACCGACCACACTTTTGATCCAAGCCATTATGACGATGCAAATCGTCATAATGACTCCTTAATTTGGGTTTTTGCAATAAAGGGAGAATCTAGCAATTTTGAATTCAAAATTTGAAATTCAAATTTGAGATTCAAAACTTTCCATATTTGCAAAAGTCTAAGTAAGGAAAGTTTTTGAATTGAATCCAATCCAAATTTCATGACATGTGGAATTATTATTCTTTCATCCTATGTGGCATCAACACTATTGGAAAGTAAATAACCAATCCCTAATCTCCCTCCTCCCCTCTCTCCATGCCGCTGGCCCTACTAGGGGGAAATTCCCTTTAATGCTATTTTAATGCATTCAATTCCCTTGATTCAAAATCCAAATTCAAATTATATTCCCTCCAAATTTACTCAAATATGAAATTAACTTCAGATTTTAATTAAATCCCTTCAACACTCTACCCTAACCTATTTCCCCAAACCCTAGCCGCCTCCCTCATCTCTACCCCAACCCCTCTCCTCTTTCCCTTCCCCACTTTGGCTGACCCTCTCTTTGTTTCCCCTTGGGAATCTTGAAGCCAAGAGAAGAAGAAGACGACGCCTTTCCACCTCCACTTCAATGACGAATGGCCGATCCCGAAATTGATAGCGGATTGGTACTCGACGTCTACGGTGACATCCACATCACTCGTTCACCGTTCTTCGACGTCGGGTTTGGCTTCTACGACACTGTTGAAGATTATTTGAACCGCATCCTTCCCATTGTCGTGGACGTCATCAATGTTCCAGGACTACGATTGGACCATCATTGGTCATCCATCCCTGCCATCTCCACCACCGTCGACTTTCCCGTGGATCAAGACCATTGGTGTTGCGACCGTCTTCGTGGCATCGTTGGGTGTGCTGAAAACCTTCCTCCGCTAAGCCATACTTTGAGTGTGAGTGAGCATGGTAACTCATAGTGAACTTTCTAAATATTAACCGTGGGATTATATTACAATATATTTGCTTTTCTGTGATAATTTCGGAGTTATCTTAATATGCCTTAACTTTTGAATTGTAACTGCTTACTACAATAAAATTGACGATTGAAAGTTCTTTAATATAATCCTACGAAATCTTCATCTTAAGTTGCAAGCTTTGTAATCCTTTTCAATATTTCCGTGCAATTCTTGATTGTTTCACATCATACTTGGTATCAGAGCATGGTAGGCATGCATGACATGTTAGAAAAACATCCTAGGGTCTAATCTTGCGTTATAGTTTAATTTTTGCATGCATATCATCGCATATCTAATTTTATTCACTGTTTTTCACTGCTGTCTTTACATTTCCTGCATGCATCTAGTTGAGTTAGGTCATACTAACTAGTGTCTTAGTGTTGCCCTTTTGTCCGTAACATTTCTAAGTGTTTAGAGCAACTTCACCTTGAAGTTAAACTGCTGTCCTCACTGTTCCTGCAACTGTTAGACATCGTCTAGTGAACCTAAAGTGTCACTGTTTAGGTGCTGTCCCCACCTTAGGACCCTTCCTAAACCCTGAGACAACATAGACCTTTGATGGACTTTGCTGTCCTGATCATTCCAGCAGTATTTGGAGACTTTTGGAACATAATTTTAGAGTGTCTAGGTGCTGCCCTTCAGCCTTTAACCCTCCTTAGTGTCCTAGCACCCAACCATGGATCCGGAACACATTCAAGCAACTTTAGACCTAATTGTAGTCCAATTGGGAACGGTTACACAGCAAATTAGGGATACCCAAATGAATTTAGCTGAGTTTAGATGCCAAACGGGTGATAGACTAGACAACATCGAAAGGATAGGAAGCCCGGCCATCTACACCCCCTCTAGACCCCACTCTCCTTATGGCGAAGATAACCGAACTGATTACGGACCTCCTAGAGACCACTACCGACCCAATCACGAACCGGGAGGACGTGACACACCTTGGAGAGACAATGATACCCAACTTCTTAAGAGTATTAAGATAGATGCCTCGACATTTGATGGTACGTTAAAACCCCAAGTTTTTCTCGATTGGCTCAAAGGAATGGATAGCTATTTCAAGTGATACAATATTTCGAAAGAGAAAAATGTTCAATTTGCTGAGATGAAATTGACTGGTAGAGCCAACCAGTACTCGACTAATATAGAACACATGCGGGAAACACGAGGAGAATACCCCGTAACTGACTGGGGAGCAATGAAGCAAGAGTTGAAGCGGAAATACCTTCCCCCTTCATACTATCCTAGACTTTTGGATCATTGGAATAGACTAACCCAAGGTAGTAAGCCCGTTAAGGAATATATTTCGACTTTTGATGACTTCATGATTCGTTGTAACGGGGAAGAGACCACCACTCCTGCCCAACTTCTGTCAATATTTAGAGCTGGGCTAAGGGAAGATCTTAGAAATGAACTTTTTGCCAGAGGAGTGAATACTTTTGAAGCTGCCTGTAGTCTTGTACTAGACTTAGAAGAATCTAGGAGCCATGCCTCTAGGACCCAAGACTCTCGTTCTAAACCGTTCAAATCCTCCTCTAGCCAACCTTACAACAAGCCCACTGGACTCTCGAATAGTCGGCCTTCCCCTGGCCAAGCCCAACCTCGACCGGACTATAAAGGCGAAACACCAGAACGGGAAAACCCCAAAACCTCTGCAGGCACTAAGTGTTTTAGATGCCATGGGTACGGACACATTGCCTCTCAATGTTCCAGCCTGTTTATGGTCACTATAATTGAAGAAGTCACCGAAGAAGAGGATGAACCGGACACCGAACTAGTTCATCATATTGATGACGACGAGGAATTTTTCAACGAGGAAGATATTGCCGTGATCCACTGCCTCCAAAAGATGGATCACTTAGACCTACAAGTCGTTAGGTGTGCCTTCTCACAGCTTAAGCCAAGCGATGACTGGCGAAGAACCTCAATCTTCTACACTTTCACCAAGATCGGGGATAAAAATTGCAAGGTCATAATAGACAGTGGAAGTTGTATTAACGCCGTGTCATCTGCAATGATTTCCAAACTTCATTTGAAGACCACGCCACATCCGAATCCCTACAAAGTCGCCTGGATCAACTCGACCACCCTGGAGGTGAAAGATAGGAGTCTCGTTCCTATAGAATTTGTTGGATACAAAGAGCAAATCTGGTGTGATGTGTTGGCTATGGATGTAGGCCAAATAATCCTCGGTTGCCCCTGGCTATTCGATAACGATATACATATATATGGCCGATCAAACACCTGCGTGTTTGAGCATGAGGGCAAGAAAATTAAGCTCCTCCCCACCCAACCCAAGTCTACCAAGGACGTCAAACCCAACTCCCTTAAACCCAACGCGGGCCTGAACTTATTAACTGCTAAGGACTTGAGTACAGAACTAGAATCAGGAAATCCCTCTCTACGCGTTAGTAGCTCGGGAAGTGAGTGTAACCCTAGAAGAGCCCGTTCCCGAGGAAGTCCGTCCGCTCTTGGAAACTTTTGCTGACGTCTTCCCAGAAGATCTGCCCCACCAACTGCCTCCTTTAAGGGATATTCAAAAGCTATTGTCCTAGTGCCTGGAACTTCATTGCCAAATCTGCCCCATTACCGAATGAACCCTGCTGAGCATGAGGAGCTCAAGAAACAAGTGGATGAGTTATTACAACGCGGGTTCATTAAGGAGAGTCTTAGCCCGTGTGCTGTTCCCGCCCTTCTTACCCCTAAAAGAAGGATGGGTCGTGGAGAATGTGCGTTGATAGCCGTGCTATCAACAAAATCACGGTCAAATATCGCTTCCCAATCCCTCGGTTAGATGACATGTTAGACATGATGACCGGAGCCACACTATTTTCTAAGATTGTTCTTAAAAGTGACTATCACCAAATTAGAATCCGCTCGGGGGATAAATGGAAGACCGCGTTCAAAACCAACGATGGGTTATACGAGTGGACTGTGATGCCTTTTGGCTTAAGCAATGCTCCAAGTACGTTCATGAGAGTAATGACCCAAATCTTCAAACCATTCCTAGGAAAATTTGTAGTAGTTTACTTTGATGATATCCTGATTTATAGTAACTCGGTGGATCAACACTTGAACATTTAAGGCAAGTTTGTGAAGTACTGAGGGGAAATCAAATGTTTGCCAATCCCAAGAAGTGCACGTTCCTAACTGATCACGTAATCTTTCTGGGATTCATTATATTCTCCCAAGGCATATCTGCTGACCCTAAAAAGGTGTGAGCAATCAATGAATGGCATGAACCTAAAAACATTAGAGATGTTAGAAGTTTTCACAGACTGGCCACGTTTTATCGGAGATTTATCAGAAATTTTAGCATTATAGAGGGTCCAATAACTGACTGTGTGAAGAAAGGAGAATTTCACTGGACGATATCTGCCACTAAGGCTTTTGAGGAAATAAAGAGGAAAATGGTTGAAGCACCAGTCATGCGACTGCCGGATTTCTCTAAAGTTTTTGAAGTAACCTGTGATGCATCTGGCATAGGCATTGGAGTATTATCCCAAGAAGGACACCCGGTTGCCTACTTTAGTGAAAAGTTAAATGACATTAGGCAACGATACTCTACCTATGATAAAGAATTTTACACCGTCATTCAGTCCCTCAGATATTGCAGACATTACCTACTTCCCCAAGAATTTGTCATCTTCTCGGATCATGAAGCGTTAAGATTTATTAACTCTCAAAAGAAACTTAATGCCCGACAAGGGAGGTGGGCTGAATTCCTGCAAGAGTACACATATACCATTAGACATAAAGCAGGATCTGAAAATAAGGCTGCTGATGCCTTAAGCCGTCGAATGATGATTACTAGGGAGATGAATACTGACGTGATAGGTTTCGAGTGGCTTAAGGAAGACTATTTAGACTGCCCTGACTTCAAAGAACACTATTCTACGTTAACAACGGGAGAAGAAAGGATTATTGATGATTTCATGTTAGAAGATGGATATCTGTTTAAATCTCAAAAACTCTGTATTCCCAATACGTCACTATGCGAATTTCTCGTTTGGGAATTACATGCTGGCGGTTTAGCGGGTCACTTTGGTCAAAGCCAAGACCATCGCTGATGTAGAACATCGATTTTATTGGCCTAGCCTTAAGAGGAACGTTAGCAGATTTGTAAAGCGGTGTCACACCTGTCAGTTAGCCAAACAAAGAAAGCAAAACACCGGCCTTTACACACCCCTCCCCGTATCCAGCTGCCCTTGGCAAGATCTTAGCATGGATTTCGTTCTAGGACTACCCAAAACCCTCAGGAAGCATGATTCGATATGTGTAGTGGTAGATCGATTTTCTAAGATGGCCCATTTTCTTCCGTGCTCCAAAACCTTTGATGCCTCTAGAATTGCCAAGCATGATTCGATATGTGTAGGACTACGATTGGACCATCAACGGTCATCCATCCGTGCCATCTCCACTACCGTCGACCTTTACGTGGATCAAGACCATTGGTGTTGCGACCGTCTTCGTGGCATCGTTGGGTGTGCTGAAAACCTTCCTTTGCTAAGCCATACTTTGAGTGTGAGTGAGCATGGTAACTCATAGTGAACTTTCTAAATATTAACCGTGGGATTGTATTACAATATATTTGCTTTCCTTATCTTAATTTGCCTTAACTTTTGAATTGTAACTGCTTACTACAATAAAATTGACGATTGAAAGTTCTTTAATCTAATCCTACGAAATGTTCAACATAAGTTGCAAGCTTTGTAATCCTTTTAAATATTTCTGTGCAATTCTTGATTGTTTGAGATCATGTTGACCTGCTGCATATAAAAAAAAAAAAAGAAATCAAGTCTTACCTGCTCCCCTGCCGCAGCACGTCGCACAACCTACGCACGTCGTCGCCTCTCCTCGCACGATCTCGCGTCAATTCTCCCCACGTCGCGGCAGCTCGCACGACTTGGCGTCGTTAAAAGCTAACGAAAAGAGGCCTTCGGCTCCTCTCGCCTTCGCATTCAATTTCTCGCACAAGCTCCCTTCCTACCCCGACTCCTTCGTTGTTGTGCGGCTTCGTTCATTCGACGACTTCCTTTTCTGACCGATCGGAAGTTACTGCATTTCGATCGGAAGCAACGGGTGGGAGCTCGCTGGCTGTGAACAAACTTTCTCTCTTTCACGAGCTTCTTTGGCCGAACTCCCGCTTCCCTTCCTCCTTCCGATCCTCCTAGTCCCGAGAGAGAGAGAGAGAGAGAGAGAGAGAGAGAGAGAGAGAGAGAGAGAGAGAGAGAGAGAGAGAGAGAGAGAAGCTTCCTCTCTTACCTGTAGCCGCCGACCTCCTTGCTCGACGCCGCCTCTGCCTGAAGGATCGGAAGTTGCGCACTTTTGATCGGAAGCAAGAAGCCGAGCCCTGCCCGACTCCCCCTTGGCCGTCCGACCTTGCTCCTTCTCCGGCTCTTCCTTCTTGTCCGAACGGAAGTTACAACGTTTTGATCGGAAGCACCAAGAGGAGCTCGATGGAAGTGAAGGTAACTTCCTTCCTTTCACGCACTTCTTCGGCCAAATCCGGTAATCCGCTGAGTCGAGAGATTAGAGATGGAGGGTTTTCTTTTTTTTGTGTTATTATTATTATTATATTTAATTATAATTATTTTAATTAATTCTAATTAATTCATTAATTATTTTAATTAATTATAAAATTAATTATTAATTAATTATTATTAATTAATTATGATTTATTAAAATTAATTAACATTTCATTAATTATAATTAATTGCAAATTAATTATAATTAATGATTTTTAATTGATTTTAATAAAATTTAATTAATTATCTTAATTAGTTATAATTAATTATAAATAATTAATTAAAATAGTTTGTTAATTAATTTTAATTAATTAATATTAATTATAATTAATAAAGAAGCTCGTGCCTTCTCCCGCCTCGACATCCGTGCCCTCCACCGTCGGTCTGCCGGCCCCGAAGGTATAACCCTGAACTCAGTCTTCCGTCCTCGACATGTACGATGGACCGGAAAACCGCCTATACACGCCTTTATTGCGCGTGGTGGGATGGGACCCCGGTCCGACGACTACGACGAGGCGGACAGTCGCCTCCCCTCTCGCTCTCTTACCTCGTCATGCGTGGCGAGTCAGTGGTCCACCTATGCACGCTTTTCTTAGCGTGGTGGGAGGGGCAACTGGCGCGACACCTACGATAAGGTAAGCGAGCAACCCTCACCCCCTTATCTCGACTAACGTGTCAGGCCGGCGGTCTACCTATGCACGCCTTTATTGAGCGTGGTAGGAGGGGCAACCGACACGACACCTATGTTGAGGTAAGCGAGCAACCCTCGCCCTCCTGTCTCGACATGCGTGTCGGACCGCCAAACCACCTAAGCACGCCTTTAGTGAGCGTGGTAGGAGGGAAACCGGTTCGATGCACACGGCGAGGCCAGGCGAGCCTGGTGTACCCTTTTCTTTGCGCGGCCGGAATGATTCATAAGTACCCCCGGGCGGGGGGAAAGCAACTGCTCTTCTTGTAACAGGTACCGTCAAAGACCCCATGCACGCCTTTATTGCGCGTGGTGGGAAGAAAAATCACGGCCGAGGTGTCCTCGAAAGAGGGCACCTACCATGCACGCCTTTATTGCGCGTGGTGGGAAGGCCCAGTTTTCTCGTAGTTTTCCCCTAAACGGGGGAGACGCCGGGTGGTTGCCGAAATTTCGGGTGAAATACTACTACACTCGGACCTGTTTTGAACTCAAAAGAACAAAAAGATTTGGACCAAATGAGAAAGAGCAGTGAACTTTTGAACATGAATATGAACTGGGGACTTGTAGACCACCGAAACTTGATTGAACACATGCAGGGGACCTGAACAAAATTCAAATGATTTTTAAAGATCAAAATCCAAATAAAATCAAATCAAATTGGAATCAAATCCAAGTGAAAATGACTATTCAATTGAACGTGCAAGATCTCAAAAGAATTTGAGTAATCATTTGAACATACACTCGGGCTCAAAGTCAAATTTACTAAGTGTGGAAGACACTAAAATTGAACAAGATTTGGACTACAAGGGACATAGAAATGACCTTGCACATTGAGCTCACGAGGTCGATTCAAACTAGATTTGGGAGGGTTCAGACTTGAGACAGACTCAACACCAATCAAATTACAACACCTCTTATGGATGTATTCAGTGTATGACACACGAAAAATGCAAATGCCCGCAATCTACAGTAGAAGGCTCCTAGATATTCAACTTATGACCTACAAACAAATGCAAATATAAAACCACCTGAGATTGGTGAAAAGGTGGGTGTGATACAAGAACAATAGATCTTCTACAAAATACTTTTAGGAGGTCGTAGTAGATGCAGCGGTCTCCTGCAAAATGGATACTTGTGGATAACAACAGTGGGCATATCGTAAGCATATCGAACCACTGTGGACACAAGTACGAATCCCTGCAAATGAGTACAAACCATTTGTGGATAACAACAGTGGGTGCCTCGTAGGTACAACGAACCACTGTGGGCACAAGTATTGATATCACCTACGACATTGGTGGTCAAGATCTTCAAGCACGCCGGGTATAATGGCAGCCCAATGTACGAAAAGGACACCCACTGACAGAAAGGAGGGAAATGTTTGAATAAATTAGAATCAAACTTCCTGGTGTTCCAAAGTCTCTTCTTAGTTGTATACTCAAGAAGAAAACAGTTCTGATGTCTACAAATATCGAAAATGACGGTCTACTACACCAAAGATCCTGAAGGGAGTTCTCCCCAAATCAGCAGCCTTTGACTCCCGAATTAAGAAAATCCTTCCCCGGTGAACGAGAAAGGGGAGTCAATATCAAGGCTACAATACAACGCCACCGAATCTGCAACATTTGTACGAGCAGACAGAAGGCGTCCATTCCAAGAATACCCCCGCACGTGCACAATAGTTTGTATACACATAGGCACACTAAAAGGGGTAAATGTAATCAAACACTCGCATGGGCCCCGGCGAGCGTGTTATTGGTACACACGTGACGTCTAGGGATGCTGCGCGGGTTGACAAGTGAATTCAGGTTCGAAACTGATCCTTCTATACGGGTCAATAGAAGTCGACAGACCATTAAGCAAATATAAAGTTGTGGTGACCAGTATATTTGCTTTAAAATATTCATATTAGGCTTTCAAGGCCTACAACAATGAGAATTCATTATCAAAGGGCATAAAGCCTACGAAACCCGATCCTCTGTCGACAGCCCGATAGAGTTGACAAGGTGCAATCCATAAAGTGGAAATGACCCCAAACACCCCGATGATGGTCGTGTTGAACGATGATCTCAACCGGAGGGGTTAATTTCAAACATTTTCAAATGACTCTCAAATATTCAAATGTCTTTCAAAGTCCACTCAAAATCCAAAATTCTACAAATCCCAAATTCCAAAATATTTAAAATTGAAATAAACTCATCGATGCTTAAAGCAAAATCCATCCACCCTCCGTAACAATTTGTCGAGGTGGACAAATTAAAAACTACTTCAGCTCACAAAAGAGCTAAATGCCTAGTCGAAAATATTACTAGGATCCATTCTCAAACAATCTCTTGCCAGTAAGGACGTGGTACGTGTCCTCTAACTGGCAGTTTCGCCGCCAATTGGCACTGCAGGTAAACGGTTATGACCCGGGGCCCTCTGAACCGAGTGGTTTTGCCGTCAAATGGCACCACGAAATACCGGTTATGGTCAGAGCCAATACGCTCCTTATTGGCATCAAATCCTTGAGATATGAATCAATAGGATATGATCGATAGGGCACAAAGCCCTCTGTAAGCTAAGGTGGATTCAAATTTGTCCCCTTAGACAAACATCCAACCCAGGTCTACAAGGTCCCCTTGGACGAAGCAACCCATGGCTGCCGACAAGGATCCTTTTGTCAGGTTGGGTCGACTACCTCCTCTGACTAAGTAGACCAGGGACCACGGAACCATGGGATCTTGATCGGGTCTATCATTCATTCCCCCACCATCCGCTTAAGATGGTGCAATTTCTATGTTGAATATCAAAATCTCCAAATTCCCAATTATTTCCAAACTTTCCAAACCTTTCCAAACACCCCTCTAATCTCAATTTCTAATTTCCATATCCATACTGCTACTATATGCCAGATAACACGTATATCCTACGTATCTGATTGACGACTAGCCTTAATCGAAAGTTCTCTCTCGTGATCGGGAGGGGTAATTAACTATAGGGGCTTGCGTCTATAGGAAACCAGAACTCAGATCATAAAGTCCTCGCAAAATGAGGGCGAAATCTCTGGGTAGTGTCTTATCTACAAACCCATCTGCCTTCCAAAATTTACCCCGGAACTTATTTCGTTAAAACTCCCTCGCCGAATAAAGAAAAGAAATCGCGCGGCGGGGAGGTCGGGGCTGAATTTTCGGAGCCCACACATCACTGTGCCAATTACATGTTGACCTTCTCCTACATGCCGATTACATCTTAACCTTCTCCTACATGAATACAAGAGTGGAGGCAATTATTGAATACTGTAGCCATGCGATTGGATGAAAATCTCTTATTTTTTTAGATACAGTAATACTGCTGCTTAGGCCTTGCATGTTTGAACTTGTGTTTGATTGGTCTAAAATGGTAATGCTTCTATATAATATGGAGCTGCTAAACTAGATCTGGCAATTTTTTCTATGATAATTGCTGACTGATTTTTATCTTCTGTGATGTCTTCTGTTTGTGACTTTCATTACTTGCATGTTTAGTTTAGAGCTTGCTAAAATCTGAAATCTTCAATTTCAATCTTAATTGTTCAACTTTGACTTTTCCTATGTTATTAATGAGTTTTTAATTTCCAAGTAGAAAATTTTCCCCGTGAAGTATGCCTAAGTTTAATTGCAATTGTCAATTGTTCGCCATTGATTACTGCTTTACCGAAAGAACTTTCTTTTACGATATTGATGTTTAGCAGCACTCTATTCCTTATTGAAAAACCACTGCATAATTCCCTTTCTTTAGCATTTGTAATTCTTCAGTGTAGACGATCCATTTTTTTGGTCTGCAGCGACATGTTGTGCATGAGTTTTCATGCTGATTCCCTTTAGTTATAGAATGGATTTCTTCCAATGTTGCCATCTTATACATATAATTGCTAATAAAGACTATATGAATTGTACCAAAATGCTACTTATAAAGAATTATATAATATTTCTGAGTGGTGCGCCAAATCCTCACCCGCAGTGTTGAAAAGCAGGCAAGTGGGATGGTAATTTTTCTACAAACTCATGTTTTTAAGTTAATTTGAAATCAACTAAATTAGTTTCAAGTCAACATGTGTCAACTTGAATCTTTTTTTGAGATAATTTCAACCTGAACATGATTTACTCGAATTTTATATTAAGCTTATTCTCATTACAAAACATCTCATATTTATAGAAGAAAATGGGGCAGCCAAACAGTCCTTTTTTTTCTCCCATTAAACTCATTAAATTCAAGTAAATGGAAGGCTAAAAGTCAGCCCAAAACATCACTTGAAAATGTCAAAAAAAGGGGGCAGCTGGCTGTCTAGAAACAGCAGCCAAATAGTCCAATTAAAGGCCATAATTAATTCCATAACAACACCCAAAAAGGCAAAACAGGAAACCAGAAAAAGCAACAACGAAACAAGCAGCCTGAGGGTGAATTGAAGGGGCACAAGGTGAACCGGAACAGGCACACAGGGAACCAGAACTAGCAGCCCAAGGGGGGAACCGAAGGGTCAAAGCAGGAAACAGAACCAGCAACCAGCAAAGGAGAAGAACTAGCTACGGAAAACAACACTAGGAAGAAATCGAGGAGACAAAAGGAAGGGGAAAAGGCAATCATGAAAGAGGAGCTAGATGGGGAAACCAAAGAGGCAGCAAATGGGGGGAATGAACCTTAATTTATTTCAGATTTATGAGCTGAAAAGGCTCTCTACTAGACATTAATAGGCTGAATCTAGTAGAAATTTACAAAATTTTCAACTCAACTTATTTTGACCCCCCCTTGCCTACAAACATTCAACAATCCCATTATATTGAGAGGTATATAACGTATTGTGAATGATTCCACTATTAATTACATAATTGTAAGACATTATCAATACAAACAATCTCAATCATAATATAAATAATAAATGAACTTGAGACTGCATAATTGTAATAAATTATTAGTTCAAATAATCTTATTCATAATCAAGGACCTCTGTTTTTCTTAATAAAAGATGTGAAATACAAACATGATGTATGACTAACACTCGAGTAGATAGAGTCAACTCAAAACTTATTTCTCCATGATGACTCGAAACACATTTCAGTTGAGTCGAGTCCGAGTTAGCTTGGATTTTATGTTGAGTTTGAATCTAGTTCAACTCTCGCTTGAACTTGACTTGATGTGTGTTGGCAAAAAGATGGGCCTTGTATGAATCAATGGAACTATTAGGATTAAACTTGATGGTGTAGATGCATCAACATGGGATTGATTTGATGCCCTATCAGAAGGTTAGTCAGATCACTTACTCAACAGTTAAAAAAGGCAGACATTTTCAATATATATAGCCTATTTCGATTAAACATCCTAAAGTACCTCATGATATAACCTGAGAGTAGAAACATATGACAAAGACATTACAAAATGTCAATGCCTCATGATATATCCTGAGAGTAGAAATATATGAAAAAGATTAAAATGCCAAAAGCTTGAGGAAAGATGGTTTAATGACAAATAAGATTGAATAGGATAATTAGTTTAATGTCGTTTACTCTTTTGATGGTCAATGAGCATATAGAAATAAAAAAAATCTTATAGGATGATGTTCAGTTATATTTGATGGTGTGGTTGGAGGTGTTTATGTGGAGAGGAGGGTATAATGCTTGTAGTAGGAAGATGAACAAAAAGATGGGCAGATGGTGTAGATGAGTTAAAATAAGAATTGATGAAGTAGGGAGTGGACTCATGAAAGGTTTCATCTATACAATATAGCACAAGAAGTTGTAGGGTCATAACAACACTAGTTTTCTTTCGGAATGAGAATAAGCTATGAAAGATTCATTGAATGGCCTAACGGGAGAATTTTATTGAAGGAATGAACAAAGCAATGACAACCCAAAATTTTAGGGTTATGAAGAAAGGAGGATTGCCTAGGATATAAGATACAGAGGGGGTGATATCACCAATAACAATTGAAACATGCCATTTAATAATTAGGTTGTCAGCACAACTTCACCCTAGAATTGATGTGAAACATTCACATGGAATATCAATGCTTGGGGTACATTGAGTAAATAATGATGTAGGCATTCAATAATCCCATTATGTTGAGAGGTATATAACATGAGATAATGTGAATGATTCCACTATTATCTACATATTTGTAAGACATTATCAATACAAACAATCTCAATTATAATAGAAAAAATAAATTAAATTGAGACTACATAATTGTAAAAAATTATCAATACAAATAATCTTAATCATAATCAAGAACCTTTGTTTTCCTTGATAAAAAGATGCGAAATTCAAACAAAATGTATGATCGACACTCCAGTAAATAGAGTCAACTCAAACTTATTTCTTCTTGTTGTCTTTTGATTGTTCTTCCAAGTATTTAACTCAATTGTCCTACTCGATCTATGTATCCAATTAAATATGTTGTTGCTTAACACTCCCATTGCAACGAAAAATGATCTTATCCTCAAGGTAGAGAGATGGAAAGGAGGTAGCAAGGGTTGAAGAAGTTTCCCATGTTGCATCTTCTGGCTTAGTGAGTGCCCATTACAAGATTACTTGTTTAAGAGGCTGACCATGAAGTTGAATTAATCATGAAGCAAGAATTATATGTGGTAAATTGGTTGGTTGATTATTATGAGTGACATCAGGTAATGAGATGGAATAATTGGAGGGTCTCCTTTGAAGTGTTTGAGAATCGAAATATGAAAAATCGGATGAATCTTGCTTTCTAGTGGAAGTGTAAGTCGGTAAGCCACGGGACTAATAACGGATTGCACATGAAAAGGACCAAAGTAGCATTTGGCTAGTTTTGAATAGTTGTGATTAACTACCGAGCTTTGTTGAAAGGGTTGGAGTTTTACCATGACTAAGACACCAACATATGATTGTAAATTGCGATGGTGGCGATCAACCATGAGTTTCATTCTATGTTGTGCTTGGAGAAAATTAGGTCGAAGGGTTTGTAATAGTGTGGTACTATTGGATAATAATGTGTCAATAGAAGCGATGTTGGAAAATTTAAGGATATATGCTGGGATGGAGGGAGGGGTCTGCCATATAAAGACTTTTAAGGAATCAGTTTTAGTGGTGTTGAATGAGGTGTTGTAACTGAATTCAGCCCAACAAAGAAAGGTAGACCATAATTAAGGAGTAATAGAGGTAAAAGTATGGAGATGTTGTTCTAAGCAACGGTTAACAACCCCAGTTTCTCCTTAGGATGATAAGCAGTACTATAATCCCAAATTTGATAATCCTGTTTTGACAAATCACAATTAGCTAGCTGTGAAGTAAGGTGAAGGATGTTTGGTGAAGTGATGTTTATCCTTTATTAAATCATTTATAAAGGATAAGGAGACATGCGTTTTTAAAGCAAGAAAAGAAGGTTGGGAAAGTGTAATTGGCTACTTATTATCTAGGATATGTGATAAAGAATCTGTATCTATATTTGATTTACCTGGTTTGTATTCAATACAGAAATTAAAGTCTAGAAGTTTTTGAAGAAAATATTGTTGATTAGGACTTTGGAGGATTTGGGAATAAAGTTCCCGAAGGCTTTTATGGTCAGTGTGTATTAAAAATTCTCTGCCTAAGAGATATTTGCACCATTTACCTACTATCTCCGTAATAGCATATAATTCTTTTATAAAGTAGATGAGTGAGATAAACGGGAACTAAGTTTTTTTACTAAAGTAAGCGATTGAATGATTGCTTTGTAATAAAACAACGCCTATACCTATTTTAGAAGCATTTGTCTCAATAATGAAATATTTAGTGAAATTAGGTAATGTTAAGATAGGAGCTGATGTCTTGGAAAACTTTGAGAGAAGTAAAAGCATTAGATGCATTAATATCTGCCATTTAAAAGCATCCTTTTAAGGAGGTTTGTTATTTTTTTTTGAAATGAAAAGCTAAAGAGCTTTATTAATGAGAAAAGAAATTGCCTTACTCTCTTCAAGTATCCGACTCCTTTTCTAACAGAGTAATTAAGGAAGGAGGGATATCGCTCAAAGTAACATCACTCCAAATAAAAGAGCTAAAGCAAGCAAAGTTAGCACAAAGATCGGCTATCTTATTGCTTCCTCTATCTACATATTTAAAAACAACAAAATCAAAATCTTTAATAAAAGAGAGGTCAATCGAATCATTACCACCTTTCTTCACCATCTCCTTGATGAAATTGATCACATTCTTGTTGTCCCCTTCAATGATAAGGCCTTTGTAGTCTAGCATCCATTCTTTAATCACTAGTTTAATAGCCAGGATGGCTTGAAGCTCTACTGCAGCTGCATCCCAGTGAGAAAGAGGCTTTCCGAAGGCCAACAAAAACCTTCCATAGTGATCTCTAAACACTCCTCCGATACCAGCCTTGTATGAATTGTGAAGAGCAGCATCTATTTTTACTTTAATCCAATCAGGTGGAGGAGAATGCCAAGAGTTCAGCAACCTCAGAGGTTGATTAGCACCCTCAATACCTGAATTTGAGCAGCTTAAAGACTTTAAAACTGCGGAGCTACAAATTGCATCAGAAGCTGACATCACTGAACTCTAATTTCTCCCTTCATGAACATATATATTTCTTGCTTTCCAGGAATGATTTATTGCATTACAAAATAAACTCTTCATCCATGAGTTTTGCGAATCCAGCCATAAGAAACAAGCTTCCAAAGAGTTAAATTCTGGAATGCCAAATCCCCATTTGTTTAAAACAGCCATCACCTCATTCGTCTTCCTGCACCCAAATATGATATGATCAATGTTCTCAACTTCTTCACACCCTCTAGGACACTTATCATACCCTTGCAATCTCCTATAATAGAGAAAATGATAAGTTGGTATTGTATTTTTGATCAACCTCCACCAGAATAATTTGACTCTTGGACTTAAATTTACTTTATTAAACCGAGACCAAGCAAAATCCTCCATTATTTCAGTTTCCATAGCTTCAACTGCAAGTGCTGTTATGGTTTTACCTAAGAGGTTATACATAAGCTCTAACTATCTTCACCATTCCGTATATCAATAGAGGTGATCAGATTAATTAAATCATTCCCAAAGAACTCTTTCAGCTTGATAGTATCCCAAACTCCATCTTTTAAGAAATTGTCCACCGTTAAGCTGCTACCTTCCATTGGGTTGACAAAAGTAGGCCAATTCAGAAAGCTTTGTACAAAACCCAAATACCTTCAAATACATTGATAGTTTTGCCATTTCCAACTGTCCATCTGACAATTGGTTTCAAGTATTCACTCCCATTGCAGATCAATTTCCAAGAAACCGATCCACTTCTTCTAGCTGATTTCCCCTCCAGAATTCTCCCGTATTTAGGAAACAAAAATTTATGCATTAGGGACTTTTTCTCTTGAATATATCTCCAAGCTAACTTGGCCCTCAAAGGCCCAGTTTTCTTTGAACAAGAATTGATGCCTAGACCACCCCATTTTCTCGGTTTGCACATAAGGTCCCAACTAACATAGTGAAGGCACATTTGTTCCAGATGAATTTTCTGCATAGTTTATCAATTTCATACAGCACTTGTTTGGGAACCAAAGAATTGGTAGAATGAAAAGTTGGGTAAGATAATAACACAGACTTTACGAAAGAAATCCTCCCAGCTAGAGAGATAAGCTTACCACCCCAAACTCCGAGCATACTCATTGCTTTATCAATAAGAAATTGGTAGTCAGCTTTAGACAATCTCCTAAGAATCACCTTGATTCCCAGATAACTGAATTCTTTAACCTCTCTAAATTTCATTGCTTTACAAATTTTCTTCCTCCTAGTCTTCACAGATAATTCAAAAAGGATACAAGATTTTTGCAAATTCATATTTTGACCAATCCATCCACAGAAGTCCAAAAGAATCTCTTTGACAATCTTGACGGACTTCAATTGAGCATTAGAGAAAATAATAATGTCATCGGCATACAATAGATGAGAAACCTTATGCCCATTAGAAGAAATACCAACCCCTATAGATCTCCCTCTCTGAAAGAAGGCGTTGGAAAGAAGTTGAGCACACATCACAAATAAAAAAGGAGAAAGAGGGCATCCTTGCCGGAATCCACTTTTGGCTTCAATCCACTTTGAGTATGAACCATTAATAAGAAGATAAAACTTAGATACCGTGACATATTCAACTATCAAATTAGCATAACGGATAGGAAATTTAAAGTAATCAAAAACTTTAATCAACGTTTGCCATCCCATGGAGTCATAAGCTTGCTTCATATCTATTTTAAAGGCAACCATCCCCTTGGAAGATTTGGAATGTCTAAATTTATGAAAAATTTCTTGTGCCACTAGAACATGATCCGAGAGGGATCTACCTTTCATAAAGGCCACTTGTTCCACCGAAATAATTCTGGGAATCACCAACAAAAGTATGTTGAGAAGCATTTTAGCCACTATCTTATAGACCGAATTACATAAACTAATGGGTCTATAATTTGAGGGGGAAACATGAGTTTTGAATTTAGGAATCAAAACTATATTAGTAGCTTTCCAACTTTCATTCATCTTTCCACAAATGAAAAAATGATCCACAGCTTTCCAAAGATCAAGCTTGATGATATTCCAATAATGTTTAAAAAAAGAGTAAGACATAACATCTTGACCCGGGGCAATGTTCTTCCCTAGCTTCTTGATCACTTCCTCCAATTCTTCAAACGAAAATTCCCTGTTCAGAATTTTTTTATCTTCATCATTCAAAGCTGTTAAAGAATCAGACCATCCCTCCAGATCACAATTTTTTCCAACCCATTTGTTGCTGAAATACCGAAACAGCACATCCTCAACTTCTTTTTGATCATCAACCATTACACCTTGTTCATTCTTGATTTTATGAATGAAGTTAGCATTTCTCCTTGCACTAGCATAAGCTTGGAAGAATTTAGAATCTTTATCTCCATCCATCATCCACTTAACTTTTGCTCGCTGTTTCCACCAAGTTTCAAGTCTAGCCATTACAGGATTGAGCTCTTCCATCTTTTCTTTTAGGATCCAATGTACTTCTTCTGGAATGAACCCGTCCTCAGCTTCCAATTCCTACAGCCTCATAACTTCTAATTTCAGTTCTTCTTTAGACAAATTCAGAGCCTTGAATTTAGCTTTACTCCAGTAATACAGGTTCTTTAAAGTCCTCTTAAGCTTTTGATTTAAAGCTTGAGAAGGATCTCCCGTAACTTTCCTCTTCCATGATTCTTTCACAACAGCAATAGACGCAGGGATAGAAGTCCAAACCTCTTCAAATCTTAATACCTTCCTGTTTTTGAGATTTGAAATCCAACAAATTTAACAATATCGGACAATGGTACGAAGCCATCCTTGCCAAATGCCTCACCATCAATATATGAGAAGAATTAAAGGCTATTGAATTGACTAGGCATCTATCCAGCCTTTCAAGAATTCTCTCTGCTCCACTCTTGTTATTACACCAAGTATACTTGGGCCCAACACCAGCCACCTCGTGCAAGTCATTGCACGTGATAAAAAACTTCATCTCTTTTGAACCTAAGCCAAAAACAAAGTCTCTTCCCCCTTTTTTTCTTCTTTGGACAAAAGACAGTTAAAGTCTCCCCCTATAATCATTGGGAAATCTTCAATCAAATGATGCTCCAATCTCTCCCATAAAATCCTCCTCTTGTACACATCTTTGTTTCCATAGATTGTAGCAATTCTCCATGTGCCCCTATTGATCACATTGAGATCTCCAATAAGAATGTGTTGAAGCTTCCAGCAAGTTAAAAGTAGCCAAATCTTGCCTCCAAATTACTAAGATTCCTCCAGAAAGACCTTCAGATGGAACATGAAAAAAATCCCAACCTTCACCACCAACCAAAGAACTAACAATCTTCTTATCCACAACCGTAAGCTTAGTTTCCACTAAGCCAAGGAAGAATAACCCAAACTCCTTAATGAAATCCTTTGCATATAGAGAAGCTTTAGCCTTTTTAGCTCCTCTACAGTTCCAAAAACCAATGGACGACATTAATGATCTAAGGGGAAAAGGTTCCCCGCCCTTGTCTTAACTTCTCCTTCCAATTTCCTACTTCTTGGGATCAACTTGATGGGACCTAAGCCCTTTAACTGCTTAGTCCCTTTCTTCCTCGTCTTGCTTGACCCTTCCTCTGCATTGCTGATTTGAGCCTCCATATAATTATTATCTGACACTTCTTCATTGACTCCTGTAGAAATATGTCCTGAAGCTAAATTTACTTCAGGAACCTCACCTCCAACATCAATAATTTCTCCTTCCTCACCTATGTTAGTTAAAACATCAAACTGATTAAGATTGCATATTCTGACATCAGCTTTTGAAGAACTAATGTTTTTGCTTCCATCAGCTATTATTCCAGGATCTTCACCATTATTGCTAGGAGGCAGCAAAGCCGCCTCTGAAGTCTTCTTCACTCTTCTGTCATCAAATTTCCTCTGGTCCCCAACTTTCTCAACCTCTGATTGGACTTCTTCTGCCACTTTTTTATCTTTCTTAACTGAATATGTTTGCCGAGGCCACTTATTTTGGAAACTGTAGTTTTTTCCTCTCTTCCTCCCATAGTTCACATGTAACCATAGACCATAATCATCTTTATTAGCCTTGAAGACATCTTTCTCTATAGAATCAGCCATTGAATTCTTTCTCATAACAGCTACATCTCCTTCAACAGACCTTGATGCGTCTTCATTAAGAACCTGCACAGGTTCCTCCTTGCTCACCTAACAGACTTTCTCCAAATGACCTATCCTTCCACACTTGAAGAAGATGAATGGCATCTTTTCATAACAAACTTTCTAATAAAATTTTTCTAATGCTCCTTCAACCCATAAACCTAAAGGTAGTTTGCCTTCCAACTTGATCCTAACACAAATTCTGGCATATTCACGCCTCCCCCGTTGAAACATGTTTTCATTAATAAGAAAAGGAACACCAACCTGTGATGCAATCCTACTGACATTAATCCTGTCCCAGCTTTGCAGATGGAGATTAGGAAGCCTAATCCAAACTGGTGCCGTTAACCCCTTCAGAGAAGAGGGATTAAAATCAGGGGACCATTTGTCCAGACCGATTATGTTGCCATTTACGAACTAGGGACCATTATTTAGAACAACTTCCATAGCTTCTTGTTCCTCAAAGGCACACAAGACCCATCCACCTCCAAGTAAAGTCATGTGAAATCTTCCAAATTGGTTCCATTGCTTCCTTAGCTCCAAACCAATGACATGATAAGGAGCATAATCGCCAAACACCTTAACAACCAGAGCTTTCTTCAATCTGTCAGAGTTCTCCAACTCATTTTGTTTATGAAGTTTCACTGTACCATTATCAGAAAAGTCCTTCCCATAATCAAAATCGATTGTTCTGAAATTAGGCTTGGAATTCCAGACATTCACCACTGCTTTGCCTGGTTGAGGAGGGATGACAGATTCCATTCCTTCCTTAGAGTTGCAGTTTCCCAACATAGTTGATTCACAAACTCTGACCTTCTCCAGGTCGTCATTCTCCTTTTGCACTTCACTAAAAACTTCTCCATCTCTGTGATTCCCCATGACCATATCAACAATTCCATCCAGTAAAGCTTCATCCATAGCCTTCAACTTATTAATTCCCGATGTTGAACCCTTAACGGATTCCAATAAACCTTTAGTTGCTACATCTCCATTATTTTTGCAGTTAGCTGTATCTTCAATTCGACAAAACTCCTTCCAAAAAATGCTCGAATCGTCAAACATCACCTTTTTCCCTTTATCAATGCATTCCGAAAGGATTTTCGAAGATGGATGTCCACCTTCATTGATCACAAGAGGTTTAGCAGATTTAAACCTCAAGTTGGTCTCCCGGTCGAACACCTTGTTAGCATCGCAAAAAGCAGGAGGCGAAATACCTTGTTTATTGTGAGACAGAATTTTAATCGCAGTTGTTGCCGGGATACGACTGTCGCCGGCGCCAGAGGAGGCCCGACATCCTTCCGCCGCCATCAGAGGCGAACGAAACTTGCGGGAAATCAGAATTTCAAAATTCCGTTAAATTTTCTCTCTCTCTCTCTAGAAACGTGGAGCTTTTCCTATTTGTCAGGTGATAGGTTCTAGGTGAAGGAGGTTTGTTAATGGAGCGACAATAGAAGCATAGTTAGATATAAAACTATGATAATATCCTGTTAAACCCAAAAAATATCAGAACCGGTGAATAGATGAAGGAATAGGCCAATCACTCATTACTTTAATTTTATCAGGATCCGCTTGAACTGTATCAGAAAAGATAATATGACCTAAGTATTCAAAGGAGGATTTACTGAATTGGCATTTATCTAGGTTAAGAACTAAGTGGTGTGCAACTAAGCATTGAAAAATAATATAAAGGAGATCATAATGAAGAGCATTGGTAGGGCTATATATCAGGATATCATAAAAAAATGACAAACCTACGAAGATAAGAATGAAAAACTTTATTCATTATAGATTGGAATGTTTAGGGTGCATTTCTTAAGACAAAAGGCTTAACCAAGAATTCGAAATGACCATGAGTATGAAAAGTTATTTTATGAATGTATTTTCGATGTATATGGACATGATGGAAGCCTAGACAAAGATCAATTTCAGAAAAAGAGAGGCACCATATAATTCATCTAGGAGTTTGTCAACTGTAGCAATAAAAAAATTATCTATAATTGTTAAAGTATTAAGAGCATGATAATCAACACAAAAATGTCAAATACCATTGCATTTTTTAATGAGGAGAAGTACTGGGTTGGAGAAAGGACTATGATGATGTCTAATAACTCCTGCTTCTAGCATTTCAGTGACTAAGTGTTCCATTTAATCTTTTTGGAAATGATGGACGCGATATGGGAAAATATTAATGGGTTTGTGTTGTGGTGGTAGATTAATACGGTGATTAATCGAATGTGGAGGCAAACCTTGTGGTGTTTGAAAGATGTGTTTAAAATGCCAAATTAAACTTGAGATAGAATGAATTAAATTATTGGTGATGGAAGAAAGTGTATTGTCTAAAGAATTTTTGAGAGATGGAGGTTCATTATTTAAAGGCTATGATGCACCTACACAAACACGTCGACACGGACACGACACGGACACGAGACACGATATTTCTTTAAAATATAAGACACGGGTGCGGCGTGGACACGTCATAATAATTTTTTAATATAATATGTAGAAATTAAGGTGACATTATATTAAAAATGACAGGCAATAATAAATCAATTTCATGATAACTTATTTAGCTTATAACACAAAGATATTTAGTACAAAATGTCTAGTACAACCACAAAAATATAAGTAAAAAATCATTTAGTATAACATGAAGGTCCAACTACTTAATAGACGGAATGATAGAATTAGATTCAGAGGTTGATCTTTAGCCTTCAATATCATCATCATTGAATATTATTGCTTCCAACTCTGGTTCATCTAGAGAAAGATTTGCAACCTCCAATAATCCCATATCATCAAGGCACTCGAACCCATCTCCAGCAACATCCGACATCTTGTTATCACATGTCATATAAAGTGAGATTTTCCTTGATAGAAGACAAAGATTTGTATGCACATAAATTAAATCTTCAGCTCGTTGTGGAGTTATTTTATTCCTCTTCATTGATTGAATAAATGAGTATGTGCTCTAATTTCTCTCACAACAGGAAGAGGATGATACTTGAAGTTCTGCTTGTTTTTAAAGTTCGTAAGTTATTTGTATGGAAAGATACCGAGCATGTACGGAGCGGTATCAAGCGGTATCGAGCATGTACTGAGTGGTACTGAGCATGTACCTAACGGTACTGAGCTTGTACCTAGCGGTACCTAGCAATACCTAGCGGTACCGAGTATGTACCTAGTGACACCTAGCGGTACCGAGCATATACATTAGCTTTTTTTTGGTAAGTTTCAAAAAACAACAATTAATATTTTAGGCGTTGAGAGTCAGATGTCGATGCCATTTATCAGTCACCGAGAGAGGAGATGAAAATATCTTCACTGCTAAAAAGAAATGAAAATGAGAATATTTGATGATTGGGAATTAAGTGTGGATGTTGATTTGGTGTTGTGGATAGGAAATAAGAAATTTAGTTTAAATCACGCAAAATACATGAAATTATATTTTAAAAAATTTATAAAATGTTTAAGATACACGTGTCGGACACGCGTGTCCAATTGCATTTAATATTTTTTAATCGGACATGTTTTCGGCGTGTCCGACACGTGTCGGAGGAGTGTCGGACGAGTGTCGTGTCGGACACGGTGTCGAACACTGCACGCCTCTTTGAGGAGAAGTGTCGGTGCATCATAGTTGTTGAGGAGCTGCAAATCGTCATCACCCTCTAAGCCCTCCAACATCAATATTTCTCTCTTCTTATAGAAGATGGACGTGTGTATTTGCCACAATATTGTTGCCAATGATATGGACAATTATCATTGGCTTTTGTATATACCATCCTTGTAGACACATGAGATTTCCAAGCTTTAGTCATGAGCGTATCATGGTAGACCTCTTGCTGTCACTCATGGATATTTTGTTGGGAGCATCATTGTTCAACGCGCTTTCTTGTAAAATTGATGTAAAGCCACACATTAATCCTCATGTATACTCGGTATATGCTTATATATGTATATATTTGCAACTAGGTCACAAGTCCTTCATTTGTAGATAGTGCATCATAGTTGTGTGAGGGAGTCCTCACATTCACCATATATCCTCCATGTCTTACCCATCAGCATATCATTCATAATTGAGGTGAATTGTTCATATTTTAACTTATGTGTCCTACTTAATTGGTTATAGCCTGTTTATGTTTTCTTGCAAGCAAATGGCATATGAAAATTCATTTGCCACAAGTCAATTGGTTGTTACATATGGATGAGTCACATTGGATGTTACAAGTCTCTAAACGTCAATTAAAGATGACTTAAATAGTGAATTTGTTTATTAACACTTGCATCTCAATGATTCCTTAATATATCATTGAAATTTTTGTGTTATCATTCAAATTATTTTCTTTATTGATCATTCATTTCATTTATGTCCAAATTCAAGTTGAGTTCACTATCATTTGTTTAAGGTCCATTTGAGTCCAGGATGAGTTCCCTGCTGTTCATTTCAAGTCCCCTATTTCGTCTAAGTCATTGTCATTTTTTAGAAAAAATTTTGGCAGTCTCTGGCGTCTCCCCCATGTTGAGATTCGTTCATAATGAATTAGGTTGTTAAACCTAAGCTTATGTCCCAGTGGCTAACCAAGAGAGGGGTGAATTGGTAATTAAAAAAAAATTTGAACCCTCTTTTTGAACTTTGGAAATTAAAACTTAATTGTTAGTGAATTTTTTTTTGAAAAAGATTTTTCAACCACAAGTTGTAAATAATAAACAAAATAAAAAGCGGAAAAGTAAAGAACACCAAATTTATAGTGGTTCGGTCAAAACCAGACCTACATCCACTCCCCGGAGGCACCCTCCGAGTATTGCACTAATACCACTAGTGACTCTCCTTTTGCACCCACAGCAAGGCGGAGAAGCCTTTACAAAACTCTTTTCACCACTACCCGGTGCGGCAGAGAACTGTCATTCTTTTACATTATCCCCAGTGCTGGCAGAGAACCGTTCGTCCTTTCACACTCTCCTAGTGTGGGCAGAGAACCCTTCGTCCTTTCACTCTCCTAGTGTAGGCAGAGAACCCGCGTCCTTTCACACTCTCCAAGTGTTGGCAGAGAACCGGATCTCCTTGACAGATCTTCTCACAAGAATTCTAGAAGGAAGAAAGAAAAGAGTGAAGTAATCCCAAATCACAAGTAGAGATTCTTATCTTTAAACACCAAGCGAAGCCTTCACACTCCAGTGGTAGGAATCATCCTTTGAATGCACTCTCATACTCTCTCCTTGACTCTTCTTTCAATAGACACGAAGATCAATGAGCAAAAAGATTGGGTGGCAGTAAAAATTGGACCTTATATAGAAGAGACAAGAAAAATCGTCCAAAACTGCAAATATTCAAGTTAACATGAAATGGATCGTCCGATACGATCGTAAATCGTCCTGGATGATTTTACTTAAGTGTCGGAAACGAACCTTATGTATATTGGTACGAACTATGTTCGTACACGATCATCGTCCCGTACGAACTAGGTTCGTTTGGTACAATCAGTTATACCATAGGTCGGTTCCCAAATAACTGCATGGATGTAACCAACTTTGGTAAGTCAATTCACATCGTCCTGGGACGAACAGGACTTCGTCCGGACGAAATTTTTACAGAGAGCAACTCGTCCTGGCACAATAATGAACTTCGTCTAAATGAAATTTTTACAGAGAAGAATTCGTCTTGGGACGATTTGGATTTCGTTTGGACGAAATTTTTACAGAGAAGAAATCGTCCTGGGACGATTTGGATTTTATCTGGACGAAATTTTTACAGAGCCCAAGTCGTTCTGGCACGATTATAGATTTCGTTTGAATGAAATTTTTCAGAGCCTAACTCGTCCTGGGACGAAAATAATTTCGTCATGGACGATCAGGACTTAGAAAAATTTTCTCCAACTCCTGTTCGTTCCATTGCTTTTACGGGGAGATAACTGACCTGATCGTTTCGTACGAACTAGGTTCGTCCCGTACGATCAGTACAAATTTTTTAAGATCTCCTTAAGTGTTTGTGTGTGTTTTTATTCACTCAATTACAATCACTCCCTCTCAATTCAAAGAACAATTTAAAGCTTCAATTTGCAAAGGATTGTATGCTGAATTTGATTTGAAGTCTTCATAGTTTGGAGTTCGATTTTTCTGAAATATTAGTATACAAGAGCAAAAACAAATCTTCCAAAAAGTGTTAGGAGATAACTACACATAAAACAATAATATTTGAAATCATAAAAAACTATATAAGTTGCAAGAATGTAAAACATGCAAATAACAACTCTCTTAAATATGTCCCTCTTTTTGATGATGACAAAATAATTATTGTTTATAGGATTACAAATTCTAAGAATCTCCTAAACTCCTCCTGAATTGATGAATGCATGAAAATAAGGAGGCATTGATTCAAAAATTATTTTTGTTTTTCAAAAATTTTATACAAAACAAAACAACAACATAATCACAAAAATAAAATAAACACAAATACTAACACAAGATACAAGACTCACAAGACACAAGACACAATTCAACAAATAATTTCTCCCCCTTTTTGACAACAGCAAAAAGTGAAGAAGAGAAAAAAAAGACTTGAAATGTAAGCAGAGATATGAAAATAATTTGATAATATAATCTTAACAGTGATTGAAACAAGTTATGTAAATAAAATTAAAACATTAGGCAAATCATAGAAATTTATATAATTTAAGAAGTGATATAACATAGATAATAAAAAGAATTTATCAAAGACATGTGTCAGTTTAAACACTAAGATAGAGAAAATCATTGCAATAAGGATGAATAAAAAATTGTATATTTCAAATTTCAATATTAATTCTAAATGAACATAAGATCAATTTGAATTAAGAGATTAAAAGAGTTTGGAAAGAAATAACTACCACATGTAGCGCTTTGCTCATCTTTTTCATAGTTGTGGTACATTTTTGTGCATCATTTTTACTTTGAGCTTATTTTGTGCCTCTTTTTCACATTGCGAACCTTGCGCATTCCTTTTTATTTTTTATTGTATTTTTACCCATTTTACAAGAGTAATTTTATTCTTTCGAAAAATAATAATCTAAAATTTCAAATCTTTCTAAGTGCATAAATAATGATTGATAAGTGAAATATAAAATAAGAAAACATCGCAATTGCAATAATAATATTAGCAATAATACAGTCTAAAGAAGAGACATGAAATTGAAAATCCTAATAATATCAAGTTATAAGCAAAACTTAAACTTTGAATAATTAGATTTTCTAATGAATTTAATTTTTCTTGTAATTCAGGTTATAGCACGATTAAGATTAAAAATCTGATAGTTTACATAAAGTCTAACAAACATTTCAAAAGTAAATTCAAATCAAAACATAAGAACTTATATTGATATCATTTTAAATATTACAAGGATTGATCAAGATATCAATACAACAACTAAAATAAAAAAGAAATACATCAAACTACTAAAAGCAAATAACAACTAACATATAAACAATAACAATACAAACACAAAACATCAAGTGCAACAATCACTCAGACGGTCCCTAGTCTGGAGGAGGAGCCGTACCAAAGAGATTAAAGTATGTATTCAACATAAGTACATTGGTACTAATATCATTCATTTGTCCTCTCAAATAACCCATGTCATGTTGATATTGAGTATCTTGCTATTGAAGATGAGTCTCAATTTGATCAAAGCGTTGATCAAAGTGAGTCTCAAGCCGATCAAATCTTTGAACCAATTTCTGATAATTTGGTTCATTTGTAGGAGCAGGTGCACCTTAGGGTTCTTCTTCTATATCACTGATGACATGTGCTTTATCTGATTCTTCCTTAAAGATCGCTTTAAATGATCCATCATTGTAATAGAGCGGTTCTTCATATTCTTGATCAGGATGAACCAAGTTGTATTTCTTCTCTAGAACATAGGTAACTAAGTGTCCTAAGGCAATATTTCTTTTTCTTTTCTGTTCTGCATGGCCAATTTCAGAAAGCCCATAAAGATAGTTAAGAATAAGTTGGGCTTCATCTATAGGCTTATTTGACATGATTAGAAAAGTCACCATAGAGAGAAGGGGGGTAATATTGACTCTATCACCAGCTTTTGGAATGATTGATGTTTTAAGAACGTGCTGGATGATGCGTGCATTCTGGACAAGACCGAATACCTTAGCCACATGCTTCAGTTAAACCATTTCCTCTAATCACCTTATTGATTTCATACTATTTATATGTATTATTGGTGATTAAGGTATGGGCTCTACTCCCCTCAGTCCTTAAATTTAGAAAAGCTCCTAAGTCGTGTTTAGTGATTTCAACTTTTTGTTTGAAAACAAAAGAGCGAATTACAGAGTGGTCAGAATTGAAGGACATATTGGCTAGAAAGTAGTGGAAGATTTCTTTGTTATAGAGGTGGACCAAAGTAAGTATAAAGTGAAACTGAGTCGAAGAAAATAAAGGAATTACCTGAAAGGTAATATCTTCTTGAATTAAAATTCGAGGAGTGATTTTGGCAGAAGCAAATCTAGGAAAAGAATCCTCATTTGCTTTGAACAGAAAGTTTTCGGACGAATTCCTATGTGGCTTCTTGGCTAAGACCTTTTGATGCTTGCTTGAACTGGTCATTTGAAAATGATCTAGAGTAAGAAAGGGATTGAAAGTGTTGTTTAGAGTGTGAATATTGATCTAAAAGCCTGCCTATATATTGAAAACGACATGTTCGTACCAGACGAAAAATTTTCATCCCGTACGATATTTTCATTCGTCCTGTACGAAAATATTTCATACAGACGATCCAATACGACCAGAATGAAATGGCTTTTCGTAATCAATGCGACTTATGAATCGTCCTTTCGTACAGACTTTTGATCAGTCTGATCGTACAAACGAACAAGTGTTCGTTCTGGGACGATCAGAACTTATATCGTTTTAATGGCAGTTGAAACCGTCCCCTACATCGAACCGACATGTGTTCGTCCAGACGAACCAAAGGTTCGTACGGACAAAGTTCATATTAAAAACTACCTTATCCATTCAACAACTTCATTCATTCGTCTTGTCGTTTAAAAAATATTTCATCCCGGACAATCGTGACGATCGTACAGACGAATTACATTAAAAACTGCACTCAAACGGTTCAAAATCCGACAGTTTGTCACACTACACAAATCGTCCCGTATGAAAATATTTCGTCCCGGACGATGATGATTTTAAAAAAATAATTTTGCACTCAAACAAAAATTACAATTCAAAAACAAAACAAATTGAAATAAATACCAAAAACAACGAAGAAGCACAAACTCTAAAAGAAAAAATCACACAAACAAAATCATAAATACATAAAAAACATTTAATTAATAAACAAACATCAATGTTGCAAGAACATTTTTATTTAAGCATTTAAATCAATCACACCAAGCCTTATTCTTAATGCACTGAAAATATCAAAGGCTAAAAGTTATGTAAAAATGTCTGCAAGTTGATTTTCAGCTGTAACATGAATGAGTTTAATTTCTCCCTTGGATACATGATCCCTTATGAAATGATGCCTTATGTCTATGTGTTTTGTTCTTGAATGTTGAATAGGATTTTTTGAAATGCAAATAGCACTAGTGTTATCACAATAAATTGGTATAGTGCCTATAGTTAATCCTAAATCAATCAACAGTTGTTTCAACTAAAATACTTGTGCCACACAACTTTCTAATGCAATGTATTCAGCTTCTGCAGTAGATAGGGCTACTGAATGTTGTTTTCTATTAGACCATGAAACTAATGAATTTCCAATGAACTGACATGTTCCAGAAGTGCTTTTTCTATCCACCCTACAACCTACAAAGTCAGAATCTGGATAATCAATTATTTCAAATGAAGAGCTAAACTTAGGATATCAAATTCTTAAGTTCTGAGTTCCTAACAGATATCTTAAAATCCTTTTCACTGCTGTTAAATGTGATTTTTTTGGATTTGATTGAACTCTAGCACATAAGCAAACACTAAACATGATATCGGGCCGGCTAGCAGTCAAATAAAGTAAAGATCCAATTATTCCTCTAAATTTCTTTTGATCAACAGATTTTCCCTTAGGTTCCTTATCTAACTGAACTGAGGATCTCATTGGAGTACTAACAGATTTAGTATTGTCCATTTCATACTTTTTGAGGATGTCCTTAACATATTTTGACTGACTTAAAAATGTACCTTTCTCAATTTGTTTAATGCTAAAGCCTAGAAAGTAACTTAAGTCTCCCATTAGACTCATCTCAAATTCACTACTCATTGTTTTAAAAAAATCATCACAAAGATTTTTATTTGAAGATCCAAAAATGATATCATCCACATAAATTTGAACAATGAGTATATAATTTTCACATTTCTTCAAAAAGAGAGTTATCCACACTTCTTTTTTCAAATGATCTTTCAAGTAGGAAGGTGCTCAACCTCTCATATCAAGCCCTAGGTGTCTGTTTTAATCCATATAATGCCTTTTTCAACTTGAAAACATGATTTGGGTATTTAGAATTTTCAAAACCCGGAGGTTGTTCTACAAAAACATCATCTTAAATTATCCCATTTAAAAAGGCACTTTTCACATCCATTTGAAACAATTTAAAACAACAGACAAAGGCTAACAAAACCCTAGTTGCTTCAAGTCTAGCTACAGGGGCAAAAGTCACCTCAAAATTAATCCCTTCAATCTGATTATACCCCTTAGCAACTAATCTAGCCTTATTTCTAATGACTACTCATGAGTCATTCATTTTGTTTTTGAATACCCACTTAGTTCCAACTACACTTTGATCTTTTGGCATTTAAGTTAATTCCCAAACTTTATTTCTTACAAATTGATTTAACTCTTCTTGCATGGCCAAAATCCAAAATTCATCAGAAAGTGCTTGATCAATATTAGTGGGTTCTATAGTTGAAATGAAGGCTGAATGATTGACTTATTTAATCCACGCCTAGTCCTTACACCCTCACTTGGTTCACCTATAATCAATTCCCTTGGGTGATTTTTAGAAAATCTCAAATCTCTTGGTAAAGGGCTTTCTATCTCCAAATTATCTTCCAAATTCAATTTATCAATCTTTTAGGAGTTAATCTCAATTTCATCTTCTACAACATTTGGCTCTTCCATATTTTCAGATTCATCAAATACAATATGTGTGGTCTCCTCAATTACCAAAGTTCTTCTATTGAATACTCTATAAGATTTTCCAACACTTGAGTATCCAATAGAAATTCCTTCATCTGATTTTGGATCAAATTTTCCTAAGGCAGATTTTTTATTATTATGAATACATGCAAATGAGATAAATTAGGTGTTCTTCCTTTTAGCAACTCATAGGGTGTTTTATTTAATTTTGATCTCACATTCACCCTGTTCAGAACATAACATGCAGTGCTAACCGCCTCAGCCCAGAAATATTTTGGAAGTGAGTATTCTGCCAACATCTCGGGCGGCTTCTATTAATGTTCTGTTTTTCCTTTTGACTACCCCATTCTGCTGAGGGGTTCTAGGTGCAGAAAAGTTGTGATCAATTTCTTTTTCCTTGCAAAATTCATCAAATTTCTCATTCTCAAATTCTCTTCAATGATCACTTTGTATAGAAATAATTTCACACCCTAGTTTTCTTTGAATCTAGGTCAAAAAATTTTTAAATTCCTCAAATTATTTACTCTTATGAAATAGAAATCTAACCCATGTGAATCTTGAGTAATCATCCACAATCACAAATCCGTATACCTTCCCTCCTAGACTCACAGTTTCAACTGGTCCAAAAAGATCCATATGCAAAATCTCTAAAGGTTTACTAGTTCTAAGATCCTTATTGGACTAAAAAGAGGACTTCAGTTGCTTTCCTAGTTGACATGCATCACAAAGGTGGTCCTTAGTAAAGTCTAGTTTAGGTATACCTCTCACTAAGTTCTTTTGGGTAATCCTCCAAGGTTTTTCATGCTAGATGACAAAGTCTCCTATGCCAAAGCCAAGACTCATCAGATACAGTTTTCAAACAAAAAGCAGTGGAGTTTGAATGCAATTTAAATTTAGCATATAAATATTGTTTACCCTTTTTCCATTCAAAACATCTTTACCATTTAGGCTTAATATGCAGCTAATAGGAAAAATTTTTACACAGTAACCCTTATCACATAGCTGACTTATACTTAACAAATTATGCTTTAAGCCTTCTACCAATAAAACATTGTCAATGAAATTTTTTTTAAAATTTCCAATCATACATGATCCAATCACCTTCCTTGTGGTGTTATCTCCAAGTGTAACCTTGCCTCCATTCCTAGCTTCCAGCGTTATGAATTGAGCAGTATCTCCAATCATATGCTTTGAACATCTGCTGTCCAGGTACCATATGCTCTTACGAGATCTCGTGTGAGAGCGACCCTGCAAAATTATCAAATGTTAGACCTGGGTTCAAAGAAGTTTGTAAAATGTCTAGGTTTATGCATCTTAGGTCTCCACACCAAATTAGTGGAGACCTAAGATGCATAAACCTAGACATATCATACATGCATCTGATTATAAATTGCTAAAAGGTGTGAGCTATATGTCCAAATAATCCACAATTATTACATTTTACTTTAGGAAATGGATTCCTAAGTCTTCTAACATTCATCTGTCTTTTTAGGGATTGCATAAATTTAGGATACATAATAGGATTAGTAAAATCTTCAAGTTTAGGAGGTATCATATTATCCTCGAGAGCTTTTATCGTTAATTTGTAAAATAAATTCATATCTTCCAAAATTCGATTTGTATAATTGGTTCTATAAAGTTTGCTCTCAAATTCATCCTTAGAATTCTTAAAATCTTTCTCGAGTTCTGCATAGGATGATTTTAAATTCTCATGATTTTTATTCAAGTCATCAAACTCATCAAGTAATTTCACGTGGTTGTTATCAATCAAAGCATGATCTTTCCTAAGGATTTCATGTTCCTTTTTAAGCTATTCCATTCTAAACTAAGGCTAGCATGCATTTTCTTCATTTTCCTATATGATTCATGCATGTGTTCAGAAACTTCAAAAAGTTTGTCATAAGTTAAGTCACATACCTCTTCTTGATCTGACTGATCAAGATTCTCGGCCATTAAGCATAAATTAGTGACTTCCTCTTCCTTTTCTGTTTCTGACAAGTCTGAAGCTGAGTCCGCCCAAAAAACTCGTTGGAACTTCTTCTTGCCTTTCTTCACAACTGGTTCTCCTCTACATTCTCCTTGCTAGGATTGACTTTGAGTTTTGGGCATTCCGTCTTTATATGTCCAGGTTTCCTGCACTCATAGCAAATAATTTCATTAGAAATCTTGACATTTCTATTGAATTTACCTCTATTCTATTACTGGCGTCTCTTTTGCTTCCTCTTCAGAAAGCTTCTGAACTGTCTAGTCATCAATGTGATATCGTTTTCATCCTCAGGTTGTGAGTGTTTACTCTTAGACTTTTTCACATTCAGTGCTATGTTTTTCTCCCTTCGTGGTTCACCTGCATCAACCTTTCTTTAGCTAACTCTTTGCTCGTAAGCAATAAGCGAACCAAGAAGATTGTCAATAGAGTAAATGTTTAAATCCTTAGACTCTGTAATTGCAGTAATTTTAGCATCATATGCAGTAGGTAAGCAACGAAAAATCTTATTAACCATTTCAGCATTTGTTAACTCCCTACCCAATGCATGCAAAGAGGTGACTATTTGTGTGAATCTTGTGTACATATTAGAAATAGATTCATTTGGTTTCATGCGAAATAGTTCATAATCATGCAACAAGATATTAAGTCTAGATTGCTTAACCTCATTAGTCCTCTCATATGTTATACAAAGTCTATCCCATATTTCCTTTCCACTTTTGCAAGTGAAAACCCGCATATAGTCTTCTAATTTTAAAGCACAAAAGAAACTATTCAAGCATTTGGTATTTAGTTGTGCTAAGTCACATTCTTCTACAGTCTAGTCTGTAAAAGGTATTTCAACTCTAACTCCGTCAACTAATCTAGTTGGTTTTGTATATCCTTCCTGGACTAAGATCCACATTCGATAATCAAGTGACTGTAAAACAGTAGACATGCGTGTTTTCCAAAAATCAAAAGGTATATTGTCAAACAGTATAGGTCTAGTAATAGAGTAACCCTCAGGTGTGTTTCGGTTTCCAAATGTAGCCATCTACGTTAATCAAAAAGTAGTCTAAACTTATGATTTTGAAACAAAGCTCTGATACCACTTGTTGAGATTCGTTCACAATGAATTAGGTTGTTAAACTTAAGCTTATGTTCCAGTGGCTAACCAAGAGGGGGGGTGAATTGGTAATTAAAAAAAATTTGAACCCTTTTTTTAAACTTTGGAAATTAAAACTTAATTGTTAGTGAATTTTTTTTTTGAAAAAGATTTTTCAACCACAAGTTGTAAATGATAAACAAAATAAAAAGCAGAAAAGTAAAGAACATTATATTTATAGTGGTTCGGTCAAAACCAGACCTACATCCACTCCCTGGAGGCTCCCTCCGAGTATTGCACTAATACCACTAGTGACTCTCCTTTTGCACCCACAGCAAGGCGGAGAAGCCTTTACAAAACTCTTTTCACCACTACCCGGTGCGACAGAGAACCGTCGTCCTTTTACACTATCCCCAGTGCTGGCAGAGAACCGTTCGTCCTTTCACACTCTCCTAGTGTGGGCAGAGAACCCTTCGTCCTTTCACACTCTCCTAGTGTGGGCAGAGAACCCTTCGTCCTTTCACACTCTCTTAATGTGGGCAGTGAACCCTTCGTCCTTTCACACTCTCCTAGTGTGGGTAGAGAACCCGCGTCCTTTCACACTCTCCAAGTGTCGGCAGAGAACCGAATCTCCTTGACAGATCTTCTCACAAGAATTCTAGAAGGAAGAAAGAAAAGAGTGAAGTAATCCCAAATCACAAGTAGAGATTCTTACCTTTGAACACCAAGCGAAGCCTTCACACTCCAGTGGTAGGAATCCTCCTTTGAATGCACAGTCATACTCTCTCGTTGACTCTTTTTTCAATAGGCACGAAGATCAATGAGCAAAAAGATTGGGTGGCAGTAAAAATTGGACCTTATATAAGAGAGACAAGAAAAACCATCCAAAACTGCAAATATTCAAGTCAACACGAAATGAATCGTCTGTACGATCGTAGATCGTCCTGGACGATTTTACTTAAGTGTCGGAAACGAACCTTATGTATATTGGTACGAACTATGTTCGTACATGATCATCGTCCTGTACGAACTAGGTTCGTCCGGTACGATCGGTTATACCATAGGTCGGTTCCCAAATAACTGCATGGACGTAACCAACTTTGGTAAGACGGTTCACATCGTCCTGGGACGAACAAGACTTCTTCAAAACGAAATTTCTACAGAGAGCAACTCGTCCTGGCACGATAATGAACTTCGTCTGAACAAAATTTTTACAGAGAAGAATTTGTCCTGGGACGATTTGGATTTCGTTTGGACGAAATTTTTACAGAAGAATTTGTCCTGGGACGATTTGGATTTCGTTTGGACGAAATTTTTACAGAGAAGAAATCGTCCTGGGACGATTTGGATTTCGTTTGGACGAAATTTTTACAGAGCCCAAGTCGTCCTGGCACGATTATAGATTTCGTTTGAACGAAATTTTTACAGAGCCTAACTCGTCCTGGGATTATTTTCATCCTGGACGATCAGGACTTAAAAAAATTTCCTCCAACTCCTATTCGTTCCATTGCTTTTACGGGGAGATAACTGACCTGATCGTTTCGTACGAACTAGGTTCGTCCCGTACGATCAGTACAAATTTTGTAAGATCTCCTTAAGTGTGTGTGTGTTTTTATTCACTCAATTACAATCACTCCCTTTCAATTCAAAGAACAATTTAAAGCTTTAATTTGCAAAGGATTGTATGCTGAATTTGATTTGAAGTCTTCATAGTTTGGAGTTCGATTTTCCTGAAATATTAGTACACACAAGAGCAAAAACAAATCTTCCAAAAAGATTTAGGAAATAACTACACATAAAACAATAATATTTGGAATCATAAAAAATATACAAATTGCAAGAATGTAAAACATGCAAATAGCAACTCTCTTAACACCCCATTTAGGGGAAACTACAGAAAATCGGACATTCCGACCATGCTAAGAAAAGCATGTATGATAGATGTCATTGGATATCGTAGCCGTAATTTTCGTCCTCCATACCAAGAAAGGTGTGTATGGGTCTTCTATAACACTTGTTTGAAAACACAGTTGTTTCTCTGCGTACGAGTATTTATAAGTATCCCTACTTTGCATTAGGCGTCGCACTAGGTTTCCATTACCACCACGCTAAGAAAAGTGTGTATGAACGGTTTTTCGGTGCGCCGTGAATGTCGAAAATGGGGCCTTTGATGATTACTCGTTTCGTCGTACGCGTCGCACTAGGTTTTCATCTCATCACACTAAAAAAAGCGTGTGTAGAAGGTTTTCCAGTGCGCTGCGAATACCGAAAATGGGCTCTCAAAGTTTTGAGTTTTCAAGGTTATACTTGCGCGTGGAGAGTTGGCGACAACGACGACGAAATAAAATACGAAAATTTCTTTTTAACTCTCATTTTGCATTACTTTTTTCACTTTTTCTTCTTATTTTTCTTGCAATATTTCCTTTCTCATTTTTTTTATCTCTTCCCCTAGTTGTCTTGATTTGCGTACATTTTTTCAAAATTTGCACATTTTGTCTCATTTTTCGTGTCAATTTTGCCGGGTAATCGTAATTAAACAAATTAATAGTGAATTTAGGGTATTGTCGATGTCTTAATCACAATGGAGAAGTCCGCTTCGCGATGGAACGTCATTTGGGCAATGTCGAGGCTAATTTTCTTGAAATATTTGTTGTTGCATTAGAACCGCCTCAATTTATGTGCGCAACCTCAATTGAATAAATTGATTATCAGTTTTAAGTATTAGTGGCATTCCGGAGGCAACGGCGAAGTCCGTTCATCAATCAGACGCCATTTGGGTGTTGTTGAGCGTACATTTTCTCGAAATTCGTGTTTTGCCTCCCGATTGACTATCATCCTTAGGTATTAGCAGCATATCGACCTCCTTGCACATTTTCATGCGAACAAATTGGTTATCATCTTTAGGTATTTGGGATGTTCTGAACGCAATGACGAAGTTCGTTTCACATTTGTAGGTTATTTTGATGATGTCGAGGTCCCTTTTTCTCGAGATATGTGTCGTCACTTTGGCCCCCAGGCCACAACTTCGGATGATCCCAATTTACTACAGAAGATGTAGTTCTTGAGTGTTAACGATAGTCCGGATGTAACAACGCGATCTGTTATGCGATCGAAAGTCATTTGGACATCGGTCGCCATCAATTTTAGGTGTCGGTCTTCCCCTAGGACCGATCTCATTTGATTTGATTACAAGGGGCCTCGACCTAGAAGAATTCGTTGTCCTGATCGTAACGGTGCAGTCCGTTTGGCAATTAGATGTCATTTGACCTTTCAACTGATGTGTTTTGTCAAAGCGCGTGCTGTTAGACTCGCCAATTTTTCCCCTTTGCGCTTCGTTCATCGTATAGGGGTCAACACTCCTTTGTCATGACAAAATTGAATTTCGGCTGGGGGAAGTTTTTGAATAGGAAGTAAAGGTGTTTTAAGTGGAAAGAGTTGATGGTTGCGAAGGAGTGGTGGGTGATGGGTTGAAGGAAGAGGAATTAAGGGGTTTTGGTAGAATGCAAATTAGGTTGTGTTTTGCGCCAATGCGATAATGACAACATCAGCAACATCAAGCCTTTGTCCCAATACGTGGGGTCGGCTACATGAAATCTTTTTCCCCATTGTGTCATGTTAAAAATCAAATTCTTGTTTAAATCTAATAAAGAAAGATCATTTTTAAAATTTTCTATACAGTCTTTTTAGGTGAGCTCTACCTAAAAATGAAAGGGAAAAAAATTCTTGAAATTTTGATTCGTGTCATCGAGCTAAGTCCATGGCATTTAACAGAGCGTAATGTTTGGCAAGTAAAAGTTCCCTACATAATTCTTATTTAAGACTAGAAATAAAATAGCTAATTGGGGTAGATCTTGATAAATGAGAAATTTTAAAAGCAAGATTTTCAAAGAAGTTTGTTATTCAAGAACGGAAGGAGTTTGTGTTGATTGCAATAGATTTCCATGCAAACCTTCGTAAGAAGAAGTGCCAAAATGTTATTAAAGATATCATGAATTCTGGCCAAGAAGGATTTTGGTCTTTCATACGAGTCCATTGATACTATGTTGCCGCAGGGCCTTCAAGATGAAATGAAGCAATGCGAACACGATGGCAATCCTGAGTAGAATGAAAATCGAAATACTCATGAGCTTTAAAGATTCATATTCCCACATAAGATCCATTAAATCGAGGTAGTTCAATTTTCATATTTTTAAGGAACGAAAAACATAAGAAAACCAGTGGCTGCTGGTGGGAAGGAGAATGGGAGGTTGAACCCAAGATTCTGGCGAACGGTAGCGGTTCTTGAGGAAGAGTTGTGTGGCTGTCCATGCAGAGGCTGTCAAGGCGCTTGTCCACGGAGTTCATGAAATTTTGAAATTGTTGTAGAGTGGTTCCAACGGATGTTAATTGCATGTCAGCTTGCTGAAAATTATATTTGGATTTCTGAAAATTGGGATTTTTGGTACGTTTGCATGGAACGCAATGTGTTGGCAAGGTCAGAATTCTTCATGATGAGTGCTGATGTGAAACCAAATAGCCAAGGAGTTAACAAGAATGGTACCAAGAAGAGATGAAATGGCAGGAAATCCGGATCTTGAAGAAGTATGGGCTACAGGAGTGGGTGGATTGCAGAAATTGGAAAAACTGGGCAGCAGTAAATTGCAGACATGAAGGTGGGTTGAATAGGTGGCGGCTAATTGGAAGGAGCTGAGCAGTTGGGACGCGAAGGGTTGAAATCTTTGGAATGAAAGCTGACAGGGGCTGAAGGTGAGCAGGAAGCTTCTTGTGGCATATGGGGATGGCTCTTGCAGCAGGTTGGCGGCAGACTGGGTGGCGAACTGAACGGCTGGAAGTCTGTGACTAAGTGGAGAAGAGGGGAGTTGTTATGCTTCTTGATGGAGCAAGAAGTGAAGCACCTTTCAAGTAGGTGCAAACTCCAAGCTATAAGACGGAAAGGAGAAAAATAGAAATTCTTATTTCATACCCATGTTTACAACTATATGATTTATAGACAAAATGAGTGAATCAAATCCGTTGTGGGTCATTTATTAGACCATCTTGGCAAAATTGTAATTAAATGAAAATGTATTAAAATATTATTTATGAATGCATATAGTGCTTGATAGCTTGCTGTCTATTTTTATGGAGATATGTTTGTGTCATTAAGTTTTCTTCCTCTTCATTGACGAACTTTAATAATTGCCTTGTTGTCTTTTGATTGTTCTTCCTAGTATTTAATCTAATTGTTGTAATGTGCCTGTCGTACTTTGTGTTCAATTGAATATGCTGTTGCTTAACAATTTAGCTTTTTTGACTAATTATTGATTTGAAACAAAAGTCACTAATGATCAATTTAAACATATTATAAATGAGAATATTAAGATGGATGCGTGGTAGAAATGCTTGTATTAAGAATATGTTGAGAGTATTTTCGTTGGTGGAGGCGGGTTTGGGTGGTTTGGACTTGTAGAATGAATGGTTAAAAATGCATTCATAAGATGGGCAAATAAAATTTGTCCTAAAAGATTAGGAAGAGAGTCTATCAAAGTTAACGTGAATAGAAGTTGTGAAATAATTTGTAAAAAAAAAGTTTTAATGATAAAATGGATAGAACGATTTGAGAATGATGATTCATACACTGTTCCCAATTGAATACCTATTGCAGTCTGGCTCATTACAAGATCTACATTGTTGATAAGATGCATAATGAAATTTGTTTACACGATAACAAAGTTTCTGTACTTTACTCCCAATTTGCATAAGGCTTGACAGCAATTGGATCTCGCTTCCAATTAGAAAGTCCATTCTGATGTTGATAATTATACAAAAGGCTCATTAAATTTGTTTATTCATGGGGTAAGTTTCGGGGCTTGTGCCTGTTAATTTTTATTATTAATGGACAATGACCTTTGGCATCTGTTATATTTTATCATACAGCTGATATATGCTATTTATATGTTGTAAACATACTGTAAAAACTGGAATGCAAACTTGATTTATTTCCTTCTTTATTGATGAACCAGATTTCCATAGTTCAAGATATGAAACAAGGAGCCACTTCTCCACTTCTCCTTCAGGCATACTGAACTTATGCTCTCCGTCCATCCCAACTCAAAAAAGATGGGTTTCACATTCTGCAGCGACAAGAACCACAGATGATGACAGCAAGATTAGCATTGGACCAAAATACATAAAACTCGAAAAAAATGACAAAGAAAGCGGATTCATCTACTATGGACCTATCTCAGCGACAATAAAGAAAGTGAAGCTTCTCTCTCTCTCCACTTGTTGTCTCTCAGTTTCCTTGGGCCCTGTAATCACTTTCATGACCTCACCTAACATGAATGTGATTCTGAAAGGAGCTGTTGCTAGCACTGTAATGGTTCTCAGTGCTTCCACAACCGCAGCTTTACACTGGTTCGTCAGCCCTTACATTCATAAACTCAGATGGAAGCCTGGTTCTGATTCCTTCGACGTCGAAATGATGAGTTGGTTGGCAACTTATATTCCCAGAACAATCAAGTTTTCTGATGTCAGACCTGCCAAGACCAATCGGCCATTTGTAACCTTCAAAGCTGATGGAAACTTTTATTTTGTCGATGCAGAGCATTGCAATAATAAGGCATTACTAGCAAGGCTGACACCCCAGGAACAAGCTCATGAGTCTGCTTTTAAAAACCTGTGACTCAGAGAAATCAGAGAATTTTTCTTGGCTGCTAATTGATGCAAAACGGGTCATGTGTCAGTTCCTATTGAGTTTTTCTTTGGCGTGATATTGTGATTTTTATGTGAAACTTTATCTTTTCATATAGTTTGAGAACTTGAGTTGTTTATGGCTATCATGACATCATTAATTCTTGGTTATAAATTATGTGTTTCATGCACGTGTTGGGGCTATTTAAATGTTTGTTCAATGCAGTTGGTTTTGTAAGCAAGCCGAGTTTAAATGAGCTCAAGTGGCATTCAGCTTGGCTCTCTAAGCAAAATGAGCTATAATTTATTATTTGTATTCATCTTGTTATTCATAGATATTCTCAGTAGATATTTGCAAGAGGTTGTTCCCTGATGCTGTGGACCTTCAAACTAGAATATACAAAATAAAAAAAAAGAGCTCAAATAATTAACTGCCGGATATCCTGCTCGAATCATGCTCAAGTCATATTCGTCACGTCTACAATGCACACATCCTTATGCATGGCGCTGCTCATGAACACACGACAGTTGCCCGTCCCTTGCCTCGATCAAGTGTCCAAGCTCCTTGTTAAAATGTTGATGGAATGAAGCCTTCGCTTCTTCTTCGACCTCAACGACTCTAATGTTCTCTCGGCCTCTGCCTCCTTTCGCTTTCCTGCTAACGAGATCCCCCCAAATCCCGACCTTTGTCTGCTCTTCCTGAAGCCTAACCGAGCCCGAGCTCTTTATTGACATAGTTGCCGCTCTGCTTCACTGTTTGAAGTCGCAGTTCTCATGCATCCTGTTGAGCATGCCTATCACCTCACTATAGACCTCCAGTCTCTCGCCGACCGACCTTCAGTCCCCATCAGCAAGCCTCACACAACCCTTCGATAGAACTCCTCTATCTCACGCACTACCCTAGTCTATTTGGCCAGATTCCCTCTCATTCATCTATGATTGAAAATCGCTCTAGTCAAACCCAATTCCAACCCTTTCGGTCCTGTTCAAAGGTTCCTGTAGTCGGATTCCTTTGTCAATCCCTACCTAGCTACTACAACAAGCCTCCCCTTCCGTCTATTAGCCACAAGCCTCTAGCCTCCTGCTTCCGTGAACACCTTTTAAGAACCCTTTGCTTGAACACTAACTACAATAAGATTCCACTACTATTCCTTCACATTAAAGTGCCTTCCTCCCCTATTTTCTATCATACCATTTCCCAACAACAGCAGTGGCCCAACATCACCTCAAGCAGCTCGTAGCCCGCCTCACTACAAAAAAACAAAGAAAAGATTGAAACAGAGAGAGAGAGGGATCTACATTCTGGACTACGGAGGGAATATTGGAGGAAGCGGAAGCGGGATTCCTGAAGGAAATGGATTCCCCTCTTCATTCTTTTTTCATGATTGCTGATCCTCGAGTTGCATCCCAGATCTTTTATGGACGAGGGTTTCTCGGTTTCGCTAAGCAGTTTTTGCTTGCTTGTTTTTTTGCTTTCTTCAACCATATTGGTGGATTCTCTTAGGGTTTTCTCTTTTTTATTGTTTGTGATCAATTTTCTTTTGTAATTTCATGGATTCTTTATCTGATTTTCCTTTAAAATCAGATCTAAATTCTTCTTTGGTTTCGGATATTTTCCCGACGAGAATTAAAGCGTGGAATGGAGTATTGACTTCTAGTCAATTTTCATCCAAACCTTTCTCAGTTTCTTTTTTACCTTCTTCTGATAATCTTGCTTTGTTCTCTGAAGGTGATGTCTCTGTTGCTTCGATTAAATGGGGCCTTACACTTGTAGGATACTCATTGGGTAAGAGACCTTATTTTGAACCTTTAAAATCTGTCATGCATAAGGTGTGGAAACTGAAAGGTGGCTTTACCCTTCTTTCTTTGAATGAGGGTTTTTTTTTTATGAAGTTTTATTGTCCGAAAGATTATGAACTTGCGTGGTCTGGTGGCCCTTGGTTTTTCTTTGGTAAACCCTTTATTATCCAGAAATGATTGCCTCTTTTTCGTCCTAAGCGTGAAGAGTTTACGTCCATTCCTTTATGGGTCAAATTTCTTGATCTACCTTTTTTATGTTGGACGGCGAAAGGCATTTCAAAGATTGCTAGTTTGATTAGGGTTCCTATTGTTGTAGATTCTTTAATTGCAGAGCAAATGAGAATGACTTTTAATAAGGTTTGTATTTTAGTATTTAAGGATTCTATTCATCTAGATGAAGTTAATATCTCTATTGCTGGAAACATTTTTCCTCTAAAAGTTATTTACGATTGGAAGCCTACTCCCTATCAAGGTTGTGGTTCAATGGTTTATCCATCTGCGTTGTGTCCGACTCAGCTGCTGCAGCAATTGAAGGCAGCTAGTGAAAAATCGTTTGTGAGCAACATGAAGACTTTCAGAAACCGAATAAGGGAAGAAGTAAAAATAGGATGGTTTGGAATGTTGCTTCAGGTTCAGTAAGATCTTCTTCTTTTAAACAACCTCATAATTTTTTTCAAAAGAAAGATCATGATCCTTCTAATACTCCTATGCTTTCTAATTCTTTATTAAATTCTAAAGAGGTTTCTTTAAATGAGTTGAAAAATTCTGATTCAAATTTAGCTTCTTGTAGTTCTCAGGATAATTTGATTCATGTTTCTGAAAATTTGGAGGTTGCGGTTAATTTGATTGAAAATTTTGAGAGTTTGGTTATCTCTTCTTCTAATGAGATTTTACCCAATTTAAATCTATATACTGATGAGATTGTTACTAATCTCAATTTAAATAATAATTTGGGTATTTCTAATGATCCATTTTTGTTGAAATCTTCATTCGATTTTTTGATTCTCATAATAAGTTTCAGGTGTTGGATTCCCTCATTAATGATGCTTCTTTGGATGCGAATAATGCTGTACAAGGAATCTCTACATCGGTTATTACTATTCCAGAATAGTTTGTTAATAAAATTGCTATAACTATTAGTAAATGTACTAGATCGAAAGCTGTCAGGAAGGCCAACAATTTGAATATTAAACATTAATGTCTTTGCCTAATATTATTTCCTAGAATGTGAGAGGCTTTAATTGTTTAGATAAAGTTAAGGCATATGCTGATCTTGTTAACAAGTTTGAGGCTGATTTTTATTGCATTCTTGAAGCTAAAATTAATGTTGATATTATTGGTAATTCTTGGTTTGAGGCTAGACACATAATCTTTCAGCAAGAAGGTAGTTGTAATAATTTTAACTTTTCTGGTGCTGGTAGAATTTGGTTAAAGTGAAATAGTTCTTGTATTTCCTTCAATTCTATTCTTATTTCTAGTCAGCTTATTCATTGGGTTATTAAATTTGGTTCCAATTCCTTTTTTATTACGACTATTTATGCTTTTAATTCTGCTATGAATAGAATTAATCTTTGGAATGATATTCTTCATCTCTCTTCTAACATTATTGAACCATGGATTTTATTAGGAGATTTTAACTGCTGACATTTTTTAATGAAAAATCTGTTGGTAGTGCTATTTTTTATAATAATTTGGGAGCCTTCAATCATTGTATTTTTAATTATGGGCTTTCGGAGCTTTCAAATATTAGTAATTTTTATACTTGGTTCAATCAGCAGAGTAATAACCCTATTCATATTAAATTAGATAGGGTTTTTGTTAATAACTCTTTGTTGAATGCTTTTCCTTCTTCCTTTTATGTTGTTGATATCCCTCTTTGCTCGGATCATTCACCTCTAATTGTTTGTAGCAATAACTGTTCTTCTTCTAATTATAGATATTTGTTTAAAAATTATTGGTGCAAATATGATAGTTTCTGGGAGTTGCTTATTGAGGTTTTTTCTAAAGCCTCCGTTGGCAATCCTATCAATAATCTTTATACTAAGCTTAGGCTTCTTAAAGTCTTACTTAAGAAGCAAGATTGGGCTTCCTCTAAGCATCTTTCCTCTTCTATTGAAAATATTAAGAAGCAGCAGAGTGATCTTTGTAGTCTATTTCAAAAGGATCCGATGAATGAGAATCTCAATTTAGCTCTAATTAATGTGAATTCTCTTTGTAAAGATCCACTTTCTCTTTGGTCTTCTTAGGTTTCTCAAAGGGTTAAAAAAAATGGATGACTCATGAAGAAGATAATTTAGGGTTTATTTATTCCAAAATCAAGTGTAGGTAGAATTACAATAAGATTAATGGTATTTCTTCTTGTCAAGGGATTATTACGGGCCCTATTGAAATTGCTAATTCTTTTGTAAATCATTTTAAATTGATTTTTAATTCTCCTGTGCCAGCTAATTCTTCTTCTTTCAATATACCTGTGGGAAATGCTATTCCAGATTGTTTAAAGCTGCTTTCGTTCACCCCATTTTGGTTGAAGAAATTAGAAAGGTTATTCCATAGTCTAGATGGCTATAGTTTTGAATTTTTTAAGTATACTTGGGAGGTTGTGGGTCCCACTTTATGTAAAGTTGTTCTTTATTATTTTAATTCTGGTTTTATGCCTAAAGCTGCTATGGCGTTTACCATTTCTCTTATTCCCAAAATCAATAATGCTTTTAATGTTTTAGATTTTAGGACTATCTCTTTATGCAATATTTTTTATTAAATTGTGGCTAAATTCTTGCTAACAGAATGCAAAGTATGATGCCTTTTATTATTCATAAAAGCCAATCTGGGTTTATTAAGAAGAGGGTATCTACGAATTATATTATTCTTGCTGCTGAACTTCTTAGATATTTTAAATATTGTCCTAGAGATAAGTTTTTTGGTTCTAAAATTGACATTCATAAGGCTTTTGATACAGTCTCTAGAGATTTCTTAATCTCTAGGATGATTCAAAAAGGTTTCCCGGAGATTTTAATTACTTGGGTAATAGGTTGCATAGAAGATGTTCATTTTTTATTATTCTTAATGGTTATATGCATGGGTTTTTTAATTCTACTTCAGGTATTCGATAATGATGTCCGCTTTCTCCTTATCTTTTCTATATTATTATGGATGCATTGTCTACTATTTTGGAGGATGATTCTCAAAATAACAGCTTTGAGGGGATAAAAGTTGGTGATAATACTATTTCTCATCTTCTTTATGCAAACGATGTTATCATTTTTGGAAAGCTACCTTGGAGAATGCTAGAAAACTTAATGATAACTTGGACTATTTTGCAGTTGCCACCGGCTTATTGGTTAATACTGGTAAAAGCTCTCTTATTTTTTCTAAAGATTGTCCTTTAGAAGATACTATTAGTTACATTGTTGGCATTAGAACTTCTTATAATACTATTAAATATTTAGGTTTTCCCCTCTAGTAAGAAATTGAAAGTTGCCGATTTTCATCCTTTATTTAGTAGGATTACTATTTTGCTGGCTGGTTGGAAAGCTAAATTGCACTCTTTTACTTGGAGAGTTCAATTTTTGAATTTCACTGTTTCCAATATTATTTTGTATTGGATCAGGGGTATTGCTTTGCCTAAATATTATTTTAAATTTATTAGAAAAGTTTGCTCTAATTTCCGTTTTCATGGTGATCCTACTAGTAGGAAAATCCATATTATTGCTTGGAATAAAGTTTATAAGCCTAGAGATGTTGGAGGTCTGGGCATTTTTTATCATGATGCTCTCATTTTTGTTCATAACTATTCTCTTATATGGAGAATAATTAATGACATTGGTCCTTTAGCTATTTGGGTTAAATTTAAGTATTTATCCTTTTGGAAACCTTGGTAGAAGCCGATTTCCATGTTATGGAAGAATATCTCTTTGGTTGCCATAAATATTAAAGGAAAGATTCATTTTAACACTTTTCTTAACATCTCTCTTTCTTTATATTAGGATCCGTGGTGTTTGGGAAAATCAGTTTAGGAAATTGTATCTTCTAATAGGGTTATTTTGGGTTATGATTCTCTTAATATGAAATTAGGAAATTTGATTTCTGATAAAAGCTAGAATTTGGCTTCTTCTTTAAGCCCCACCCTTAATTCTATTTTGTCTCATGTTGCTATCATGGATCCTCAAATTTTGAATATTGTTTGGAATGGAGTTTTACCTCCTTCCTTTAGTATGCTATATAGAGCTTTTTTTGAAGACTCTAATAAAGTTGAGTGTTATAAGTTGATTTAGCATAAGAGGTATGCCTTGTGATATTCTTTCTATGCTTGGATGGCCTTATTAAAGGGGCTTAAAACATCAGATGTCCCGGTTCAGAGGAATATTCATGTCTCTACTTGTATCATTTGTTTGAAAGCTAATGAGAATCACAATCATCTATTGTTTGAATGTGATTATTCTTTTAGTATTATTTCTAAATTCTTTCATAATATTACTTTTTTCCTGTTCAGACCGAATTTAGTTCAATTATTGGACTTTATTTCCTCTCTTAACTTTAATTCTCAAGTTAAAAATTTCTTATTTCTGTTTGTTAGTTGTTTTATTTATTTTATTTGGAAAGAGAGAAATAATAGGAAGTTTGAGAATAATTTTTTTAACTCTAATACTTTGAGTAGACTAATTTATTCTAATCTTATTGCTAAGGATTCTCATTGGAAATCTTTTCATTCTATTATGGGTGTTTTAGATGGTAGAAATGGTAACCAGGTTTTTCTCTAAAACCGTGGATAGCCAGTTTTTTCTTTTTTAGGTTTGGCCTTTTCATTGGGTGTTGTTGGTTTTTCTGATTTATATTCACTTGGTTTTTGTGGTTTGACATGTTTCTTCAGAGGGTGGTTTTTTGGACTGGATAGGCTTTGCTTCTTTCTAGTTTTTGGACTCTCTCATCCTGCTGGTGAGTGGCTCTGGATTTTTCCAGTTGTTATTTTGTGGCTACTTATTTTTAGGTTTCTTCTGTAAAACTATCTTGTTTTTATGGTTTAATAGGTTCTTTTACTGCGATGGACTGGAATGTTCTGCTGAGGCTAGGGAAGTTTATTAGAGTTTTTTTGGTTGCAGCTTGTATCAGGAGAGAAATTTCTTTCTTCCTTCTTCAGTGGATTTACGTCTATTAGGTTCCTCATTGGTGCTGGAAGAGCTTGTTTGCTATTTTGAGACTTGATGCTGTTGGAACTTTGTTATTATTGTTGATTGGTGCTTTTCTGGAGGCTTTTCTTGGTTGGGCTGGACTGGAAAATTCTGTTGAAGCTTGGGAAGTTTTAAAAGTTTGTTTGGTTGCAGCTTGTATTAGGGGAGATATTTCTTTCTGCCTTCTTTAGTGGATTTGTTTCTGTTTTTGGTTCCTTTAGTGCTGGAAGAGTTTGTTTGTTGTTCTAGGACTTGTTGCTATTTTGTTTTGAAAGAAATGCATAAAATTGCATTAATAATAAGAAAAGAAAAAAGAAACAACTAAAGACTATCAACACTAGATCCCTCCTTTAATATTGACGTAAAAAGAGGAGGAACCTTATTTATGTTGATATCTTCCCAAATAAAAAAACTCAAAATGCCATAGTTAGCACATAAATTCGCTAACGTATTACATCTTCTATCAACATAATTGAAAATAATTTGATCAAAACCATAAAATAGTTCCATATTACCATACTTTGTAGTCCTCTTTTGTTGTGATTTTTACAAGAACTTCATCACGTTAGCATTGTCTCTTTCAATTATAATACCCTTGTATTTGAACATCCAATCCTTGATCACCTCCTTGATAGATTGAGTAGCAAGAAGCTCCAAGGTAGGAATATCCCAATGTACATACGGTTTACCAAAAGCAAAGAGAAATCTACCTTTGTAATCACATACTACCCCACCTATTCTAGCTTTATAAGAAGGTAGTAAGGTTGCATTCACATTGACCTTAAGCCAATCGGGTGGAGGGGGATACCAATGAATGTTGGACAACCTTGACGACTGATTAGTATCCCATGTACCTGAGATTTTACTAGAACCTTGAGCCATAAATGAGGAAAAACTCACTGCTTTAGCTCCAATAACCGAAGAACTTTCCTCTTTGTCATTGTGAATCAAGTTATTCCTGGATTTCCAAGAGAAGAACACCACGTTACAATATAAATTAATCATAAACGATCCTTGTTTTGACATCCAATTGCTGCACTCCGTCAAGGATTCAAATATAGGAAATTGAAATCCCCACTTCCCAAGTTGAAGAATAACTTCTTTCAGCTTTGAGCATCTAGCCACAACATGATCTATGTCTTCATCTTCTAGACAATTTCTCGGACAAAGCTTACAATTATGTAATCTTCTATATTCTAGCAGCTTGTTAGTGGGAGTAGCATCATTGAAAATTCTCCACCACAATGTCTCTACCCTTGGGTTCAGTTTTTCTTTTTTAATCTAGCTCCAGTATTGCTTGTTTCCAATTTCATTATTTGATATTTCAGTGATCATTGCAGAAATAGATTTACCATTCAACTGATGCAACAATTCTATCTTATCTTCAATTATCTCATTGTTAATCTTAATTTGAGAAACTAAATTAACAAGATCACTTCCCATATGTTCTCTAATTGCTTCCACATTCCATCTTCCATCACTGATAAAATTAGAGACCGAAAAACTACAGCCATCATTTGGAATTATAAACGTTGGCAATTTGTTCAAACTCTTGTCCAGAATCCATGTATCATTAAATACATCAATGTCCACTCCATTGGCTACATTCCATCTAATAATTAGGCTAAGAGATTTACCTCCTTCAGCAATGATCTTCCAAGCAGAAGATCCCATCCTCCTTATAGCTCCTTCTTCCAGTACATTTCCATATCTCGGGTACAGAGCTTTATGAAGCAGTGAATCCTTTTCAACCATGTATCCCCAAGCCAATTTAGCTCTCAATGGGCCTACAATACTAGAGCAAGAGTGCAGCCCTTTTCCTCCCCAATCCATAGGAAAGCAGATGACATTCCAATTGACATAATGGATACCATGTCTATCATTAGATTTGTTCCAAATAAAAATTTTGCATATCTTGTCAACTTCATTAAGAACACTTTTAGGCACCATAGAATTTGTACAATGAAAGTTTGTAAATGATAAAAGGATAGATTTAGTCAACAAAATCTTCCCTGCCGATGAAATCAGCCTTCCTTCTCAAGTGTTTGTCATCTTCAAAGCTTTGTCAATGATAAAATGGAAGTCTTCTTGTGGCTAACTTTATACCAAGATAATTCAGTTCTTTAGAAGCCTTGAACCCCATGACCCGAGAAATAAGCTTCCTCTTTCTTCTATTAACCATCTTTCCAAAAATCATGTCAGATTTATTGAAGTTGATTCTTAGGCCATACCATCCACAAAAGCTCTTCAAAATAGATTTTACTTCCTTTACTACCTTTACTTTTGTTTCTGAGAAGATGATCACATCGTCTGCATACAACAAATGGTAAAGTCTCGGACCCTTTGAGCACAACTGAATACCAATAGTGTCCTCTCTTTGTTTCAATGCATTAGAAAGCAATTTAGCACAAAGAATAAAAAGAAAAGGAGACAAGGGACATCCTTGTATAAAACTGCTTTTCCCCTCTATCCAATTAGATAGATTACCATTGATAAGAATGAAGAATTTTAAATCTTGGAACATTCCAAAATAAGACTAGAGAATTTAAAAGGAAATCCAAAATACTCCAAGGATTTTCTTAAAGTAGGCCATCCCATTGAATCATAGGTCTGCTCCATGTCTATTTTGAAAGCTACCAACCCTTTTGAAGATTGAGAATGTCTGAGTTTATGCATAACCTCTTGAGCAATTAGCACATGATCTGAAAGAGATCTATCTTTCAAGAATGCAGCTTGTTCTTCTAAGATCAATTTGGGAATAATCAAAGACATCCTATTCAAAATGACTTTTGCTGCTACTTTATAAACCGTACTACATAAGCTTATCGATCTAAAGTTAGAAGGAACCAAAGGGTCATAGACTTTAGGAATAAGCACAATAACTGTTTCCTTCCATTTTGGATCCATAACCGAAGAAACCAAAAAAGCATTGATAACATTCCAAAAATCAATTTTAATTATCTCCTAATAAGCTTTTAAAAAGGAAAAGATAATTCCATCATTACTTGAAGATACATTGTTGCCACCGATCTTGATCACTTCCTCCACTTCATTCTGATAGGCCGGCCCAGGAGAGGACGGCTGGACCGGTCCAGCCTGGACGGGTCCAATTCTATGTTCGGCGGAACAGAGAAGCAGGGGGTGGGCGGAACATCAAGTGGGCCCCAATTGGGGTTAAATCAATGATTAGTAGGGAAATATTTGAATTAGAGGGGTGTTTAGGGAATTTGTATGATTTCTTTTTGCTTTAATTAGGGAGTAATGTGAGGATGAGGGTTATCTTGAATTTGAATTACAATTTGAGATCTAGGGTTTCTTGCTTTGGGCTCTTGGCGTTGCCGAAGATTGGAGAGTTGTTCTTCCTCTAGGATTGAAGAACAAATTGTATCTTTGCTATTTTATTGCTTACTAGTGAAATACAAGCCTTCTCTTGAGTTTTCTCTCTGTTTTCTCTCGAATTCCTGCTATTTTCCAGTAAAAACCTCCTGTTATCTTCTATAAACAGCAGAGTTTTTGCTATTTCACTTCCGATTTGGTTAGGAATTACTTGAAATCAAGTATTTCCTATCAAATTAGTATCAGAGCCTCTTTTTTGGGACCGTTTGAGGCTGATTTCCTGAGATTTCAGCAGATTTTCTTGTTCCGGAAGAAGATCTTCATGAATTTTGAGAAGAACGATGGCCAGAAAGAAGGTTGACGTCTTGGAAGGCGAAGTCAGCCAATTGAAAGCCGATTTGGAGGAAAGATTCTTCAATTTTCAAAATAAAATCACCTCCAATAATGAAAGGTTGGAGGGGAAGTTCGCTACAATGGAGCAAATGATGAAGAAACTACTGGAGATGAAAACCAATCCAGCGACATCGGAAGTAAGAGAGATCCCCGACGGCCATGGCATGGGAGGAAATCCAAACCCCTTGCGAGGGAGGAGAAATCCGGAGGCGGAGATCCTAGAGGAAGAGAACGACATGCCTTCTCTAGAGCCTCTTTCGAGGGAAGAGATGAGTATGGGTTATGACAGGAGGGGGGCTGATTTTGGTGGAAGGAGAGAGGGATCTCATCGCTGAGGTACTGAATTTGAAAGAATTCAGCATCGAGGGAGGGGGGGGGGGGGGGGCATTTTGAAGGAAGAAGGGAGGAATATCATCGTTGAGGTGCTGAATTTGAAGGTATTCAGTGTCGAGGTGATGAGATTGAAGGGAGGAGAAGTGAGTATGAAGAAGGGTTTGAGTATATTCGTCGGAGGGACGATCAGGACAATTGGTGAGCGCCTCCTCTGAGAGGAATGGGAGGTTATGGAGGATACCAGGGAAATGGAGGAGATCCAAGGGTGAGGAAGCTGAAGATGCCCGTCTTCGAGGGCGAAGACGGCCATGGGTGGATCTATAAGGTGGAGCGATATTTTGCTATCAATGGGCTGACAGAGGAGGAGAAATTGACAGCGGCGAGAATGTGATTGGAGAGAAAAGCCTTAGCATGGTATCAGTGGCGTGACAGGAGGGAGCCCATTCGCAGCTGGAGAGAGTTCAAGGATTGTTTATTGGAGCATTTTCAAGCCTGTGATGGAGGATACTTCTATGAGCAATTCTTTGCTCTGTCTTAGGAGGGGACCGTGGCAGACTACCGGGACAAGTTCGAGTACTTGGCTAGCAGATTGGAACATATTTCAGAGTCAGCCCTTGAAGGGAACTTCATGAAAGGGCTGAAACCAGAGATCCGAACAGCAGTCAGAGTATTGGAGCCGAGGAACCTAGGGAAGGCTATGGAGTTAGCACAGTTAGTGGAGGATTAGAAGAAATCTGAAAGAGGAGCCCGATGAAAATATTCGTGGGGAAGGGGGGGGGGGGGGGTCATACATGATGACTACTACCATCTTGCCTTTGAAGGGGGGATCTTCAGGGAGTCTGAAGGAGGTACCAAGGGATAAAGTTGGAGGAAGGGGTAACGGTGGACAGTTCAAAAAGCTGATTGAGAAAAAGCTGTAGGAAAAAAGGGCAAAAGGGTGTGCTTCAGGTGTGATGAGAAGTACATGCCAGAGTATAGGTGCAAGGACCGATCTCTTCAAGTTCTCCTCGTTTGTGAAGATGAGGAAGACGAAGAGGGAGGTGATAATGACCCCGAGGTGGTGGAGGAGGAGAAGTTACATCTGGACGTAGCAGAAGTCTCTCTGAACTCAGTAGTGGGACTCACTTCGAGTCACATTATGAAGGTGAAAGGAGAGATCTCTGACCATGAAGTTGTGGTGTTGATAGACAGTGGAGCGACACAAAATTTCATTTCCACCCAAATTGTTGATGTATTGGGGATGGAGCTAGTGGATACCGGAGGTTACGGGGTAATGATGGGCACCGGAAAGGTAGAGATGGGTCGAGGAGTCTGTCGAGGAGTAGTACTGAAGATTCAAGGGGTCCATGTAAATGAAGACTTCCTTCCCTTAGAATTGGGGAGTACGAATGTCATCCTTGGGATGAAATGGATACAGACATTGGGAGAAACCAAAATCAATTGGGGTACACTGAGGATGGAGTTGGTGGTTGGGGGCAGAAAGAGGATAATTCAGGGTGATTCTAGAGTGACCAAGGCGGGGGTTTCTCTCAAGTTCCTCATCAGAGTCATTCAGGAAGAGGGGTGAGGCTACCTAGTAGAGTTGCACCGCCTGGAAGGGGTTCGATTGGAGGAGGAAGGAAATGGTCCCTCTATAGTACAATCGCTCATACACCAGTTCTACGAGATCTTTCAACCACCCAAAGGTTTACCTCCTCAGAGAGAGTTGGAGCATGCCATTACTTTGAAAGAAGGTGAGACTCCGATTAGTGTCTATCCTTATTGCTACCCACAGATTCAAAAAGATGAGATTGAAAAGCCGATCCGGGAAATGCTGGAGGCGGAGATTATCAGACTTAACAACAACCCTTTTTCTAGTCCAGTCCTCCTGGTCAAGAAGAAGGATGGGAGTTGGAGATTTTGTGTGGATTACAGGGCTCTAAATAAGGGCACTACACTAGACAAGTTCTCAATTCCGGTGATTGATGAGCTGCTAGACGAGCTACATGGTGCAGGGATGTTTTCTAAGCTAGATTTGAAATTCGGATACCACCAGATCAGAATGAGGGAGGCAGATGTTCCAAAGATAGCATTTAGGACACATGAAAGGCATTATGAATTTCTGGTAATTCCCTTTAGATTGACTAACGCTCCTGCAACCTTTCAATCCTTGATGAATCGGGTATTCAAGCAGCACCTCAGGAAGTTTATCCTGGTCTTTTTCGATGATATCCTGGTGTACAGCAGGACTGTGGAAAAGCACTTGGAACATCTGAGGGTGGTATTAGAAGTGCTTCATGAGCATCAATTGAAAGCCAACTTGAAGAAGTGCAGTTTTGCTCAAGCGAGTGTGGAGTACTTGGGACATGTGGTTTCCTAAGAGGGAGTGGCAACGAATCAAACTAAAATTGAGGCAATGCAGAAATGGCCACTGCCTAGGAACCTCAAGTAGTTGAGGGGTTTCCTAGGATTGATGACATACTATAGGAAGTTTGTGAAGGGGTACGGTACCATTGCATAGCCCCTAACTGAGCAGCTAAAGAAAGATAATTTTTGCTGGGGAGAGGTAGCCACTCAGGCATTCGAGAGGTTAAAAGAAGCCATGATGATGGTTCCTGTTCTAGCTCTTCCAGACTTTGGTCAGGTCTTTGTAGTAGAGACGGATGCATCAGGATATGGGCTAGGTGCAGTGTTGATGCAGAATCACAGGCCAGTCATATACTTCAGCCAAGTGCTTTCAGCCAGGGCTAGATTAAAGTCAGTGTATGAATGAGAGCTGATTGCAATTATCTTGGCTATTCAAAAGTGGCGGCCGTATCTCTTGAGAAGGCACTTTATCGTGCGGACTGATCAGAGGAGCTTGAAGTAATTGCTAGATCAAAGGATGGTCACTGAAGAGCATCAGAGGTGGTTATCCAAACTACTAGGCTATGACTTTGAGATCCAGTATAAGCCGGGTTTGGAGAACAAGGAAGCCGACGCTCTATCCAGATGTGTGGGGGAACTCCAGGAGTTAGCTCTGTCTGTACCCTTGATGGTCGACTGGGGAGCCATCAAGGAAGAAAGCATGTTAGATGATGAATTGGGAAAGATCAGGGAGGATCTAAGGAAGGATAAGAGTAGCCATCCGGGATACTGCCTTGAGGGGGAGAGACTATTGTATCATGGGAGGTTTGTCCTGCCAGGAACCTCCATTCACATCCCCAACTTGTTGTAGGAGTTCCACGGTAGCGCAATTGGAGGCCATTCAGGAGTTCAGAAGACATACAGGAGGCTAGCAGCAGAACTCTATTGGAAAGGGATGCGGAAAGATGTGGAGGAGCTGGTAGCGAGGTATGAAGTGTGCCAGAGGAACAAATACATGGCCATGGTGCCAAGAGGGCTGTTACAACCATTGACACTTCCAAACAAAGTTTGGGAGGAAGTGTCTATGGACTTCATCGACAGATTACCACGGTTAGAAGGATACATTGTCATCATGGTGGTGGTGGACATACTTAGTAAGTATGCACACTTCATCCTCTTACGACATCCCTACACCGCAGTGTCAGTGGCAGCAACATTTATCAGGGAGGTTGTTAGACTGCATGGGATTCCTGAATCGATAGTGACGGATCAAGACAAGGTATTCCTTAGTCAGTTTTGGAAGGAGTTGTTTCGATTGCAGGGAACTATCCTCTAGAGAAGTACCGCTTATCATCCACATACAGACGGGTAGACGGAGGTGGTGAACTGAAGTGTGGAGACTTATTTGAGGTGTTTTGTGTCAGAGACCCCGCGGATGTGGTCAAAGTGGCTGCCTTGGGCTGAATACTGGTACAATACCTTATACCATTCGGCCTCCCAGATGACCCCATTCAAAGTGCTGTATGGAAGGGACCCTCCACACCCAGTGCATTGCTAGAGAGGTAGTACACCCGTGTCATCAGTGGAGCAACATTTGGAAGAAAGAGACAAGGTACTGGAAGATTTGAAGAAAGACTTGATGAGAGCCCAACAGATCATGAAAAAGCAGGCAGATTCACACAGACGAGACATGCAATTTGAAGCGGGGGAGAATAAATTCCTAAAACTACGACCCTACCGACAGCGGATAGTGGCAAGAAGGAGAAATTAGAAATTAGCACCCAGGTACTTTGGGCCTTATGAGGCGTTGAATAGGATTGGTGCGGTGGTGTACCAACTGAAGTTACCCCCATCAACTACCATACATCCAGTGTTCCATGTGTCTCAGCTGAGAAGGGCCATAGGGGAACATGCCACAAGTGAAGAACTTCTAGACAACATGACGGAGGACTTAGAGGTGGTTTTAGAACCACTAGAGTTGACAGGTGTCCGATCAAACAAAAAGTGCAACAAAGAGGTGTTGATCAAATGGAAGGACCTCCTAGACCATGAGGCCACTTGGGAGCCCTATGAGATTGTGAAGCAACAGTTCCCAGACTTTCACCTTGAGGACAAGGTGAGTTTTTGGAAGGGGAGTACTGATAGGCCGACCCAGGAGGGGCTGGCTTGACCAGTCCAATTCTATGTTTGACGGAATAGAGAAGCAAGGGGTGGGCGGAACATCTAGTGGGCCCCGATTGGGGTTAAATCAATGTTTAGGAGGGAAATATTTGAATTAGAGGTGTGTTTAGGGAATTTGTATGATTCATTTTTGCTTTAATTAGGGAGTAATGTGAGGATGAGGGTTATCTTGAATTTGAATTACAATTTGAGATCTAGGGTTTCTTGCTTTGGGCTCTTGGCGTTGCCAAAGATTGGAGAGTTATTCTTCCTCTCGGAATCAAGAACAAATTGTATCTTTGCTATTTTCATTGCTTACTAGTGAAATAGAAGCCTTCGCTTGAGTTTTCTTTTCATTTTCTCTCAAAGTTTTGCTATTTTCCTGTAAAAACCTACAGTTATCTTCTATAAATAGCAGAGTTTCTGCTGTTTCGCTTCCGGTTTGGTTAGGAATTACTTGAAATCAAGTCTTTCCTATCACATTCATTGTGAAAGCTTTGTCCAGAAAATCTCTATCTCCTTCATCAAGGGATTTCCATGGTTTTGGCCAATCTTCCATGTTGCATTCTCTACTCCTTCATTTCACTTTGAAGAAATTGATCATCACATTTTCAATACTTTGCTGATCCTCCAGGACCTCCCCCACATCATTTTTAATTTTTTCTATGAAATTAGAGTTCCTTCTGGCCGAAGCAAAAGTCTGAAAAAACTTTGAGTTTTGGTCTCCTTCCAGCATCCACTTTACCTTTGCTCTTTGTCTCCACCAAGTCTCCAATCTAGCAAGAGTAGAATTAAGCTCCTCCACTTTAACTTTGAGTAATCAGCAATCTTCTTCCGTGAGGAATCCTTCATCAGCCTCCTTAGTTTGTAATTCCTCTATTAATTTTAGTAATTCTTCTTTCAAAGTAGATAAGTTCTTCATTTTTACTTTATTCCAATATAATAATGCTTTAAGACTCCTTTTCATCTTTGTGTTCAGAATATGAGAAAAACTACCTTCACATTTCCTTGCCCAAATGCCTTTAACCACAGCTGCCGAAGCTTTGTTAGAAGCCCAAATGTCTTCAAACCTCAAAACCTTCTTAGTAGAAAGATGACTCATTAAATTTAGAATGATTGGGCAATGATCAGAAGCTATGCGAGCTAAGTGCCTTACCACAAACTGATTGGAAGAGTTCACTGCAGCCGAATTTAAGAGACATCTATCAATCCTCTCAAGAATTCCATCCACACCTTTTTGGTTGTTGCACCAAGTAAATTTAAGTCCAACATAACCGATTTCATGAAAATCATTGCATGATAAAAAATCCTTCATTTCTTTTGGTCCAAGGGAAAACTTAAATCTTTTCTCTCCTCTCTTGTCTTCTTTAAAAAGAATACAATTGAAGTCATCACCAATTACCATATTAAGTTCTCGGAAGAATAATTTCCCAAGTTATCCCAAAGAATTTCCTTCTATAAACATCTTTGTTTCCATAAACAGTAGCAATCCTCCATTTGCTTTTGTTTGAAACTTCCAAGTCTCCAACAATCATCTGAGAAGAAGTATCCAACAATTGAAAACCAGCAATATTAGACTTCCATAACACAAGAATCCCTCCTGATAAGCCTTCTGAAGGAACTTGAACAAAATCCCATTCATTTCTAATAAGAAGATCAACATCCTTCCTATAAAATATTGGAAATTTTAGTTTCCAATAATCCAATGAAAAACACCCCATGCTCCTTTACTACCTCCTTTAAGTATAGAGAAGCCTTCCTCTTCCTTGCTCCTCTACAATTCCAAAATAAAATTGAAGAATTCATAGATTAAGAGGGGAAAAAGTCCCCACCTTATCTTTACACTCCACTTCAGCTCTTCTGCTTCTAGGAACCAAATTAATAAGTCCCAAGCTTTTTAATTATTTAGAACCCCTCTTTTTGACATTGGAAGAACTACCTTCCTTTAGTTCTATGCTTTCTTCTTCTCATTGATATTAGTCTTGAGCCCATTGTCTTCAATTTTATTAAATCCATCTATATCATTCATCATGTTTACAATTTCTTCCTCATCTACAACAATCTCACCTTCTTCCACCAACCCTTCTAATAAACTAAATTTATTAGTATAAACAATATTAGAAGATATATAGTTGGCATACCATTAACCGTAATGGCTGGTGCTGAAATTACAGAATTTTCTTGTACAGGCAACTTCCCAGCTTCAATGATTCCATCAGCTTTAACATTCTCTGTGTTTTTAAAATCTTGCTTTGGATTATCTGCAACTTTATCATCTTTTTTGCTCACCCATTGCTCCTTGAGCCGAGGAAAATTCTTCTTAAAACCATAGTTTTTGAATATACCTTTTCCATAGCTTACTTGCAACCAAGGCCCATAACCTTCTGTAGACATGCTTGCTCCAGCTGAGATGGTATTCATTTCTGATGGGCCTTCCTCCACTTGTTTAGAAGATTTCCCAGCATTATTCATTAATAAATTCTCCTTTAAACCATTCTCCAAGCATCCATTCTTCAAATGACCGATCTTGCCACAAGAGAAGCAAAAATTTGGTAATCTTTCATACTCTATTTTTTGAAAGAATCTTCCATTACTACCTTCCACCCAAACTCCAAGAGGTATTTGTGTATCCAAATTGATACGGACACACACCCTACAAAACTCCCTTCTCCCCCATTGGAACATGTTCCCATCAATCATATAAGGCTTGCCAATAATCGAAGCAATTCTACAAATGTTGATCTCATCCCAACATTGTAAAGGAAGGTTAGGCATCTTAATCCAAATAGGAGTCGATAAACCTTTTAATGAAGTAGGAGAGAATCTAGGAGACCATATATCCATCCCAATAATCTTATCATTGACAAACCAAGGCCCATTAGAAAATACATCGTCCAATGATTCTTTTTCATAAAATGAGAAAAGTATCCAATCCAGTCCAAGCATGGTGAGATGAAACTTTCCAAATGAAGTCCATTGCCTTCTTAGTTCAATGCTTACCACTGGAAATGGAACATTACTTCCAAGGACTTTAATCAACAGTGAGTTTTGAAGCTTCCTAGAGTTTTCCAACTCTTTCTCCACATGCAGTTTCACAGTAGATCCATCTTCTGATAAAAAATCTCCTAAGTCCAGGTTTTGAACCTTGATGTTTTCTTTTTTGCTCCACACATTTTGCTGGATAGCTGGTATTGGTCTAACATTGACTTCATTCAAAGACTCCTTGCACATTCCCAATTCTCCAGGATTACACTCTCTAACTCTAATTAAATCAGAGTTATTCATTATTCCACTTATAGATTTCCTGCCATCTGCTTCTTCAGCTGAATCTCCTTCAGGAAATTTAGAACCTTGCTTATTAGACTCTTTTACTCCAATGTCTTCAACAACAATATCAACATTCCTAGTAGTTTTCGCCATTTTCGAATTGTTATCTTCCATTGTTTTTAATAAGCATCTTTTCATAAGGAGAAACATCTCCTTTTTTAAGCAAAACAGGAAAATTTTCATTCTTTAAATGAAAATTAACAGATTCTTCAACCATCAACTCTTTACCTTTGCAAATGACTTCAGAAATTTTCTTCGACGCAATCCTCCCTCGTTGATAATTAACGATATTTCGGATCTGACTTTATGCTTCGATGCTTGAACAATTCCAGGTTTCCAATCTCCAAACACCAGCGAAGATGAAGAGAATGTCTTGACTGGAACATGAGATCCTCCAATAGGACTTGTTGCTGTTGGAGCTCTGTTATTATTTTTGGTTGGTGTTATTCTGGTTGATTGTTCTATATTGGCCTTCTAGTGTGATTTCCTATTAGCTAGTGGTTGATTAGGAGGTTTTTTGTTTCCTTCTCTGTAATTTTTGTTCCTTCTTTTTTGAAGGACTTCTCTTTGTTATCTCCTTTTTAAGAGTTCTTTTATTTCTTTATTAGGTTCTAGTTTGCTATTGTAAGTTTTTATTTTATTTTTCTTACTTATCATTTTTTATCTTTTGTAATTTTCATTTTTTGCAATGAAATTGGGCATGACTTCCCCTATTTTTCCCAGAGAGAGAGAGAGAGAGAGAGAGAGAGAGAGAGAGAGAGAGAGAGAGAGAGAGAGAGAGGAGGGTCTAATATCCACTCCACTTGCTTAGCTTTAACCAATCCCATTTCCAACAATTCTGCTTCATTGCAATCCTAAAGCCCAACTTACACTCAATTTAACCATAAGCCTATTTTGGAACCAAACAGAGCTCGTGAACATATCTATATACTCCCTCACAAAATCCTAGTGGTAAGCTTTTCTTTTATCATTTTTTCCACTATTTTTTTATCATTTTTTCTACTATTGATATTAATTATTATTATTGATTAAATTAATATTGTTATTCATGTTATTGGCCATTACCATTGATTATATGCAATATCATTATTGCTAAAAGATACATATATGTACATATATATACGTAGGTATACACAAAAGAACAAGAGAAAGAGAAAGGTAGAGAGAGAGAGAGAGAGAGAGAGAAATGAAACGAGTAAAAAAATACATATACATTTTCAGCACCGTCGACTTCATCCCTTTACCGAGGTATAATTTATAAAACTTAAAACCCAGCATATGGCATTTACAACATGCAGGGGAACCTCCTATATACACTCCTCATAGCATGGTAGGAGGAAACCTGATGTGTTGCTTATGGCGAGGTTGGTAGGCCCTATACATGCTCTTTATAGTGTGACAGGTACAACTTTAAGTACCCATGTGAGCCTCAGTGCCTGCTGGGAATGCAATTAGGTTTTCAAACAAGTACCTCATAGACCCATAAATGCTCTTCGTATCGTGGTGGGGGTTGAAGTTTCATGGTCGCAATATCGTCTGACACCAACCATACACACTCTTTTTAGCATGATGGGAAGGCCGAATTATCAAATTTCCCTTAAATAGATTAGAAGTTGGGAGGCTGACTAAAGTTTTGGTGAAATAATGGACTTAAACTTGAATAATTAATAGGATTGTATTTGGACTTGAACTTGAACACACAATAGGGAATCGAACTTTAATGCAATAAATACATAATAAAATTAAAATGTAAAATCCTAAATGATAATTCAAAACATTCAAGTGAACATCAATGAATAGAAAAATGGCTCATGAAAAATAAAGATCCTAATGTCACTTATGAGCAATGATGTGAAATACCTCACAAACAACAATCAACATGAACATGTGTAATTTGATTATAAGCTGATGAAGGAAAAAGTTACAAAGCCATATAAAGATGATGATGATGATTAATTATGATGCATGTATCAATCAATCAAATAAATATATTTTCCTCCTACAAATGAATGTGTGTAATAATGCATGCAAGCAAACATCAATAGATGAGAATCAAATTGAATGAAGGGGAATACATAATCTAAGTGCAAGCAATTCATCTCAATTATAGATGCCATACTTATGAGTAAAGAGTAAAACATGTGAAAAAAAATTGTATCATGTATGCGAATAATGGCCTAATACATGAAATGTTCCTCAGCAAGATATGAAGATGGTGATTAGCATACAATGAAAGGCTGATAATTCTTGTTATGACCTTCCCATTAGCACTATTATAAGGTTAAGGGGTGAGGGGTGGGGAATTTGTTGGAGAATTTTGGTTACGCTACATTCCACATATGAACAAATACAAAAGAACTTATTGGAGAATTTTTGTTATCCTCAAACGGATTGCATACTTTATGATCGAGTATGACATAAGAAAGATGATATATTATCCTGGAGGATAGAAATATCAATTTTTTATGGACTCGATGTTAAAATTTATAATTTAACAAAGATTCCCCATTAAAGGTTTGGTTCGATGGAGTTTATTTTATTTTGGGGTACATATGTCCCATAAGGGCTTGCCCCAATAATTAATTATATCTCAAGTTTTGATTCTTGAGAACACTTTCGATTAAATTAGTGGTTTTCTTGCTTTTGAAAATTATTTAGACATTAGCTTAAATTTTACTTTTTAAAATCCAATAAAATCTTGTTTAAAGGCTTTTAGCCTTTAGAAATTTCAAGGAAGAGAGGGGATCAACTTGAAATCAGATTTTTTTTTTGAACGAGGGACAAATAAAAGAAATATAAGAGTACTTGATTATGAGAGAAATTCAGAGGTACTGAAACTATCCTATATTATGCTTTACATTTTAGGAATCTAAGTTTTATTTAAGTTGATATTTTCCATAGAATTTTGGGGCTTACGTTCCAACAACATATGTTGGAGAAACTGCCCAAAAGATGATGACTTGTATAATGATTAGAATTAACTATTGCCTTAGATCCTAAAACTAAGGTGAGGAATACCGAGAAGTAGTACCTTGAACCTAAGTCTAATAAAATTTTAAGGGACTTACAAACTGCACCTCATATGAGCATAGCCAGCCCGACATCTGGATTTACTGTCCTGCCTGGAAAGGGCTACCAGCTAGACCTACCTAGTTGCTTTTAAAACCATGATTTCGGTCTCAATGCATATAAAGAGTAAGGAGGATATTTTTGTTTAGAAAGTAGGGCTTAAAACTTGGCTTTGAGGCCAAGATGTCTAATTATGTTTGGTATGCTAAATGCTAACTCACAAAAAATAAACTTTTTTTGTTATCTAGTTGTTATTGAGGGCTATTCTACATTAGACATATTTGGGATATGCATAATTATTAAGTTTTAGAAAACTTAACTCTTTGAAAGGGAGCCATGTAATTTTCTTTTTATTTGAAAATCATTGAGCCTAAGTTGATTTTAGATTGTTTACATTTTTAACATGTAGAAATCTTAGTTTTATTCTAAGATCCTACCACATCCATACATCCAATCCACCCCCAAGAAAAAAAAGAAAGAATCCTAAGAAAACATGCATTTCTATTGCACATTTAATAAACAATCAACACATGCTTTAAAGTGTAAATTAACTAAGGCAGAAATGTAAATAAAGTCAAGTTATTACAACTATGTTTGGCAGCTAAGTTGCCTACCAATATACAACCAAGTAAAATTTTACTACAGACTTTACTTATTAGGGGGGGGGGGGTCCTCAAGCTTTTGAATTCTGATTGGAAAATTGTATTCACCTTCAGCTGGTACATCCTTCTAGTCCACTTCCTTTTTTTAATTCAAACTCCCATAAGTCTAATACAACTCCTAATTCTATCAAATTAATGTAGAAATTATAAAAGACTCAAAGCTGCAAAATAGAGTTTGAAAGCAGTTCATATAACATATCACATCCAGAATTTACCTAGCACTTGATGTGTTAAGCACCTGCTTCTACCCTACTAGCTATATTACTTGGGGGGGGGGGGGGGGGGGGGGGTTAAGTGGCGCTTGTCATGCAAGCATTTTTTATATTTATGATTTATTTTCACCACATTTGTGACATGGCCACCTACAAGAGAGCACATATATTTCTATAATAACCACTTAAGGTCAAGTGCCCACAATGTAGACAATCAAATAGACAATTAAACCACAACATCAAACACATGCACAAAAAAAGAAAAAAAATCCTAATCCTAGCATGCCTAAGGGGCTGTGAACCTAAGTGTGTGAGGTTTGTGTGGTATGTCACACTAAGGGTGTTCAACTTAGAGTTAGGATCTAAGAAAAATGTGACCAACATATAGGTTTGGGCTAAATGTTGGAGAACCTCATTTAGCTTTTGGGGCTAAAGAGAGAGAAAATCTATTATGACTTGGAAGTTGGAGGAGAGAAGTTTATAACTTTGGGTTATAATCTTATGAATGCCCTTTAAACATTTAGTGTTCAAAGAGAGGATATACACTCTCCCTATTTGGGTTTAGAAGAATAAAAGAAGAATATGAAGATTTACTACAATTTTGACTCATAGGGAAATAAAAGGCAAAATGGAACCTATATGTTACAAATTGGAGAAAGCTCTTTGAACATTTGGTGTCCTAAAGGTGATGGTTCATCCCTCAAATTTGGATTGGAGAGGTGAAAGAGAAGAACATACAACTTAAAGTTGCAAGTCTTGCAAATCTCTTGAATGAATGGTGTTTAAAGAGATGAGGTTCATTCCTCTAATTTGAATAGGAGGGATGGAGGAGAAGAAGGTGTGACATAGAAGTTGCAACCTCTTGAAATTTTTTTGAATAGTTAACATCCAAAGAGTGATGCACACTCTCCTAATTTTGGTTAGAAGAATGAGAAGATTTTCCTACAACTTTTGAGTTGTAGAAAGTGGTGAAGGAATACACAACCTATAGGCTGGATATGAGAGGGTAAATCATTGAACCATGTGTTTGATGATACATAATCAATTACCAAATGTGTGTTAGGCACATGAGGGAAAAGGTGTGAAACTTGGGGGTCACAAGCTCATAAACATTATTTTAACATTTGGTGTTCTAAGAGGGATATGCGCTCTCCTAATTTTGAGTTTCTAGAAGAATGATAAGGTTTCCTACAACCCTTGAGTTATATAGGGGAGAAGCAACAATCAACTTATGGGTTGCAAGTTGAGGAAAATCCCTTGAAATTTTTTTTGTTGAAGTAAAAGATATCATTTACTTAGTTGGGGTTGAGTGAATGGAGAGGGAGGTCTAGGATTTGAATCCTAAGGCTAAGAGATTATTCATTGGTTTTGTGTTCCAATGAATAAATGATTTAATAAACTCCCTAAAACTTTGGGGTTGTAGGAAGGAGATGTAACTTGAGAGTTACAAAAATTTCATGATATGAATATTTGGTATTCAAAGAGAGATACTCATTCACCTTATTTAGTTTTAGTGAATGGAGAAGAAAGACTAGGATTTAGGTCCTAAGTCTAAGCGGGATGTTCAATTGTTAGCCTTAGTTTAAAAAAAATTGAAAGAAAGAACTTAGAGTTTGGTTCTAAGTTCAACAACTTCATGTAAAAATAAGTAAAACTTTTGGAGAAACTTCAAGTTACTATACATGAAAGGACAAATGACGTTTGTTTGTTGACATTGTGTTTCAACAAACAAAGAAGGGGAAAGAACCTAGGATTTAGTCCTAAGATTAAGGGGCTCATGTAACGATATGTTTAAAGGCATGAGGAATCTCATAACATCATGCATGCGAAGATATTTTTTAGTTTTATGTTCCAATAAATGAGGTTGAAGAACTTGGAAGTTGGTTCCAAGTTTCAAATGATTCATGTAATAATATGTTTGGAGCCTTAAGATGCTCCAAAATATCATGCATGTGGAGGAAAAGATAGATGTATGTTTGTTGATTTTGTGTTTCAAACAATCAAAGGATAGAAGAACTTGTGATTCGGTTCCATGTTCAAGGTCTCTTGGCATGCATTTAGTATTTTAGGGAAATCCAAGTTAACATGCATAAGAAGGGATAAATGATTGTTTATTGATTTTTGGTCTCAACAAACAAGAGATGGATAGCTTAGAATTTGGTTCTAAGATCCAATGATTCATGTGATAGAATATTTGGGGCTTGGGGATGGCTCCAAAATATCACATGTGAGAGAGGTTGAAAGGTTGTTTGTTGTTTTTATGTTTCACCAAACAAACCAAAAGAACCTAGGATTTGGTCCTAAGATTAAATGCCTCCTGTAAAAATATGTTTAAAAGATTGAGGAACCTTAGAACATCTTGCATGAGAAGAATTTTTTTGGTTTTTATGTTCCAACATTCGAGGTTAAAGAACTTGGAATTTGGCTCCAAGTCCCAAATGATTTATGCAATGATGTGTTTGGAATGCTGAGATGTTACAAAGCCATCACACATAAGAGGGAGGAAGACACACTAGAACACCTCTAATGTGCTAGACTTCATGAAACACAAAACTTATAGCTTTGAGGAGGCCGCAAGTATGCTACATGAAGGAGGATGATGCATTAGAAGATTCTAATACAATCTAAGATTCATACAATCTAACACTTAGAGCTTCGAAAAGGCTCTGAGCATCATGTATGAAAGAGATATGGATTATTGTTTGATAACTCTTTGTGTTTCTACAAACAAATCAATTGAAACTAGGATCTGATCCTATTTTTTTTATCGCTCTTTTAGGCTCTCTAGAGATCATTTGGGAGTTTTAAGAGGGCTTTGAGAATGATAAGCAAGGGAGTGGATGACTTATATTTTGGTTCTAAGATCCAATAGTTCATGTAATGATGTTGTTTAGAAACTTTAGATGTTTCAAACTGTCACACATGAAAGGGAAGAATGGTGTTGACTTGTTGATTTTGTATCAACAAATGAGATCAAATGAACCTACAATTTTTTTCTTATCATATGGTTACAAGATTCATGCCATTGACCACTTGTGGTTATGAGGAAAACCCCAAGAATCATGTATGAAGAAGATGAAAAGTTCATTTGCTAATTTTGTGCTTTTAGAAAATAAAAGGAATGAACTAAGATTTGATATTAGGATTTAAATGTGCTCTTCTAGGCCTCTTTAGAGATCATTTTGGAAACTTCTATATGGACTTTTAAGGAAACAAGTAAGGGTATCATTTGTCAGCTTTGTATTCCAACAAATAAAATCAAAGAATTCAAAATTTGTCTCTAAATTTGAAAGCTTGTGAGATGGCATGTTGAGTATTTTGAGGAAATTCATGACATTGCCAACAAAGAGATCAATGATAGCACCTAAGGGAGACTAAAGATTCATGCGATAAAATAATTGGAGCCTTGAGGATGCTTCAACTATCTTGCATGAGGGACATGGGAATGAGATAGAAAACTTTCTACTCTCCTACAAATATTTTGGACTCATTTGGAGAAGGAAAAGATTGATCTCCTCAAGCTTTAGAAGGATTCCTAAATCAGTTTTGTCATAATTAGGATGTTTGGGAGTTCATACACTCATTGATTTGACTACTAACTAAGGCCTCTTACATGTCTAATTTGCTTGTGGTTTTATCTGGCCACTCTAATTAGAAAATTACATAAATGAACTTACATAATTCTAAAGAAAAATAATAGAATTAGGTATGACACATAGACCTTTGAAGGTTCGTCGTATACACCTAAATTAGCTTTACAAGCATTTGGAATTAAATGAGCACATTTATGAACTTCATAATTTCATAATCTATGTTTGGTAAAGACATGAATCATGGATTTGATTGATTATATATATCACATATCAGGGCTCTGACTAGCCAAGAAAGTTACCTCGCCCGGGCTATCCAAGCACTCCAAGTTATTGTCAAGCTCCAAGTGCTGTCCAAGTTGACGTCAAAGCTGCTATCCAAGCTCTAGGTGCTATCCAAGCTACTCCAAAGGCTCCAAACTACTATTTGGAAGCTCCCAAAAGCCTCCAAACTGCTATCCTCACTGAGTAAGTGCTCCAGAAGTGGATTTCATTGGCAAGATGCTGCCAGAATTGATTTGGAAGGAATTAGACCCTTCCTACCTCCTCTTGACTGCAACAGGGATTGATTTAAACACTCCTTGGTCCTGGGTTTTGGAAGAGGAAACCACCAACAGCAGCAAGATGGAGGCCCTCCTTCTTGGTTGAAGAAGCAAAGGAAATTTCAACAGGAAAGATCTTCAACTAGAGAAGGAAAGATCTCTCTTAACTTAGGTTTAGCTCCTAGAAAAAAGCTTGTAGGAAGGGAGGAGTTTGGCGGCCAAGGAGAATCGAACCTCGAGGAATCGATAGGCAAGGGAGATGGATGTCTTAGAGGAGGATCTAGACAAGCCGAATGCGTGAAACCCTTTTTCGCCTTCTTTGTCCTGCTCTCTTACTATCTCTTCTTTTTACTCACGTGGTGGAAAGATATGGGGGAGCTGAATGGCTCTCCCCTCTCCCTATTATCCTCTTAGAGGTGCACACTAGAAGTAGGCGTGCCACTAAAAATGCCCAAACCCTCTCCCACATTTTGCGAAATAAAGGATACACCACTTGAGTAGATTTTTTGATGCATTTGACATGAAATTGAATGAGACTTTGGGTGAAATATGATCCCTAGATTCCATTTTCAAGTCTAGGAAGCCAATTTAGCCCAATTTGATCAATTAGTACTAAAATTGAGCCTGAATTGGACTCAACTCGAATTCATTTAGGTCAGTTCAGGTCCGATTTAGTTGATTTTGAAAAATTAGAATCAAATCTTCTTTAGATTGCGTCAAATTTTATTCATACTAGAAATAACACAATGATTAAGGAAAACATGCATGGAAGCTCTTTCATAAACAAAAGCTTCAAAACTTGCGATAATAAAGAAATGAAAAAGGCCACTCAGCATCCTTTTAGCGCTTAACGATTGATGAGGCCCAATTAGGTTCAGTTGGAATTGATTTTGGGTCGATTCAATTGGTTTGGTTTAATTTAATTTAATATGAATTTAATTTGATGAAATTTTGATCCAATTTGATTTAATTTTTCTTTAATGGTGTTTAATTGAGTTGATTAAGCATGATTGAGCCTAATCGGGCTCGACTCGACTTGATCTGGACTAAAATAGCCTTGATGCAAAAATATGTGTCAACAAAAGGACCCCCAATATGTGTGGTGGATGAGTAGAAGTACGTCACACATATTGGCATTGACAAAATAATAGTGAAACGAGATCCTCCAAATAAAATATGGTTCAATTTGGAAGGGAAAGAAAGATCTATGAAAGCCTAAACTTGGATTTAGACAAGATCTACAAAGAAAAGGAATTTCTATACATCACCTTATGAAAAGTGTCTTAGATTATTCTTGGAAGAGAATTTAGAATCATTTTGGCAACTTCTATAGAGGTTTCTAGAGTTATTGGGTATATCCAAGAAGAATTTGGATCAAATAAAAGTATTTTGACATCTCCCAAGCAAGGTTTCTAAAGATATTTGGTACCTTTAGAAAGAATTTAACTTGGTTAGAAGAAATTTGATTATTTCTAAAAGAGCTTAGGGATATCTTTCTTTGACCTGAAAGGTTTGGGGGTTTTTTTGGCTACCACCTAAAGGGTTCTCAAGGATATTTTTATTATCACTTGAGAAGGGTTAGGAACATTTGTTGTTTCCTAAAGGTCAAAAGGAATTTGGCACCAATTGGGAAGTTCTAAAAGGCATTTTGGCAACAAATTAGAAGTGGAGTTTATTTTATTTTGATAAGATAAAACAAAAAAGAGGTTAATGAAAGTTTGTGAGGGTTGTGAAATCCTAATGAACTACCCCGAGGCTAACTAAGAGGGGGGATGAATTTGTTATTTTAAAAATTCTTTAGTAAAAAGAACTTCTATAAAAACTTTTCAAACCCATACATGATAATTGATATAGCAGATATGTGATCCTCTCTTTCTTTGCTTTTGAGAACGAGATCATCAATGTAACATTCAACTTTATCATGAATGAGTTCATCGAATAGTCTAGTCATTACACACTGGTAAGTTGCACAAGCATTTTTAAGGCCAAAAGGCATGACCTTATAGTAGTATATTCTAATGGATTTTCTAAAAGAAATATATTAGTCGTCCTCCAGGGCCATTTTAATTTAGTTGTACCCCGAGGATAAATCCATAAAGGAAAGGTGACTGTGAGAAGAAGCAATGTCAATCATGAGTTTAGGTATCAATAATGGAAACTCATGTTTTGGACATGATTTTTTCAAGTCTCTAAAGTCAACGTATACGTGAATCTATTTGTTCTTTTTCTTAACAGGGTTAATGCTAGCCAACCAAGAGCGGTACTTTTCCTCTCGAATAAAACCAGCTTCAATTAATTTTTCACTTCTTCAATCACTTGTTGTTCAATCTCCAAATGCATCCTTCTCGGATCTTGTTTGATTGGAATAACATTTGGTTGAATGGTAAGTTTATGGACTACTATGTCGGTATGTAAAAACCTGGCATTTCATTATAACTCCATATAAACAATCCTTAAACTCTCTTAGGAGTTATGCCATATCATTGGCAACAATTTCATTTAATAATGCACTTATGAAAGTGGGGCTTAGATTTTCTTCAGTACCTAAATTAATTTCTTTTAGTTCATTAACTATTGATTTGATTTTGTCTTCAAACTCAGGAGGTTCATCCCTAATTTGAAGGTAATATGGATTGTTGGTAGTCTCTAAGCACTACCTCCCAATAGTGTTGTAGGTCGTTGTAAAGATCATATCAACCTCCAGATTATTAGTAATAACCAAATAATAGTCATTATCATCTATTGGTCAAACAGTACCAAGCCAACACCATATCTATTTTTCTTTAAATTGTATTTTGAGTTCCATCAATTTTGTAGTTGTTGAGCTTTACCCTTGGACCACATAGAAGGAGTTTTTCAATTAAATTTTTGACACCAGCAAGATATTAATTAAAATATAGTTCTATCATTTCATTTAAAGAAAGATCCTCAAGTTCTACACCCACTTATAAAATTGAGGGTTGATGTGCTTTATAGAAGACACGCTCCTTCCCCACCTCTTCTTCTAACTTTGGTGCAACACATATATTTAAATCATCCATTGTACTATTGATAATGAAGTTAAAATCTTTACAAAATCATTCAACTTTTCATACATAGTGAAATCAGACACCTCGTCTTTCTAAGAGTTGTCCTCATCACATGAGAGATTTTCTTTTATGTTCCAAATAGGCTTTTTAGTGATTACCCATTTTGAACCTAAATTTTATTGAACTACCCATCACATTTGACTCATCCTTTAAATTAGACCCTAAGCCTACATGGATGATGAGCCTTCCTAGAGTAGGTGATGGAGATGGGGCTTTAGTGGCACTCATCCTCCACTCTTCTTGACCTCTTCCTCCTCTACCACGAGCCCTGCCACGGGCTCCCTGTGCCATCCTACCTCCTCATTGTGCTGAAGAAGGGGCATGATTCCATCTAATATTTTCCTTAAATACTTCTTGAAGGTGATCTTGGATAAATGTTGCAGACTTTTTCTTTGGTTTAATGGTTTCCACTTTATCTTTAGTTGGTACCACAGATCTTGAAATGATAGCCTCTTTGGAATATAGTAATAAGCATCTTCATATTTCCCAACTTCATGTACACTAAATGGTTTCAAATATCCCTTTATGCAGTGTTCTACACCATTGCATTTATATTTCACACATTAGTGTAGAGAGGAAGAAACCATTTTGTATTCATGAAGTAAAGGACAACTAAGAAGTGCTTTAAAAGAATTTCAAAATCAATGATGTGGAATTTAGCTTTAGTTCTCAACTCCCCTATCAACAGTGAAAGAGTAATAGAGCCTTTACCCCTTTTCATTAAATCCACACAACATCATTTTGTTTGAACTTAATTTCTATGTTTCAACACTCTAGTTGGCCACAGTACCTAGGCTCATTATGTTGACCATTGCACCTGGGTCAACAAATACTTTATTTAACTTGAAATTGTTAATATCAACAGTTATATGAAGTGGGTGATTATGATCTGAGGTACCTAGTAGTAAATCCTCATAAAAAAGGTTACTCCAGATACCTATTTGAAGTTTAAAGCCTCCTTAAAGGATCACTCTGTGAGTTTAGTAAAAAAATTTTAGAATCAAAAAGAGCCTTTATCCAATCCTCTCACATTTGAGGATAAAGTACGAGTTCATCATATATACTCATCCTCACAGGGAGTTTCCTAAGGTGAGCTAATACATTATAATCTACTTTTCATGGTCCACCACTACTTTTCTCTTGCAAAGAAAGTGTTGGTGGAACCACACCCTTATTTTGATTGACATGGTCTTTTTCCTTATCATTCTTGGATGCCATTGGAGATGGTACAACATGACCACTTTTGAGATTTATTTATGTTAATTATTCAGGCTTAGAAGTTAAGGTCACATGAACCAAAACCTCATAATTTGATTCATCTTCCAATTGGTTTGTCTTTAAGTCAGGTGACTCGAGTTCATTGACAATCCTTACTCCTTGCATTTTATACACATGTAGATCATCATTAGAATTGAATTCACTTGATTCATGTAATTCTGAAGTTTGATTATAGGTTGTTCATTTTTGGAATCAGAATAGTCAAATAACACATATGCAAAAAGATCATTCATTTCATTAACACCCTTTGGAATATACATGAAATCAGAGAGAGTGATATGCTCGGGGGATTTCCCCTTGCCATTTGGAGAGATAACCTATTTGATTTGATGGGTTGATTCTTCTTTTTCCTTTCCCTTCACCATTTAAACTTTCTTTTTAAAGTTTTTTTAGGGTGAAGGACCCTTTCCATCCATTGAGTTATTTGAAGGAACTTCAAAATAGGCCTATTTAATGGGCATTTGAGTTCCTTTTGGAAACTCCAATGGGGTTTTGGATAGTTTGTTCAACATTTTTAGGGAAGATTTGGATAAGGAAAATTGCTAACCCTCTTAATATGTAAGAAAATCAACGTTGCTTTCTGATTGAACACTGCTGAAGAGGAAATTGCAATGGCTGACTCTTCTTTCTGCTCTTTGATAGGGATGAATTCCACATGAATAACCTTAGGAGACCACTATGATGGGTTTGCTAAGTATGCATCAGGAATAGTCATCCAAAAATATTTGTACTCATTTTCAACCTAATCTTTAAAGACATAACAATCTTCTATAACATGACCCAACATCCTATGGTAAGGGAAATTATTTGGCTCATTCTTCTTATCAACCTCTATTGGTCTTTTGGGTTTGGGGAGTTAGAAATTGTCATCTTGAACCAAGAACTTAAGGAAATTCTTTGTAGCATCTCTCCTAAAATAGTATTGTTGTCTTTCAATCCCCTAATATCTGGCTTTTTGACTGCCATCTCCTTATCTTTTTTATGCTGTTGCTCTGAAACCTTTCTTGGTTGCTGCTGCTCAGTAAATTGAATCTTCTTTTCCTTCTAAAGAGATAATGCTTACACACTGCCTTTTCTTTCAATTATTTTATGTTTGAATTTCTTGGACTAGTTACCATTACTGTTATCTTTAAGGAAGGATAATTGAGCTGCTTCAAACTGAAGGCTAGATGCCTTACTAAGCAATTTTTGAAAGGTCTTAATAGTGAACCCCTTAAGAATGAGTGATATTAGACCATGAATTTTCCTTAGTAAGATCTCTATAGCATGTTGTTCTTAGAGTTGTGGTTCACATTTTAGGCTAAGGTTTCTCCACCTAAGAATGTAATCCACCAACCCATCATTTGATTTTTGTTTCTCCACTACAAGATCTCCCACTGCAATATGATATTGGGCTCCTGCAAACCTCTTTACAAACAAAGACTCCAGCTCTTCAAATGTCTTTACCAACTCATTTGTTAACTCGGCATATCAATCAAAGGCTACACCAAAAAGGCTGATTACAAATTGATTGAAGTGAAGAGCATCACTGCCACCCATATTACAATACCCAGATATGAAATGAGCTAAATGCAGATGTGGTTTTCCCACACCATCAAAGAGTTTTATAGAAGGGAAAATAAAGCCTTTGGGATGCTGTATTAAATCAAACTCCTTACGATAAGGTCTTTCTCATTGAATATAGTGACCTCCTTTGCTACTTGTCATGGATTCCTTAATCTTTTGACTAATTAAATCCTTCAAATCTTCCTTTGAAGGTTAGAGACTTATTGACCAAGTCTCATTGTTTTCTGGACTCCCAATATCCTAATCAACCCGCACTACTTCAATTGCCTTTTTTGCACTAATGGAAGAATTATCTGTTATGTTTGGGGCCTTTTAGGACCTTAAAGCTGAGTGGTAAGGGCTATCATAGCAAAAGACATTTCATCCAATCTCTTAGTCATATCATTGAGTGAGCATCCTTATTTTTGAATTACTGAAGAAAAGTATATATTTGGGGATTCTAATTCCCTTCCTTTTTTATTTCTCCTTCCAACAAATCATCTGTATGAGGGTCTCTTGGAAGAGATGATCCTCTTATGCTATATTAAAGAACATCGATATCCCCCTCTTTTATAAGATCATCCTCATCAGGACTAAAATTTTCAATCAATTTTTTTATGATTTTCTTCCTCCTTTACCCACTTCTCATCTTCATCAATCTTCCTAAGTCTATCATTCATATATTCTATCATTTCTTCAATGGTTTTGCCTGTTGAAGGGTTGACATAGGAAGGATGAAATTCTTCATAATTTTTAACTTCCATGGGTTCTTTCCCTTTATATTTGGGGTCAATATGGGTACAAGGAGAAGACTGTACCACTAATGGAGCAACCACCTTGAGTCTCCATTCTTTCTTCACCCTATATGAGGAGTGTTACAAATCTAGATTCAGGAATTATAATTTTGATGATAGCAAATATTTTTGACACTTTTATTTTTCTATGATTGCCTTGCCTACTATTTCAGGTCCACAAGGCCAATTGCAAATCAAGCCAACTCAAGATTGGGTAGATTAGGACTGAGTCTATTTCTAAATTGTAGTTAAGTTATTTTTAACCTTTTCTTAAGTCAATTATAAATAAAGTGTGTCATGATGCTAAGTAACCTTGTACACATACACTCAGGGAAAAAATCTATCTGATTTTAGAGTTTTTTGTTTTTAATCACATCATCAGGGACGATCTCAACTCATCTTAGATGATCAGTTAAAAACAAAAACCCTAATTAAGGCATCATGGTTAAGGGAGCCGCAGTTAAGAAAATTGTCCTGGATGATGTTAGCATCGTCCTGAATGATAGGCTAAAATTAGAAAGAATTAGCCGCTAGATTCTTTTAGGCATGTTTTTATTTTTGGACATTATCTAGAACATCATCTTGGATGATGTAGTGCAATTATGCCTAAATTAGTCTGATAATTAAGGAAAGTAATTAAAGTTTGATTACTCGATCATACATCCGAAATGATCTTCAGATCATTTGGGACGATCAGTTAAACAAACCTTAGTTTTTTCCTGGATGGCCAGAATGATGTTCTGGATGTTATGTATTGATTTGTACTAATCATCCGGGAGGTTCTTAAATTATTTGGGATGATTCATTATTTTTCCATCATCTACAGATGCAATCAAGGTGATGTTTTGGACGATATTTGACGTTTTGAACTAATCATACTGGCTGATCATGAAATCGTCCGTGATCTATTTTCACATCGTCCAGACATGCAATTAGTGTGATGTTCTAGATGATGCTCAACATTTTTGTACTAATCATACATATGATATCCTATCATCCTGGATGATCAGAAAAAAGAAGTCCTTTGATCGTCTAGACTCTCCCAGATCATCCTAGCTGATTGAGCTAAATTTGTACTGATCGTACAGGACGTCAAGTGATCGTCCTGGTTGATAATGTTAGTTTGTTGTAATTAAGAGAAAATTCGAAGCACTTCTATATAAGACCTCTTATTTACCCAAGATTATATCTCTTGCTGCTATCTTAACCTGAGAGAGCCAAGAGGAGAGGGAAAGGTTGGGAGATAGAGAGAGGATCTTATGAGGGGGAGTTTATAAAGGGTTTCATAAAGGTTGCTCTAAGCAAGGATCTATTTCATCTTCTCTAGTCATCATCCTTATTCCTTGGTGGTTCTAGAGAGGTCTACTTCACTAATTAATCAGGTTCTCTGCCTGCTTCAGAAGGATGCGAAAGGAGTTGTGTTCTCTTCTGCTTTAGGAGGAAGCAAAAGGAGTTAGGTTTTCTGCCTCACCAGAGTCAGTGGAAAGGAGGTTTTTATAGGCTTCTCCGCCTTACTGTGGGAGCAAAAGAAGAGTCACTAAGTTTAGTGCAATACTCGGAGGTGCCTCCGAGGAGTGGACGTCGGTCAAGTTGACTGAACCACTATAAAATTTTGTGATTTTTAAAAATCTATGAAAGTCTTGTTTAAAGGATTTTGGCCTTTACAAATTTCAAGGAAGAGAGGGGATCAACTTGAAATCAAATTTTTTTTGAATGAGGCCAACTGAAAGAAATGTTGGAGTACTTGATTAAGAGAGAAATTTAGAGGTACTGAAATTATCCTATATTAGGCTTTACATTTTATGAATCTAATTTTTATTTAAGTTGATATTTTTATTAAAAGTTTTGGGCTTATATTCCAATAACACATGTTAGAGAAAATGCATAGAAGGTAAAGACTAGTATGGAAATTGGAATTGACCATTCTCTTAAATCCTAAAATTAAGGTGAAGAAAACTGAGAGGTAGTAACTCAAACTTAAGTCTAATAGAATGCAAAGGTATTTTCAAACTATACCTCACATGATGCATAGCCAGCCCGACCTTTGGATTTATTGCCCTTTTAGAAAGAACAACTAGTTAGACCCACCTAGTCACTTTTAAAACTATAATTTCAGTCTAAATGCATATGAAGAGTAGAGAGGCAATTTTTTGTTTAATAAGTAGGGCTTATAACTTGGCTTTGAGGCTAAGATGCCTAATTATGTTGGGTATGCATAATGCTGACTCACAAAGAAAATAAATATTGTTTGTTATCTAGTCCTTAAGTGAGGGCTATTCTATATGAGACACATTTGGGCTATGCATATTATTTTAAGTTTTGAAAACTTGGCTCCTTGAAAGAGAGCTATGCAATATTCTTATTATTTAAAAATCATAGAGCCTAAGTTGATTTTAGATTGTTTATATTTTTAACACGTAGAAATCTTAGTTTTATCCTAAGAGCCTACTAAATTCACATGTCTAAGCCACCCCCAAGAAAAAATAAGGAAGAAATCTAAGAAAAACATGTATTTCTATTGTGCACCTCGTAAAAAATCAACACATGCTTGAAAGGGTAAATTAACTAAGGCAGAATAAAAATAATGTCTAGTTATTAAAACCAAGTTTGACAGTTGAGTTGCCTACCATTATATAACCATGTCAAATTTTATTATAGAATCTACTTTTTAGGGGGGATATTCAAGCTTTTGACTTTTGAATAGACATCAAGCTTCACCTTCAACAAGTACATCCTTATGGTCCACTTTCTTATTTTAATCCAAAACCCCATAAGTCTAATAAAACTGCTAATTCTATCAAATACATATAGAAATTTTAAAAGAGTCAAAGTTGCAAAATAGAGTTAGAAAGAAATTCATATAATATATCATTTCTAGAATTTATCTATCACTTAAAGCGTTAAGCACTTGCTTCTACCCTATTAACCATATCACTTGGGGGGGGGGGGGGGTAAGGGCTTTAAGAGGCACCTGTCATGCAAGCATTTATTATATTTATGATTTATTTGCACCTTCCTTTAGACATTACTTCATACAATAAAAGCACATATATTTCTACACTAACCATTCAAGGCAAGTGACTACAACATAAAAAACCCAATAGGCAATCACACAACAACATCAAACATTTTCACACAAATAGAAAAAATCCTAATCCTAAAATGCCTAAGCGGCTGTTCCCCTAAGTGTGTGAGGCTTGTGTGGTAAGTCACACAAAGGGTATTTCACCTAGTGTTTAGATCTAAGGAAAAGGTTTCCAACATATAGCGTTGGGCTAAATTTCAGAGAACCCCTTTTAGGATTTAGGGTTGAAGAGAGAGGAAATGGAGGAGAGAAGTTTGTAATTTTGTTTTGTAAACTTATGAATTCCCTTTGAACATTTAGTGTTCAAAGAGAGGATATACACTCTCCCTATTTGGGTTTAGGAGAGTAAAATAAGAATTTGAATATTTCCTATAATTTTGACTCGTAGGGAAAGAAAAGGCCAAATGCAACCTATAGGTTACAAATTAGAAAAAGCTCTTTGAATGTTTGGTGTCCAAAGGGTGAGGGTTTATCCCACCATTTTGGATTAGTGGGGTGAAAGAGAAGAACATACAACTTAAAGGTTGCAAGTCATGAAAATCTCTTGAATAATTGTGTTCAAAGAGAGGAGGTTTATTCCTCCAATTTGGGTTGGAGGGATTGAGGAGAAGAAGGTGCAACATAGAAGTTGAAACCTTTAGAAAGTTCTTTAAACTTTTAACATTTAAAGAATGAAGCGCACTCTCTTAAATTAGGTTAGAAGAATGAGATCTTCCTACAACCTTTTAGTTATTGAAAGTGGTGAATAAATAGACATCCTATAGGTTTCATATGAGGGTAAATTATTGAATTAATTGCTCAATGACGCATAATGATTTACCAAATGAGTGTTAGGAAAATAAGGGAAGAGGTGTGCAACTTGGGGGTTGCAAGCTCATAACATTCTTTGAATATTTATTATTTAAAGAGGGATATGTGCTCTCCTAATTTTGAGTTTCTAGGAGAATGAGAAGGTTTCCTACTACTATTGAGTTGTAGAAGGGAGAAGCAACAAGATACTTTTGGGTTGCAAGTTGTTGGAAATCCCTTGAACATTTGGTGTTATAGGAGAAGATATCATTCACTTAGTTAGGGTTGACTGAATGGAGAGTGAGAACTTGGATTTAAATCCTAAGGCTAAAAGATTATTCATTAGTTTTGTGTTCCAATGAATAAATGATTTGATAATTTCCCTAATACTTTCGGGTTTAAGGAAGGAGATGTAACTTGAGAGTTACACAATTTCATGAATGTTCATTGAATATTTGGCATTCAAACAGAGATAATTGTTCACCTAATTTATCTTAAGTGAATGGAGAAGGAAGACTAGGATTTAGGTCCTAAGTCTAAGAAGGAAGTTCAATTGTTAACCTTAGGTTTAAACAAATTGAAAGAAAGAACTAAGAGTTTGGTTCTAAGTTCGATAACCTTATGTAATAATAAGAAGAAGTTTTGGAAAAATTTCAAGTAACTATACATGAAGGGAGAAATGATGTCTGTTTGTTTACTTTGTGTTCAACAAATAAAGAAGGGGAAAGAACCTAGGATTTGGTTCTAAGATTAAAGGGCTCATGTAACGATATGTTTAAAGGCTTGAGGAATCTCAAAACATCATGTGTAAGAAGATTTTTGTTAGTTATATGTTCCAACAAATGAGGTTGAAGAACGTGGAAGTTGGTTCCAAGTTTCAAATGATTCATGTAATAATATATTTGGAGCCTTAATATGCTCCAAACTATCATTCATGAGGAGGAAAAGATAGATGTATGTTTGTTAATTTTGTAATTCCAACAAACAAAGGATTAAAGAACTTAGGACTCTGTTACAAGTTCAAGGTCTCTTGGCATGCATTTAGGATTTTAGGAAAATCCAAGTTAACATACATAAGGAGGGATAAATGATTGTTTATTGATTTTTATCTCAACAATAAGAGATGGATAGCTTACAATTTGGTTCTAAGATCCAATGATTCATGTGATAGAATATTTGGGGCTTTGGGATTGCTCCAAAATATCGCATGTGAGAGAGGTTGAGAGGTTGTTTGTTGATTTTTTGTTTCACCAAACAAACCAAAAGAACCTAGGTTTTGGTCCTAAAATTAAAGGACACATGTAACGATATGTTTAAAGTCTTGAGGAACCTTAGAACATCTTGCATTAGAAGATATTTGGTGGTTGTCATGTTCCAACAAATGAGGCTAAAGAACTTGGAAGTAAGCTCCAAGTTCTAAATGATTTATGCAATGATGTGTCATAAAGGCTTAGTTGTTTTAAAGCCATCATGCATAAGAGGGAGAAAGACACACCAGAACACGTCCAATGTGTGCTAGACTTCATGCAACGTGAAACCTATTGCTTTGAGGAGGCATCAGGTATGCTGCATGAAGGAAGATGATGCATGAGAGAGCTTCTAATGCAAGCTAGGATTCATATAATCTAACACTTAGAGCTTCGAGAATGGTCCGAGCATCATGTATGAAAGAGATATGGATTATTATTTGCTAATTCTTTATGTTTGAACAAACAAAATAAATGAAACTAGGATCTAACCCTAAGTTTTGTTGATAACTCTTTTAGGCTCTCTAGAGATCATTTGGGAGTTCTAAGAGGGCTTTGAGAATGAAAAGCAAGGGAGTGGATGACTTAAATTTTGGTTCTAAGATGCAATAATTCATGTAGTGACGTTGTTTGAAAATTTTGGAAGTTTCAAACTATCACCATGAAATGGAAGAAAGATATTGACTTGTTAATTTTGTATCAACAAGCGAGATGAAATGAACCTACAATTTTTTTCCTTATCCTAAGGTTACAAGATTCATGCCATTGACCACTTGGGATTATGAGAAAAACCCAAAGTATTATGCATGAAAAAGATGAAAAGTTCATTTGCTAATTTTTTGCTTTTAGCAAATGAAAGGAACGAACTAAGACCTCATCCTAGGATTTACAAATTTTTTTCTAGGTCCCTTCAGAGATCATTTTGGAAACTTTTTTATGGACTTTGAAGGAAACAAGTAAATGTGGCATTTGTCGGCTTTGCATTCCAACAAATAAAATGAAAGAATTCAGAATTTGGCTCTAAATTCAGAAGCTTACAAGATGTCATGTTGTGTATTTTGAGGAAATTCACAACACCACACTCAAAGCAATCAATGATAGCTCCTAAGGGAGACTATAGACTCATGCGATAAAATAATTGGAACCTTGAGGATGCTTCAACTATCTTGCATGAGGGACATGGGCATGAGAAAGAGAACTTACTACTCTCCTATAAATATTTTGGACTCATTTTGAGAAGGGAATGATTGATCCCCTAAAGCTTTAGAAAGATTCCTAAATCAATTTTATCATGATTAAGATGTTTGGGAGTTCTTACACGCATTGATTTGACTACAAACTAAGGGCTCTTACATGTCTAGTTTTCTTGTCATTTTATGTGGCCACTTAAATTGGAAAATTACATAAATGAACTTACATAATTCCAAAGAAAAAGAAAAGAATTAGGTATGATGCATGGACTTTTGAAGGTCCATCGTATACCCTTGAATTAGCTTTACAAGCTTTTGGAATAAAATGAGCACATTTATGAACTTGAAAATTTTCATAATCTATGTTTGGTAAAGATATGAATCATGGATTTGATTGATTATATATACTATGTGATTTGCAACATGTGTCTTTGAAACATACAAGAAATCTCATAATGATTTGATGTCATATGCATGACTTTTAATCAATCAAGTAAATTACAATGCTTGCCAAACCATAGAGGCTATCACTCTCTTGTACACAAACTCTCCTAAATCCCATCAATTTTTTAATTATAATTTAATTTAAAATTTTCTTAGACATGTTCAAATAAATTCTAGATAGAATGATGTTGCAACTTAGTTTTCATAACTATGCTTTCATATCATGTGTGTTTTTAATGATTCCAAAATATTATTGTATTGACTACTATTTCTCCTAACATCTATTGGAAACATTACTTTTGTTGTTTGTGTGTACTAATATTTTAAGGAAATTATACTCCATACTGCTGAAGACTTCAAGTTAGATTAGATTAGGGTTTATTATTTTTGGAGTATGTACTTTTTTTTTTGTGAGCCTGAGAGAGTATGATTGTAATTGGGTAACCATGCACACACACACATACTAGGGGAGTATAAAAAATGTTAAATTTTTGAAACTAATCGTACTGTATGATTTTGGATCATACGGGATGATTTGGCTTGAGTGTTCCTCTAGAAAGCAGTTAATCGAACCATGCTAGGAAAATGGTTGTGTATCTTTTCTTCCATGCAAACAAGTAATTTTTTTTGAACTTTTCATACTGTACGATCATAGGATCATATAGACGACTTCTAGCATACAAAATGGTTGAGGCCATTTTTGTACCAAATAAAACATGGTTTGATTAAAATAGATCATAATGTACGATATGGATTTTGTATAGTACATTATGAAGAGTATGAAATCATTTCGTACCGAATCATACTAGATGAATTTGTTCAAATTTGAATTGATCATACTGTACGATGTTAGTTCATACACAAGTAAATCAGAGTATGAAATCACTTCTTACTGGATCACACAAGCAAATTTTGATTCGTACGTACGTACGATCATCAACCGTAGTGTACAATCATGGACGATCAAAATTAAAAATTTTAATTTTTTGGACTATTTTTCATGCCTTATATATATATATATATATATATAGTCCTATAAACTGACTGTGGACAAAATCCTTCTTCATATTTTCTTTGAGAGCAAGTGTAAAAGTGATTTGGGAGAGTGTTTGAGTGAGAGTTGTTATAATTAGAGAGTGTGAAGGGTTCACAAGATTACTCAAAGGTGAGAATTTCTTTGTAAGTGTGGCAAATCTTTTCCTTAGTTCTTTAAAGACACTTGAAAGAAGAACTTTAAAGAAGATCCAATTCTTTGCTGACACCTGTAGGGTCTGAAAGGACGATGGTTCTCTGCCAACGCTTAGAGAGTGTGAAAGGATGTTGGTTTTCTGCTGACACTTATAGAGTGTAAAAGTATGCTGGTTCTCTGTGGACACTTGGAGAGTGTGAAAGGATGACAGTACTCTGTTGACACTTGGAGGGTGTGAAAGGATGACGGTATTTTTTCGCACCAGGGATTGGTGGAAGAGAGGGTAATTGTAAAGGCTTCTCCACCTTATTATTGGAGAAAAAGGAGAGTAACTTTGGTAATAGTGCAATACTTGAAGAGGTAGTCTTCAACGAGTAGATGTAGGTCTAGTTGGATCGAACCACTGTAAATTTTTGTGTTCTTATTTTACTGCATTTTTACTTTTCTTCACGTTTAATTTTTTTGTAGTTAAAAATTTTAAAATTGATAAAAATTTTTCTTTGGGAAGAAAATTAGAGAACAATTTTATTTTAAAATTTTCAAAGAGATTTTAAAATAAATTATTCACCCCCTTCTTAGTTAGCCTTGGGATAATTACATTAGGTCTAACAGCCCATACAAACTTTTCAAGTGGTATAAGAGCCTACTTTAAAAAATTAAGATTTAGACAACTTTTTGAAAATGATCATGGCTACTTTTGGAAATTGTAGCACACATGAAGGGTATTTGATCACTAAACCTCCATTGTTTGATAACATCCCTTTCAATTTTTGGAAAACATGTATGTCTACTTTTCTTCAATCGTTGACTATCACATATAGATTTTAGTACATGAAGGATACACTAGGCCAACTAGACTTGTAGATGGAATTAGAACTGAAACATAGTTTGTTGACTAGACTGTAGAAAGAAAAGACTTTGCACAATTAAATGCCAAATGTTTGAACAGTTTTTTTTTGTGTACTTAAATCTGAAGACTAAATGCATGTTTCTACCTGTAAAAGTAGAAAATAAATTTGGGATAGACTTTATATCGCATATAAATGGACTAACAAAGTGAAATAATCTAGTTTAAACATTTTGCTACATGATTATGAACTATTTCGTATGAAACCAAATGAATCAATCACTGACATGTATATACATTTCACTCAAAAAATCACCTCATTCCATGCTTTAGGTAGGGAACTAATAAATCCTGAGAAAGTAAATAAAATAATTTGTTATTTGCCTAGTACTTACGATGTAAAAATAATTGCAATTACAAAGTCTAAAGATTCTATTTGTTCTATTGATTATCTTCTTGGATCACTAATTGCTTATGAGTAAGGAGCAACTCAAAGATGGATTGATGCCAGTGAGAAGCGAAAGGAGAAGAACATAGCATTGAAAGTGGATGACTCGGATAGTGATTAGTCTCAGCCTAAGGTTGAAGATGACATTACCTTGATAATAATATAATTCAGTAGTGTTCTAACAAGGAAGCAAAAGAGACATCATTACTGTAATAAAGGTAAGTTCTACAAAAAATGTTAAGGCTTATAACAATATTATTTGCTATGAATGCAGGAAGCCTGGACACATAAAATATGAAAGCTTGAATCTTAAAGCTAATCATAGTAATTAGAAGGTGGAGGAGAAAACAAATGTGAGGAAGGGAAAGAAGAGATTATTGAGAGCTTTTTTGCGAACTCAACTTCGGATTCCTCAGAAACAGATGCAAAAAAGGAAGTCACTATCTCGTATTTGATGGCCCACAAGCTTGATAAGTTAGATCAAGAATTGGTATGTGACTTAATTTATGAAGAGCTATTTGATGTTTCTGAAAAGATTCATATAACATATAGAAAACTCAAAAAGATGCATGTTAGGTTAAATTTAGATTTTCTAGAGTTACAAAAAGAGCATGAAATTCTTATGAAAGATCATATACTAATTGATAGCAACCACATGAAACTATTATATGAATTTGATGAATTAAAAAAATAGCATGAACTGTTGAAATCATACCACACTAAACTTGAAAAAAAATTTAAAATATTTATGGATGAATATGATAATAGAGATCACTATTTGAAAGTTGACACTGCTGTGTTAAAAAGTGTAAACTCATTTTTTAAAGTTCAATTGAAAGCACTTGAGGAAAACATGATTCCACCCACACTTGAAAAATTTTTCAATCCTGATAAGAAATAAAAAATTTTTAAACCTAGGAAAAGAAAATTTTACTCATGTAGATTCAAAAATCCTTTTCCTAGAGTTAAAAATTTTTTCTTGTGAAATGATCAGCCATATATCTTATACTTACACTATTCATAGTAAATCATATCTAGTGTGGAGACTAAAGATGCATAAAATAAATCATATCAAACATCCATCTAGATTAATTTTTCCAAGAGGAGAACCCAAACTTATTTGGATTCCAAATACTAATGTTTGATTATCTTGTATAAAAGCTCTAATAAAAGACCATGTGAGAGTATTTGGTACTTAGATAGTAGATGTTAGAAGCATATGGTTGGATACACTATATAATTCATATCGCTAGAAGCTAGGAATGGAGGTAAGGTTATATTGGAAGATAATACCACTAGGAAAGTGGTAAGCATTGGTATGATTGGAAAGTTGAATAATTTTTTTATTGAGAATGTGTTACTTGTAGAAGGCTTAAAGCATAATCTGTTGAGTATTAGTCAGCTGTGTGATAAGGGTTATAGTTTAAAATTTTTTTCACTAGTTGCATAATAAGACAAAATGGAATTAATGTTTTGAACAAAATTAGGGTAAATAATGTGTACATGCTTGATTTGAATTATATTAAATCTCCTAATGCATTTTGTCTAAAAATAATTACTGATGAATCATGATTATGATATAGGAGACTTTGTCACGCTAGAATGAAGAACCTTAAAAAATTTACCCAAAAAGAACTTATTAGAGCAATACCAAAATTAAACATTACTAAGGATCACCTATGTGATGCATGTTAACTATAAAAATTGGTGAGGTCCAACTTTCATTCCATTGAGGATCTTAGAACTAACAAATAATTAGAAATTATTCATATGGATCTTTTATGATCTGTTAGCACTATAAGTCTAGGAGGTAAAGTATTTGGATTTATGATTGTTCATGATTTTTTTAGATTCACTTGGATTAAATTTTTATTTCATAAGAGTGAATCCTTTGAGAAATTTAGAAGTTTTTTAACTTGGATTCAGAAGAAACTAGGATATGAGATTTTTTCAATTGAAAGTGATCATGGAGGTGAATTTAAAAATAATTTTGAAAATTTTTGTAAAGAAAAAAGAATTAATCACAATTTTTCAGCACCTAGAACCTCTCATAATAATGGGATAGTCGAAAAAAGAATAAAATATTAATTGAAGCAGCTAGAGTCATGTTGGCAGAATATTCACTTCCAAAATATTTTTGGGCTGAAGCGGTTAATACAGCTTGTTATGTTCTGAATAGGGTGAACATCAGATACAAATTGAATAAGATGCCTTATAAAGTTTTTAAGGGGATAACACTAAATTTTTCATTCATAATAGTAGGAAAATGCTTTTAGGAAAATTTGATCCAAAATCTGATGAAAGAATTTTTCTTGGATGTTCTAATGTTGGAAAATCTTAGAGATTTTAATAAGAGAACTTTGGTAGTTGAGAAAATCACATATACTATGTTTGATGAATCTAGTATTTTGGAAGAGCCAAGGTTGGAAGAGGATCATATTGAAAATAACTCCTAAGGAATTGAAAAAATAATTTGGAAGAAAATGTGAAAAAAGAAAACTCTTTGCCTAGAGAATGGAAATTTTCTATGAATCATCCTAAGAAATTAATTTTAGGCGAACCTAGTGAGATTGTTAGGACTATACATGGACTTAGCAAAGAGGTGAACCATTCTATCTTTATATTGATAATTGAACCCACAAATATAAAGTAAGCACTTTTGGATGAATTTTAGATTTTGGCCATGCAAGAAGAGTTGAATCAATTTGTAAGAAATAATGTTTGGAAATTAATTGAAAGGCTAAAGGATCAAAGTGTTGTTGGAACTAAGTGGATATTTAAAAATAAAATGAATGATTCAGGAGTTGTGATAAAAAATAAGGCAAGATTGGTGGCTAAGGAGTATATTCAAATAGAAGAGATTGACTTCGAAAAGACTTTTGCCCCTGTAGCAAAACTTGAAGCAATTAGAGTTTTGTTCTCCATTGCCTATTTTAAAGGTTTTAAATTATATCAAATGAATATCAAGAGTGCCTTTTTGAATAGGGTGATACAAAAGGATGTTTATGTTGAGCAACCTCTAAGTTTTAAAAATTCTAAATTTCCTAATCATGTGTTTAAGTTAAAAAAGGTATTATATGGACTGAAATAAGCATCTATGGCTTGGTGTGAGAAGTTAAGTACTTTCCTAATAAAGAGATCTTTTGTGAAAGAAAGTGTGGACACCACTCTTTTTAAAAAAAAATAGGAGATGACATACTCATTATTTAAATATATATTGATGACATCATATTTAGATCTACAAATAAAAATCTTTGTGATGATTTTTTAAAAATAATGTGTAGTAAATTTTAGATGAGTTTAATGAGAAATTTGATTTATTTTATTTGTTTTATCATATAGCAAAATAAGGAAAGAAATTTTCTTAGTTAGTCGAAGTATATTAAGGACATCTTCAAGAAATATGAAATGGATAATGCTAAACCAGTTACTACACCTATGAGTTCCTCAATTCAATTAAATAAGGACCCTAAGAGAAAATCTGATAATCAAAAGAAATTTAGACTTATAATTGAATTATTACTTAACTTGACTGCTAGCAGACCAATATAATATTTAGTGTTTGTTTGTTTGCTAGATTTTAGTTTAATCTAAAAGAATCATATTTGACAGTATTAAAAAGAATTTTAAGATATCTTTTGGGAACTCAAAACTTAGGATTTAGTATCCTAAGCACAACACTTCATTTAAAATTATTAGATATTCTAATTCAAATTTTGTAGGTTGTAGGGTTGATCAAAAAGTATATATGAAACTTATTAATTTATAGGAAAATCTTTAGTTTCTTGGTCTAGTAGGAAATAAAATTCAGTAGCCCTATCTACTACTGAAGAAGAGTATATTGCCTTAGGTAGTTGTGTGGCATAAGTTTTTTGGTTGAAATAATAGTTGATTGATTTTAGGATTTTTAATTGGCATAATTCCAATTTTTTGTGATAATACTAGTACCATACGCATCTCAAAGAATCCTATTCAACATTCTAGAACCAAGCATATAGGCATAATACATCACTTCATTAGAGATCATGTAGTTAAGGGAGACATTAAATTGTATCATGTTATTATAAAAAATCAACTTATAGATATTTTCATAAAACCACTAGCCTTTGACACTTTTAGTACCTCAAGAACTAGGTTAGGTGTGATTGATCTTAATGCTAAAATTAAAAATTCTGCAAATTTGATGTGTTGTACATATGTGTCTATTTATTTTGTCTCTGTTTATTTATTTTTTGCTTATTTAGTTATATATTTTTCATTTTTTTATGTTTTTATTGTGAAGCATGTCACTTGTTGAAAATGATTGGTTTTGAAATGTTTTTTTTTTTATTATCATGCCTTATTTTTTAAGTGTTATGTTCGTACTTTACGAAATATTTTTGACCCGTACGAATTCTGTAGCATGTGCATGGTAAGTCTTAAAGTTGAGCATGTGAAATTTAGTTTTCCATAGGTTTCGTATTGTACAATGATGTCATCATGCTATTGGATTTGTATAGTTTCATCTGTACGCATGGGGATGGTATACAAGTTGGAGTCAGTTATTAATTATTGATCGTGCATATGAAGTTCTATTTCATCTATACAATCAAGTTGTTAGTTTCTACATGGGATGAACCTAACAATCTTTAAAATGATCTTTAATATTTTAATCATCCCGGATGAACACTAGTTTATCTGTACGATTGTGTGGTCAAAAAACTTGTACGAAAGGATGTCTTAGAAATGGCATTTTACGAAAAGCTATTTCATTTTTGGCTATTTTTATTTATACGTACAAAAATAATTTTGTCCTATACGATTTTAAAATTATATGTATGATTCAAATTTTGTATTGTACAATAAGTCATTTTCCTCTAAATAGAAGGGTCTTTGAATTCGTTTTAATTCGCTTTCTTATCCATTTTTAATCCCTTTAGAGCACTCGTCTTAGGAATGGCTAATTTTAGTAAGTAACCACGTCTTTTTAAGGGTTCCTCTCTAGAAGCGGTGGGGATGATAACTTCCCATCTAAGGCAAATGAGGATGCTTATTTAGGTATTCTGATACCAATATCACCCCTTCTAGACTTCTCATTCAGGGTGATCTTCACTTTTCTATTATGCCCTTATTTGTATCAGCTTAATTCTCTTCCATTCTTACTCTCATTTATGCCTACCACCAAAAAACTTTCCAATACTTCTTGGCCAACATGAGAATTAATGAGGACCACTTTAAGATTAGTTCTTATGTTCAAAAATAATGAGTAGAAATTACCAAAAAAGACTTAGGCAACATTCTTCATATGATAAACCAAGGCATTCGAGCTCACACTTTGACTTCTAGAGCCAATTTTGATTGTACTGAAATTAATAAAAATCTTAGAGGTGTATTCTAAGTGTGTCATTTGTCTAGGGTTTACACTCTACATTAAAATGCTCGGGTCATCCAATATATTTTGAAAACTTCTATTATCCCTAAAGCTGGTGATCAGATAACTATGACTCCACTCTTATCCACGGTCAACTATTATGATTGAAAAACCCTTTGATGAAGTCCAATTCATCATAAACTACATTTATAATCTTTTTGAAATTGGGCTTCCACATCATAAGAGAAAGAAAAATCTGGCTATAGGATATTTAGTTGGCTACATCCTAGAGAAGAAGTACAATCTAATCCATCACGATCCTCCCATAAAACTTCTTATCTACTTCACTGATGCCTCTTTTCTAACACTTTTTTAGCGAGATCAGAGTTCAAAGAGTGATGATTATGAGGAACAAGGGGGAGCTTCTACCACAGCACTGACACAGGGACCTGATTAGAATTTCTATCAGGAAATGGTCCAGTACTTTGATAAAATGGAGTTTCATTTTGATCAACACTTTAATTAAATGGAAATGGTTCAGCAGGATGCTCATTAGAATGAAGATATAGTGTGGATTCGAGGATAGTTTGACTCGGTAAACATGAATGTAGCTATAATTAGTAGTTATTTTTTAATGTTTATTCCACCACCTCCTCCAGACGAGGCCCCTCAAATTTTTAGATGTACTTCTATCCTATTATTGCTTATGAGTTTTTGTATTTTCTATTGTGATGTTGTTTCTTGAGTTTAGTATTTCCATATATTATGATGATGTTATCTTAATGATGTGATGTGAGATGTTATGTTGAGATGATATATTTTGAGATATATGGCTGTATGTCATCTTGATATTAATGGAATGTCGAACTTGTATTGAATTGTATTTCTTGAAATGTTTGTGTTTTTAATGAAAAAACTTTTGAAATTGATCATTGAGATGGGTTATAAATTACTTTGCTCTAAAATTTATTTTCATACAAAATTTAATCCTTAAAAAATTTTAAATTAAAATTATAACTGGACTTAGATAAGGAGATCAATTTTATGTTCTTTTAGACAAACATATCCAAGATATAATTGCTACAAGATTGAAGTTTTATTATTTTTTATTTCTTTTTCAATATATTTATTTTTTTATTAGTGAAGTTTGCTTCTTAGATTACTTATATTGGAAAGGCCCAGTGAAAAAAAAGCACAAAGCATGCACAAATAGAAAAGATGTGCAATGGTTCGCAAATAACAGAGACACAAAATTAGCCTAAATAGAAAAGATGCACAAAGTGTGCACAAATATTTGAAAAGATGCATAATGTTACCAATTGAAAAAATATTTTATTGAGTTCTTTCCACTATCATTCGATCTCTAATTTAAATATATATAATTAACAATCATATACATTATTGAATTCAAAGTTAACTAATCTTCATTTCATCATTTTTGCAATAATTAATTTGTCTAGAATGAATAATGACTCTGATTTACTTTCTTTTATCTTAGTTGTTCTTTGATTTAAAATTTTGAAAATTTTCTTTTTCATCTTACGAAATTAATATTATATTTTCAATTGGTTTAATATCCTTTTCTCCTTTAACTCTTTTGGTTTATCTATAGAAACCTTTTTTTCAAGCTGTACTTTCATTTTTGTTGTCGACAAAATGGAGAGTCAGAATATTATTTGATGATTGATGTATGTGTATTGTGAATGCTTGTGCGTATATGTGTATGCATGCATATTTTGAGTGCACATGTGAATGTTTGTTTGAATGTTCATTTGTATTCATATTTGTATTTTTATTCAAGTTGTTTTTGATTTGGTGTCTTTTTATAGGATTTAGGTTTGTTATTTTTTATCTTCATGGGAACCCCTTATTATTTAAATGATCATTCATTTAGGGGGAGCTAAGGAGAAAAATTATTTTGAATGTTAACTCAAAAAATAATTATTTTGCCATCATAAAATAGGAGGCGATTGTTGAGAACTTAGTTTTTAAAACTATGATTTCATATCATGTGTGTTTCTGATGCTTTCAAAATATTATTGTATTGACTACTATTTCTCCTAACATATATTGCAAATATTTCTTTTGTTATTTGTGTGTACTAACGTTTAAGGGAAATCATACTTCAGACTACTGAAGACTTCAAGTCAGATTAGATTAGGATTTATTATTTTTGGAGTCCGTACTTTTTATTCTTTTCTTGAGTCTGAGAGAGTGTGATTGTAATTAGGTAACCATGCACACACACACTAGGGGAGTGTATAAATTTGTAAATTTTTTAAACTAATCATACGATATGATTTTGGATAGTATGGGACAATTTGGCTTAAGCATTCCTCCAGAAAGCAGTTAATAAAACCATGCTAGGAAAATTTTCTAACTCTTGTTCATACTGTGCTAAGTTAGCTTAATATGTATGCCTTCCAGAGTATGAAATAGTTATGTACAAGTTCATCCAGATGAACTTATGGGTTTTTCTGAGCTGTTCATAATGTATGATCTTAGGTTCATACAAACGACGTCTAGAGTACGAAATAGTTGCATATCTTTTCGTCCATATGAACAATTAATTTTTTTTGAACTATTTATATTGTACGATCATAGGATTGAACATACGAATTCCAGAGTACAAAATGTTTGAGGCCATTTTTTTACCAAACAAAACATGGTTTGATTAGAACAGATAGTACTATACAATTTAGATTTTATACTGTACATTATTCCATGTTCAAAACTATTTTGTATTGAATCATAGTAGACGAATCTGTTCAAAATTGAACTGATTGTACTATATGATATCAGTTCGTACTCTGGTAAAGAATTGTATGAAATCAATTTATAATGGATTGTATGAGCAAAGTTTTAACTGTTTGTACATACGATCGTCAATCATACTGTACCATCATAGACGGTCAAAATTAAAAATTTCAATTTTCTGTATGATTTTTTGTGCCTTTCATATATATAGTCCTATAAACTAATTATGGATAAAATCCTTCTTCATCTTTTCTTTGAGATCAGTTCAAGAGTGATTTGGGAGAGTGTTTGAGAGAGAGTTCTTGCATGTGAAAAGTGTGAAGAGTTCACAAGGTTACTCAAAGGTGAGAATCTTTTTGTAAGTGTGGAAAATCTCATCCTTACTTCTTTGAAGATACTTGAGAGAAGAAATTTGAGGAAGATCTGGTTCTCTACTGACACCTGGAGGGTGTGAAATGACGATGGTTCTTTGCCAACACTTGGGGAGTGTGAAAGGATGTCGGTTCTCTACCGACACTTGTAGAGTATGAAAGGACACTGATTCTCTACTGACGCTTGGAGAGTATAAAAGGATGATGGTACTCTGTCGACACTTGGAGGTTGTGAAAGGATGACAGTACTCTACTACATCGGGGATTGGTGGAAGAGAGGGTAATTTTAAAGGCTTCTCCGCCTTGTTGTGGGTACAAAACCCCCCTATTGGTTAGCCTTGGGACAATTGCATTAGGTCTAAGAACATATACAGACTTTTTAAATGACACTTGGCTTACCCTTAAAGGTTTAGAGATTATCATGAATTATAAACATCTATAACTATATTGAACATATTTATAAAAAATTATAAATTTGAATAGTTGAGAGACTAGCAAGAGGCCCATAATTTCCTCTAGGTTAATTTTGACATAACCTAAATCCTAAATAAACATGTGATCCACTTATTTAAATAGACAACCATCAAATTTGAGTGTGATGATAATGAAGCCTATGTTCATCATAACTTATGGTGTGGACACAATATGAATTCTTCTACATACATTTGGAGGTCAACATAGACATGTCCAACCTTCTTACGTGTATCAAAATGTTCCTTTAACTCTCACAAGAGAGTAAACAAGTGAAATTCACCAAATGTTCAATATTTTATGAAGAGGACATAAAATATTGGTTTTGGGGAAGCAAAAAAATAAATTTTCTAAAGGGTCTAGGGCTTGGGGGTGTTAACCACACATCAAAGGCTCTAAGTAGCCAAGAATTTTACCTCACCCAGACTATCCAAGCACTCCAAGTTGTTGTCAAAGCTCCAAGTGCTTTCCAAGTCATTTTCCAAGATGTTACACAAGCTCCTAGTGTTGTCCAAGCTGCTCTAAAGGCTCCAAACTACTTTTTGGAAGCTTCCAAAAGCCTCCAAACTACTTTCGTGACTTTGTGAGTGCTCTCGAAAGTGAATTTCATTGGCAAGAAGTTGTCGGAATTGATTTGGAAGGAAATAGAGTATTCTTACCTCCTCTTCACTGCAACATCGAATGATTTTAACACTCCTTGGTCTAGGGTTTTGGAAGAGGAAAGCACCAACAACAACAAGAAGGAGGCTCTCTTTCTTTGTTGAAGAAGAAAAGGAAATCACAGTAGAAAACATCTTCAACAAGAGAAGAAAAGATCCTCTCTTTACTTAGCTTTAGCTCCAAGAAAAAAACTTACAAGAAGGGAGGGATTTGGCCGCCAAGGAAAATCAGACCTGGAGGACTCGGTGGCTAAGAGAGATGGGCATCTTGGACATGTTGGAGGATCTAGATTGGCCGAATATCTAAAACCCTTTCTTCTGCCACTTTTCTCTCGCTCTCTCTCTCTCTCTCTGTGTTCTTTTTTCAATCGGGATGGACAAATACAAGGAGAAAAATGGCTCCCCCTCTCCCTTTCATTCTCATAGAGGTGCATGCAATCAGCAGGTGTGTCGCCAAAAACACCAACTCCTGCTCCCTCATTCATTGAAACAAAGGATATACCACTTGAGTGGATTTTTTGATGAATTTGACATAATATTGAGTGGAACTTTAAGTGAAATATAAGCCCAAGATTCCAATTTTAGGTCTAGGAAGTCAATTTAGCCTAATTTGATCAATTAGGGCTATAATTGAGCCCAAATAAGACTCGTTTCAATCCAATTTAGGTTAGTATAGGTTCGATTGAATTGATTTTACAAAATTAGACTCAAATCACCATTAGATTGTGTCAAATTTGGCTTGCCGAGGCTTAATGAGGCCCAATTGGGTTTGATTTGAATCAATTTTGGGTTGAATTGATCGATTTAATTTAATTTAATATAATCTGAATTTAATTTGATGAAATTTGGGTCCAATTTGATTTAATTTTTCTTTGAGAATGTTTAATTGAATTGATTAAGCATGATTAAGCCTAATTAAGCTTGAATCAACTCGATCTTGGATAAAATAGCATTTATGCAAAAATATTTGTCAATAGAACTATGTTAGATATTAGTATTTACAAGCAATAGTAGGAGGTTCATTAGTGTACGACAGCATACCTACCTAAAGCTACAAGAAATTTACACTTATAACACCATGCCACTAGATTCTTGGCATTCATGTATGCTTACAAAAGGCATTCACAAATCCCTAAATGAGATACAGTGCACCATGATTCCACACCACTAGATCTATAACATCCATGCAAGCAAAAAGAAGGCATTCACCAGCTTCTTTATAGAGCATTGTGCACACCCAAATGCTGGTTATTCACATAGATGATCATCACAAAATATTTTAAAATGCCCTCACATATGCATTATAATATGTATACATAAGAATATGAAAGTACACATGTAAGAGTATACACCCATATGGGCCTCGATGAGTATATTTTATTTACACATGTGATGTCTAAGGTGTTGCAAATTTGGGCTCATGTACTTTAATGTTGATGATAACAAATATTATTATTTCTTTTTTGATGATAACAAATATAAAGTGTCTCGTAAAGATGCTAAGAGAGCAATATGCGATGCAAAGACATTAGCTTTTAGTGATTTATATAATAAATTAGATACTAAAGAGGGAGAAAGATATATGTATAAGTTAGCCAAACAAAGAGAGAGGAGTAGTAAGGATTTAGTTCAAGTGAAGTGTATTAAGGATGAAGATCAAAAAATACTTTTTTTAGAAGATGATATTCAACAAAGATGGATGAGATATTTTGCTAAACTTTTTAATGAAGATTGTGAAAATAAGATTGACTATAGTGACCTTAGCACCCTAAATGAAAATAAAGATTTATGTTTTTATCAGCGTATTAGTAAAACTGAAGTTAGAGAGGCTTTAAAGAAAATGAAGTGTGGAAAAGCTGTTGGACCTGATGATATTCTAATAGTGGTGTGGAAATGCTTAGGAGATGAAGGAATTTCATGGCTTACTAAACTTTTTAATACTATTTTGAAGACTAAAAAGATGCTAGATGAGTGGAGAATGAGTGTGTTAATTCCTATTTTTAAGAATAAAGGTGATGCACAAGATTGTGCGAATTATAGAGGTATTAAGTTAATGTGTCATACTTTAAAACTATGGGAGCGAGTTATGGAGCATAGGTTGCGGCGTGATACTAATGTTTCTCAAAATCAATTTGGATTCATGCCGGGTAGGTCGACTATGGAAGCCATACATTTATTAAGAGGTTTGATGGAGAAATATAGAGAAAATAAGGAGGATCTACATATGATATTTATTGATTTAGAAAAAGCATAAGATAAAGTTCCAAGAGAAGTGCTATGGAGAGTTCTTGAAAAGAAAGGAGTCAATAATGCTTATATTCAAATCATTAAAGATATATATGCAGGAGCTATTACTTGTGTTCAAACATAAGGTGGACGGGCCAAGTATTTCCCTATTTCGGTTTGGTTACATCTAGGATCAGCCTTAAGCCCATATCTTTTTGCTTTAGTCATGGATGTTCTCACTAGACATTTGCAAGAGGATGTACCTTGGTGTATGCTTTTGCTGATGATATTCTTCTTGTTGATAAGACTAGAGAGGGAGTTGAAGGTAAACTTGAATTATGGAGGTCAATCTTAGAGTCTAAAGGTTTTCGCTTGAGTAGATCTAAAATGGAATATATGGAGTGTAATTTTAGTAGTAATAGACCTAGTGAGGGGATTGTGACATTGGGCAATCAAGTCATTAATAAGAGTACACGTTTTAGATATCTTGGATCTATTGTTCAGAGTGATGGTGAAATATACGGAGATATTATCAGCAGAATTCAAGTTGGATGGTTGAAGTGGAGGAATGCATCAGGCTTGTTATGTGATAGAAATGTACCCATCAAACTTAAGGGAAGATTCTATAAGATGGTAGTGAGGCCTGCAATGCTTTATGGTGCCGAATGTTGGCCATTAAAAGAGAAGCATATACTAAGTTAAGTGTGGCAGAGATGAGGATGCTCAGGTGGATGAGTGGCTTTACCCTTAGAGATAGGATACGAAATGAGCATATACGTGAAAAGGTTGGAGTAGCTCCAGTAAAAGTTAAGATTAGAGAGAGTCGCCTTAGATGGTTTGGTCACATAAAACGGCGGCCTTCTGATGATCCGGATAGGAGAGTAGAGGTATTAGATTTGACTTATGTTAAGAAAGGTAGGGGTAGACCTAAAAAGACTTGGCTAGAAAATATTAGGAATGACCTTTCTTTATTAGATTTAAATGAGAATTTGACTTTTAATTTGACACAATGGAGAAAAAGGATTCATGTAGCCGACCCCACGTAGTGGGATAAAGGCTTGATGTTGTTGTTGTTGTTGTTGTACTGTTATTCTTGCATATCTATTTTTCTTGTCCTGCTCACTAACCTTTTAGGTCCACAAGTTCACTTGCAATGCAATCAACTCAGGATCGGGTAGATCATGATTTAATCTATCTATAATCTAAATTTCAATGTACTTTTTACCTTTCTTGAGTCTAGTCATGTATCTGGTGGATCCAAAGCTAAGTAACCTTGGACACACATACTCAGGGGGAGTGTTTTGGTGAGTAAACAAAATTTTGGTTTTTGACTTAATCATACGAGATGATTTCAATCATATTGGACAATCAGTTAAAAAATAGAAAACCTTATTTAGGGTATCCCTGTTAATTATGAGTGATTAAACTAATCATACTATTTGATCCATATCACACAAGATAATTAGTTTAGATTGTGAAAAATAACCATCAATCATAATTTATGTAATATTTTAAATTTTAAATTTTTATTATAATCTTACAGGATTATATGCATCATCCTAGATAATTTATAATAGTCATGCCTAAATTAATCTTGTGATTAAAACACTAATTATAGTTAGATTGTCGATCAAATTATACATGATAATCTTCTTAGTTTGTGTTGGATAATCTATTATATTTCATGGGATAATCCCCTATCATCCAAGACAAAAACCTTAATTTTATTGTAATCATCCAAGAGATTATATTTGTTATCTCGAGAGGTTTACGAGATGATATGTTGATCATCACCCATCATCCCATGTCAGACTGGATGATTAATATAGTATCTTGAACAAATTATCCTAAATGATCACAAAATTGTATTGGACAATCTATACAAATACTTGAATTGATCATACAAGGCAAGGCTGATTGTATTGGTTGAAAGCATTATTTTATACTAATTATACAAGATGATCTATAGATCGTATTGGACGATCTTTGATAAAAATTGAAAACTAGGGATTCATTTGAGGCTCTTTATTTAAGCTTTTTTATTGTCCCTTGAGATAATCTATTACTGTGGAGTTGATCTGAGAGAGAGATTAAAGAAGAAAGAGAGAGGGTTTGGGGGAGAGAAATTTGTGTGAGAGGGAGTTGTGAAAGATTCACAAAGGTTGCTCTAAGCAAGGTTTCCACCATCTTCTTCAAGTTACTTTTCTGGTTCCTTGGTGGCTCGAAGGGAGATCTTCATAAGCATCAGATCTAGGTTCTCTACCTTTGCCAAGATAATGAAAAAGGATTTCAAGGTTCTTTGCCTACTCTAGGAGGGAGTAAAAATATTCCAAGGTTCTTTGCCTATTCCTTAAGGAATTAAATAGATTCCAAGATTATCTGCCTACTCTATGATGGAGTAAAAGGATTTAAAACACTCTGTCTCACCGAGTCGGTGGAAATATTTATAAGGGCTTGTCAACCTTGCTGTGTGGGCAAAAGAAGAGACACTATTCTTAGTGCAATTCTTGGAAATGAGGTCTCTTGGGAGTGGACATAGGTCAAGTTGACCGAACCAATATAAATCTAGTGTGTTCTTTCTATTTACTTTTTTGCATTATTTTGTAGTTTGTTCTATGATCAAAATCTTTGATTTTTGTTATTGTGAAATTACTATTACTTCCGTATAAATTATTTACTTTAAAATATTCAAAAAGGTTTAAAAAAGATTTCCTTTTTTTGTTAAGAAATTTTTAAATAACCAATTCACCCCCTTCTCTCTTTGCTAGCCTCAGGCTAGTTCATAAAGGTTTAATAATCCTCACAAACTTTCAAGTAATATCACATCGAGATTCTTGAATTAAGTTTTAGAAAACTTATGAAAAAAGATATATGGCTAACTTTGGTAATCGTAACACTGTGGAAGGATACTCAATCACTAAACCACCTATATTTGATAACATTCCTTTTGATTTTTTGAAAAATCGCTTGTCCACCTTTTTATAATCAATTGATTATCACATGTGGATGCTAGTACTTGATGGTTATTCTGCACCTTTTCATTTAATAAATGATGTTAAAATAGAAATACCTTTTTTTGAATGAACTATTGATAATAGAGATTTAGACTAACTAAATGTTAAATGATTGAACTATTTTTTCTGTGCTTTAAAATCTTAGGAGTATAGGCGTCTTTTTATTTGTTAAACTGGTAAAGAGATTTGGGATAAACTCTGCATTACATATGAAGAAACAAAGGAAGTAAAATAATCTAGGATAAATATTCTTCTTCATGATTATTAACTTTCTTGTATGAAACATAGCAAATATATTTCTTAAATGTATATAATGTTTACATATATTGTTACTTTCCTTCATGCCTTAGGAAGAGAACTTATAAATTATGAAAAAGTTAACAAAATTATTCGTTGTTTATTATCTTCATATGATGCAAAAATAATTTTTATTAGTGAATCTTAAGATCTAAATGTTTATTCCATAGATAACTTACTTGGATCACTCATTTCCTATGAGCAAGGAGTGAGTCAAAGGTAGCATGATGCATGTGAAAGTAGAAAAGAGAAAATTGTAGCCTTAAAGGCTAATAATTCTGATAGTGACTCTTCAAGATAAGATGATAATGATGTTTCCCTATTAACTAGAGAATTTAAGAGCATTTTAGAAAAAAAGCTAAAATGTCATCATCAATGGAATAAAGGTAAGAATGGTAAAAGTTTTAAAATTTATTATGATGTCATATGTTTTGAATGCAGTAAGCTAGGGCACCTAAAGTATAATTGCCCAACTCTTAAAGCACACCCAAGCAAGGAAAAGGGTGAAGAAAAAGCTAAATTCAATAATGGAAAGCAAAGGACTCAAAAAGCTTTCTTGGGAAATTCAACATCATACTCTTTTGAAACTAAAGCAAAAAAGGAAGTAACCAACCTATGCATAATGGCAGATAATCATTTTGATCACTCTGATCAAGAGGAGGTATGTTAGCTTACCTATTATTAATTATTTGAAGTTTCTAAAAAATTCATACTGCATATAAGAAGCTTAAAAAATCATATGTTCATTTTAAATATAATTTTCAATTTTATAAAAGAGAATGAATGCTTAAGAAAATATCATTTCACTTTGGATAGTAATCACATGGCTTTATTAGATGAATTTGACATTTTAAATAAGAAGCATTATGAATTAACTAAAATGTATGATTCCTTGAAAATATTACATATTGAATTAGAAAATGCATACAAGAGATTAAAAACTCTTGCATCTGAAATAGACAATAGGGAGCATGAATTAAAAATTGAAATTCAATTCTTAAAAGTGCAAATCAATTTTTACAAATCAAAGTAAATGTTTTCAGACAAAATAAAAACCCACCTTCACTTGAAGAGTTTTATAATCCATCATATCATCATACATCATTCAAACCTAGGAAAAGGCACCATAACCCAAATAGATTAGTAAATCCTTTTTCTAGTGTTAGATATTTTTCTTGTGGCATACTAAGATATATTTTCCATATATGCACCATTGACCGTAGAACACATTTGGTTTGGAGACCAAACCTTCAAAATTCCCAGCATGAGATACATGCATTTTATTCTTCTTTCCATAAGATGGGACCCAAACTTATTTTAGTTCTCAAATTTAACATCTAATGATTTTGTAAGGATGCTCTCACAGAAGGCCTTATGAGAGCATGTTGTACCTAGACAATGGATGTTCAAGGCACATGACTAGAGATGTAGATCAATTCATTTCACTAGAGGATAGGGCAGGAGGTAAGGTAACACTTAGAGATAACACCACCAGGAGAGTGGTTGGATTAGATATATTTGGCAAGTCCAAAAATTTCATTATTGAAAATATTTTACTAGTAAATGGCTTGAAACATAACTTGTTTAACATAAGCCAACTTTGTGATTAAAGATTTAGTATTAAATTTTTGTCTACTAGCAACATGATTATCTTACATAGAAACACTTTGTTGCAAGGAAAAAGAATTAATAATATTTACATACTTGATTTAAACTATGTTGAACCTGCTGCTTCTTTTTCCCTCGAAATTTGCTGATGAATCTTTATTATGACATAGGAGACTATGTCAAGTAAGCTTGAAAAACCTTAGGAAAATAACTCAAAAATACTTAGTGAGAGGAATTCCCAAACTAGAGTTCACAAAGAACCACCTATGTGATTCCTGTCAATTAGAGAAATAAGTCAAATCCTCCTTCCACTTAATCAAATACATCAATACTAGCAAACCCTTAGAAGTCTTACACATGGATCTCTTTGGACCTATCAGCATTGCAAGCCTATAAGGGAAAGTTATTGGGTATGTGATTATTGATAATTATTTGAGGTTTACATGTTTTAGATTCTTATCTTATAAATGTGAATCATTTGAGGAGTTTAGGTCTTTTTTCACTTGGATTCAGAGGAAACTAGGTTATGAAATTTTAACCAGTCATAGTAATCATGATGGAGAATTTGAGAATGAGAAATTTGAATCTTACTGTTAGGAGCAAGGAATAGATCATATTTTTTTAGCGCCTAGAACCCCTCAGTAAAACGGGCTTGCTGAAAGAAAGAATATGACCCTAGTAGAAGCTGTTAGAGACATGTTAGCTGAATACTCACTTCCTAAATATTTTTGGGTTGAAATGGTGAATATAGCCTATTATGTTCTAAATAGGGTAAATGTTAGATCCAAGCTAAATAAGACAACTTATGAAATTCTTAAGGGTAGGATACCCAACCTCTCTCACCTTCATATCTTTAGATGTAAAGTGTTCAATCTGAATAATGGGAAATCTCTACTAGGAAAATTTAACCCCAAAATTGATGAGGGAGCGTTCCTAGGTTACTCAAATGTTGGGAAATCCTATAGAGTTTTTAACAAAAGAACATTGGTAATAGAGGAGGGCATTCATGTTGTATTTTATGAATCTGATAATTATGGATGGTCTAGGGTAGAGGAAGAAGAGGTTATAGATATTACCAAAGGATTAGAATCTTCAAATTTGGAGGAATAGATAGAACCTGAAAATAACTTTTCAAGAGAATGGAGATATTCTTGAACTCATCCTAAAGAACTAATCTTAGGAGACCCGTTTGAAGGTGTTTGAACTAGGCATAGACTTAAAAAAGAAGTAAACCATTCTACCTTTATTTTAATGATTTAACCCACCAATAAAAATCATGCCCTATATGATTAATTTTGGATCCTATCCATGCAAGAAGAGTTAAATAAATTTGTAAGGAATAATGTTTGGGAGCTATTTGAAAGACCTAAGGACAAGAGTGTGGTTGAAACAAAATGGGTTTTAAAAAATAAAATAAATTGTTTTTGTGTAGTGCTGAAGAATAAGGCAAGATTGGTGGCTAAGGGGTATAACCAAATAGAAGGGAATAACTTTGAAGAGACATTTTCCCCTGTAGTTAGATTGGGAGCCATTAGGATGATACCAGCCTTTGCTTAGTTTAAGGGATTCAAATTAAACCAAATGGATGTTAAGAGCGCCTTTCTGAATGGGGTGATAAAAGAAGATGTGTATTTTGAATAACTCCTAGGCTTAAAAAATTCACAATGGCCTAATCATATGCTCAAATTAAAAATGGCATTATATGGGCTGAAGAAAGTACCTAGAGCATGGTATGAAAGGTTAAGAACATTCCTACTAGAATGAACCTTTGTTAAGGAGAGCATAGACCCCTCCCTAATTTTGGAAAAGGCCAGATATATTTTAGGATCTATCTCTTATCTTTCTTGGTTTTTCCAAAGTCTTTTGATGTAATCTAAATTAGATTATTAATTTATAAGAATCTTGGTCATGATTTGACCTAGATTTTTACAAATTCATAATTAGTTCAATTCAACTCTAATCAAAGCATGTTAGAGTTATATGGTATCAGTGAAATGCTCTCTTTCATTGGAAAATATATTTGAGTTATAATTATGCATGATTTAACAAAATTTACTTATATTAGAATATATATATATATATATATATATATATATATATATATATATATATATATATATATATATATATATATATATATATATATATATATATATATATATATATATATATATATATATATATATATATATATATATATATATATATATATATATATATATTCAATTGAGTGGGGTTTTACTTGGAGATGTTTCTTGCATCTCCAAATATTTTAAATTCAATTTCATATAGCCATATCTTCATAGTTAATTATTAAGTTCATATATCACTATGTGATCTATAACCCTAATAATTCACTATGAATAATCCCATAGAATTTTAGGACACCTTATCTTATTATTGATATCTATGATTTGATTGTAATTAGTGTTTCAATGGTTAGTAAATAATGATTTAAGCCTATAACCTAATGATACTAAGCACAATAATTAAGGATCTTGTCTTAGCTTACTTAAATCAATTCTTGATCAACTACACATGTCCCTTTTGTGATGATACATAAACATGAAAAACTAATGTCATGTACCTTATGATCTAATATACCCCATTTGGATATTAATTAATCTCAAACAACTTTTAAATTCATTTAACCCTTCATTAAGGGTTCACATTTAAATAGATCTAATAAATCAAATAAAAAAATCTCTAAAAATAAAAAATCAAGTTCAATTAATTTCAAATCAATCATAAAATTATTAAATATTCCATTAAATATTCCAATCCAAAATAAATCTCATTTAAATATAATTATTAATTTAAATTACCTTTAATTAATTATTACCTAAATAAATTCATTGAAATTCAAATAAAAAAAAAAAATAAAAAATAAAATAATTTAAGAAATTTACAAATTCATTTTTCTAAATAAAATTTCAATTAAATTCTAAATTATAATTCTTTAATTAAATAATTTCATTAATAATTCATTAAATATAAGAAATACAATTCAAAAATATATTTAAATTCAAATAAAATTAAACAAAAATCAAATATTAATAATTCAAGGTTAAATAAAATTTTGAATAATTTTTCTTTTTAATTTATTAACAAATTATTATTAAATAATTAAATTCAATAAAATTTTTAATAGATAATTAAAAATTTTAATATTATAATAAAATTCATAAAAATTCAAATTAAATTATAATTCTTTGAAAATAAATTAGTTTGATAATTTGATTGATTAAAATTTATTTTAATCAATTAAATTTCATAATTAATTTGGATTAAATGAGTTAAGATCTTTTATGCCTAAAGCTTGATTCCTTTTGGGACCGCTTTAGGCATTTTGATTTAACGACTTTTTAATACACCTACACAACTAAAAAATGTCCTATGTGTTGTGCATGATTCCTTTTAGGAGGGTACTAACATATTAAATTTGGAGGATCTTTAAATAATTAATAACACATTGCCCTTATGTGGCATACTCGAATCCTTTTGGAAAGTATGTTGTATTTCAATTCATATGGTCCATTTCTCTCTTTTTAATACATTTTAGAGGCTCTCATTTGTTCATATGTCTTGCTTAGAGGATGGGTGTTCATTTTGAAGGCCTTAGGTCTTATAAATTGATAACTCCTTTCACTTATGGAGTTATTATTCTAAAAGTTCTTTAAATTTAAATCCATAACTCTAACTTTAAAAATTGGAATAATTTGAAAGTCAAATACACATGATTTAAACTTTAATTAAATTTTCCTTTGTCCCTTAATAAATAAACCTTAATAATACATGCAATTCAAATATACATCCCTATAGGACATATTCAAACCACACTACATTTTTCACACACTTAGATGGTTTGGTAGGACAACCAACTTTAGTCTAGGCTAGGCCAGTGGATTGATGTGGTTTGATTGCGAGTGCCTTGCCTAGAAGGCACCTAGGTGTGTTTTCTTACTTTTTTGAAAATCATAGCATGTATATTTACTTTTCTTTCAGTGCACCAGAGAGTGGAGTGAATAAGTGACGACCGTATCTTTAGTTTACTTTACTTTCCTACATAAGTATATATAACTGGTCATAATGCACTCGAAATTGCATATACTTTACTGGACTTTACTTTCCTGCAAAGTATAATGTTATTAGGAGATGATATAAATGTAAAAGATGATCTATATATTTCAATTTTGTAGATTCTTATATATAGATCGAGTTATACAGTGTCGTGAGTTGTAAAGAATCAAAGTCAACTACTTATACATTTAGAGGTAGGGATCCAAAAAGTAATATCCTCACTCAAGAGGATGTTCCTTTTTGAATTCCATAGAAGACTTGTAGTTTGAAGACCATAAGTAATGGTATTTGATTCTAGATGTTCTCATAGGATTAAAATCCAGCTTTGTTATCAGTGGGACCTGACCACCTTTATTTTATTGTAGACACTGGGTTGTATTCTGTAAATTTTATATTAATAAAGTCAGCTCTTTTATATTATTTTGAATCATAGGCATATGTGTAGATTTTTTATTTTTATAAGCATATTATATTGCATTTGATTCGAATTTCTATAATCATTCATTGATTCCTAGGATAGGCCCTCCTTAAAATCTTGCTTTCATTGGTGATTGTTGTGATTAGTATTGTTAGCTGGCAGCTCACTTTAGGAAAGTGGTAAGTCCAAGTTATATACACTCTTCTCTTTTCACATTCTTTCTTCTAATTTAAATCAAATCATAAACTCAGTGTTATAGTTTATAATCTAAAGCATGTTTATAGAAATTTAATTTGCCCAAATATTTCTTTAATTTTATATATTTTAAAATTATTTAATCTTCATTTAAATCGAGAGTATTCTCTTAGGAGATGTATGTAACTATAGGGCCATGCCCCTATAGGAAGTCTAAACACTTAATAAAATAAACCTTACCTTAGTTTTCTTTCTAAGGTAGGGGAAAAATCTGTGAACACAGACTTTGCCTGATCCATTTTTTAAATTCAATTTCATATTAAAAAGATAGAAGGATACTAGATTTGCTTTCACAGTGAGCTGAATATCCTTTATATTTAATTATGGAAATGAAAGTATGATTTATCTTTCTAATTGAAACAATAGGAGAATATGATTTTCATCCCCTTAATCATTAATCATGATTATTAATCATTTATAAATCATTTAAATGTCTTAAATATAATAATTGATTCAGCTATAATTAGATCACATATATTTACCCGAATCATATTTATTAAGAATTTTAAGACTATTAAATACCTGATTATTTTTGTGAGTTTAAATGTGTTCCTAAGTTTAATTTTTTGTTAAAATGGGTTGGGGTTGAAATTGAAGAATAAGGAATAATAAGTGTGAAATACTCTATAGAGGCACCACGACATTATTAGTGAGGTGATGTGGTGCCATAAGGCTAAGTTCTCTATTTGATGGTTAAAATAATTATCTCCTTGGGGGTGTTGCATCACTATAATGGCGGCATTGGGTTCTCTATAGTTGAGAAAGCACTTGGGAATGTTGTGGTGTTGAAGGGTATTGCTACGATGATGAGATCTTCATTTATTAGAAGTTCCAATAAACATTTTTTTTAGGAGCACAACAGCATTGGGGAATTGTGTGCCGCGTTGCTAGGTGAATTTTGATGTTTTTAGATAAATATTTAAAACCATTACCCAACCTCATCTCAATTTCATTTCATTTGTGAGATTACCTGAGAGGGAGGAAGAAGGGAAGGAGAGAAAAGAGAGGAGAAAAGGAGGAGAAAGAGAAAATTGAGAGGTCGTAGAGTTGATTTCATCCATTAAGAGCCAGTTAAGGAAATTGTCTCGCTCAAGTTAGGTTGTCGATCCCCTGCTTTAGTTTTCAATATCGACATTTGGGTTAGTAAATTTTATTTAATCTGATTAAGCTTGGTAAACTATTTTCTATGTGACTTTTGATATATTGTAGAATAAGACATTCTAGACACATTAAAAGGAAAAAAAAACATAAGTTCTCATCAAGTAGTTTGGTTTATACTCTAGTTGAGATTTTTTGTAAAAAATGCTATTATTTCTAAAAATTATTACAATAAAATAAATACTTTAAAATAATACAATAAATGTTCCCCACGAATGATTTTTTCAATTATTATAGTTGAATATTCATATATGTTTATCGGACACATACGATTGAAACAATGATATATGTGCTACTTTCATGTATTCATGCCTTATGCTAAATGTCATTCATATATGTTAAAAATATTGATGTTTCCATGTACATGTGATGAAATGGACATGCCAGGTTCATATGTTGGAGGATATGTTGGAGAAATGAAGTGATACAAGTGACGGATGTTTCATGTTTTGTACAATATAAGTGGAATTATAAGGGCATATGCATATATGTACTTCCTCCATTTATCCTGAACAGATGTGAGATGAATAAGTGAATGTGTAAATGGAAATAGAGCTCTAAAGGGAGTCAGCCTATATTTCTCTATTTGTCCTACAAAGATGTGAAATGATCAAATGAAGATGTAAGTGAAATTGGAGATATAATGAGGCTTTAGAACATGTGCATTTGAATCATGTTATGTATAATCTGCATATATGTAGTGCATTTTATTATGACTTTATGTTCGATTTTACATGAAATTCATATTATTTCCATGTAGAAGTTCAAAAAATAATTATGTTGTTGTTGTTGATAAATTCGTGCTATTGATATGTAGTCACTGTTAATAATTAAATGTACAGTTGTAATCACATTACCAATAAAATATTGTATAATTGCCATATCACTTTATTTGAACTATAAAACCTCTCGTTTATTTCTTACACAATTTACTTTATTATGAATATTGAATTCTTTTCTATGTTTTGGATAGCCTACTAAACAAGTGGTTTGCTCATGCTAATATATGTTGTTTCAATGTCATTTCAGGAAAGGATAAATCCCCAATAAGTAGGGTTGTTAAGTTTGAACTCTAGACTATATGTATGTTTTTTGTTTAAGGACATATTATTTTGTAAATCCAGTTATTTATGTTTGATAATTGATGTGAGAAGGATATTTGTATTTAATTGTTGTAAATAATTCTTTTGATGAGTGGTGATGTTTATATATATATATATATATATAGATGTTTTAGTTCGTTGTAGTGCTATTTATTGATGGTGAGTTAAATAGTAATAAAAATATTTTTTATAGTTTGATTTTGGGGCGTGACATTAATAATGTCAAGATCGAGTGATCTTTGGCTCATTAGATTCATCTCATTAAAACTTTGTTCTTTGAAACAATGTTTAGAAGTGTTCAAATGTACTTCAAGACTTGATTGGTTCTATTGGACTCAAATGATATATTTATGTTATCGAGACTTTCAGTTTGACCATAATTTTGTTGAAATAGAAATTGGGATGATTTTTGAATTTAATTCTAAAAATTTCAAATTTTAATATTACCTCAAAATTCATGTTAATTGAGTGAAATTTTTAGAGACATCAAAATTAATTTAATTATATCTTGCAATTAGATCATATATTTAAACTATAAATATCAAATATATAATTAATTATATTCAATCAAAGTTTAATTATGACTCTTAGCTTCATAAAAAAAAATAATAAAATTTTTAAATCAATTCATATACAAATTAGACTCTAAATTAATAAAAATAGATAAATGATCTTAACACGCTTGCATTCTTCTCTTTCATTTGCAGTCCTCACAAATATGAGAAAAAACGTAATCAGTTAGTAGATTAGAACAAAATTATGTCAGGATGTTTATATATATATATATATATATATATATATATAATTTTTAAATTATTAATTATATTTTATGTTGAATATGATATATAATTAATTCATATTGTATTCATTCAAAATGTTTGGTATGAATATCAACGTTTTTACCGTTAGATTAAAAATTCAAAAGCTAAACGATATCCGACGGAACAATTTCACAGCTCAATACCAACTTCTTCCCTAACGGAAAACCCGCTAATTCTGTTCCTCCGCTCACTTCATTTCCTCAAATATTCTTCCTCTTCTTTGGAGAAATTACCAGTAATCAAAACAATCCAATGTCTCTCTTCCTTTCATTTGTCGCCCAAGTCTTATTCTTTCTCTTTCTTTTTAACTTCCTACAATTCCCACCCCACAGCGTCAAACCCCCTTACTGTATTTTATTTTTGTGCCCTAACAGATTTTGTTCTTTCAGAGAGTTGCGTGGCTTTTTGCGGCTAAAACCCCCTTTTTATTCGATTTTCGAAGAGAACATTGAATTGCGTTGATCTTTTCTTGTAGATTTAGGGATTAGTTATTCGAGTGATTATTTGGAAAAGCTTGTGATCAAGAGATGAGCTTCTTTTCTTGTTTTTCATTCGACGGAAGGAAGAAATCAAAGAAGCATAATGCAAGGAGGGTGCCATTACGGGCTCGATTAGTTCAGGTTTCACATCAGGAGAGCGAATCCCGTTCCAAGCAAGGTAAGCTGCTTTGCTTACCCCTTCCCTAGGGCCAATGCATGCTAATTGTCTTCCTTTTTCATATTTAAAATTAAATGAACATTTAGTATATTTGAAGATTAAAAAAAATTTAGTATATTTGAAGATTGGTACCAAAAAGGCCTTTTATAATATGTATAAGATCAATTCTAATTTTCTCTTAAGCATTGAAATTCAGAAGAAGTTGAATTTAAATCAAATATTTGGTTGAAGGTGCTGTAATATGTTTGGTCATGTTTTTATTCACGCATTTTGTGTTAAAATGAAATCGTTCACGAATCTAGCAAATTTCTGCATTTTGATTGGAAACTAAGTGACAATTATACGAAGAAAAAAATTGGATCAGATATCCTGATCACATTTTGCGCAAGATAAGTTTACTAAGAGTTAATTTTCATTTAATTTTTTTTTTAACTAAACGTGAATATATGCATCTTTAAGACTTGCACAATAGAGTTGATGCGCCAAGGATGAGGTGGATTAAAGTCTAATTAAATTGATCAAGTTAGATTAAATAGTCCTATTTAGCTATTCAAGCTTATTTACAAATATTAAAAAAAAAGCATGATTCATGTTGGGATGGACATGAGAGTGATTCAAAAGAATTGCTTGCATCAGATGTAAAATGGTGAGTTCCTTATTGCAATTAAACCTATCACAACTGTTTAAAGTGATTAAATTCAACAGGGCTTAAATTTATAGTTTAAATGTGTCTCCGTTCCGTGTTATGTAGGTCTCATTTGGATCCTCTCCAATCACCCTAGTAATTGCGAATGTGCTATACTGGTTTTAGCCTCATGATTGACTTGTAGTAGCTGAGATTGATTCCTTCTAATTTTATTTTAAAACCAAGTGGTTTTGATGGTATAAATTCCGGGTTGAGTCGAGGTCTAGAACAAACATAGTACTTAACATGATTAAACTTTAATTTGTGATATAATCACTGCTTATAGATTCAGCATGGTAATATAAATTGTCATAGTGCAGGAGTAGCAAAACAGAGGGTTGTAGCTAAAACAGTGACAGAGAAAAGAGACACGGGAAATGGAAACATTGCAGCACAAACATTCACATTCCGTGAGCTCGCTGCGGCTACCAAAAACTTTCGACCAGAATGTCTTATTGGTGAAGGAGGATTTGGAAGAGTTTATAAGGGTCGACTTGAAAAAACTGGCCAGGTACATAGACATTTTTTCATTTTTATTCTATCTATCATGATATTATGAAGGGGCTACTTGGTTCAATATTATTTAGAAGGCTCATTTGCATTAGGTTAAAAATAGTGTTATATATTGATTACTAGAATGTTGTTAAGAATTAGCAACTTAAAGATGTTCGTGAATAAAAAAATGCATATATGCTTGTAACTTGAACATTACATAGAAGATCTAACTAACTTAATAGACTTAACTCACTTGTGTCTCAGAATTCATAGCATATTATTCTGTTGGTTCTTACACAGGTTGTAGCTATTAAGCAGCTAGATAGGAATGGCGTGCAAGGAAACAGAGAGTTCCTTGTGGAGGTCCTCATGCTCAGCCTGCTCCATCATGAACACCTTGTCAACCTCATTGGATATTGTGCTGATGGAGAGCAAAGGCTTTTGGTTTATGAGTACATGGCTCTGGGTTCTTTAGAAGACCATTTGCTTGGTAAACATATTAACCTATAATCAATAATGCTGCAAAAATTGTATTCAAATTGTATGATTTATGAGCTGAATTTTATTGCAGAGATATCACCTAATCAAACGCCCCTTAATTGGTTCACAAGAATGAAGATAGCATTCGGCGCAGCCAAAGGTCTCGAGTATTTGCATGAGAAAGCTACTCCTCCTGTAATATACCGTGATCTCAAATCATCAAACATCTTACTCAATGAGGACTACATCCCAAAGCTCTCAGATTTTGGTCTTGCTAAGCTCAGTTCTCTTGATGAAAAGACCAATGTATCATCGAGAGTGATGGGCACCTATGGTTATTGTGCACCAGAGTATGCCAGGACTGGTCAACTCACTATTAAGTCAGATGTATATAGCTTTGGAGTGGTGCTCCTAGAGCTTATCACAGGCAAAAGAGTCATTGACACAAGGAGGCCGATTAAGGAGCAAAATCTAGTTGCCTTGGTATGTTTGGTTCACAAATTGCTTTCCAACCTTTAGGAACAATGTACTGAAATATGGTATCTTAGAAGTAATTGTCCATTATCATTTTCATGAAATTAAGTAACTCTAAACTAAGCCAATCATGATAAAATCCTCATTAAATCAATTGTATCTTCCATTCAATTTACTAAAGTTGTTTCACTCAATTCTTAAAATAGAATATGTTGCCTAAAGTAATATCATTTGCCTAACACTTATTCTTACAACATATTGATTTCACCCACATAAGTAGGACCACCATCCAACAACATGCTACATTCAAAAGCAAAATATTGTGGTGTTTAATGGAAAAAAGGGTAATTCCTCTAAGGGTTCTTTTGGTTGCTATTTATGATTATGATGTAACAAACTTCATCATTATTCAAAATATGATTTATGATTTATAGATTCAAGCAATGAGAAGCCCTAAGCTTCTTGATTTGGCTTCCATTTATTTTTTAAGTCCTTTGACTAATTTTAATTAGTTTTTATTCTTAGTTGACTTAAAATTTAAAAATTTTTCAAATAATTATTTGTTATACGAATTTTATTCTTTTCCTCCACCTCATATGCATAACATGATCTCTAATCATTATTCACCTATTCGAATTCCCACACTATATAGTTTCCTTTCTCTTTAATCCTATTGTTGTATTGAAGCACATGGTAAATAGTTTTTATATATGATCTTTATGTATTTCTTGTAATAATTAGATGCAATTTTCTAATAAATAGTTGTTGTTAAGCAATATCAAATTGACGAAGGTGAAAATCAGTTCATTTGTTAAGGGCTTTGAAAATCATTGCCAAGGTCATGGTTTCGACCTCAACAAAATTATAACCAAAAAATAATTAGATTCAAATATCATAAGATAAAGAATGGAGAATAGTGAAAGATAAATATTTTAACTAAAAAAATATCAATATTATTTGGAAAAGATGGACCTCAAAAGTCATTGGTCAACTTAAGAAACTTCCCCCTTCCCCCAACACACACACCCACACACACGCAACAACAACAACACACAATACAAACAAAAAAATTAAATAGTGAAAGATAAATATTTTAACTAAAAAAATATCAATATTATTTGGAAAAGATGGACCTCAAAAGTCATTGGTCAACTTAAGAAACTTCCCCCTCCCCCCAACACACACACCCACACACACGCAACAACAACAACACACAATACAAACAAAAAAATTATAGAACTATTGTAAAGATATTCTTTAACAAAAAGAATTCATTTCAGATGCAAGATATCTTGCCTAAAGATTTTGGAATTGCATCAAATTTATAACTACCTATAGAGTAATATTATTTCTCTGGCAATTACTTGAAACACCAGGCACAACCCATATTCAAGGATCAAAAGAGATATCCAGAGTTAGTGGATCCTCTTATGGGAGAGAACTTCCCATCAAGGGGCCTAAACCAGGCAATGGCAGTTGCTGCTATGTGCCTCCAAGAGGATGCTTCAGTTCGTCCAGTGATGGCAGATGTAGTTGTAGCTCTAAGCTACCTTCAAGAATCACCATGCAGTGTGGTTGACGGGAGCTCCAACCATCGTCAGCCTCTCTTAGAGTCACAAGAAGATGATATACCCAACATCCATGGAATACTTGTTGATAAGACTACCGTGAATCGTCAACACGCTGTTGCAGAGGCTATTCGGTGGGGCTCAAATAATTCAAGAAATGGTCAAAGGTCACGACGTGGAATTGGTCCTTTGTAAGCTCTTTACATGGAAGAAGCTTAGTATACATCTCTTCACAATTCACATCTATATTGATACTAATATGAGGATTGTATTTAAACAATAGGTAATAAGGCCATTGGAAAATGCAAGTGGTAAAAATATTGGATGATGGACTGTGGTTTTCCTTATAAACCACATGTATCTCATTTTATTTTTACTATTTATGCAAGAAGATGATTCTGATAATCATAGAATATATATAATAACATTGTCTGTGGTTGAGTGACATGCAATTTTTATGAGGAATATAAACAATATTACTAATTACGCATATATTGATTTGTTTTTTGTTATATATTCTGATTTCATTTTTGTTTTCTTTTCAAATGCACTAGGATGTAAATTTTCATTATTAATGTGAATTAAGTTATGGTGTAAAACAAATAATGCCATATAATGGGGGTAAATCAATTAACATTTTTAAGCATCTGATCCTACTTTTATGTTTATACTTTTTGTTAAGAATTAATTTAAATATTCTATCAAGCTCAACTTTAATCATGTTCATTCAATATTTCCCAACAAGTTTTTATTCCACATTCCCCAATAAGAATCTCAGAGAAGAACATTAAATAGTTATTCATGTGATTTATACCTTCAACTATAGTTGAGCTACGTTCCAAAGTTAGTCTCTTATGTTTTAACTACATAGCTGAGTGAGAATTTAATATCATAAAAATCTTTCATTTTTAAGGGGAGTTTTAGGGGGAGATTTAATAAAACACATGAGTATATCCCACATGGAATAGTTGAAAAAAATGTTAATGTTTAAATATTACTGGTTAGCTATTTTGCTATACCTCAAATTTTTGGGTGAAAAATAAACTAGAGTATTGGTTTATTCAGACTAGCCTTGATCCTTCTTGATTTACACTTCTCAATATAGTAAGTGTTGGGACAAAAACATTAAGAGTGCGATTATAATAAAGTCACAACAACAGAAATATACACAAAATCCAAGTAGTTCCATAAGATATATGTTTGTTCATAGTTGTAATAATATCAAATGTGATTTTACTCACTTATGCAATAATCCGACATTCGCCACCTTTTGAGAGAAAAATCAAAATTGACTTATTTGAATTGCAATAAACCTCAATTAAGAGGGTTTTCTTTATTTCCTTAATCCCACATGAAACTCCAGGCCTAGAGGTTATGTCATGGAAGCTTCAAGCGTAACTTGAGAAACCCTCACCAATGCATTTAATTTATAGCCACCAATGCACCTCTCAAGGAAAGACCAAAAAACAATCCCAAGGGAGGTCTAATCATGAAATTTTGTTGTGCCCAAGCTTATAATCTCACATAGCCAAAGTGGCTTGACATCCAAGGTGTGATTTTGGCATAACGCACAAAACCCGATGTAAATACTTGAATCTTATTATTGACATCATAATAGTCTTTATGTCACTATATATGATCTTTCATAATTAAGACTATTGAATCTCTTTTCAAAATATTGAGTCACATTTTATAGTTTACATTCTTTATTATAATATTTTCTCTTTTGCTATTAATTTTTCATTGTGACTTATATTCAATTTGTTCTTCACATAACAGCACACCCCAATAAAGACTATCAAAAAAAGAATGGTCTAAACAAAGAAAAACACAATATTTGCCTTTACATATTTCTTATTATACAACTGTTTCGCATTTGCATGGTCACATTTATCAAACTTAATATAGTTGCAACAAGGATAAACTTATGATTGTACAGTATCCAAGCTATTATGATCCAACACATTTTAAGAAAAATCTTTGCTTTTAGCTCAAGTTGATAAAGTTGATTCCCTTTGTCTCTTCTTGATTGATTACTTACTTTATCGCTTTCAATTCCCTATTTTCCTTTCCACTTTCTTTTATTTTTTATTGTTCAATTGTGATCTTATCTTCCACCACACCTCTTTTTTTCCCTTTTTTCATGGAGGCTTATTTATAGTTGTGTTAGCTCATCAACGCTATTGTTACCACCATCTTTACGTTATCTCAACAATTTATAAGAAAAGGGGATTTGCATACAAAACACTCAAATTATTAGTATTTACATATTTAACACATAAATTTCATCATTTATACATTCTCACACTGTTAATGTAGTTAGCGGATCTTGTCAAACACTCGTTGAATCTTGTTTGACATGTCATTGGGACTGTCGACATCGCCTTAAGGACCTAAGGATGCCTTCACCTATGAGCTCGTGTGCAATTTCTCCACTTCTTTGCTATTGTGGGCTTAAAAAGTTTTGGCAAATGTATCACTGCTATCAAGAACTCACAAATGAGGGCATTGATGGGTCTAGGCAATGAAGTCAAATGGGAAATTGCATGCAAGGACAACGATGGATATAAGCAAAGCGGAGCTCACAGGCTAGGACATTGATGGCGCAGACATAGTGAGCTTGCGTACTAGGGCATCGATGTGTCCATATGGGGAGGTGTTACTTTTTATTTATGTTCATGTTTTGAATGTTATATTTATAAATAGTGAATTATATATATTAAATATGTAAATGCTAATGTTTTGAGTGTTATGTAAGTAAATTTGCCCAAAAACAAATCATTTCACAAAAAAAAAAAAATATTAGCTCTAAAATACACTTGTATATTACTACTACAGCTCAAATATATGCAAAACTAGGAGCAGAAGAGAGACAAAGGAAGAGGAAGGAGAATTGGACTCAACATGGAATGGCACGAAGCAGAAATAAATTCCCAAATAAAATATCAAAATCTAGCCAGAGAGAAGTAAGAAAAGACCAACAAAATAAACTAGTGGGTGATGCAATAAGAATACAGAAATCATCAAATGCTTAAAATGGCAGAGCAGTCGCCAATACCATCGTCGAGCCAAAAACCTACCTCATGAGGCAAGTTATGCTTCACATTCCATCTGTAAAGTTTAAGAACAGCTTGTAATTTAATTCTATACTTCAGAACACAGGAAGTCGATCATTTAGAACTGTGTAAACCGATATTCCTCTCAGCCCAAATAATATATATCAAAATATTCACAGCAAGCAGGTAAAGCCTCCTCAATTTAATTTCTTCCTTAAACAGTCAAACACTTATTTTTTTGTGCTTTTTTTTACAGATACAATTCTTTTGCCCATGTCTATCTCTATACAAAACTGCTCTCTTGAAATCAGTGAGAAGCCATGGCTCTAAAAGATATATCTATGGTGCGATTTCCCTTTGATGCTATGATTCTTCATGAATTGAAGAAGCCACGTTATGTGCCCAGGACCTAAGATGCTTCTTCATATCTGCACTGTCATGAGATCTGGGAAAATTCAACAGAGAATCAGATCTATCTAGTAACCAAACTTCTGAAAGATATGGCCTTCTTACTTCTCTATCTTCCAAACTCTCATCTGTTCCCTCAAGTCTTCTCAGACCTGGAACCATTCTGATCATTTCTGGACTTAGTTTTTCCTTATTGAAGTCGAAACCAAGATCTTTAAACCCTTCAATCTCAAAATTTTCAAGCTCAGATAAGCTCCAGTTATTCTTCCTCATCCTGGCTATTCTTCTTTCTGCTAAATCTGAGCCTTTATCTTTAATTCTTCTTGGTAACTGCAATTCATAGAGAGGTTGATTGATTGGAATATTCAATCTTTCTGGTTTCTTTTTGATCTTTTCCTCATGAGCTGAAACCTGTAGTTAGGTGGGAAGGTTATTAAAAAAAAAGCCTGTTTGGAGATATAAGTGGAGAACAACATGTGATGAAGATTATATTTATTTATTTACCTCATTAGAGCCGCTTTGCAAGGATGTATGATGGATCTCAATAGGTTGAGAGAATAAGATATTATGGTGGAACCAGAGCTTATCCATGGCTTCCTTGAGGTTGAAGAAACTATTGCTATCAGCCATGTGTGGAATGTTGCAGGTCAGTAGTATTGATGTGCTCAAGAAGTTTGGCAAATTTATTGTGAGAGGTACAAGAAGGAACAGTAAACGCAAATTATTAGTGACATGCTTTATGTTATTTAAGTAAATATAAAAAATTATATTATTTATATAAATACATACGAAATATGACTTGCACTTATTATTATTATGTTTTTAAAGAGCTGCGAGAGCAGAGCCTTAACATATTAATTTTAAAAAATAAATTGTTCAATGAATACAGTGGGCTCCCACATGACTGTTAGGAAAAAATGTTTGAGAACATTGTAGGATGCGAATGATTCTTCTTTTCCTCGTACAAGGTAAGAAGTTAAATCTGCTAGCTGGATAGAGGATTTGATAAATCCAGGGTTTAGTTAAAAAAGAGCAAAATTATAGATTTATTGTGTCATGAGATTGGGACCGCTTTTGTTTTTGTTTTCTAGAAAAATCTTCTAATATAAAGTTTTATAATTCAATAAATTTTTATACTAAAAAAATAATTTTAGAAGACAATAAAAAAGTTGTCCCATACGAAATCTTAACAATTGCTCAGATCCTATTTGGCAGGATTTAGTAAGAACGTGTACACAAACCTCTAAAAACAAGCATCAACTTCTTCCATTAAGATTATTCTATTAGCTAGTTAATATTTAGTAACAACATATTACATATATAACATTTTATTTTATGTTATTTACATATCTAACCCCAAAAATCTTAATATTACATGTCTGCTACTCATAAAATAAATATGAGTGTATGGAATGAAATATTAAAGTTTATAAGTTGATATTGGCTGCAAGAATGAAATATATGAGTTATATATTTAATATTAAAATTTTATATGATTGGTAGAAATGTAATATTAAAGTTTTAGGTATTAGATATATAAAATTGCATGAAATAAAGTGGTATGTGTGAAAATCTCCCCCCCCCCCCTTCTTTTTTTAGAGTATACAGTTCATTATTTATCATACTCAATTTTTAGAAACAAATATAAAAAGAAAAATTGGATTAAAATATCTTAATATTTACATAAAACTTTAATAAATCATTATAAAATTTAATTAATTATATATCATATTTGTTCAATTCAAAATAAATTTGAATTATAAAACATCACTAACAAAATGTCAATAGAAATGTCACCAGGTCAGATATTTTGCATGCTAATATCTATTGTGATGTCATCATATTATTAAGATATATTATATTTTATGTGCTGAAAGAAGCATGCCACGTGGTGGGATCCAAACATGTACACGTGTTACATGGCATGCTTCACTAATGCCAGATAAATGTGACCCCACTTTTTGGTGCTTTGGGAAATGCATGGTTATCCTTAGAGGAATGGATCCTTATTGGCCTTGCTTATTGTGGATTAAGTGAATGATGGATAATGAATGTGGGATGCTTGGGAATAATAATCATATCTTCTTGTTTTTGTTTTAGTTGATGGACCCATGATAATTGATATTTTATCTTACATTATTTTTAGATCATTGTTAGGGTATCAATTTGATTCATGAAGATAAAGTTTTTCAAAAGATGGAAAAAAAATTCAAACATTAAAATCGTTAAAGGAAGTGTTGGCCATTGCAAAGAAACATTCAAATCTAAAATTTTCTTTGAATAAGGAAGAAGAAAGAAAATCATTGCTTCAATTGACAATTTCAAGTATTGTTTTACAAATATCTTTCATCTAGGATAATTAAAAACTATTGCAAATCTATCATTTGATGAATGTAAACTAAAAGTGATGATGAAATATTATGATTATACTAATTTATTGTTAAATTACCAGCAAGTGAATCATGATAAACAAAATATTATTGAATACAAATACGATAATTATAGAACAATAAGGGTGAGTATTTCAACATCTAGTTATGTTAACCACCATTGACATTAAGCCATATGAAGGAAAAGAATAAATGAAGATTTAAATAATTTAACTTACAAGATACAAAAATGGTGATACGTTGAAATCAATCCTTATGAATAGTCCGTTATTAAAGGGATATATTTACTTAGAGTGTTTTTTTTTTCCAAGAGATGGCACATCACATTGAGAGTTTAAATCTCACAATAAGAGCAAAAAACTAATTCTTCATTTAATTTCATATAAATCATACATGACTAAGGCAAAGATATTTACAAACAAGAGCAAATAATAGCCTAAAAGTCAAAAAGAGAGAAGGGAGGGATATTCATGGCATAAAAGAAGAGAGTTCATGAAGGAGCTGTTTTGAAAAAATTTTGTGAGTTTCAAAGGTTTCACAATAGTTCTAATGCATGAAGTTATTTTTTCAAGCATTTTAAAGGCTTTGCAATGGTGTTTTTATTAATGCAAGGAGTGAACAATGATAAGAATGAATGTACTATTGAACTAAATTTGATAATAACAACATAAGGACAGTGAGATGCTTTAGCCTCTATTATGTTAAGTGTCTTAGATATCTAATTTGTTGAAAGTACGTGTGCAAGTTATGGATGATCTAATTTGTGATAAAGTTAAAGAAATCAATGGAGATAAGGAGATGAGTTGCAGTAGAATTCTACCAAAAATCTACTATCACACTACAGAAAAATTGTCAATTACCGGCAGCATTTTTCGGCGGTTCATATTACCTTTTCCGGCGGTTTGACAATTTATCGGTGATTTTTCGGCGGTCTGTTAACCGCCGGTATAAACCGCATAGGAAACAATTTGCGACGACTATTTTCGTGTGACTAAATGTTCCGGTGGTTTCCGACGGCTATAACAGCCAGTAAATTCCAGCGATCAAATCGCCAATGACCACTGGGTAATTACCAGCCATCTCAAAAGTCAGTAGTGCCGGGGGCCAGGCCACTAGTGGATCGCCTGTATTTACTACCGGCTATATTCAAACATCGGCGGCTAAATAAACCGTCCAGTATCGACAGCCGGAGTCCTACGGACGCAGTCGGAGGCTAGCGTGAGAGGCGTCTGGATGAAAAATAAAAATGCGAAGAAATGAGGAGTAAGGGTCTGTTTGGCTAATTTTAGGTCAATTTCTGACGTTTATCCGTTGGTTTGGACTGCCAGAAAAAATCACTTAACACTGGCGGCCAAACCGTTGTAATATGCGACGCCAAAATAAAAAATCGGTGGCCTATCCGGTGGTTATTTTTTCACCTGCATTTTTGGTGGTTTATTTTTAAAATTCTCTAGTTAAACTGCCGGTTAAAACAGGCAATCAAATGGCCGGTTTAACCACCGGTAATTTCGGTGGTTCTTTGACCGTCGGTAATTCCGGTGGTTATTTGACCACCGGTAATACTGCCGATAATTGGTGATTTTTCTATAGTGACATGGATGTATTATCATACTTGGTTGTTTTTCTTTAAGGGTTGTGAACTCATACACACTAGTAGTTATTCAGATATGAGTGAAAATACATAAGAAAAATAGAACAAATGAAAAGAAACTTTTCATTAATCTCATAATCATCCTATATGACAAAGGCTTTGATATGTACAGACTAAAAATAAAAGATGTTTTAAAGAATAAAAGGAGAAAACTTAGGAGTGTTCATGGTATAGAGAATGAAAGTAGTAATGGAAGGGTGACTTTGAAAAGTTTATGTGAGTTCTAACCTGGTTTTGATACACATAATCATTATTTCAATGCATTTCTAAGCCTTTTAAATGGTGTCAAGTTTAATTAAAGGAAAGGGGGGGGGGGGGGGGGGGGTTCGGTCTTTGAGGCTTTGGATGGTGTTGTGGATTGAGACATCATCAAGTATCTATTCAGTTATTCATGAACCATATTAAAAATAACTTTTAGAATTGATTTCAAGACCATTAAAACCCTGATTTTAACAAATTTATAGTCAAATTAAATATCTTAATAAGAGAAACCGATGACATCAAAAGTAACCATATTCAAGTCTAAATAAGACCAAATGAAAACTTGAAGTATGCTTGAAAACTTTAGAATATTACTTGAAGGATCGAATGATCTCTAAATCTTGTATGTTTATAATCAAATTGGACATCTCAACAAGAAGAAATGAACAAGCCTAAGATCAATCAATTTATGATCATTAAGGCACTTAAATACTAAATGAATAGTTTATGATCAAAGTGTTCAATATAGATAATTTGATGGTGTATTATGGGATTTTAGTCAAATTTACTAAAACACAACTTTAATAAAATTATATATAGATCTTCATTCTCCACATAAAAGAGAACTTGAATTGACTTTAAAAAGAGTATTAATATATAAAGAACTCTATAGCTTTATCTAATGTTCAACTTCGTTGATTGCCACCATCCCCTCCATCATCCAATTTTCTCCTAACTAATCATAGTCCATTCTTTATTATATGACTATGATTGCTCGACCATCATCATACAAAAAGTTCAAAAGGGATGTTAAGCCCTAATGAACTAGTCTCAAGGCTAACCAAGAAGGGGGGGGGGGGGGGGGGGGTGAATTGATATTTTAAAAAATCTTTCAATCAAAAGCACAAAACTCAAACAAACCAAGATTCACCACTGAAAACAAAGTGCAAAATTAAATGCGGAAGCAGTGATAAAGAAAGGACACACTAGATTTTATAGTGATTCGGTCAACCTGAACTAGGTCCACTCTCTAGAGGCCCCCTCCGAGTATTGCACTAAACTCAGTATCTTTCCTTTTGCCCCCACAGCAAGGCAGAGAAACTCGTACAAAAAATTTCTTTCCATCAACCCAGGTGAGGCAGAGAACCCAACACCTTTTGCTTCCTCTAGAAGCAGGCAGAGACCCCAACTCCTTTTGCTTCCTCCTGAAGCAGGTAGAGAACCTTATCAAATGCTAAAGTAGACCTCTCTAGAGCCCCCAAAGAATAAGAGAAGACAAAAATAAAAGATACCTAAATAGATCTGGCGGCTGATTCTTCTTTATTTGAGCCTATCATCATGGACAATACAAATATCGTCTAAGACGATGTGCTTAGTGACAGCTGCCTTAACCAGGATGCCCTAATTAGAGTTTCTATTTTTTAACTGATCATCCTGACCGATTTTTGGATCGTCCCAGATGATGTGATCAAAAATAGAATACTCCAAAATAGTTAGAAAAATTCCCCCAAGTGTGTGTGTGTGCAAGGTTACTTAGCATTAGGAACCACATCGTTTACAATGGACTCAAGAAAAGGTAAAAGATTACAAACTGACTCAGACCAAGTCTACCTAATCTTGAGCTGGTTCAAATTGTAGTTTGATTTTGTAGACCTGAAATGTTAATAGGCAAAACAGTCATAGAGAAACAGAAGTGTAGTGTTTGTTATCCTCAAAATGCTATTCCTAGAAATTAGACTCACAACAATCTCTCCATTTTTTATGATGATAAATACAAAACAAAAGTTTAAGTGAAGTACCAACAGGAAATCAGGAATTGAAGTATCAATAGGAAATCAGGAAGTTTAAATTGTACTAGAGAACTAATACACTACATAAAAGAAAAACTATTATAGTACATAAAAATAATATAATTACTCCCACTTTTGACATCACAAAAAGGAGGAGAGAACAGAATAAAAATAGAAATAGAAGATAATGAGGAGGAACGAAAGTAAAAAATATTTTTATTTTTTTGTTTTATTATCAAAGCATGAATATGATAAGGTCTCCATGTGATTAAATCTAAAAACTTATAAAACCAATGAGTTAACATCGTCAAAATCCAAAAATGGTAGAATATCTGATCATGTTAATCCTAGCTCGAATTTCTCTTAGGGCAAAATTGTCTTTTGAAAATAAAAGACCTAACTCGGAAAAACCAATTGGATAAGAAAAAGAGATCCGTTAGAAAATTAGTTTTAGAAAAATATTTTATAGAATAATATACCAAAGTAATTTATCGCAATTAAGAAATTTGAAATCAAGCATTTGAAATATCAAGTGACACATGAATTCTTCTAAGATTTAAAGGTTTGAAAGAGAAGGAAGCTTGCTTTCTGTGGGCTCATTTTATACCTCTTGTCAATTGATTGGCACACTACACATCTTTTGATTTTTGATACACTTTGTGTATCTTTCAATTTTTTTTTACGGTCATTGTGCATCTTTTGATTTCGTGTCATTGACCAATTTTTTTTTTTTTTTTTTTGCAAGCTATATCCCTTTTCAAAACTCTTAAAATACTCTCAGTTATAAGTATATCTTCCAAATATTAGAGAAGAAAACCTCACTCTCTAATATAAGGAAGAACAATCCTCAAATCAAAATTAAAAATCATATGATAAATGCAACAATAAGATTTCAAAGAATTTGAAAGTAATATAAAGACTTTAAATATTATAAATATAAGATATATTACTATAGGAAGATAGAAAAGATCTCAATCGCAAAGTCCAGTTGTTAATTTGAGATAGACTTTAATTTAGAAAAAAAATTACATCACTAAAAGAGATTAGATGGAGGGAAACAATCAACGGTGTTTCTCTCTTTAACTGATTTAGAGATGTAAATCATTGACTACAAATTTTCAAAAATAAAAAACATGGAATAAAATATCATTTCAATAGTGATCACAAAAAAAGAAAAAATAAAATATTAGAAATAAAATAAAAAGAATCAAAAGCTAGTAAAAAGTAAGACGAACAAAGTGAAAAAAACAAAAGACAATAGAAAAAGAACAAAACAGAGGATTTAAAATTCAGTAAACATCAAGTTCATGCATTTATGTCAATCATACCTAATTTAGTCCTTAAGTTGCTGAAAGTGTTAAAAGCTCATGGTTTATTAAAGATTCAGCCAATTGATTCTCAGCTATCACATGGTGTAACTCAATGTCTCCTTTGTTCACATGATCTCTAATAAAGTGATGCCTTATGTCAATGTGTTTGGTCCTTGAATGTTGGATAGAATTTTTAGAAATACAGATGGCACTAGTGTTGTCACAAAGGACTGAAATTGTGCCTATAGGTAATCCAAAATTTGCTACTTCAACCAAAGGACTTGAGCCACACAACTTCCTAAGGTAATGTACTCAACTTCAGTAGTGGAAAGTGCAATAGAGTTTTGTTTTATACTAAACTATGAGACTAAAGACTGTCCTATAAATTGGCAAGTTCCATAAGATTTCTTTCTATCCACCCTATATCCTGGAAAATTAGAATCAGAATATCTAATGATCTCAAAAGAAGACATGTGCTTAGGATACCAGATTCCTAAGTTTTGGGTCCCCAAAAGATATCTAAGAAATTTCTTAACTACAGTTAGGTGAGATTCTTTAGGATCAGCTTGAAATCTAACACAAAGACAAACACTAAACATTATATCAGGTCGGCTAGTAGTCAGGTAAAGTAAAGATACTATCATCCCTCTGTACTTCTTTTGATCAACAGATTTTCCATTTGAGTCCTTATCCATATGAATATTAGAAATCATGGGAGTATTTGTTGGCTTTGCTTTATCCATTTCATATTTCTTCAAGATGTCCTTAATGTATTTTGTTTGATTTATGAAGGTTCCATCATCTGATTATTTATGCTAAACCCCAAAAAATAGGATAACTCTCCCATTATACTCATCTCAAACTCATTACCCATTATTTTAGAAAAATCATCACAAAGCTTTTTATCAGAAGATCCAAAAAGTATATCATCAACATAGATCTGAACAATGAGTAACTCATCTCCTACTTTCCTGAGAAAAAGGGTGGTGTCTACACTTCCCTTAACAAAATCCTTCTTTAGTAAAAATATGCTAAGCCTCTCATACCAAGCTCTTGGTGTCTATTTTAATCCATATAAAGCCTTTCTTAATTTGAAAACATGATTTGGAAATTAAAAACTCTCAAAACCTGGGGGTTGCTCTATAAATACATCCTATTTTATTACCCCATTTAAGGCACTCTTCACGTCCATTTGATAAAGCTTAAATCCCTTATAATAGGCAAAGGCTAGTAGCACTCTAATGGCTTTCAATCTAGCTACACGGGAAAAGATCTCCTCAAAATCAATCCCTTCTATTTGGTTGTACCCCTTAGCTACCAATCTTACCTTATTCCTAACGATCACACCAGATTCATTCATCTTATTTTTAAAGACCCATTTGGTTCCAACTATGCTTTATCCCTTTGGTCTTTCTACAAGCTCCCAAACATCATTTCTAATAAATTGGTTTAATTCCTCTTGCATGTCTAAGATCCAAAACTCATCAGATAAGGCTTGATTAATATTAGTTGGTTCAATCACTGAGAAAAATGCAGAATGGTTTACTTCCTTCCTAAGTCCATGCCTAGTTTTAACACCTTTAGAAGGGTCTCCTAAGATCAGTTCTTTAGGATGAGTCAAAGAATATCTCGAATCCCTAGGTAAGGTGTGTGTAGATTCTACCATTTCTTCCAGATTTGTATCTCCTACACCTTCAGTGCTTTGTGGCTCTACACTCTTCTCCAAATTTTCAACTCCTTGGGTAATCTCTCCAACACCATCTATATCCTTAACTCTAGACTCCTTAGGATTAGATTCATCAAACACTACATGAGTAGTCTCCTCCACCACTAATGTCCTCTTATTAAACACCCTAAAGGATTTCCCTATACTTGAATATCCTAAGAACACTCCATCAGATTTTGGGTCCAACTTTCCTAAGTGAGACTTTCCATTGTTAAGAATGAAAACCTTACAACCAAAGGCATGAAGGTGGGAAAGGTTGGGTGTTCTACCCTTAAGGATCTTATAGGGTGTCTTATCAAGTTTGGCTCTAACATTCACCCTATTCAACACATAACAAGCTGTGTTTACCTCTTCAACCCAAATGTATTTTGAAGTGAATACTCAGCAAACATGGCTCTAGCAGCCTCAACTAAGGTCCTGTTCTTCCTTTCAGCTACCCCTATTCTACTGAAGGGTCTTAGGAGCTGAGAAGTTATGACTAATCCCTTTATCCTCACAAAAACCTCCAAAACTCTCATTTTCAAACTCTCTCCTATGGTCATTAAAGATGGTCAAGATCTCACAACCTAATTTATTTTGAATCCAAGTGGAGATGGATATAAACTCATTAAAAAACTCACTCTTATGAGATAAAAATTTAATCTAAGTGAACCTCGAGTAATCATCAACAATCACATTCCCCCCTAAGCTGGCAGTGCTAATTGGTCCAAACAAATCAATGTGAAGGACTTCTAAAAGTTTAGAGGTGCTAATGTCCTTAATGGAATGGAAAGAAGAATTGACTTGCTTCCCTAGTTGGCAGGCATCACACAGATGGTCTTTGTAAAACTTAAGCTTGGGGACACCTCTAACTAGGTCTTTTTGGGTCACTCTCCTAAGGGTTTTCATGCTTGTATGACATAATCTTCTGAACCACAACCAAGAATCATCAGTAATAATTTTTAAGCAAAAAGAAGCAGCACATTCAATATTATTTAAATCAAGTATGTAAATATTGTTAATCCACTTTCCTTGCAAAATAGTATTATTATTCAAACTAATAATGCATGTATTTGCCAAAAATTTTATGATGAAGGCCTTATCGCATAGCTGAGACTGATGCTTTTGTTCAGTTCATATACAAGTAAAACATTTTCAATCAAAAAGTTTTTAGAGTTTCTTATTATTCCTGCACCCACCACTTTCCTGATAGTGTTGTCTCCAAGAGTAACCTTGCCTCCAGCCTTCAGCATAATAAATTGATCAGCATCTCCAGTAATGTGTCTTGAGCATCCACTTTCCAGGTACCACATGCTCTCACGAGGTCTTTGATGACAGCACACCTACAAAATTATCAAATATCATATTTAGGAACCCAAACAGGTTTGGGTCCCTTCTTATGAAAAGAAGAATGTAATGTATGCGTGTTATGCTATAAATCATGCAATTTGGGTCTCCACAGCTAATGTGTACTACGATAAATAGTGCAAATGTATGAAACGTGTCCTAGCATGCCACATGAAAAATATCTAACACCAGGAAAAAGATTTATTAATCTGTTCGGGTTATAATGCCTCTTCCTAGGTCTTATCTTTAGATCAAGTGTGGGTGTATTCCTATTTTCTCAAGTGCATTCAATTCAGCTTTAAACCTCGAGTTAGCACTTGTTAACACAACATTATCAACATTCAAATAGTGCTCCCTATGCTCAGATTCTTCAATATAAGTCTTAAAATCAGATTCAAGTGAGGTGTATGATGCTTTCAATGAATCATGCTTAACAATAAACTCAGAATGCTTTTTATTCAATTCATCAAACTCATCAAATAATGACATGTGATTGCTATTAAGTTGAGTGTAATCTTTACTTAAAATTTCATGCTTCTTTTGTAAATTTGAGAACTCTAATTTCAAACTAGTATGAGTTTTTTTAAGCTTCCTATATGATGCATGAATGTTATCATAAACTTTAGGTAATTGATCATAGATTGGTTCACATACCTCTTCTTGATCAGATTGACCAAGATGATCACCCATCAAGCACAAGTTTATTGTTTCTTCCTCAGTTTCAATCTCAGAGGAGCTAGATGTAGAGTCAGCCAAAAATGCCTTTTGGAACTGCTTCTTGTCCTTCATGTACTTGGGTTTCTCCTCATCATTCTCCTTGCTTAGATGATCTTTAAGTATAGGACAATCAGATTTAATATGTCCAGGCTTCCTGCATTCAAAATAAACAACATCAGAAGAAATTTTAATTTTTGTTATCCTTACCTTTATTCTATTTCTGATGGTGCTTGTGATTCTTCCTTAGAAATCTTTTAAATTGCCTCGTGATTAAGGCAACATCATCCCTTTTAGACTCGGATAAATTAGTGTCCGTCTTGTTGGCCTTCAGCGTCACAGTTTTCTCCTCCTTTCGTTCACCTGCATCAAGTTGTCTTTGGTCCACTCCTTGCTCATAAGTAATGAATGATCCAAGTAAGTTATTAACAGAATAAGTATTTAAATCATTGGATTCAGTAATTACAGTAATCTTAACATCAAAAGAAGAAGACAAATATCTTAAAATTTTATTTACTCTTTCATAGTTAGTTAGCTCTCTTCCTAAAGCATACAATGAGATGACAATTTAAGTAAATCTAATATACATGTCAGAAATTGATTCATTAGGTTTCATAAAAAAAAGTTCATAGTCATGCAATAAAATATTCAATCGAGATTGCTTAACTTCATTTGTTCCTTCAAAGTAATACACAATCTATCCCAAATATCTTTACCAATTGCATAAGTTGAAACACACATGTAATCTTCAGATTTTAAAGCATAAAACATACAGTTCAAATATTTTGCATTAAATTGTGCTAAATCCCTATCATCAAAAGTCCATTTAGTAAAAGGAAGTTTAGTTTTAATGCCATTAATTTCACATGACAGAGGTGTATAACCATCATTAATAAGCATCCACGTGCGATACTCAATCGATTGTAAAAAGTAGACATGCAGTTTTCCAAAAATCAAAAGAAATATTGTCAAACAAAGGTGGTTGTATAATAGAATATCCTTTCATAGTATTACGATGACCAAAGTTAGCCATAGATCAAAATTCAAAAGTTTTCAAAAACTCATTTTTATGATCTCGCTTTGATACCACTTAAAAGTTTGACAGGGATGTTAAGCCCAAATGAACTAGTCCCAAGGCTGACCAAGAAGGGGGGGGGGGTGAATCAGTATTTTAAAAAATCTTTCAATCAAAAGTACAAAAATCAAACAAACCAAGATTCACCACTGAAAATAAAGTGCAGAAATTAAATACGGAAGCAGTAATAAAGAAAGAACACACCATATTTTATAGTGGTCCGGTCAACCTAATCTACGTCCACTCCCTGGAGGCGCCCTTTGAGTATTGCACTAAACTCAATGTCTCTCCTTTTTCCCCCACAGCAAAGAGGAGAAGCCCGTACAAAAAAAAACTCCTTTCCACCAAACCAGGTGAGGCAGAGAACCCAACTCCTTTTTCTTCCTCTAAAAGTAAGCAGAGAACCAAACTCCTTTTGCTTCCACCTGAAGCAGGCAGAGAACCATGATCAGATATTGAAGTAGATCTCTCTAGAGCCCCCAAGGAACCAGGGACAACGATCGGAGAAGATGACAAAGAATCCTTGCAACCTTTGTGAAACTCCTCACAAACGCCCCCTCACAAAATCCTCTCTCACTCTCCCTTTCTCTTCCTCTCCTCTTATCTTTCTCAGGTCAGGACAACAGCAAAAGATATATCCTTTAAAGAATAAGAGTTATTTTAAAAAGGGCTAAAAAATAGACCTAAATAGCAATAAATCATCAAACATCATCTAGGATAATAATGCTATCATCCTGTATGATTAGTTCAACTTGCCGAGTATCCACCAGATAATCACCCTGGATGGATGTTTGGACGATGGAAAAAAGATAGATCGTCCGAAAAAAATCTCATGATCGTCTAGGATGATTAGTACAAAATAATGAATATCTTCCAGAATATTGCACTAAAAGGATGTATGGACGATGTAAAAATGACTTGATCATCCACGTTTAATTTAGTACATATCGTTCAGAGCATCACCCTGAACAGCACTAGCCCGATGTTTGATCTTCTAAGAGTAACTAAGGTTTTTGAACTGATCATCTCGGCCGATCCTGTGATCATCCAGGACGATATGATTGAGCAATCAAACCTTAATTGTTTTCTTTAATTACCAAATTAATTTAGGCATAATTGTACTACATCGTCCAGAATAATGTCTCGGACGATGTCTAAAAATAATAGATACCTAAATAGATCTGGTTGCTTATTTTTTTCTAATTTGAGCCTATTCTTCCGGATGATACAAATATCGTTTAGGACGATGTGCTTAATGACGGTTGCCTTAAACAAATGTCGTAATTAGGGTTTTTATTTTTTAACTGATCGTCTAGGAGGATTTTTGGATCATCCCGGATGATGTGATCAAAAATAAAAAACTCTAAAATAGTTAGAAAAATTCCCCCAAGTGTGTGTATGAAAGGTTACTTAGCATCATGAACCACATCACTTACAATGGACTCAAGAAAAGGTAAAATATTACAAACTGTCTCAGACCTAGTCTACCCAATCTTGAGCTGGTTCAAATTATAGTTTGATCTTATGGACCTGAAATATTAGTAAGCAAGGCAGTCGTTGAGAAACATAAGTGTGGTGTTTTCTATCATCAAAATTCTATTCTCAGAAATTAGATTCACAATGCATACCACCATCACATGAGTGTTATCATACAACTGCCATTGCTCAACAACCATCATCTAACTATAATCATCATCCCTCTATAATTTTTCTAGCAAGCTTTATTACAATTATAAGAGATCAAGCTTGAGCTCATTACTTTGTATTATTCTCTTGTCTAATTGAGGAGAAGATTATATCTTTGTAACTTATATAAAAGATCATTTCATTTGGGCATCATCATGCATCTATTTGGTCATAAATGAACCATATTAAAAGTAACTTTTAGAATTGATTTAAGACCATTAAAACCTTGATTTAATAAATTTATAGTCGAATTAAATATCTCAATAAGAGAAACCCGACGACATCAAAATTAAACATATTCGAGTCCAAATTAAATACTTGAAGTATTCTTGAAAATTTTAAAATATTACTTGAAGGTTTGAATGATCTTTAAATCTTGCATGTTTATAATCAAATTGAACATTTTAATAAGATAAAATGAACAAGCCTAAGATAATTCAATTTATGACCATTAAAGCACTTAAATGCTGAATGAATAGTCTATGATCAAAGTGTTCAATATAGATCATTTGATGGTGTATTATGGGATTTTGTCAAACTTACTAAAACACAACTTAAATGAAATTATAAATATAGCTTCATTCTCCACTTGAAAGAGAGCTTGAACTGACTTTAGAAAGAGTTTTAATATATAAAGAACTCTATATCTTTATCTAATGTTCAACTTCAACTATTTCCACCATCCTTTACCATCATCCGATTATCACATAGCTAATCATAGTCCATTCCCTATCATATGACTATGATTGATCAACCATCATGATAAGACCAGAACACGAGTGTTATCATCCAACAGTCATTACTCAACTAACACCATCTAACTTTAATCATCATCCCTCTATAACTTTTCTAGCAAGCTTTACTACAATTATAAGAGACCAAGCTTGAGCTCATTACTTTGTAATCTTCTCTTCTCTGATTGAGGAGAAGATTATATCTCTATAACTTATATAAAAGTTCACTTCATTTGGGCTAAGTCCAAGATTTTTTTTCCCCATAGATTTTCCACATAAAAACTCTAGCTTCTTCCATATTGTTCATTTTTATCTCAATGTATGTAAGATTTCCTATAAAATTTGGATGTAAAATTATCTATTGCCATGAATTTTATATCATATAATAGTTTAGTGTCAACTATGGAAAATGATTTCTTAGTATCCTAGCAATAACAGTTTAAAGGATGATATGAGTAACACTATAAGTAATGGATCTTCTCATTTTAACACTTATCAAATCATAAACTAGTCCCGCAACCATAAACTTCTTAATCAAGTAAGATTAGGCCCCTAAAGCTCATTCTTAAAGGATTCAATGGGTAGGATATGGGAGCATCAAGCTTGAATCCATTAACTTTTTGTAGAAGATGACCAACATAGAGTAGTATCATAACATAATGGAGCTCTTCAATCGTAAGAAGTGCAGATAAAAAATGAATAATATAGAAGTGCTTATAACAAAAATACATATAAAGTTGTAATAATTTTTACTTATTTAAGTCATAGCCTTTTTCCATACCTAGATGTTCTCCACACCTAGGAGTTTCTACACAACCTACACAAAATAAATCCATTACTCTTTCAATAGGTGGAGAAGCATTACAACAACCTTTTTTCAAGACAACCTCCCATAAAAGTTCTCCTACCAAATTCTCTAAATAAATAAAATAATAATGAAACAAAAATCATGAATTTGAAAGAGAAATAAGTTCTTCTATGTGAATTATCAATGGTATGAAGAAATCTAGCACATAAAACATCAAAACTTGAAGATCCATGTCTTATAAAGCAAGCTTTCAATCTCAATTACTCAAATCTAAAGGAAATTGTTCTTGATAATATTTCAATAAAAACTTTGTGGTGAGGTTTTCAAGTAAGGCTAGGATTTTAAAGAAAAGCAAACATAAGTAGTAGTTTGAGCTAAGGCATCATATTCCTTTATATACTTATGATCTAAGGCTTCTAAAAATTAATAAAAAATTTTAAAACAACCAAATTGACGTATTCAGCAAGTATTAATATTAAAAAAGTGAGCAAAATATGTAATTGATTTTGTGCACAATTACTAAAATCCATTATCAAAACTTTCTAGAAATCAATATTTATAAAAACCTGTAAACATTTATGTTTACCTGCTAAGGACTTTGTGGGTACCCACAAATATTTATGGAGCCCTAGTATAATTAATTTTCTAAGGCATAAAGTTAGTTATCCTCATAGAGTGGCACAATCACTTAGGGATAGTCACAAATAATTTATGGCTCCCTACAAAGTTTATGAAGGCCAATTAAGTATGTATTATGTATTTTATCTTAATTATTTTCTTAAAAAAGTTTATGGTCTTTTCAAAAAATTTCCATTAGTTTTTTATAGATAGACTCTTTAATAATATTTAAAATTTAATTTGGTTTAAAAAATGACCCATTTAATGGTATTACTAAATGACAATCCTAATTTAGTTGTAGGTATCATGACGACCTTTCTAGCTTGCTTTCCTTACATTTATTTACTAGTTTATTATGATTTGCTTTTATACATAAAAGATATACAATTTTTTTCTAGTTTATTTTAGACTGCGTTTTATGCTTGTAGGTTCTTTACGATGTACTTGATTCCACAATATAGTATATTTAAATCATTAGTTATCTTTCTTTAGTGATATTTGTTTTTTTTATCAAAATATAATTATAAGCATAGATCTCATGGGGCTAATAATCACCCCCATTTTGATGATGGCAAATAATTATGAATAAATTTATGAGATTTTAGGTAATTAACCACCCCCCTAATAATAAGAAAATCTAAAAATATATAATCAAACATAAACTAAATATTGCAATGCTTATAGTACAAAAAATAAACAAGTTTATATGATAAAAGATCCTTAATTTCTTCGATATAAACCTGTGGTAGTACAAATCATGTGAACTAATTCCAATTTCATTATGTTATACATGTGATTTTATAATCTTAGGTTCATGCATTATTATATTATAATAAAATATTCATAGAAATTAGGATCTAAAAGTTGAATAACATTGGAGTAAGATTTGTAGATAGGATCATTAAAAAAGGGTTAAGATATCGATCACAAACAAGGTTAATTGAAGGATCTATCTAGCATGGTAGACTAAGAATGGCACCATCGACATTTGAATGACTGGCATTTGGAGACCTTCATGACGAATATGGTTCACTATGGTGGTGAGGCCATTTGTTGAACATTTTTAGGGTGATAAAATATGAGAGGAAGGTAATCTCATAAGAATATATGAGAGGAAATCAAATTGAAGGAGGCTTATGAAAGAATGTTATACCTTATGTTTGTACTCCTTTTTGCATATTCTTAGTTAGCCTTAGATGGTGAGTAGAGGACATTTTTAGCAACCAAAAGAAAAGAAATGGGGTGCTATTTATAGATGGTAAAAGAGGGGCATTTTTAATTTTAGAAAATAAAAAAAGAACAAGGTTGGTTTGAAGCTATACATTAGTACTTATCAATTTTAATGACTTTTAATGCTTTTGAATGCCCTGGATTTAAATAAGGGGGTTAAAGGATAGTATTCCAAAAGGTTTCTTCATTTTTCAATGAATCAAAGAAGATGTTAAGGCCCTTTGAATGCCACATGGGATTCAAAAGGTCAAAAATTAATATAATGGATATGCAAATGCCTACATGTTCGTGGGCTCCACTATATGGGTGCTTCTTAAACCCTAAATTTTAAAATATTATTTGATTTTGATTCTAATTTATTTATTTTTAATTATTAGAGGGATTTTGTAGAATAACATACATGATTAGAAAGTACCTATAACTTTGGATCTAAGACCCTTAAATAACATCTTAGTGAGTAGAGCTAATCTTTAACAAAAAATATATCAGTGAGTTAATGATGTGTGCTAATAAATTCTCCAACTACATCAACTCATGTTATATGATCTAATATGAAGTGATGATGAATTTTTATTTGTTTAGCCTTGGAGTGCTAGATAGGATTTTTTGATAGACTTATTTCACTAATGTTGTCACATCTAATTGGGATATAATTCAATTTTAAGTCCATAGTCCTCATGCTATTACCTAATTTCAAGTAGTTATTTAACACAATTATCTGTAGTAACATACTCCATCTATGTAATAGATAAAGCAAAAAAAATCAACTTTCTATTGAACAGATATATAAGTGGGAGTCTTAAGAACTGAAAGATTCTTAAGATGCTCTTCTGATCAACTATGCACTAGCATAGTAATATTGGAATACCTTATTATCTTGAATAAGATCTTTTTCTTAGGATACTATGATCCAAAATTAGGTGAACTAATTAAACAATTGAAGATTCTTCTACAACTTTCAAATGGGACCTCTTAGAATTTGACTTAAATGTAACCAAAAAAACCTATAGCAAATGATATATTTGATCTACTAGTAGTCTAAGATAATAATGAACCTAGCCTTCCTTTATAGATCTTAAAATCCATGCATCTTTATCTAACTTTATTAAAGGGCTCATGAGAGTACATATAGATTTGAGTCCTTTTATACTAAACTTTATAATCATTTCATTAATATGCTTAGTTTGGGAAAGAAAGATTCTGAGATCATTTTTCTTCACTTGTAATCTAAGAAAATAAATGAGCTATCCTACTAAACTCATCTCAAACTCCTTATCCATCACACTGAAAAACTCACAACATAGAATTTCTTGCATGGTTCCAAAAGAATATTGTCTATATATTTGAGTCACTATCATGTCATCTCTAATTTTCTTGGTAAACAATATAGAGTCTACCATCACTTTATCAACCTAAGAATTTCTTTAATAAGGATCTTTCTTTAATTCAAACACAAGTTCAGTAGATATGGTCAACAAAACCGATAAATATTTTACATAAACATTATATTCTATAATTTCATTCATAAAAGCACTCTTGACATCCATCTAATATTGTCTAAAATAATTATAACATGTATATGTTAATAGTAATCTAATGAATTCTATCCAAGCTATAAGGGAATTGATTATCAAGATATAACCCTTGTATATGAATATATCACTGGGCCACTATTCTAATATTATTTCTAACTAAAGTCATTGATTCATCTGACTTGTTCTTATGTACCCATTTTATTTCATTAATATTATGCTCATTGGGTCTATGTAGTACCTCTCAAACTTCATTTTTCATAAACTAATTTTACTGTTCATTCATAGAAACTACTCAAAACTCGTTATCCAGTGTCTCATAAAAAATTTTAGGTTTAATATGAGAGCAAAAGAATGGAATGGTCAACTTATTTTATATAATTACTTTTAATTTTAACTCTCTTAGATGGTCGTCCTATAATAAGTTCCTTAAAATTGTTAGAAGATTACATCCTTTTATTGGATAAAACAGTTGTAGGAGGAACCTCATTAGAGCTTGCAAGTGGATCTAAATAAAGTTTTTCTAGCCTATATATCTCCTCATCATCCATATCTTTAATCCTAAGTGATCATATATTCTTTTTATTAAATGTTACATGAATAGACCTTTAACTATTAGACTTTTCTCATTGAACACCTTATAAACCTTGTTATGACTTAAATATCCTAAGAATTCTCCATCATCTAATCTTATGTCAAATTATATCTAACATTTTTTCTCATTTTCTAATATGAAATAATAATCAAATACATAAAAATGTGATTCACTAGGTTTATTCCCTTTGAGAATTTTTTAAGGGATCTTCTTAATAATAGATATGATATTCACCTTCTTAATCATATATCAAGCAATATATATAACTTATTCCCAAAAATAATTTTTGTAAGATATACTCAATAAGAATAGTCTTTATCATATCTAATAGGATTCTATTTTTGCTCTCAATTGCACCATTCTATTGTAATGTCCTAGGATTTAAAAACTAAGTCAACTCCCAACCTCATCAAAAAATCATTACACCTCCATAATCAATTCTAATAAAATTTATGGGTAACTCTTATTTTTTCTAATCCATCTCAAAAATTTAATAAGCCTCAAAATTATATCATTTTAATTTGTTAGAAATACTATCCAATTTAATTTACTATAATTATCTACAATAAAATACACATATCTTTTTCTTCTTAAACTCTAGGGTGTGACTATTCCAAAAAATTTCATTTGTAGTAACTCCAAGTGTTTAATGGTGGAAATCTAATTTTTAGGTTTCAAGGAAGTGTGAGTTTGCTTTCTTCATTAACAATAAATTCACATCCAATCCTTAAAAAATCAAGCCTTGGTAAACCAATACCAATTAATGTTTTACATTTTTTATAAGGTATGAATGTTAGCATAACAAAATTTCTCATGACATAATTAGGGATCATCATCAAAGGATTCATGGCATTAAGATCACTAGATATTGCATATCTCAACAACTACAATAATAGTACATATTTACCCCAATACATAGGGTCAACTACATGAATCCTTTTTTCTTACTTGTATCATATTAAGAGTTTAATCCTCATTTATATTTAATAAAAAATTATCATTTCTAATATTTTCTAACCAAGTCTTTTTAGGTCTACCCTACCATTCTTAATGTAGGTCAAATTTAATAAATATATTCTCATAATTGTATCCAAACCACTCATCCACCTGAGAATTAATGATCTGAAGGCCAATTAATGTTTGTGTATGTACTCATTTTGTATTCGATCTCTAAGAGTGAAGCCACTCATCCACCTGAGCATCCTTATCTCTTCAACACTTAACTTAAGTACATGCTTCTCTTTTAATGGCCAAAATGTTGAGCCATAAAGCATTGCAGCTCTCACTACCATCTTATAGAATTTTCTCTTATGATTGAGGGATACTTTTCTATCATGCAACAGACCCAATTCATTCCTCCACTTCAACCATCCAACTTAAATTCTATAATAATATTCCCATCTATCTCACCATCACTTTAAACCTGAGATATCTAAAACATGTAGGCTTATTAATGACATTAAATTTCTCTATTAAACTAAATAAATATTATTATATCTATGATTAGTAAAATAAACTACATATTATAACTTAATCAAATAATAAAAAGATAAGAACTAAGCTTCATACCCAATATCACATAATTAGCTGAAGCTGATCAAGTTATGCTTTAATCCATCAATTAATAGAGCCCTCTCAAGACATAAAAGCATAGCTTGTGGTGTCGACTATAATTATCTTTCAATTAGTGTTGTCTCCTAATGACATACATCTACTGGTGTCAACTTTAATTATCTTTCCATTGGTGTTGTCTCCCATCATATGCCTTGAGCATCCACTATCCAACTATCATCTACATTCACTAGCCATAAAGTGAATGCATTACTATACAAAAATTTAATCTATTAGCTTGGAAACCCAAATTATTGTGATCCATTGTGAAATGAATGCCATAGTCAAAATGTGTGGAGAGAAATAACTTCTTTGAATCGTTATAGGTAACCCAAATCCTACCTTTATTTTTTAGTGATTTTTGTTATGCGGTTTTAATCTTCTACAAATTGATAAAATTACTTTTTCTTCAAGTTTATCAAACCTTTATCATTTATTTTTTTGTATGTAATAGATATGATTTTTATAGGGATTTTGATAGTAATATTATAAAATTTCACCTAGTAAATTGATAGTTATAATTTTTGAAGTTAATAAATAATATATTGATTATCATTCATTTCATAGATTGTAACAAAATTATTGCATTTCTTACATGATGTTGAATTACAAGAGAAAATGATATGATTGATACATGATGAATATGACATTTACATGTAAGCAAGGAAGATTAGTGTGAACACTATAATTAATATGGGTTCGCTATTAAAATGATAAACCTTATATAAGAGGGTGGACCGATGGGCTTTTTTTAAAATAAAAAGGTTTGTGGTGTAATCCTAGATGTTAGCCTCTAACTAATCAATTAATTATACTATTGGGCAGACTGTGGAGACTCTTTATTGATTTATTAAAAGCCACTTATTTAAGTAAATAATTGATAAAAATAATTGACAGATATGATTAACAAATAATGATGGATTGATAAGACAAATGAATGACAAATGAAATGTTGAAAATATCACTTTTAAAGTTTGATATCATGTCTTACTGAAAAATTTTATATAACAATGATACACACATTTACATGTATATATGGAAGCATATGGAAATAGACACATATATATTACATAAGAATATACTCATAGAAGTGGCAGAGATTGAACATATTGATGTAGTATTTGCATGTGATTGTTGCATTGATAATAGTGATAGAAGTATTAATGATATAAATGCATTCGTGATTCATATATAACATATAATGAACATTATTTATAGAAATGTACTTGATATTGTATTGATTATCTTGATACTAAAATGAAGTATTTATTCTTCCATTATATGGTAGTGATTTATGGATATTAGTATTTGTTTTTTTTAGCTTTTCTTATTTACTAATCATATTGATTGATATTACTAGTGACTGGTCATTATTTTTATTAATATCTATTAATTTGATATTGATTGGGATTAGCAGTATATTGATTTTTTAGAACTTGCATTGAAAACTTTGGTATTTTTTTCTGGGTGCTATTGGGCTTTGTAAGCTTATTATAAAGATTTTATTAATTCTAGGTCAAGGAAGGGGTCAGGATCCTGTAGAGAGAGGATGATCAAAATCTATAATTTGTTTTTTTATTATTTTCTACATTTATTTTATTCATTTATATTCAAGTGCCTAGTGAGATAGATTGATGTTATAAATGATCTCTTCTCTATTTTAAATTATTTTTTGTTAAATAAAATTAGTCAAAGATTTTGATGTACTTATGTTTTTGCTGTTTATATTATATTAATGAAATTATTAAGCTCTAGTTGATATTTAGAAGGCAAAACAATGTAATTCTTCTACATTTTGATTGGAATTATAATTGGTATCATAGTGAAGGTTATTCAAATATTTGAATTATACTAGAGCCATATAATTGATTATGATTGGGGTAGAAGAGCTTAGTATAGTATTCTTTATATTTGATTGATTAATTGCATTATGTGAATGTGTGTAGAGTTTTCTATTTGATTAATTAGGAAAGAGTATAAGTGGATAGATGGATCCTACTAAGTAAAATGTATAGCATGAGCAAAGTATATCAGGAGCTTCAATGTATTTTGATAATATGTTACAACTTGCTAGTATGGTTGCACAGATTGTAAGTGACACTTAGAGTAAATAATTAGTGATTAGGGATAGTGATGAATATAAGCACCTGCAAATGTTTCATATGTTGAAGCCACCATTATTTAAGGAAATTATAAAATCACAAATAGTAGAAGATTGTTTTTTATAGATAGAGAAAATATTTGACAACACGTAGTGTACTAAGAGTAGGAAAGTGTAATTAGCACCATTTTTGTTTGAATGGGAAGTAGAGATGATGGATAGGGCATTAGTGGAAGATTTTCCAGGGAAAAATAAATGCAAAGATTACTTACGAAGAGTTTGTTGATACTTATGGGAACTATATTATAGCTCCATCAGCTCTAAAATAAAAATAGGAGATTTTTATGGGATTGAAATAGGGAGGGAAGACAATGATGTAGTACAAAGTAAATTCCATTGTGTTAGTTAGGTATGCCCAAGAGCTGATTAACATGGTATAAGAGAAATGTTATAGATTTATAAGAGGATTGAAATAAGAGTTGAGACACCCATTGATACCATTAAGAATTTTGGGTTTTTTAGAATTAATGAGAGAGCAAGGTTAGAAGAGAATGATTTAACTATCCCACTGCTCAGATAATATCTGATTAAAAAGAGGATAGTTGAAGAATTGAGTACAAATAGATCTAAGAATTATAATAAAAAGAAAAAAGCTAGGATGGAGTACCTGAGTGTTTTAGTTGTGGAAAAAGACATACTGGGTAGTGCTTTAGGTGTGGACAACAAGGAGATCAGATGATTGATTACCCATAATAGAGATAGTGAGAAGGATTTGTATCGAGGGTAGAATAGTCTAGACAGACCTATAGACAAAAGAAAGATAGTTCCATCATGTACGATGAAGGATTAGTTACTTAGACTAAAGTTTCTATGAATAGGATAGATGGGAGAGGCATAAGTGGGAGTTAGATAGAACCCACACATTCTTTCATGATAGCACTAGTACAACTGATAATCTGTAGTCTAGTACAACAAGAAAATAGGGATTTATCTAAGAGATCTAGTGGCAAAATTCTCTATCGAATGAAATTATTTTATTTCATTTTGATAGATACTTAGTGCATTGTTGATTGATACCATTACATGATATATTAAATGACATGTATATAGGTGTTAATGAGTTGCTTTATTGAATTTACGCTTTATCAAATGATATGATTGATGAATCATTGATTAGTAATTTATTTAATTTGCTAATAAATGTACCAATTTATTTTTTATATTGACTTAGTTTTGGATTTGATTATACGTTAAATAAATTTAATGAAATGATTTTTATCATAATTTATTTATTTTATTTGTGTAGCAATAGTGGAAATATCGGGGACCATATTTTTTGAGTTGGGTAGAATGCAACAACCTAGACTTTTATTAAATGAAATTATTTGAAAATATAAAAATCTATATTACAAGACTATAACATCAAGAAAGAAACATCATGGTGTTGAAGTCTCTGTTCTATTGTAATTTTAGGTTCATCATGTAGTGAAGTAGTATTATGGTTTTGGGCTATGAAACTAGAAAAATATTTTTTGAGTATTTTTTAAAATAACCAATTCTCCTCCATCCCCTCTCTTGGTGCGCCTAGGGATAATTCAACAAGGTCTTACAACCTCCCCCTAACTTTCTTCTTCTGCGAAAGATAAGGAAGAAAAAAATATTAACATCTTATATACATCTCATCATTAATTTATTATATTTATACACCATAAAAAAATCCTACATCTTTATGCATGAGCCATGGTAAAAAATTCTTTCTTAGGCGCACCTTATTTCTCTTCCAACTCAACATCCTTAGCACTTTATCCCCGAGGAATTCAACGCATATATTCCATATGATTGGTTAACTTCATAAGTCTATTACAATATTGATACTTCATATCTAATTTTCTTATACTAGGGTTCTCATTGCATATACTTCATAATGCATGGTTAAACTCTTCAATCCTAATAGTCTCCTCTCCCATGACATCCTATCCCATGGCTATCTAAAAAATGCATCCTAATCTTTATCCATAAGAACCATTTTAGTGAATATGACACCTTTCTTATCACGATTAAAGAGGACACCATAAGCAAAGAAGCACATATGAAGCTTCCATAAATAATTAATTTTAGTGCCCTTAATAATAGAATTTATAAGATATGTGTTGACAAATAAATTGTGCCAACTGATTTACAATTTATATTTCTAAGATCGGATTTTTTAGTTAAATTTGGTGGCATAATGGAAGCTCGATATATATATATATATATATATATATATATATATATATATATATATATATATATATATATATATATATATATATATATATATATATATATATATATATATTTGCGTTAATAGTAGATGGGACATACATATCTCTAGATCTAGTAAAGCCTTGATTAAAGCCTCCTTCATTTCCTTGGAAATAACTAGAGCATCCTGAATACTCAACTTTATGGGAAATTTTTTAAGAAAAGCAAAGACATTGTAGTTTACTTTTGGGATTTTTGAACTAGCTGCATCTTGATCTTATTGAAGATGATTTGAGTTTTTTATATTTTAATTGACTTGCTTTCCTTTATCAACTATTGAAGCTCATGGTGGTAGAACATTACCAATACAAAGATTAACTTACACTACTTCTTCATGGGAAGAAGCAACAAAATTATTTGTAAGAATATACAAAGATTCAACCATTTTTAATTCATATTGTAAGAATATACAAAGGTTCCACTTGTTATCTACCAAAAAAATAGACATTCTTTTCTAGAAACTTCAAACTAGTTGAAGAAAAGAAAGAATAAGATATAGAAAAATAAAGAAAGAATATAAAAAGATAAAGAAAAGCATGCTAACCTTAAACAAGAATTTCATTGGTGTCATACCCCTCCCTCATAAAGAGGTGGTATAATTGCTCAATGATATATGGTGAGAGGTAAAGGATGAAAAATGAGAAAATAAAAGAAAATAAAAGAGAGTATATCAAAATAAAGGAGTCTATAATGCACATCAATTTAGAATGTAGTTCAAAGGATGAATCCTATGTATTTGAGAAAATTCAACAAGCTATTGAGTATATAAATATTAATAGAAATCAAAAGATTAAAATTTTTATAGAAGTAGATAGTGACAAGGACCGGGTCTAAATTGCTAAAGAAGAAAATATTTTAGATTAAGGAAATATGTAGAGACTGTGACTCTAACCCCATTATCGCAAGGGATATAGATAGGTTGGTCGTAAAAGTATATCCTGATCTAAATCTAAATTGTAAACCAATATCTTCATACCCACCGCTAGTAAAAAGTGTAGAAACCGATGTAATATTCTACTTAGATATTACTTCATTGCATGCAATATTCTGCGTTATGGACGGTTCATCCGGTTATAAGAAAATAAAAGTGGATCCTAAAGATGAAAATATATACCATTCAGAACACCGATAGGAGTTTATTACTATAAAGTCATACCTTTTAGACTAAAGAATACTAATGCAACACACAAGCTAGCAATGTTGAGAATCTTTGATAAACTTATCTACCAACTGGTAGAGTGTTATGTTGATTATTTAGTCATTAAAAGTAACATGAATCCTACTATCACATCCATTATAATATTTCTTTTGATCATTATAAGTAATGACTAAATAATCTATTATTATAATATTTATTTTTCATTGAGCTTACCTATCCTGCAACCACTGATCATTTCCTAATTTTCTATATTGATAGTTCCTTCCAAGTTCTTTTTTATCATCACTAGGAGCATGGGCAGGAAGAAGAACTTGATTTTAATGAAGAAGGGGTGACTCATCCTGCAGCAGCTCCTATACTGGAGCCTGCATCAGCACTAGTGTCAGCACTTGCACCAACATACCAACCTTATCCTTATGAGGAGTGATACAATGTTTTGATTTATTGGAATCCTAACTGGATATCCATATTCAACAGTAACAATAAAAACACGAGGTAGTTATGGCTTGCTTAGGAGAATAAGTTTTATCTATTCATAAGTATTTTGAGCCACCACCACCACCTGATCGGGGGCCTTCCTACTTTTAGAATTTGTGTTTGTGCTTTATGTTTTTTATTTTACTCTATTATATAATTTTTTTTGTGTTTCTATTTGATTCTCCTTTTTGTTAGTGTCAAAAGAGGAGTAGTAATTTGTTTGTCAGTGTATTTGTTCATCTTTATTATGCAGTTCATTTTGTGTGTCTTATGTTTGTAATGTACCTTTAATTTTGCATTTATCATAAAAGTATTTAAAAAAAAATAAAATAATAAAAATATTAATTAAAATTTATTTTACCCCTATTTATAAATTTATCACTTGGTGAGGGGGAGATTAGGAAAAAAATTTTAACTTGCATTTTTAATAAAAAAGTATTTGTCATCATAAAAAAGAGAGATATTATTATAATATAGGATCCCTAGCTTGTGATTTTAATGATAAAAAACATTATTGATTGAAATTTTATTTTTCCAAGCATATGTATTGCAAATTATTTTTTTGTGTATATTAACATTTCAGGTACATCATACACCGCTCAAAAATGATTAAAGCACAAGTTTGGGTAGAATAGTATATTTTTTAAAAGAGGCTATATTTTTAATTTCTTTTATTTTATTTTTCTTGAGTCTGGCCATGTAACAGTGTATGTTAAATTGGTGACCATGCATGCATATGCAGCGAAGTGAGAAATATGAGTTGAATTGTTTTTTGAATTAATCATATTTTACGATCAGCTATAAAAAAAATTAATTTTAACAACTAATTTTGTAATTAATATTTATGAATTGATCGCACTATATGATGAAGATCATATTGTATGATTCATTTCTATCAAGAAACCCTAGCCACTAGATGATTTAGGTAGAATTTTAAAAACTAATTTTGAACTAATTGTATTATATGATCCTAATCATTTTATATAATATTCAAAATCTTAATTAAATTAATCTTTATGATTAGTCAATGAAATCAAAGTTTAATAAATATGACCAATCATATTATATGATATAGACATATAAGAAATATGATCATCTTGGATATCTTACTAGGTAAAACCTTTATTTTTTGAATTAATCATCAAGTATGATGTTAATCATATTGGATCAACCTTTGAATTTAAATTAAACATACAGTACGAAGTAAATCATACTTGATGATTGAAAGAGATGATTTCAAATCATCCAAGTGATCGTCATATATTAATATAAGGAAATTTAACTAATCATACCGTACAAACATTCAATCATATTGTAAGATAATTACAAAAAAATTGAATTGTTCATTCGAATGACTATATCACATAGTACGAAGAGGCATTCTTACGATATGATTACTATTAATTGATCAGATCAAGACCGTTGATTTCACGAAAGGTACATATTTATGTAAAGATGTGTAGATCATGAATTATATAGTATAATATGAACAAAAATAAAAAAATTATAATTTAAAATAAAAGGTGTGTGAAGATCATGGAACATCTACCAAATGCAAAATAATAAAATAAATGAAAAAAAAAGCTTAAATCAACAAACAAATAGTTACAAAATTTCTATATGTGACACACATTAGAACAATCATAAAAATGGTTGATTTCAAATGTTAGGAAAATTCATATTCATCATGAATCAAGCATGAATGTCTATAACGCCTAGTCTAGTCCTCAAGGTGCTAAAGCCTTCCATAGGCAAGGGGTTTGGTAAAGTTGCCTTCCAATTGATCTTCAGTAGCTATATGATACAATTGTATATATCCTTTATTATATGATCATTAATAAAAGAATGCCTTATGTCAATATGCTTAGTTTAGGGGTGTTGGATTGATTTTTATAAATATAGATAGAAGTAGTGATGTTACACATAATAGAAATGGTGCCTTCATGTAGTCCAAGATTTAAGATTTGTTGCTTCAGCCATAAGATTTGAGCAACACAGCTTCCTATAGTAATGTATTCAACCTCAGTGGTGGATAACACTACTAAATTTTGCTTTCTATTAGACCATGAAACTAATGATTTGCCTATGAATTGACACATTCCTAAGGCAATTTTAATAACTACCCAACATTATATAAAGTCAAAATCTAAATATATTATGATTTCAAAGGATGAGCTATATCTAGGATACCATATACCTAGGTTTTGGGGTGCCTAATAGATATATGAGGATTCTTTGTGATTAAATCTAGTATAGAGACATACATTAAATATGATATCAGGTCTATTGGTACTCAAATAAAGAAGTGATTCAATTATCCCTCTATATTTCTTCTCATCAACTGATTTTATATTGGGATCCTTATCTAATTGAATGGTAGAGCTCATGGTAGTATTGATTGCATTAGCATTATCCATATCATATTTTTTAAGGATATCTTTTATATATTTTGATTAGCTAAGAAAGGTCCCATCATCCCTTTATTTCACACTAAATCTAACAAAATAGGTAAGCTCTTCAATCTTACTCATCTTAACCTCCTCACTCATTATTTATGAAAATTCATCAAAAAGATTCTTATCTGTGGATCCAAAAATTATATCATCAACATAAATTTGAATAATGAGTAGATCATCTCCAAATTTCTTAAGAAATAGTGGTGTTTACACGACCCTTAACAAAGGCTCTATGTAGAAGGAATGTGCTTAGCCTCTCAAACTAAGCTTTAAGTGATTGCTTCAATCCATAAAATGTCTTCTTTAATTTGAATACAAGATTGAGAAATTGAATATTCTCAAAACTTGGGGGTTGCTCAACATATACATCTTCCTTAATCACCCTATTTAGAAAGGCATTATTACCATCCATCTGATATAACTTGAATCTTCTAAAGTAAATAAAGGCTAATAGTACTCTAATAGATTATAACCTAGCTACAAGGGCAAAGTACTCCTCAATATCAATTCCTTCAATATAATTATACCCTATAGCTACTAACATAGTCTCATTCCTAATCATTGTACTATGGTCGTTCATTTTATTCTTCAAAACTCACTTAGTTCCTAAAACACTCTTGTCCTTAGGTCTACTAACTAGTTCTCATACATCATTCCTAATAATTTGATTTAATTCTTCTTGCATAGATAGGATCTAGAATTCATCGGCTAGGGCTTGATCTATATTGGCGAGTTCTACCATAAAGATGAATGCAGAATGACTAACCTATTGTCTAAGTCCATGCCTAATTCTAACACTTACAGATGGATTTCCTAAGATAAGTTCTCAAGGGTTACAGTATGAGTATCTCTAATCTGTAGGCAAAGGCTCCTAAGGTTCTACTCTATATCCTAGGTTAATGGATTCTACCCCTTAGGTGACCTCTACTTCTTTATCTTCTTCTAACCTAAGCTCAAAAGATTTATATGATTCATCTCAAAAGAACCTATAAGCTTTACCTACAAATGAAATATCCTAAAAGTCCTTCATCATATTTGGGATCAAATTTTTTTAAAGGTGATTTCCCATTAATCAGGACAAAGCATTTATAACCAAAGACATCAAAGTGAGAAAGGTTGTTGTCTACCCTCAAGAAGCTAATAGGGTGTCTTATTTACCTTGGATCAAACATTGACCCTATTCAACACAAAATAAGTAACATTTACTACTTATGCCAAAAAGTATCTGGGGAGAGAATATTCAGCTAACATGGCCATAGTAGTTTCTACTAAAGTTATATTCTTCCTTTCAAGTATTATATTCTTCTAAGGGTTCCTAGGGGTAGAAAAGTTATGCTCTATCCATACCTCCTAAAAAAAGATTCAAACTAATTATTTTTAAATGCTCCTCCTTGATCATTATGAACAGTCAAGATCTCACAAATAATTTCCTCTGTATCCTCTAAATTCATCAAAGGATTCTTTCTTTTGTACTAGGAATCTAATATAGGTGAATCTAGAGTAATCTTCAAAAATCATAAATCCATATGATTTCCCTCCTAGGCTGGCTATACTAAAGATTCTAAACCAATCCATATAAAGAGATTCTAATGACCTAGTGGTGATGATGTCCTTAATTGAATAAATTGAAGACTTCGTTCACTTTCCTTATTGGCAGGCATCATTATGGACCTCCGAAAGGACACCGCTATGGCTACAATATTGCTGAGGGGTATATGATTGCATCCACCCCAAGGGATAGAGATGATCGCACGCTTCCGCTCTCCTCACAAACAGACCGATCAAATGGCATATTAGATCTTGCATACGATTAACCATTAAGGATATCGACTTTCGCCAGCGCATACTTATAGATAGTAATATATACGACCTGATCAAAATAATGGGTTTCCCCTACCCAATACATCAGCTCAGACGGGGTTTAGTAGATGTGGAATTCAGTTTCCCGCGGGCGCAATCCCCCGTGGTTAATTACATCTCGGGCCAGAGCCTAAGAAAACTCTCGAATAAGGATCATACATTATCCTTTCTAAAATGGGATTGTCACAAGAGTGAAGACTAAGAAGTCTTACTCAAAGGAAAGAAAGGGCTCAAATGGCTCAGTCAGTATGTGTGGTTCACACCAGCATTCAGAGGGACTAAGGCAGTGAGAAGAAATTGGAGAAAAGAAAGTCAATCATTCGACACATACGTGAGAGAAAGATGAAAGTGGCATCATCCATGTGACGCATATAAGTAGGATTTTAAGTCCCTGAAGAATAGGGAACTTACCAACTATTTAGGTATACTATGAGACCGAATGTAATAGCCTTGAATTCTAAGTCTAAATTAGGTTTAGTGTTCTACGAACACTAACACCCATATTCTAACTAATGTAGTGCAAAATCTGGACTTACCCCAGCGTAGATTGGGGAGCCAGCTAACCACCTAATCGATTTAAAACCATGTTGTTAGGTCATTTTATAAATGATATATGAGTGGTTTAGTTTTTGGAAGTTAAGGCTGACATCTAGAGAGTTTTCTAATTGGCCTTATACTTATGTGGGGTAAATGCTCTTAGGCTAATGCAATTAAAATAATGATTAAATTAATTTCTAATACAGTGCATGCTAGTTTAGAAGATCCAAATCATGAATGCATAAGAATTTAAAAATAGGCTTATAGAAAATAATTTTTAGAAAAGGCTGGGCCTCCCTAGGTCTGGCACTTCATCCTCAAAGGCCAGATTATTCGGACTCTACCTACAAGCGGGGAGGTATCGTATTAGAAGGAGAGAGAAATGCATTAATATGCATGTAACCCCAGATGGTTTTAGTAGTTCCCTAGGTCATTAGGTTTCTATGTTATTTAATCCTTAAAATTTAAATATTAATTGTGAGCAGAAAATAATTTTTTAGTCCTTAAAAAGCTTAATGAAATCTAGGCTAAAGCAAAATTAGCATACAACTCGCCAATAAACTAATAAAAACATGTAATCCTAGAGGCACACATCATAAATAAAACACATCAAAATAAACTAATTAATAAATGTGCATAGGCCAACTGCCCTTAATTATAATATAGGGTCTGCATAAAAGTATAATGGTCAAACACCACTGCCAACAACCCAGACTTTTAAGCCTAAGACTGATGCAATTGACTTTGAGAGGGATATTGGGTCTTCAATTTTCAGCCTTCTTGGACTTCTTCTCCTTGGACTCCTTGGATTTAGCGATGCATGAGCATGATCACCTGTAATAAAAACAATATATCGTCCCTAACCTAGGGGTATATCTAATGCACAATTACATCAATTCCAAAGAGTGTAGTAAAAGTAAGCAAACACAGCAGTAAATTTTCATAACATGCAATAAAATCATAAAAAAAACCCAATACACAGTAGAAAAGGAAATACTGGCCTAGCCTAAGTCTAGAAGTGGTGCCCTAAAAAATAATTTTATGTGTGTGTAAGGCTTGTGTGATTTTGGATAGGTCATATATATGATGATTAGTTCAAATTGCCTAAGGTTCAAGTTTGTTGGGGGTTTGAAAAGGAAGCTTTAATTAAACATCAAATATTAATGAATTAGGGTCAATTTTAGTTAATTTAGTTTTCTAATTCATTTTTAATGCTAAAGGTAGTGATATTTGAATTTTAAATTATATTAGCCAATTTTGGAAAGTCCCAGGTCCTCCTAAGTGCTAAGCTAAGGGGGTCCAAAAGGTTACTATGGTAAATAGGCTAGATTTGGGATTCCTAACATTTTAGGGAAATACTAGACCTTAAGGTGAGTAGTTATGATTTGTTTTTACTGGATTTGGAGTTTTCTATGCAAAGTTATGAATTTTCAAAGTTTTAGGAAATTAAGGGAATTATTAAAACTGCCTAATTAGGGGTGATTTTATGGTTTTGATCCAAATCAACCCCAAACTAATTATAATCATCCCAAAGGTTAGAAATGACCTAAGGAGATGTTCTCAAGTGTTTGGAGAAAATTTGGTATTTTTAATAATTTTTAATTTTCTAAAAGGGGCAAAAAGGTAATTTTCAATTGGTGTTGAATTAAGGGCTAGATTAAGGTCAACCTAAGGTACCCTAATTATCTAAGGTAAGGATAGTATTTTGAATAATTCAAGTTATTATGGGTATTTTTCTGATTTGAAATAGATTTATTATAATTTTTAGAAGTTATCGGATCTCAGTTCACAGGTAAATTAGGGTTGGTTAGTTAAGTGGTCTAAAAGCTCTTAAAAATTTCTAAAATATTCTGAAATATTTAAGAAGTCACTAAGTTTGAATTTTGAAGGTTTCATGCAAATTAGGGATCTATCCTAGCACCTAGAATTTTTCTAAGTTTGCTAGATATGTCCTTAATTATTGTCCTTAGGATGTCACTACATTGAGTAGGTTTAAACTCAGTTTTGAACTAACCCTCAAGGTAACAATGTATGGAGTACACAAAAGTAGTAAACACATCATGTCCTTAGATCTAGGATAGTCTAAACTAAGTGCTCGTGCATCCTATGCATGCAAGGTATGATAAAAGAAAAGTAAGTGTGCCTAACGAAGTGATTAGTGAATGATTGAGACTCAACCATTCACTAATCCCCTCCCCCATGATTGTTCTTCACAAGCACAATCTATGTTTAAAATTCCATTGGAGTGGATCTCCCAAAGTTAAGGAATTTAGTTATAAGTAGTTTCAAAATAATTAAAATACCCGTAAATATATAAGTTTTAGAAAAATAAGATAATTAAAAATATATCGATTCATAATAGATACATAAGTATAAGTGAGATCAACTGGCCACCCTAATAAGGATTCAAAAAGATTTGAAAAATAATTTTTTAGTTTAAAATAACTATTATAATTAATTATTTAAATAATATTTAAATAACCAAATAAATAAGCATGGATAGAAATCTGCCAGAAATGGAAAATTTAATCTCTGAAAATAATTTTAAATTAAAACAAATATTTTTTTGAAAAATTTAAGGTATTATATACTAAAATCCAATTTAAGAAGAATAAGTTATGAGTTTATGAAGTTTAAAATGATCAAAAGTAATTTTAAAATAATTAAAAATAATAAATAATTAAAAATAATCATTAAATTAAATGAAAATAAAAACATAAAGCTTCTGAAGTTTAATGTTAATTATTAGAATTATAATGACAATAATATTTTTTTAAAATAATAATAATAATAATAATAATTTTAAAATAACTATAATAATAATAATAATAATAATACTAGATATAATAATAAAAATAAAGATAATAAATAGTGAGATAATAATAAGATAATAATAATAATAATAATAATAATAATAATAATAATAATAATAATAATAATAATAATGATGAAAATAATAAACTATTAAAATAATGATAAAACTAATAGTTATAAAAAAGTTAGAAAAAAGGAATAATTTAAATAATAGTAATAATAATAATAATACTAATGAAAACAGCAACAAAATAATTAAGATAATAATTATTGTAAATAATTATAACTAAAATTAAAATAATAATAATATAATATTTATTATTACTAAAAATAAAATAATAATTTAATTAAAAAAGGTTTTTTTTACTATTTTGAAAATGACTGAATATATATATATATATATATATATATATATAGCCTTTTTAAATAGTTTTAATTTTAAATTAAAGAGAATAAAAAAATGAGTGATTTGTTATATTATACGTATTTTTTGGGTTAATATTTAATTTATTATGATTTTTAAAAGAAATCAAAATTTAAAAATAATTTTAAAAGCATTTATAATATTTTATTAAATAAAAACCAGTGGCAGGGCCATGTGGCAGGCCGTGATTGGCCTCTTCAAACCACAGCCAATCATTGACAATGATTGTGGCGGCGCGGGACCCATGCACTTTTCACTTAATCTAGTCAACACGTCCAACAGCCGTCGGATCTTCCGCCATTTCAAACGAACGGCTATGATCAAGTTGGATGGGAACCCATCCTACACAGCGGCATCTGCTGTTCAGACCAAACTTGAAATAGCGAGATCACAGCCATTCATCTCGAAATCAATGGCTGCGATTTCGTGCAGTTCAATAGGACTGAACTGAAACCCTAGAATGGTTTTTTTGCTTCGTTCTCGCAAACAACTCAATGTAATTTCATGAAATTTTAAACATAAACTCTACACATGAATAGAAATCATGGGGTGGTGTTTGTTTGGCTTAAAAGCAGTTTTTTAGAAAGTTATTTTACCCTATGTGTAGTGACCTATTATAAGGGTTTTCGAGCGATCTAACCATTGGATTTTCGCATTCTTAGGCTTGTTGCACTTGTAGATTGTCCATGCATAATTTCCTAATTGAGCACGAGCTTTGAAATGCCTTGGATGACAGGTTTTACTTGGAAAAGATGAGGGATGGTAGGGAGAGCTCTCACACAAAATTATAGGGCTTTTGGTGGCCTAGAGAGAGAAAGAGCAAGAAAAAGATCTTCATGAAGCCCTAAATTTTATTATTTAAATGCCTAGACTTCTCCTCAATGGCTAAGATTGAATCTCTATTCAATTGTGAAAGAATTTAGAGGGAATTGGTCGTGGTTTGAATCCTAGGGCCATTAAGGAGGGATTAAATGCAAGTAATGCTCTGTTAACGGGCTTAATTGGCTCAAATTGACTCATTAAGACTTGGGTTGACCAAGTCTAGGGTTAACCTGGTCAACCTAGTTAATTGGGTTAAACGGAGTGGGGTAATTAGCCTTGGATACTCTGAATTGGTTTTTGAATATAATTTGGGCTCAAGTGGGTCAAATGGGTCAACTTGGGTTGACCTTGTTAACCAGGTTGACCCAGGACTCTGGTCTGAGCTCAACAGAGCTGGTCTGACCCTCTAAGTCAAAGGGTGAAGAGAGATTGAGCCAAAAAGGTTTAAATTGTATTTGAAATCAAGTAAGAAGGGTTTGGGTTCATTTGGGTCAACCTGGGTTGACCTGGTCAATCAGGTTGACCCAGGGCTCAGATCTAGGCCCACTGGGTTGGGTCTGACCCACTGAGTCCAATGGTGAAGAGAAATGGGCTTGAGAAGGTCTGGAATCGATTTGAAATAAAAAGAAGGCATTACTGTCAACTTTTATCAACCCAGATTGACCCAAGGCCTGGGCTTGGGCTCAATAGACTCAATTTGACCCACTAAATTGGATAGGATAGATCTTGAATTCTGGCTTGGTCAATTTGACCAAGTCAACCCCTTGGTTTAAGGATTTGGCAAAATTAAGGTCAATAAATGGACCCCCAACAGGAACGGCGAACAGCTAGCGAACTGCTCATGTTGGCATTGACCAACTTTTCCAAAAGGAGTAGAGTGAAGAACATGAGTGAAAGAGTACCAAAACGATGGAAGAAAGTTGGGAGCTCTTCTCCTAACCTTACTTTATGGCAAGTGCAGAGCCTAGGAGAGAGTGAAGAGCAATAGTAGACAAGCAAAATGTCACCCAGTGGTGAACAAGTAGTGGGACCTTCTTCTGGCCTTACCCTTCAATAAGGGCAGAGCCAAGTCAAGAACAAAGTAAAGATCACCATAAGGGTGAAAAAGAGGTAAATGACTTCTCCACTAGCTTTACCCTGTATTGAGGGCAGAGCCGAATAGAGAACCAAGAGTAAAGTAATAAAAGTGAACCGACTATCTGCCTGACTATATCGAAATAGTAGAATAGAAGGTGAAGGGGCCCTGTCTCCTCCTGATCCTCTTAGAATAGTAGATTGGGGTAATTCAGTATTTGTCTGACCATATCGAAATAGCAAATAAATAAGTCACAAAATTTGTTTCCTACTTGATCACAACAAGACACTCAGGGTAAAAGGTGGTGAGGAATGCCTTCCAGGTACTCTGTCAGGCTCTCTCTACTAGGTAAGTAAAACCAACTACCCAACCATATCAAAAAATTAGGCTAGAAGGTGAAAAGATCTCGTCTCCACCTGATCCTTCTGGAACAGTGGATTGGGGTGACTCAATACTTCGGCCTGACCTCAATAAAAGTAAAGAGGCCATAAAATTGGAAGCCTTCCTAGTCTTTAACATGACATCCATAGTAAAGGGGTAGTGAGGAATACCTCCCAGGGACTCTGTCGGGCTCTCTCAACCAGGTAAGTAAAACCAACTACCAGTCTGATAGTATCGGGACAGCGGGGTAGAAGGTGAAAAGGATCCCATATCCTCTTGATCCTTTTAGAATAGTGGATTGGGGTGACTCACTACTTCTTCCTGACCTCAGTAAAAAGTAACAAAGCCATGAAATTGAAAGCCTGCCTAGTCTTTAACATGGCATCTAGAGTAAAGGGGTGGTGAGGTATGCCTCCCAGAGACTTTGTCGAGCTCTCTCAACCGGGTAAGTAAAACTAACAACCAGGCTGACTGTATCGGGAGAGCGGGATAGAAGGTGAAAAGGATCCCATCTCTTACTGGTCCTTTCAGAATAGTGGATTGGGGTGACTCATTAATTCTACCTGACCTTAGTAAAAAGTAACTAAGACACGAAATTAGAAGCCTTCCTAATCTTTAATAGGACATCAAGAGTAAAGGGATGGTGAGGAATACCTCCCAGGGACTCTATCGGGCTCTCTCAACCGGGTAAGTAAAACCAACTACTAGTCTGACCGTATCGGGACAGCGGGGTAGAAGGTGGAAGGTATCCCGTTTACTCCTAATCTTTTCAGAACAGTGAATTGGGATGACTCAATACTTCTGCCTAACCTTAGCAAGAAGTAAATAAGCCACGAAATTAAAAGTCTGTATAGTCTTTAACAAAACATTTAGGGTAAAAAGAGGTGGTGAGGAATGCCTTCCAGGTGCTCTATCAGGCTCTCTTAGCCAGGTAAGCTTCAACATCTACTCAACCAGATTGGCCTTGCAAATAAAAAAGGGCTCGACACTCACTTATTCCTAATGGGAGTGGTGGGTAAAGAGTCAGGCTCTCGTGCATGCCTTCTCATAACAGGATACTTAGAAAGAAATAAAGTGGTGAGGAATGCCTTCTAAGGGCTCTATTAGGCTCTCTCAACCAAGTAAGTAAAACTAACTACTTGTTTGTTAGTATCAGAATAGTAGGGTAGAAGGTGAAAGTCATCTCATCATTAAACTGACACAGATCTGTGTAGGGATATGAGGGACAAAGGAAAGATAAATGGAAGAATTCCAAGGGCAGAGTTATCTAAGGAATCCTCAATGAGCGTTTTGGTAACCATATGGTAGAGGACAAATCATCGTGGACATGAGTATCCAAATATCATCACGATCTCTAAGGTAACCCTAACCCTACACAAAAAGGGAGGAAAGTATCAGCATGATGCCTCCCAAGAAAGTTGGAAGAGATACACCCTTAGTAGAGTGTGCAAAGGGACAATCTTATTCAAAGGGAGTAAAAAGAATTGAAGTAGCGAGGGGTCACCTCCACTACAAAAAGCAGAACTAAGCCTAATAGAAATAATCATCAAAGGAGCTATAGTGGTAAACCCATACTAACTGATGGGGACCTTGTAAGAAGTGGAAACAATATCAACACATCCAAAGGACCTCTCCGTCAGCTAGGAGTCGGGCCTCAATGGAAAAAAAAGGGGAAAAGTAAAAGCAAAGCTGACTTTCTGCTAGAAAATCAAAGCTCAAGAAAGGTGATGGTGGCTCCTAAGGCATGATGCCCCATATCACTAAGTAAGAGGAAGAACCAAAGTAGCGAGAGAACACGCTCGCCGCTAAGGACAATAACTCTGAATAGGAAAAAGCTCACAGTGATAACACCTACCCTAACCAGGTAGGACCCTATAAGGAGTGAAAGTGGTAGTGACCTTAATACATTCATAAGACTATTCTGACGATTGAGCCTAGTGTATGAATGGTAGGATAGGTCACGAAAAGGAGCAAAAGAACTGATCTTCCTTTAGAAGATCAAAGGTCTCAAAGCAATGTTGTCAATATATAGGATAAGATATACTATATCATGCCCAGGAAAACATCTCTAGGTAGCAAGGGGACACATTCATTACCTGAGTGAAATCAACGATCATCAAAAGGTCATAATGGTAACACCTACCCTAACTGGGTAGGACCCTATGAGGAGTGGAAGAAACCCTAATGCATCCATCAGAGTACCCTGGCAACTCAGAGCAATCTATAAATGAGAGAGTGGGTTGCCAAAAGAGTGTAAAAGAGGGCTGATATTTCCTCAGAAAAATCTAAGCCAAGTGAAGGAGTGATGCTAGCATATGAGGCAAGATGCACTATATCACAACCAAAGACAATTAAAATTACAGAGGTTCATGGCCAACTAAGTATGGACTCATCCTTAAAGCAATCATTAAAGTGCTTCAAAGGAGAAGAAAGAAGAATTTCTAGGAAATTTATGCTCTTAGAGAGTATTACCGGGTTTCTCCTGTGACAAGGGCAACCGATTTTGCTCTACTAAGAGCTTCACTCTTTTTTATCATATGTATTTTTTTTTATAAGAGAGGGAACTGTGAATGGCTTTGATAACCCAGGCCATGTTCACCACATGAACAAAATTGGGGAAAGAGATGTAATAGGATCTTCTAAGGAAGTGAACTATTGGTTTTGAAAACCTAGATCACATTCAACTCATGTGAATGAACTGAGGAGCACAATCATAGCAAATTCGATGTATTGGATAGAATCAAAATTAGGATTAGAGGATTAACATTACTACTCCTAACAAATATAGGGTTGTACAGACCCAATATCCCACCACCAAAAGGACTAAACTAAAGACTATGATATCCCCGATCACATTCAACTCATATGAATAGACTGGGGGTTCAACTATCAGAGTATGACTGATAGGAGGAAAGAATTCACATATGAACAGTGGATCACTATCACCATACCGGACTATCATAGGTGGGCGTGGACCAAGTATCACATCTCAAAAATAGGCTTGAACCTATTGGTTTTGATATCCCAGTCTACACTTGGGGTGGCCAAGTGAAACTAGGTTGTACAAATATAAGCATTAATATCCCTATAGCGTATTAGTGTACCACCTTCAAGGACGACCTTATACTTTTCAAGGAGAACATCATGTGGTAGAGGAAAAATTGTCATGGCCACACAAACTGTCGAAAAGCAAGAGGGATCCTTGTAGGATCTATATATACAGAGGGATATTTACAGGAGGTAGGGAGTCCTCCTGCTACATGCAAAACTCAAGCATAGTACTTTTTTAGGTATTGCCCATTGATGACATGCATGGGGTGAACCCCATTTGCATGAACAAGTATGTAAGCATCCCCTTCAAAAACTTTCTCTACAGCGAAGGGGATTTCCCAAATAGGCTCAAACTTACCATTTCGCCGACAACGCGAAATGATAGGCCTATGCAAAATAAGGACTAAATTGCATACCCGAAAAGCATGGGGTCTAACAAGGTGATCGTGTGATCGGGCCATTTGGGCTTGATATAGCTTAAGGTTACGATGAGCTTATAAATGGAGCTCTTCTAAAACATCAAGCTCTTCCAACCTTAGTCGAGCATTATCTTCATCAAATAGATTATAACTGTCTGCTATACACAGTGAGGGGAGCTCGACCTTGAGTGGAAGGATTACTTTAACCACAAAAGCTAAAGCATATGGGGTGGACTAGGTAGAAGTACGGTAGGTAATCCTATAGGCCCATAATACTTCAGGTAACTTATTATGCCATTCTCATTTATTTGCAATAAAGATTTTCCTTATTAGTTATATGAGAGTTTTATTAAATTCTTCTGCCAAGCCATTAGCTTTGGGATAGTAAATTGAAGAGAATCGCCAATTAATTTTATGATGGCGGCAAATCTAGCAATTTTGGTGCTTCTAAATGACAGGCCATTATAAAAAATTATATGACACAAAACACCAAAGAGATAAATAATGTTATCGTGAAAGAAATGCATCACATCTTCTGATTTAACTTCTTTTAGTGGGATAGCTTCTGCCCATTTAGAGAAGTAATCAGTGGCGACTAAAATAAACCTATGACCCTTAGAAGAAGGAAGATCTATAGGATCCACTACATCCGTTCCCCAGCCCCCAAATGGCCAAGATGATATAGTGGAGTGTAATAGATTAGGGGGTTGGTGAATCACTGTGCCATAAACCTGGCACTAGTGGCACCTTTTAGCATGCTCCATACAATCACGGATCATAGTTGGCCAGTAGTAGCCAAGGTGTTTAATTTTGCCTTTCATTTTAGGTCTGGACTGATGGGCACCACAAAGCCCTCCATGTATCTCACTTATGACTTTGCGAGCCTCTTCTTTATTAAGGCAACACAACCATATTTGTTTAAAAGAGTATTCATACAAGGTATCATTTACAAAGGTGAATGATAAATCTCTCTTTCTAATTTGAGTAGTGAGAGATTTATCATCCGGAAGCCTACCATGCTTCAAATATTCTATGAAGGGCACTCTCCAATCTGACTCCTCAACAACAGTAAACACTGTGAGGGTCTAATCGGGAAAAAAAAAGTCTGTGGGGAATAGAGCTTGACGATACTGGCCAATAATAGATAATGGATTTTCAATAGGGTCAGCTAATTCTTTTGCTAACTTGGCCAAGACATCTGCTTTTCCATTTTCAGATTTAAAGATTTTAGCCAAAGTTACTTATTGTATTAAGCACAAGAGTTTCATTGCTTTATTATGATATGAAAGGAGCTCAAGCTTAAGTATTTTGTAGACTCCAGCTACTTGATTTATTATTAGTTGGGAGTCTCCAAAGATTTTACCAGCATAATATTCATCTGAATGGCCAACTCAAGCCTTAAAATATAAGCTTTATACTCAGCTTCATTGTTAGTATGAGGTTTTGATAAGCTATAGGAATACCGTAGAGTATGACGTTCAGGGGATACAAAATTCAGGCCTAAACCTACCATAATTGTAGGAGTTTCATATGGACTTAAGGCTTTAACGGGTGACGTACCGTCAAAGTAAAACTCCCAAGAAGGGGACTCCTATTTATCCATACTCATAATTAGTTCATCAGGTAGATCATCATGGAGTGGGAAATCAGCAGGGATCGGGTGATCGGCCAGAAAGTCAGCTAGAGCCTGTCCTTTGACGCCACGTTGAGGAACAAAAGTAATATCAAACTGTAGTAGGATCATAGACCACTGTACTAGATGACCTGAGAGGGTCGGATGGATTATCAAATACTACAAGGGGTTTACTCAAGAGATTAAGTTAATTTTGTGCGACAACATATAATGTCTAAGCTTTTGCACTACAAAAATCAAAGCTAAACATTATTTTTCCAACGCTGGGTATTTTAATTCTGTAGGTATCAATCATCTGCTAAGGTAGTACAAGGTATTTTCCTTACCTTCCTCATTTTCTTGAGCCAATAATGCACCTAGGGATTCATCAAGGGTTATAATGTAAAGAATCAACGGCCTTCTTGGGATCGGTGCAGCTAAAACAGGGGGGTTCATCAGGTAGCACTTTATTCTCTCAAAGGCCTCCTGACAATGTTCATCCCAGTGGAATCGGGCATCCTACTTCACTAGGACAGCGAAGGGATGACACCTACCAAAAAGGTTGGAGATAAATCTCCGCAAGAAAGCAAGTCTACCTTGAAAGGATCTCAACAGGGTAAGACTTTTAGGAGGCTTTAAGTCGACTATGGATTTGATCATATAAGAATCAATCTCAATGACATGATAGTGGATTATAAATCCTAAGAACTTTCCTGCACTAATTCCAAATGCACATTTTAAAGGATTCATCTTCAAATCAAACTTGCTCAGGCATTCAAAAATGATTCGTAGATCTTGGAGGTGATCTCTATAGACCATGCTTTTGACTACCAAATCATCCACATAGCACTCAAGTTACTGATGTATCATCTCATCGAAGATGACAGTCATGGCACGTTAATAGGTGGCCCCAACATTCTAGAGACTGAAGGGCATCACCTTGTAACAAAATACACCTATAGGTGTATGGAATGCAGTGAACTTTTCATCCTCGGGTCCATCTTTATCTTATTGTAACAAGATGAACCATCCATGAAAGAGAAAATGCTATGGGATGAAGCAATATCCACCATAAGTTTGGGGATAGAAAGGGGAAAATCATCTTTAGGACATGCCTTATTCAATTCATATAAGTCAATAAAGACATGTATCTGTTCACTCTTCTTCCAGACTGGATTAATATTGGCAAGCTAAGTAGGGTACTTCTCTTCCCTAATGAATCCAGCTTCTATAAGTTTCTTAGTCTCAGCGATCACATGTTATTCAATTTCTAACCTCATCATGCGAGGTGTTTGTTTAATAGGGACTGCATCAAGCTTGATAGCTAACTTATGGATAGCCACTTATGGGTTTAAACCAAGCATCTCGGTGTAGTTTCAGGTAAAGCAGTCTCTAAATTTTGATAGTAACTTGATATTTTCTTGAGCCTCTAAATCAGACAGTAGAGCACTATGAAAAATAGGCCTAGGATCTAACTCAGTGCCTAAGTTTACCTCATACAGTTCATCCATGGCGAAAGTGATGCCACCTTTAAACTCTTGTGGAGCATCAAGGATTCTATCCTCGCCACTATTCGGGTCTTCTTCATCGGTAAGAGAAATAACCGGATAAGAATGTGATACAGCACGAATATTGGTCTGACTAGAGTGACTCAACCCCATATAACCCATACCTCCTAGGCCACAAGGGAAATCAGTCCGCCAAACATGGGCTTACTATAGAGCTTATTTATCAGACCAAGTAGAATGAATGAGACACCGCTTGACAAAACTCTCTACAGTAGGGGAAAGTAATAAGAGGCACTCTTAACCTCTATATCCATAGCAGTCTCCTCCATATCTTTGCTCCCAGGACCCAGTGGTGCTCCTATACTATGGGGTAAAGGGGTACACTCCTTAGATCGTACTAGCCCAAATGTCTCGTATAGAAGAGGTATAGGGCATCCACTAGTCCATAGTACACTATCATCACTAGTGGAGGCAGTGTCAGAAAGTCTTTGACATGAATTCTCAACTTTTATACAGCGTATCTGATGGGGAGAAGGTTATCCACTAGTAGTCTGACGTCGAAAGTCCTTTTCTTCATCTGAACTACTATCAATAACTAATCCACTCTCGGGTATTAGATGACTACAGAAAGTAGGACGTGAATCATAACCAGCAAAATATAGAGGTGATGAAGGGACTGAATGATGAAGGACATCGATCATTTTATCATCTAAAGACTCGGACTCTATAGGTCAACCCTCTACCTCTACCTCATCCTCCCCTACCTATACTAGGGGGAGCATCGTGCCTCACTATAAACTGGAAAGGAAATCTATTAGAGTGTGAAATGGAAACACCTACCTCAATACTAACCTGTGATGGACCCTGTACTAACGATTATATAGGACCCTGAGCAGTTGACTACGCAGGACCCTATACAACACTAGTGGGTGTAATTGGTGACTGAGCTGGTGGAGGTTTATGAGTCTTTCGAGGTATATAATACTTTGTATTATCATAAATAGAGACCTCATACACAGAGAGGGCTGGGTATCTCTAGGAATGGTATACTTGACATCATTCCTCATAAACTTCATACATCGGTGTAAGGTAGAGGGCACCATTTCATACTCATAAAGCCAAGAGGCCTTCCTAAGAGAGCCCTGTATGAAATATCACCCTCAAGTACATAAAACTTTGCCTTAGTTAGGAAATTTCCAAACTTCAAAGGCAAGGTAATAGACCCTAGAGCTCGCTGTCCTTGATCATTGAAGCCTTCTAACATAATCTTGTCGGTGAGCATCAAATGATATAGGGAGTGGCTCTTTAAAGTTCCATAGGTAAGGATATTCACTGAAGCCCCTTGATCAATGAGGATCCTGTTCAACTCATAACCATTGATTTTAGTAGTGACGTATAAGGGATGATTGAGCTAAGAAGTCCCTAAAAGAAGATCATGCTTTGATATGGTAATGTATGGCATCTCTTTCAAATTACATGCATCCCCAATAGAATCAAAATGCAAAGAAGGCTTAATAGGACTCTCGTTTGAGTAGGGCTTTAACCAATGTCCCTCTAAAGTAAGGGGACATCACTAGAGCGTTGTAAACACTAAGAAAGGAAGGGATTTTCCTTAATTGAGCCAACACATTATAATTAACTTCTAGCTAAGGGCATTTTCCCTTCTCCTTAGAATTCTCTTGGGAGGGAGGGATAGGATCATCCTGCTGGATAATAATATTTTTATCTTTTATATTTTTAGCCATCCAAGGTGGAAGGACCTTCCCTGAATGCAAATGAACTTCTTGTATTGAGTCATCCTCAATAGGAGATTCCTTTGGTTTAGTGGTGGTGGCTTGTGTTGGCTCTAAGGAAAGTGTCTGGAGTGAGTTCTCAGATTCAGCCTCCAAATTCATATAATAACCACCCTCTGAAATTGTGAATACTTGTTATTCATCAGACTCATCATTATACACAGAATCATTCATATTACAAGAGATATGTAAGATGTGAGAAGAACGAGCACTAGAAGAAACTGATGTGAAAGTAGAAGGTAAAGAACACCAAAAGTAGCCAGAATCATCTTCTTCTATTATTTTATCATCAATAGAAGGGAGAAAAAAGTTCTTCAGCGTAAGTGCTGGAAGGGGGCATGTCTTCCCTTCTGAGGTTATAATAATTTTTTCTCTTTCATACATTTTTTTTGGTACAAGTAAAAGTAGAAAAAGAAATGTGCTCATCTGGCACTACAACAGAAGAAGAAGGAAAAAAGTACTGGCGGAATAACTAGAGTGGAAATTATTGACTTGCCCTGGGAATGCCTCCTCTAAACTGCCTCTGAACTCTATACAGCTTGTTTGATCATTTTCTTGGTCTTCTTGGAGAGTGCTAGCTGCCACTCTCCCTCAGAACTATGGGGTGACCTGCTACTACTACTACTCTGACTATAGCTCTGACTATCGCTACGGCTATTTAGATGTGACTGGAGATCATCTGAACTGTCTGAATAGCCTTACCCAAAGGATGCACTAAATCACTGTCCTACAGATGGATCTCCCCACTGGCCATGAGTCTCTCAACCTTATCTTTGAACACATAGCGATCCTCTAAAACATGCTCGATGTGTTTGTAGTAGGGATAATAGAGTAGGTGATCTGTCTGTCTCTCCTCCTCCACTCTATTGTTATTCGGGAATGTCAGGATATTTTTCTTAGTAATGAATTTAAAAATCCTTCTTACACATTCCCTTTTGAAAGGGTATTCCTTACTAAGCTTATCCTGTAGGTACTGCTGACTCTTTAGAGTCTTATGGGAGGTCCTAGGCTGTACTGTTGACTGACCCTCTGTGTGAGATGGCTGTGGCGGTGCTAAACTGACTAAGGGCCTCTTGCCCTTATCTTGTGGTCCATAGGTATTATATACCTCCCCTCTCCTAGATGGAGGTGCCCCTGAGAACTCCTGATGTTGAGGTCTACGTGAAGGATGACTCTCAATCTTAGGAGGGACTATATCGGGTATGCTGCCTTGTAAGCTTACTACCTTCGTGAGTAACTTCTGGAAGGTTCGTATATTGAATCCCTTGAGGTAGGGTACTATCAAACCATCTATGTTCTTCAACAAAATCTATACTACATGTTGCTCCTGTAACTGGGGCCCAACTAAAGGCTAATGTTTCTCCATCTGACTATATTATCCTATAGTAGATCTCAAGGATGCTATTTAGTAACCACTAACTCTCCTATTGTGACCCAGTGCTCTTCACTGACAAACATCTGTATAAATAGCTACTCAAACTCTCCATAAGTCTGGACTATATCATTGGGGAGATTGGCGTACCAAGAAAACACCACTCCAACTAAACTACTAACGAAGAGCCTCAATATCAAGGCATCGTTCCCTCCTATGCTGCAACATATAGCCCGGTACTGAGACACATGTTACCTCGGGTTCCCAAGCTCATCAAATACTCTAAATTTAGGGGGAATAAAGCCAGGGGGTATGGCTCCTACTTATACTCAATAGGGTAAGGATGCCCTTTACTCACTACCTCTCCAATCTTCCTGGAGGAAATCGCCTGCTCTATCTTCTGAGCAATCAAATCTTGAATCTGACCGACTGACAATTGTACTGGCTGACTCTAGACTACTATAGGTGCTATAGGAACTGCATTCTGGACCCTATCCACTCTCACAGGGTCTAGTGCAATTGAAAGTACTACTGGCTTATCTCTAGATGTGGTAGAAGTACCTGCACCCATAATCTGGGGTGTTTCCCCCAAAGCTATTAACTGGACAGTCATCGCTACCATAGCCTTGGCAATCTCTACCATCTGAGCCTGTAAGTGCAAAACTATGGCATCTATAGCTATTGATCTTGAAAATCCTCTTGCCTTAGGGTCTCCCTGCTCATCCTCTTCCTCGGGCTCCTCTACTCATCTGAGTGACCTCAACGTGTATTCACACATACCCGGTGTACTGGTACATCCTCATCTGACCCACCTCTTAGTATGTCATCCTCTGAGAAGGCCCAGCAAAGTGCCTCTATATATGGACTCATAGAGGAAGTGATTCTATAAGGGCTAGGAGCTAACGTGGTCTCAACTCGATCTGGTGATCCCTCGGGAGTAGGTACTATATCGTCATCACAAGTCATCGGGACTACCTCGAACCCAGAAGGAACTGTTACATCCATTTGATCTACTGTATCCACTGGCTAATCTATCTCTACCAACGATAATGTCTCAATTGGCTGAACTATCTTGACAGAGGTATTCACCTGTTGACGTCTCCAAACCCACATACTGCGGTGGGGATCTATACGGGTAATCGGCTGCTAAGGGGATACCACAACGAAAATGATCTAGGGCCAAGCAGGCTCCCGCTACTATCTCTGTCCGTGGCGATGTGGGTGTCGTCCAACAGTAGGAGTAATTGCCAGCAATCTAATGACCGGAGCTGTATCAATTAACTATTGAGGTGGCTGTCCTCTCTGCCACCTATACCTCTATCTCACAGTCTGCCTCTATCACTAAAGAGTAGCCTGAGAAATCTATCGGAGTAACTTCTGTTGACTAATAAGCCCTCTACCAAATGCTAGGTGAATGAAACTTCGAATCCTCTGAGAGATGGTTTGAACACTAGCATCCCTAGGAACCCTAGCTAGGGGTAGAGTAGTGATGAAAGGAGGGGCTGCCATAATGCGAGCAACATCCTCCTCATCCCCACTATGTGTTAGTGGAGAGAAGCATCCTCCATGGATCACCTCTATCTCAGGTGCAACTACTACATCTAGGGTAGGCATAACTACAGCTGGTTGTGGTCTCTACTGCAGAGAGCCACTCTCCTCTGAACGAGCTCCTAGTAAGATATCTCCTGCCATCTACTGCCTATCTGCCTCAGATACAGCCAAATGAAGTCTCCTATTTCTATTCATCATGGCCCTTCTCCCAAGGCCGAAGGTAGAGGAAGAAGGAACATCTGAACCCACTACCTGGGTGGCAGGGGGAATAGGGACAACAGGAAGGGTCGGGGTCTGCCCCGTGGTATCAGAGTGAAAGAGTCAAGCAAATACAGAAACTCAACCAGAAGAAGGTGAAGGAGCCTCGATCTGAGCACCCCTCTTCCTAGAGGAAGTGGGAGGGGGAACTCGAACTTAAGGTACCTCCACCAGAACAATAGGGGTAACAACAACAGGCTGCCAGTGATGAAGGGCCAGAGTAACCTGAGCAACAGGTGCGGTAGGCACTGGCAGTTTGAACCAGTTCATATTAAGTTCATATACAATAGCTTTTACACTATTCGTACATACGAAATTGGATCGTATGGGACGATCGTGGACAGTTAGAAATTGAAAAATGCAGTTTTTGGACAGTTTTTTATGTCTTTCTTATAAAAGGTCCATTTAAGACTGTTATACAATCTTTTTGTTATTAGGCCTTTGTGCATATTGAAGGGAAATTGGAGGAAATAGTGAGAGAAAGTGTTTGAAGGAGAGTTCTTACTACTAGAGCGTGAAGGGTTCACTTGACTACACAAAGGTAAGGATCTCTATTTGTGATTTGTGATTACTTCACTCTTTTCTCTTGTCCTTCTAGATTTCTTATGAGAAGATCTTTCAAGAAGATCCAATTCTCTAGCGACACTCAAGGAGTGTGAACAGCCAAAGGTTCTCTACCTACACTAGGAGAGTGTGAACATCCGAAGGTTCTCTGCCTATACTTAGAGGGTTTAAAAGGATGACAGTTCTCTGCCTATACTTGGAGGGTGTGAAAGGATGATCATTCTCTGCCTACACTTTGAAGGTGTAAAAGGATGACGGTTCTCTACTTACACTTGGAGGGTGCAAAAGAACGACGGTTCTCTACCTACACTTGGAGGGTATAAAAGGATGGTAGTTCTCTGCCGCACTAGGTAGTGATGGAAAGGTTACTCTATAACTAGACCTCCCTTATTTGACAACATTTCTTTTGATTTTTGAAAATTTTGCATGTCTACATTTTTACAGTCACTTGATTATCACATTTGGATCTTAGTACAATAAGGGTATACAAAACCAACTAGACTAGTTGATGGCATTAGAGTAGAAACATCATTTGCGGATTGGATTGTAGAAAAATGTGACTTAGCACAACTTAATGCCAAATATTTAAATAGTTTTTTTTATACACTTAAGTCAGAAGATTACATACAGGTTTCTACTTACAAGAGTGGAAATGACATATGGGATAGACTCTTTATAACTTATGAAGGGACTAATAAAGTTAAACAGTCTAGATTAAACATCTTGTTGCATGACTATGAATTAATTTGCATGAAACCAAATGAATCTATTTCTGATATGTACATAAGATTCACTCAGATAGTCACTTCTTTGCATGCATTAGATATAGAATTAACAAATGCTGAAATAGTAAATAAGATTCTCCGTTGTTTGCCTACTACTTATGATGTAAAAATTACTGCTATATTTGAGTCTAAAGATTTAAATGTGTACTCTATTGATAATCTTCTTGGATCACTAATTGCTTACGAGCAAAGAGTAAGTCAAAGAAAGATTGATATAGGTGAACCACAAAGGGAAAAGAACATAGCACTGAAAGTGAAAGAGTCAGAGAGTGATCAATCTCAACCTGAGGATGAAGATGACATCGCACTGATGACCAGACAGTTTAAAAGCATTCTGAAAAGGAAGTAAAAGAGAGGCCAGTAATGGAATCGAGGTAAATTCAATATGAATGTTAATGTTTCAAATGATGTTATTTGCTATGAGTGCAGGAAACCTGGACACATTAAGACAGACTGCTCAAAATTCAAAGCCACTTATAACAAGAAGAAGGTAGAGGAGAAACTAATGGTGAAAAAGAGCAAGAAGAAATTCTAAAGAGCTTTCTAGGCAGACTCATCTTCAGACTCGTTAGAGACTAAAAAGGAAGAGGAAGTCACCAATCTATGCTTGATGGCCAATAATCTTGATAAGTCAAGTCAAGAAGAAGTATGTGACTTGACTTATAATAAACTTTTAGAAGTCTCTGAACACATACATGTTACAGATAGGAAATTAAAAAAAGTGCATGCTAGTTTGAACTTAGAGTTACAAGAATTGCAAAGAGAACAAGAGATCTTTAGGAAAAATCATGCTTTAATTGATAACAACCACATAAAATTACTTGATGAGTTTGACAATTTGAATAAGAACTAAGAAAATTTAAAATCATCCTATGCAAAACTTGAAAAAGAATTTAAAGATTTTAAGGATGAATCAGAGAGAAAAAATTATCAGATAAATTATACAAATCATATATTGGAAGATATGAATTCTTTTTATAAATTGAAGATAAAAGCTCTCGAGGATAATAGGATACCCCCAAAACTTAAATATTTTACAAATCTTATTTTATATCCTAAATTTATACAATTCATGAATATACAGAAGAATTATAGAAGATTAAGAAACCCATTTCCTAGAGTCAAATGCTTTAATTGTGGATTATTTGGACATATAGCACATACCTGTAGATTGGAAAGAAAAACTTATTTAGTGTGGAAGCCTAAGATGCATAAACCTAGACATAACATACATGTATTTGTTTATAATTTGCAAAAAAGTGAACCCAAACTTATTTGGGTTCCCAAGTCTAACGTTTGATGATTTTGTGGGAACGCTCTCACACAAGGCCTCATTGGAGCATATGGTACCTGGATAGTAGATGTTCAAAGTATATGACTGGAGATATTGCTCAATTCATATAGCTGGAAGTCAGGAGTGGAGGCAATGTTACACTTGGAGATAACACCACAAGGAAGGTGGTTAGATCAGGTATGATAGAAAACTTGAAAAACTTTTTTATAGAAAAAGTTTTGTTAGTAGAAGGCTTAAAGCATAATCTTCTGAGTATTAATCAGCTATGTGATAAAGGATATTGTATTAAGTTTTTTCCTACTAGCTGTATATTAAGCCAAAATGGTAATGATGTTTTGTATGGTATACGGGTAAATAATATTTATATGCTAAATTTGAATTATATCAAAACTCTTACTATTTTTTGTTTAAAAACTATTTTTGATGAGTCATGGCTTTGGCATAGAAGACATTGTCACTCTAGCATGAAAAATCTTAGAAGGATTACCCAAAAGAACTTAGTGAGAGGTATACCAAAACTAGACTTTATTAAGGATCACTTTTTTGATGCATGTCAATTTGGAAAATAGGTGAAGTTCTCTTTTCAGTCTAATAAGAATCTTAGAACTAATAAACCATTGGAGATTTTACATATAGATCTTTTTGGACCAGTTAGAACTGTAAGTCTTGGAGGAAAGGTATATGGATTTATAATTATGGATGATTTCTCAAGATTAATATGGGTTAGATTTATATATCATAAGAGTAAATCATTTGAGGAGTTTAGAAATTTTTTGACTTGGATTTAAAGGAAACTATGATGTGAGATTTTGATAATTTAAAGTGATCATGGAGGAGAATTTGAAAATGAAAAATTTGAGAATTTTTGTAAGGAGAAAAGGATTGATCACAATTTTTTTGCACCTAAATCCCCTCAATAAAATGGGGTAGTTGAAAGGAAAAATAAAATATTAATAGAAGCTGCTCGAGCCATGTTGGCAGAATATTCACTTCCTAAATATTTTTGGGCTGAGGCGGTTAGCACGGCATGTTATGTTCTGAATAGATGAATGTTAGATCAAACTTGAATAAAATATCCTATGAGTTACTAAAGGGTATAACACCTAATTTGTCACATTTGCATGTTTTTGGATGTAAGGTGTTCATACATAACAATGGAAAATTTGTCTTAGAAAAATTTGATCCAAAATCAGATAAAGGAATTTTTATAGGATACTCAAGTGTTGGAAAATCTTTTAGAGTATTCAATAAAAGAACTTTGGTAATTGAGGAAACCACACATGTTGTATTTGATGAATCTGGTATTTTGGAAGAGCCAATTATTGAAGAAGATAAGATAGAAATTAATTCCCAAAGATTGAGAAAATAAATTTGGATGAAAATTTGGAGATAGAAAACCCGATGCCTAGAGATTTGAGATTTTCTAAAAACCACCCAAAGGAATTGATTATAGGTGAACCTAGTGAGGGTGTTAGGACTAGACATGGACTGAATAAAAAAGTCAATCATTCAGCCTTTATTTCAATGATAGAACCCATAAATATTGATCAAGCATTTTTGTATGAATTTTGGATATTAGCTATATAAGAAGAATTAAATCAATTTATAAGAAATGAAGTTTGGGAATTAACTACAGACCAAAGGATCAAAGTGTAGTTGAAACTAAGTGGGTATTCAAGAATAAAATGAATAACTCATGAGTAGTCATTAGAAATAAGGCTAGATTGGTGGCTAAGGGTTATAATCTGATTAAAGAGATTGATTTGAGGAGACTTTTGCCCGTGTAGCTAGACTTGAAGCAATTAGGATTTTAATAGCCTTAGCCTATTTTAGAGGATTTAAATTATATTAAATAGATGTTAAAAGTACCTTTTTAAATGGGGTGAATCAAGAAGATGTTTATGTGAAACAACCTCTAGGCTTTGAAAATTCTAAACACCTAAATCATATTTTTAAATTGAAAAGGCATTATACGGATTGAAACAGGCATCAAGGGCTTGGTATGAGATGTTGAGTACCTTCCTAATTGAGAGATCTTTTGAAAAGAAAGTGTAGATACAACTCTCTTTTTGAAGAAATTGGGAGAGGATATACTCATTGTACAAATTTATGTTGATGATATCATCTTTGGATCTACAAATAAAAATTTTTATGATGATTTTTCTAAAATAATGAGTAATAAATTTGAGATGAGTCTAATGAGAGATTTGATTTACTTTATAGGCTTTAGCATTAAGCAAATTGAGGAGGGTACATTTCTTAGTCAGTCAAAGTATGTTAAGGACACCCTCAAAAAGTATGAAATAGATAATGCTATATCTGTTAGTACACCTATGAGTTCCTCAATTCAGTTGGATAAGAACCCTAAGAGAAAATTTATTGATCAAAAGAAATTTAGGGGAATAATTGAATCTTTTCTTTACTTGACATCTAGCCGACCCGATATCATGTTTAGTATTTATTTATATGCTAGATTTCAATCAGATATAAAAGAATCACATTTGACAGCAGTGAAAAGAATTTTGAGATATCTCTTGGGAATTTAGAACTTCGAGATTTGGTATCCTAAGTTTAGCTCTTCATTTGAAAGAATTGGATATTCAGATTCTGACTTTGCAAGTTGTAGGGTTGATAGAAAGAGTACTTCTAGAACATGTCAATTTATTAGAAATTCTTTAGTTTCTTTTTCTAGTAGAAAATAGAATTTCGTAGCCCTATCTACTGCTGAAGCTGAATACATTGCCTTAGGAAGTTGTGTGGCACAAGTACTTTAGTTGAAATAACAATTGATTGAATTAGGATTAACAATAGGCATTATTTTTATTTATTGTAATAACACTAGTGCCATTTGTATTTCTTAAAATCCTATTCAACATTTAAGAAGTAAATATATAGACTTCAGTATTATTTCATAAGGGATCATGTATCCAAAGGAGAAATTGAACTCGATCATGTTTCAACTGAAAATCAACTTGCAGACATTTTTACCAAACCATTAGCTTTTGATACTTTCAGTACATTAAGAACATGGCTTTGTGTGATTAATTTGAATGCTTAAATAAAGGTTTCTACAAAATTGATATGTGTTTTGTTAGTGTGCTTTGTGGTATAGTGATTTTCTGTATGTGTTTTTTAACTTTTAGTCGTGTTTGCTATTGCAATTTGGTTTTTTTTTTTTTTTTTTTGTTGTTTTGTCTGTGTGTTTTATGTATTTTCACATCAAAACTCATGATTTTCAAGCAATCATACGAATTTTTTAAAGTGTAAATACCTGTGCCTGCTCGTGAACCAAACTTTTAAGGTATAGTTCACAGGTTTGATCATCTTAAGACTTATTTTGATCACCACTTTGATGAAATTGAAACTCATCTACAATAGCAGGACGTGCAGCACCAGCAGGACATGGGCTGGATGCGAGGCCAACACGATGTTGTGAGCTCGAATATGGCTATGATGAGTAGCTATTTTAACTTCTTCAACCAATAACCTTCTCCAGATCAGGGACCCTCTAAATGATGACTGTACTTTTGTTATGTTGTTTCTCTACCAGATGCAATGTGATGTGTTGTTAGCTTTTATGGTTTTATGTTTTATGTGATGTGAAGTGTTGTGTTCTTAGTTTTTATGTTTTTATGTTTTATGTGTTATGAAAATCTTTGTATTGATATCATTCATGCTCAATATAATATCATTAACCATGATCTAACCATTTGGCTCTTGTGTGTACTAACTTTTCAAAGAAATCATACTCCAGATTATTGCAGACTTTAAATTAAGATCTACTTAAAATGTTTTGTAAAACTGGAGTCTATATTTTTCATTTTATTTGATTCTAAGAGAGTTTGATTATAAATTAAGTAACTTAGCACGCACACATCATGGGAGAGTTAAAATTCATAATTTTAAAAACTGATCGTACAGTACGAACCATATTCGTACGTAACGATCTTGTCAATTAACTCCTAAAATGAGCAAAACAACGAACATAGAGGATTAAAATTTTTTCCAAGTATAATTCATCAAGATGAGGTTTTTCGTTTGTCTCAGGACAATGGGCTCTGGACGCGTTCGTTTAAATGATATTTATCATTCGTTCCAGGATGATGCTCTTTGGATGCGTTCGTCCAGACAAAATTTAGACGATGGCCTCTATATTCGCCAAAATGAACTATTCATTCAGACGATATTTTTTATTCGTCCTAGGAAGATGGGCTCTGAACATGTTTGTTTGAGTGATATTTATCATACATCCCAGGATGTGCTCACTGGATGAGTTCATCTAGACGATAATTTTGGTTTGTCCCAGGACGAGGTTCTCTATTTTGGAAACTTAATATTTATCCTTCTTTTTTCGTTCCAACAAACCTTGAGAAAAATCGCTCGTACTGGACGAACTATATTCGTATGGGATAATGATCGAGTACAAAGGTAGTTCGTACTAGTTCATATTAAGTTTGTATACAACAGTTTTTACACTATTCATATGTACAAAATTGGATTGTACGGGACGATCGTGGACGGTTAGAAATAGAAAAATGTAGTTTTTGGACGGTTTTTTGTGTCTTTCTTATAAAAGGTCCACTTAAGACTATCATGTAATCTTTTTGTCATTTTGTTTTCATGCATACTGAAGAAAAATTGAAGGAGAGAGTGAGAGAGAGTGTTTGAAGGAGAGTTCTTACTACTGGAGCTTGAAGGATTCACTTGATTACTCGAAGGTAAGGATCTTTGTTTGTGATTTGTGATTACTTCACTCTTTTCTCTTGTCCTTCTAAATTTCTCATAAGAAGATATGGTTCTCTACCGACACTCGAGGAGTGAGAACAGCCGAAGGTTCTCTGCCTATACCGGGAGAGTGTGACCAGCCGAAGGTTCTTTGCCTACACTTGGAGGGTGTAAAAGAATGACGGTTCTTTGTCTACACTTTTAGGGTATAAAAGGATGACGATTCTCTGCCTACACATAGAGGGTGTAAAAGGATGATGGTTCTCTGCCTACACTTGGAGGGTATAAAAGGGCAACGGTTCTTTGCCTACACTTGAAGGGTATAAAAGGACGACGGTTCTCTGCCGCACCGGGTAGTGGTGGAAGAGAGTTTTTGGGAAGGCTTCTCTGCCTTACTGTGGGGGAAAAAGGAGAGACACTAGTGGTAATAGTGCAATACCTGAAGTGGGAGACTTCAGGGAGTGAATGTAGGTCATGTTTGACCGAACCACTATAAATCTTATGTCTTTTATTTTCCACTGCTTTTTATTTTCCTTTTTGTTTTTATTTGGGGTTAAAAAATCATTTCTAAAAATTCATTAAAATTTAAATCAGTTTAAGAGGAAATTTTTTAAATTACTAATTCACCCCTCCTCTTGGTTAGCCATTGGGATATATGCTTGTGTCTAATAACTTAATTAATAAATAATAAGTTTCAACATTAATTACATCTTAGGCCGGAGCTTGATAAAACTCTCGAATAAGGATCATATATTATCCTTTCTAAAATGGAATTTACACAAGGGTAAAGACTAAGAAGTCCTACTCAAAGGAAAGAAAGGGCTCAAATGGCTCAGTCAGCATGCATGATTCACACTAGCATTTGGAGGGACTAAGGCAGTGAGAAGAAACTCAAAAAAGAGAAAGTCAAGTATTCGACACATGAATGAGAGAAAAATGGAAGTGGCATCATCCATATGACGCATGTAAGTAGGATTTATAGTCCTTGAAGAATAAGGAACTTACCTACTATTTAGGCATACTACGAGACCGAATTTAGTAGCCTTAAATCTTAGATCTAAATTGGGTTTAGTGTTCTACAAATATTAACACCCGTGTCCTTATTGCGGCTCTATGGCTTATGATTTTGATGATAACAAACATTCTCTTTTCTCTACAACTGCCTTATCTACTTACATTTCAGGTTCACACGATCGGACTGCAATTTGGAATCAGCTCAAGATTGGGTAGACTAGGTCTGAGACTATTTGTAATCCTTTTCCTTTCTTGAGTTTGTTGTATTGGTGTGGGATCTGTTGATTTGTATCTTGGAAGATTTCCTGTTAGATTTCTATTTTTGTTAATATCGGCCGGGACGATATTTATATCGTCCTGGACGATATGTCCAAAATCAAAAACCCTAATTAGGGCATCCTCATTAAGGCAACCGTTATTAGCTAATCGGCATGGACGATACCTGTATCGGCCTGGACGATACCTGTATCGGCCAGGACGATAGTCTCAATTCAGAAAGAATTAGCCGCCATAATCAGTTTAGGATTTCTTTATTTTAGTAAATCAGCCAGGACGATCTTTATATCGTCCAGGCCAATCTAACTCAATTATGCCTAAATTGATCTAGTATCTTTGGAAAGCATTAATGGTTGATTGATACGATCACATCGTCTAGGACGATCTCCTGATTGGTCGGGACGATGTCCTGGACGATCTACATCGGACAGCTCGAATTCAGGGCGATGATTAGGACAATTGAATTCGGTTTTAAACTAATCGGCCTGGACGATCGTGATATCGGCCAGGACGATGTAACCAATTTTCTTCTGATCGTCCCAAATCGTCCCGGGCTGATGAGCTGAATTTGTACTGATCGGCCAAGACGATATACCTATCATCTTGGAGGATAATGTCGGTAACTTGCATTAATGAGCTCGTTTTGAGCACTTCTATTTAAGCTTTGATAAGGCACTTTGTAAGTGTCTTTGACAGCCATTGTAGCTTCGTTCTTGTGGGGGAAACTTGAAGAGAGAGCTTGAAAGGGAGAGGGGAAAGGGTGGAGTTTGAGAGGGAGAAGATCTTGTGAGGGGGGAACTCAAAGGAGTGTGGAGGGGATTCCACACGGTTGCTCCGGCGAACTCGCACCTTAGTACCATCAGATTCAAGGCTTGTCTCGAGATAAGTTCACCAAAGAAGAAGATCTCTTTGGTGTCAAAGGACCCGGCGACTCCGCCGCACCGGGGAAGGTGGAAGTGATTTTGTAAGGGCTTCTCCGCCTAGCTATGGGGGCTAAAGGAGAGACACTTGTTTTAGTGTAACACTTGGAGGGTGCCTCCAAGGAGTGGACGTAGGTCAAGGTTTGACCGAACCACTATAAATCTGGTGTGTTCTTTTCTTATTATTGCTTACGTATTTAATTTCTGCATTTATTTTATTTGTGGTGATTTTGGTTTGTACTTTGCTTAATGTTTCTTCTTTACCAATTCACCACTCTCTTTATTTAGCTTTGGGCCAGTTCTATAGGGCTTAACATCCCTAACGAACTTTCTAGTGCTATCAGAGCACTTTTAAGTGGTATCAGAGCTTTACTTTTTATCCTTTCAGTCCTAACTAATGCAGTGCAAAACCTGGACTTATCCCAGCATGGATTGGGGAGCCAGCTAACCACCTAATCAATTTAAAGCCATGCTGTCAGGTCATTTTATGAAAGATAGATGGGTGGTTTAGCTTTTTGAAGTTAAGACTGACATCTAGAGAGTTTCCTAATTGGCCTTGTACTTATGTAGGGTAAATGCTCTTAGAGCTAATGCAACTAAAATTTTGATTAAATTGATTTCTAATGTAATGCATGTTAGTTTAAAAGATCCAAATCATGAATGCATAAGATTTTAAAAATAGGCTTATAAAAAATAATTTTTAGAAAAGACTGAACCTCCCCAGGTCCGGCACTTCATCCTCATAGGACAGATTATCCGGACTCTACCCGCAAGTGGGGAGGTGTCTTATTAGAAGGAGAGAGAAATACATTAATATGCATGCAACCCCGGATGATTTCGGCAGTTCCCTAGGTCGTTAGGTTTTTATGTTATTTAATCCTTAAAATTTAAATATTAATTATGAGTAGAAAATATTTTTTAGTCCTTAAAAAGCCTAACGAAATCCAGGCTAAAGCAAAATTGGCATGCAACTCGCTAATAAACTAATATAAATATGCAATCCTAGAGGTACACATCATAAATAAAACACATCAAAATAAACCAATTAATAAATTTCTATAGGCCAACTTCCCTTAATTATAACCTAAGGTCTGTAAAAAAGTAAAGTGGCCGGGAACCGCTGCCAACAACCCAGATTTCTAAGCCTAGGACTGATGCAAATGACTTTGAGTGGGATATTGGGTCTTCAATTCTTAAGCCTTCTTGTACTTCTTCTCCTTGGACTCTTTGGATCTTTTCTCCTTGGACTCCTTGGATTCGTCGTGGCTTGAATATCCAAACGTAGAGATAATCTCCCCTAAAAGTGGTGTTTCCTTTTTTCTTTGGATATTTAAAAGTCATCCAAACTCGATATTCCAAATGAAAGAAGACTCTCCCCTTTGAGGATGCCTTCTTCTTTTGGAATTCAAGTTTGATAAGAATATCCTGACTCAAAGACACTTTCACAACTCTCATAAATTATTATAAATATTACAGTAATTGAAAGCGATAAATTCTAGACTCTCCTGCAAGGTTATCCTAATAAAAATCCCAAGCAGTTGAAATATCACAAGCATTTTATATGGAAATGAAAGTACACATCACAACCACACACTTGACCATGCTCTTAATCAATTTTAAGAGCTAAGCAGTCCACCTATAGAAATTATAATTATGATTTTAGCACTCATTTGTTTAGGGGGGTGGAGAAAATTCTAGAGCACCTACACAAAACATCATTAGTATTTAAATTATGATATTTGCCCCCCTTTTTTATTTAGCACTGCATATGCATTACCACCTATAATAAAAATAATATATCATCCCTAACCTAAGGGTAGATCAAACATACAATCACATCAATTCCATTGAGTGTAGTAAAAGTAAGCAAACATAGCAACAAATTTTCACAACATACAATATAATCATAAAAAAAAACCTGGAACACATCAAAAAAGGAAACACCGGCCTAGCCTAAGTCTAAAAGTGGTGTCCTATTAAACAATTCTATATGTGTGTAAAGCTTGTGTGGTTTTGGATAGGTCCTATATAGGATGATTCGTTCAAATTGCCTAAGGTTCAGGTTCGTTAGGGGGTGTGAAAAGGAAGCTTTAATTAAAGTTCAAATATTAATGAATTAGAATCCATTTTAGTTAATTTAGTTTGTTGATTCTATTTTAATGCTAAAGGTAGTGATATTTGAAGTTTAAATTGTATTAGCCAATTTTGGAAAGTCTTGGATCCTGCTAGGTACTAAGTTGAGGCGGTCCAAAATGTCACTATAGGAATTAGGCTAGGTTTAGGATTCCTAACCTTTAGGTAAATACTAGACCTTAAGGTGTGTAGTTAGTCTTTGAGTTTGCTAGATTTGGAGTTTCCTATGCAAAGTTATGAATTTTCAAAGTTTTTGTTTTTTATTTTTTTTATTTTCAAACTTGTAAGATCTCTCACACTTCACACCCAAATAATCTCACATAGCACTCTATTTTTTACTCTTAAGAGAAAATTCATAGCAATAGAAAGAGTGTCAGTTTTTAGGACCCTTATATATAAATGACAAGAAAAACCATCTAGAAAATTAAAAACTTTAAGTTGAATATACTCATATTAGTATAATATGATCATACTTCATCTGTACGCATATTTTAAAATTCCATGTACAATCTTGTACAAACCTGATTTCATACTCTATTAGTCATATGTACGAACTAACATTGTACTATACAAATATTTTAAAACTGAACTAATTTCACCGGTACGATCATGTACGAACCCCATTTTTACACTTTATTGTATGTACGAAACTAATTTTGTACAGTACAAATAGTTTAACTAATTCATGCTTCATTTGGTATAAATATGGAAGATCCCATTTTAGGCAATTAAGGGAATTATTAAAACTGTCTAATTAGGGGTGATTTTATAAACCATGAACACCAAACAATGCACGGCTAACCAAGAGGGGGGTTATTGAAGGAGAGAGAAAATCTGTTTTTTCCGGTTGAATAAGAATTTTGAGTTTTCTTTCGTGATTTTTCCACTGGACGCTAATGGCATCGGAGGATCGTCGGACTCAGGCTTCCGAACTCTCAGTCAACCTCCGTCAACCTCCTCCATCATCTCGGAATATCTTACGACAGTTCGATTCGTCTCCGCCTGCTTTTGGAGACGTTGGTCACTAGAAGGAAATCATGTTTCAGTTTAACAAAGAGAGGCCATTGATCATCAAGGAAGGAGTTTTTGAAGAAAAGAAGAAGATCATTGAATGCATTGGAAAAGGTAAACAAATTCTCTATGAAGATTCTAGTTTGAAGTCATTCTATAAACAAGGAACAATTCAACAAAAAGTCAATCAGATCCATATAGAGGAGTGTGCTCAATCTTCATGTAAGAATGCGGTAGAAGGGGTTAAGAAGAATTTGAATGGTGATCAGAGTGATAACCAGATTGTTGATGATCTGCGTACAGAAGGAGTCAATACGACGTCAAAGGAACATGAAGGAGTGGACAAGGCTATTCGAAGCTCTGACCTATTCATAGTGCGGGAATGTGAAGCTGGAGATCTTAGAAATTGCATTCAAAGAAACAATATGGTTGGTTCTAATCATGTTACTGAAAATAGGGGCTGAATGCTTGGAAGAAGAAGGATAATATAAAAGTTTTTGAACTTGATTTCGGAAACAATTTTGTGAATGAAGACGAAACTGTTAAACTGCATGTGGGAAAAGAGGTTGATAACTCAAATAGACTAAAAAAGTCTCTGGTTATAAAGATATTTGGTAACAACATTCCTTTCAATGTCATTAGCATTGAGTTAAGGAAATAATGGTCCAGATTCGGCAAATTTTGTGTAACCCAACTAGAACTTGGTTGGGTGCTCTGTGCCTTTGAGAATCAGGAAGCTCTAGAAGAAATAATTGCTTCAGGTCCCTAGTACGTCAATGGAAACATAGTGGGAATGGACAGGTGGTCAGCAGCTTTCACACCTAATTCACTTCAAGGTCTTACAGCCACAATTTTGATCCGTATGCCAAACCTTCCACTTCAATTCTAGGATGAAGTGAATGTTTGTAGAATTGCTTCCATGGTGGGGATCCCTTATTTGATTGATGGAAACATGTTCCAGTGGTCCAGAAGAGAGTTCACAAGAGTTTGCGTGAGAATCAAACTAGATGAGAATCTACCCATGGGAGTTTGGGTTGAGGGAGAGCTTGGAAAATTTTATCAGAACATAGAATATGAAAGGCTGCCAACATTTTGCTTCATATGTGGTAAGATTGGCCACTTAAGGGAGGAATGTTTGAAGAAATCTTCTGCAAATGGACCTAATCAAGGGACTGAAGATCCAACCAGTGCAGGTATAGAAGGAGCTGGAGATACTAGGAAAAACTGTCAAAAACAGAGTCAGCTAGATAATGGAAAAAAAGATGGTGATGGAGAAGGTTATGGTCCTTGGATTAATGTGGACTACAAAGCTAAGAAGATTAATAAAAACGTTTCTGGGAGCAAGGAAATAATAAAGGCAATATCTACTTTGGAAGGGATCTCAAAAGAAGTTGTTTGACCATACAATTCTAGAAGGGAGTTTGAAGGGAATTTCTTGTTAAAACAAAATACAATTGATTCAAGTGTGAATCAAAAAGCAGGTGAAGTGGATAAAGAATCTACTCCAAATGTTGAAATCTTCTATGTCGTGGATGATATAAGACCTGAAAAGGTTTCTGAGATCAAAATTCCAGATAATATAAATAAGTTCGAAATTCTGAGCAACATAGCAGAGGAAGGTGAAATAATAGAGGAAGGTTTACTTCCAAAGGAACAGGAAGGTATTCAGACAGAGACAGCTAAGGGGGGTTCAAAAGTTTGTGAAGGTAATTCATCCAGGGTTAAGAAGAAATGAACTAAGCAGTTAAAAAACCTGGGACCTATCAGCCTGAAGACAAGAGGAAGGAAAAATGAAGAAGAGGCTAAGGAGAAAGGGAGAATTAATTCCCTACTGGTCCATAAATGAATTCCTTATTATTTTGGAATTGTAGAGGAGCCAAGAAAAAAAGGGCTTCTCTCTTCCTCAAGGAGGTGGTTAAAGATCAAAATGTTATTTTTGTTGGGCTATTGGAGACTAAACTAGTCTCTGTTGAGAATAAAGATGTGGAGATTATGATTGGCAATGGATGGAATTACAGCTGTGTTCCATCTGCTGGTTTATCTGGGGGCATCCTTGTTATGTGGAGAAGCAGCCAAGCTAAATTTAAAATGATTGAGTCTTCTTCTCAATTCATTGTAGGTGATTTGGATATCACTAATAAAGGAAAATGTAGAGTAGCTACTATTTATGGTAGCAAAGATGTGTACAATAGAAGGTTTCTTTGGAACGGCTTGGAAAAACACATCACCAATGATTGGCCATTGGTGTTTGGTGCAGATTTCAACTGTCTTTTGGCTAAAGAAGATAAGATTGGTGGCAGGAAATTTACCTTCTCTATAAGGCCGAGAGAAATGAAATACTTTATGACTTCAAATGATCTTCATGAGATGAACTTCATTGGTCCTAGACTAACTTGGAGCAATAATGAGAAAGGAAATGAAAGGATAATATAGAGATTAGACCAAATTCTGGTCAATGCTGCTTCTATGAATAGTAATCAATACATGGTTACAAAATATCTTCCTAGAATAGCGTCTGATCACTGTCCTATTCTTCTCCATACTTCAGTTTTTCCTTCAAACAGCAAGAGATCTATCAAATTCGAGGATGTGTAAGCTTCATATCCGGCTTCCTATGCTATAGTGAAAATGCTTGGATGAGAAGAGACTCAGGATCTCCAGCAAAAATTTTGAATTACAAAATCAAAAGGGCTCTCAAATCCTTATTCTTTTGGAATAAGGCTAAGCACAAAGAATTGAATCACATGAAGGACTTGCTCAAAGAAGAAATTCTCATGCTCCAAACTAAAGAATTGGAAGTTGGTATGCTTTCCATGGATGAGTATTCGATTCTAAAATTTAAAATCAGTGAGCTCAACTCTACTTTGGCAAGGTTAAACACATGGTGGAGACAAAGATCCAAAATTAAATGGTTAGGAGAAGGAGACCAAAATTCAAAATTTTTTCACTCAATGGCTAGTGCTAGAAAGAACATTAATCTCATTCATTACATTAAGGATGGAAATGGAATTCTGGTGGATAATCAGAATCAAATTGAAGACATTTTGGTACACTACTTCAAAGATAAGTGGAGAGAGAGAAGATGTTTTCTTGATGGCTAGCCGGATAGCCAATCTGTTCTGGATGAGGATGATAAAAGCCAGCTAAGTAAAGAATTTAGTTTTGAAGAAGTAAAAAATGCTATCAAAGATACCATGGGAGGTTCTTCTCCAGGTGAAGACGGCATTACTTATTCTTTCCTCAAACATTATTGGCCTATTATAAAAACTGAATTCTGGGAAGCTATGAGGAACTTTCTTGAAACCAGAAAAATGAATGAGGATTGGAAGAGAACTTTGATTGTTCTGATTCCTAAAATCAACAATCCAAAAAGTGCTGATAATTATAGGCCTATTAGCCTGTGTAACACGGTGTACAAAATTGCTTCCAAAATTCTTCTTAGCAGAATGAAAGGTATTATCCCGAAACTAATCTCTCTTGAACAAGCCGCCTTCCTTAGAGGGAGGTCTCTACATGACCATATTTTGCTTGCTAATGAACTTATTCATAAGTTCAGATTCTCAAAAGCTTCTAAAGGGCTTGTGTTTATTAAAATAGACATGGAACAAGCATATGACTCAATGGGATGGCATACTCTTAAAAAATTTCTTGAATACTTTGGGTTTCCTGATTTCTTCTCTATGCTTATTTTAGAAAGTGTACAGAATCTTGTAATCTCTATTTTAATTAATGGAACTCCTTCCAAATGGATCAAAGCTAGGTGTGGATTTAGACAAGGGTGCCCCTTGTCTCCTTACCTTTTTATTTTATGTTCTCAGCTCCTCTCTAATGCCATAAATGAAAGAGATGATTTTAGTGTTTGGGTTAGCAGCAACAGCCCAAGAATCTCGCACTTATTATACGCTGACGACATTATCTTCTTTGCTGAAGCTAAAATAAAAAATGTTAGAATGATAAAAGGCATTGTTAACAGTTACTGTGACTGGACTGGACAGAAGGTGAACACTGTTGCAAATCTAGTTTTATGACTTATGTTTTGATGATTGACAAACACTGTTGATTCTCTTGGACTGCTTGTTGTTTCTAACTTTTCAGGAAACAAAGATTGGACGAACAGACGAAGCCAGTTCAAGATTGCGTAGGTCTAGGGTTGAGACAGTCTATACTTTATTTTTTCACTTCTTGAGTCTACTTGTAATGGACAAAGAGACTGATGCTAAGTAACCCTACACACACACACTTGAGAGACTTAGAATTTCTGTTTTTACTCATATCGGCTAGGACGATATTTACATCGTCCAGGACGATCAGGCTTAAAATAGAAAGTCTAAATAAGGATTCTTAATTAAGGCAGCCGTCATTAATAGATCAGCCTGGACGATACGTGTTTCAGCCAGGATGATAAGCTCAAAATATAAAGAAGTTGTCGCCATAGACAATTAAGGTATACTGTATTTTTAAATAAACGGCAAGGACGATCATTGATCGGCCTTGACGATATTCTCAAATTATACCTTAATTGATCAGGAAATTAAGGGAGTAATTAAGGATGATTGATACGATCATATCATCCTGGACGATCGCAGGATCGGCCAGGACGATCAATTCAAAAACCTTAAGTTACTTTAGAATGATAAATATCAGCCAGCTCGTATTCAGGGCGGTGCTTTGGACGATTTTCCTCTAATTTGAACTAATCGGCCAGGACGATTGTGAGATCAGCCTGAACGATCAAGCCAATTTTAAATCGTCCAGTTTGCATTCTGGGCGATGCTCTGGCCGATCTTCTAAGATTTGTACTGATCGGCCAGGCCGATGTCCATATTGGCCTGGACGATATTGTCGGTAACTTGCAATTAATGAGCTCCTTTGAAGCTCTTCTATTTAAGAGCTCTTGTTCAACATTTTGGTAGACCTTTGGCTGCTGCCTTGACCTAAGAAGGCCTTGAGGAGAGAAAGAGAGAGTGGGAGAGAGAGAGGATCTTGTGAGGGGATTCACAAGGGTTGCTTCAAGGATCGCTTTTCTTCTTCTTCATCTAGAGTTTCTCGTCTGTAAAAGGGTCGGTAGAGGTAAGGAGTTAGCTTTTGGTTGTGGTTCTCTGCCAGCTTCAGGAGGAAGCAAAAGGAGATAGGTTCTCTGCCTTGCCGGGGTGGCAAAAAGGAGGTGCTTTGTAAAGGCTTCTCCGCCTAGCTGTGGGGGCTAAAGAAGAGTCACGTTTGTAGTGCAATACTCGGAGGGCGCCTCCGGGGAGTGGACGTAGGTCGAGTTGACCGAACCACTATAAATTTCTGTGTTCTTATTTTCTTGCTTCCGCACTTTAATTTTCGCATTTATTTTAGTGGTGTGATTTTAGTTTATGCGATTTTTTTTTTTTGTGAAAAGAAAATTTTAAAATACCAATTCAGCCCCCCCTCTTGGTTAGCTTGGGCCAATTCTATAGGGCTTAACATCCCTAACGAACTCTCAAGTGGTATCAGAGCGGGATTCATAAAAACTAAGTTTGAAAACTTTTTGAATTTTGATCTATGGCTAACCTTGGGAATCATAACACTACTGAAGGTTATTCAATTACACGACCTCCCTTGTTTGACAACTTACCTTTTAATTTCTGGAAAACCTGCATGTCAACATTTTTACAATCTACTGATTATCACATGTGGATGCTTATCAAAGAAGGTTATTCTCCACCTTCTCGTGAAATTAATGGTGTTAAAACTGAAGTTGTTTTTACTGAATGGTCTTTTGATGAACGAGATTTAACTCAATTGAATGCAAAATGTTTGAACTGCTTTTTCTGTACTTTAAAATCTGAGGATTACATGCGTGTCTCCACTTGCAAAACTGGTAAAGAGATTTGGGATAAATTGTGCATCACCTATGAAGGTACTAATGAGGTTAAACAATCCTGTTTGAATATTCTCTTGCATGACTATGAACTTTTTCGTATGAAATCTCATGAATCGATTTCTGACATGTACACTAGGTTTACTCAGATAGTTACTTCACTGCATGCACTAGGAAAAGAACTTTCAAACTATGAAAAAGTTAACAAGATTTTGAGATGCTTGCCTTCGTCATATGATGCTAAAATCATTGCAATCACTGAATCTAAATATTTAAACACTTATTCTATTGATAACTTACTTGGCTCACTCATTTCTTACGAGCAAGGGGTGAATCAAAGAAATCTTGATGCAGGTGAGAATAAGAAGGAGAAAATAGTTGCATTGAAGGCACACAAATTGAATTCTGAATCTTCCGGGTCTGAAAGCGATGAAATTGCCTTCATCATAAGGTAATTCAAAAGCTTTCTAAGGAAGAAATAAAAGCGTCATCAAAATTGGAGAAAAGGTAAGGATCATAAACATGTTAAAGAATCTTCTGATATTGTTTGCTATAATTGCAGGAAACCATAACATTTGAGAACTGATTGCCCGACACTTCAAGATAACACAAGCAAGGAAAAGATTGAGGAGAAACCTAAGTTCAAGAAGGACAAGAAGAGAATCCAAAAGGCTTTCTGGGCGGAATCTGGTACTGACTCCTCTGAGACTGAACCAGAGGAAGAGACTACAAACTTGTGTTTAATGGGAGAAGATCAAAGTGATGAGAAAGAGGTATGTAAACCAACCTATGATGAATTATTTGAGATTTGTGAGAAAATACGTACATGCATCATACAAAAAACTCAAGAAAACTCATGCTAGCCTAAAATTAGAACTTTTGAATTTACAAAAAGAGCATGAAGTTTTTCTCAAAGATCATGCAACGATTGATTCAAATCACATGGCTCTTTTTGATGAATTTGATGATTTAAACAAAAAGTATTTGGAATTAATTGATGAAAATAATGCATTAAAAGTTTCACACACCTCACTTAAATCTGATCTTAAAAAATCTAAAGAGATTGAGAAAAAGTTGAGGATTGATAATGAAACATTAAAAAGAACTAATTTGAGGATTCAAAATGATTTTGATACATGTAAGAAAAATTGGATGACATCTACTTTTGATCATAAGCCAGAACCTAGGAAGAGGCATTATAACTCAAACCATTTAAGAAGCCCTTTTCCTTGAGTTAGATGTTTTTCATGTGGCATACTAGGACACATCTCACACACTTGCACCGCTCACCATAGTACACATTGGGTATGGAGACCTAAGATGCATGATTCACAACATACCATACCTGCATTGCATTCTACTTTTCTTAATAAGGGGCCCAAACCTGTTTGGGTTCCTAGATCTGATTGTTATTGAGTTTTTGCAGGAGTGCTCTCACCAAAGACTTTGTGGAAGCATAGGATAACTGGACATATGAAGGCTCGCAGCTCATAAATACTCAAACATGCTTCTTCAATAATTCCTTGAAATGTGTTTTATTTCAGTGTGTTTTATTTTCTGCTTTGTTTGTGTTTTTAATGTGTTTTATTTTCGCTTTGCTTTTAAAATTGGCTTTCCATATGTTGAATCTTTTCAAGATTTTAGATTTTGGAGTTTTGAAGATTGTGTTTAGCTTTTCTAAAATTGGTTAAAGGGAGAAACACCGTTGATGATTTCCCTCCTTCCGACCTTGTTTAGTGGTATGACTTTCTTCTCTAAATAAAAGACAAACTCATTTTAGCCAATGGTTTTTGAAACTAAGATTCTTTTTATCTTGCTACAAAAAATCTATCTTGTGCATAATATCCAAAGTTCTTATGTATCTTTCAAGTTATTTAAAACCTTGCCATTATTTTCATCACATGACTTTGATTTTGTTTTGTGACTTGTTCTTGCCTATGTTAGAGAGAGAGCTCCTATTCTCTAATATTTGGAGGATATACTCACAACTAAGGGTCTTTTTAAAAGTTTTTTTTTAAAGAGCCTTTAGCTTGCAAAAACTAAAAAGGAAAGAGGCCAATGACGCCAAATTGAAAAATAATATATATATATATATATATATATATATTTATATAAATATATATATATATATATATATATATATATATATATATATATATATATACACACACACACACACACACACACACACACACACACACACAATTGTGTATCAAAAATCAAAAGATGCTCAAAAGAGCCAATCAAAGATTCAAGAGGCATAAAATGAGCCCACTAAAAAGCAAGCTATCCTCTCTTTTCAAAACCTTTAAAACTTAGAGAACTCATTAATTATTTGATGATTTCAAAGGCTTGATTTCAAATTTCATGATTGAGAAAAAGTACTTTGTTTTATTATTTATGAGATTTTTTCTGTGTAAACAAGTTTGATTGGATCTTATTTTTACCCAATTAGGTTTATTCTGAGTTAAGCAATTTTTTTTTTCAAAAGAAAACTTGTACCATAAAGAACGTCTAATCTAGGGTTAACAGAATCGAATTTTTTACCTTTGTCTGATTAGGATTGGCTAAACTCCTTGATCTTGTGGAACTCTAAAGTTTAATTTTTTGAGAACTTCTCATATGATGCCTCCATAAAACAAAAAAAAAATTAGAAAAATTAAAATTCAAAAATATTCATTTTTTGTTTTTCATTGTGTTTTTAGCTTTCTATTACTATGTTCTTGTCTGTTTTTATTTTGTTTTATTTTTGAGGGCCTTGATCATCACCATCTTTTCCTTGGTTTCAATTTCTAGTCACATCGTCCTAGCTGATACTTTTATCATCCTGGATGTAGGACAAAATATCTTCAAATTCCATCTGCTAGTCTTTTCTGTGCTTGTTGTAACTCATCGTCCTGGACGATACCATATCGTCCTGGACGATCTGATCGAACTCTGTTGCAATCATGATGATAGTCCTGACCGATAGAATAGTTCATCTGGCTGATGCATTTTATGTGCATCGTCCTGGCCGATACACTGGATCGTCCAGGACGATCCATATGTCAACACGTTAGAATCTTTAAAATCGGCCCCTGATGATCCATTAATGGACAATCGTCCTGGCCGATCCACTGTTCGTCCTGGACGATACATATGGCACAGATTTAAAATGTTTTAACTTCAGCCAGTACGATCAATTATTGTGTATCGTTCTGGACGATACACCTAATCGGCCCGGACGATCTGCTTTTTCAACGGTTGTCCGGATTGACTCCTCGGGATGATCGCCTGTGTCTAATCATCCTAGCCGATATCTGATCGGCCGGGACGATCGGACCGCCTTTTTGACCAATCGGCCTGTACACAATTATTGAGCCATATCGGCCTGGATGATTCTGCGATCGGCCTGGACGATATGGTCGTTTCCTTAAATTCTGGCCGATCCAGCCATGGTTTCTCACTTTCCACCATTTCTCCTCTTGTGTTTTCTTGCTAACTCCTCTCTATGGCTGGTGGGAAACGTGTTCGACAAACTTCTAGGAGTTCTTCGAGGGCTAGGAATGACCCTCATTTCAGGGAGGCAGAAGATGAAGCTGTCTATCATCGTTACAAAGAGTGTGGGATAACTGTCTCCAGAATCATCAATCCTGCCCACATCTCATACTCGGTAATGGATCTTTTCGCTCACACCTCCATTTATTTCATCCTGTCTCTTGCTTTTCCCTTTAATACCGAGTTTCTTCAAGAATTCTTCACGAACCTTCGCATTAACCATACCTTCACAGCCCTGACCTCCTATGCGAATCGACGCCCTGTCGAAATCACATATCAGGACTGTGTTGATCTTTTACATCTATCCACCACCGAGGATAAGCTGCATTTAATCGCTTCAGATCCTGACCTTGACTGGTCCATGGCGAATCACTTCCTTTGCCAGACCAATGCACCTTTTTATGTTGGAGAGACTAGCTCTTTAGTCAAAGATGCTAGGACAATCCAACATGTCTTTCGCTCCTCCATAACTTCAAAAGCCGGGGACCGAATCCACATCACCCCTCTACTTTCCCTCACCACTTTCTACATCATGGCTCATAGAGAATTCAATACTGCGGACTTAATTTTTCGATACATTGATCACTTAACCACAATCTACGATCCAGGTCATAAGAGAAAACCCAATCTAGCCTTAGGACACATCATAGCCTACGTCCTTGAAACCAAATACCAACTTCAGTATCCTATTCCACCTAACCTCCCAACTCCCTTCTACTCAAATAGTTCCTTCAGTACCCTTCACAGTACTCGTCTCCACCCTAGGGATGAGGAACCTCGGGGGACTGGAGAGGAGGAGGCTCCCGCTCCCGTTCTTGATCCTGTTCCGCTCCACCTGCACTCACCGGTTGATCAGTTGATAGAGAGGTTTGATCAATGGGAGACCCACTTTGACGCTTACATTGCTGCACAGGAGCAACAACACTCTGAGGACATTGCCCACTACGAGCAGCACCACACTGAGGATTTGTTTTTCCTACTTGTGTTTTCCATCATCAAAAAGGGGGAGATTGTTGCAAATCTAGTTTTATGACTTATGTTTTGATGATTGACAAATACTGTTGATTCTCTTGGACTGCTTGTTGTTTCTAACTTTTTAGGAAACGAAGATTGGATGAACAAATGAAGCCAGATCAAGATTGCGTAGGTCTAGGGTTGAGTCAGTCTGTACTTTGCTTTTCACTTCTTGAGTCTACTTGTAATGGACAAAGAGACTGATTCTAAGTAACCCTACACACACACACTTGAGAGAACTAAAATTTCTGTTTTTACTCATATCAACTAGGACGATATTTACATCGTCCTGGACGATCAGGCTTAAAATAGAAAGTCTAAATAAGGAACTTAATTAAGGCAGCCGTCATTAACAGATCGGCTTGGATGATATGTGTATCGGCCAGGACGATAAGATCAAAACAGAAAGAAGTTGCCGCCATAGACAATTAAGGTATACTATATTTTTAAATAAACGACCAAGACGATCATTGATCGGCATGGACGATATTCTCAAATTATGCCTTAATTGATCAGGAAATCAAGGGAGTAATTAAGGAAGATTGATATGATCATATCGTCCTGGACGATCAATTCAAATACTTTAAGTTACTTCAGGACGATAAATATCGGCCAGCTCGTATTCAGGGCGGTGCTCTGGACGATTTTCCTCTAATTTGAACTAATCAGCTAGGACGATCATGAGATCGGCCTGGACGATCAAGCTAATTTTAAATCGTCCAGTTTGCATTCAAGGCGGTGCTTTGGCCGATCTTCTAAGATTTGTACTGATCGGCCAGGCCGATGTCCACATCGAGCTGGACGATATGGTCGGCAACTTGCAATTAATGAGCTCCTTTGAAGCTCTTCTATTTAAGAGCTCTTGTTCAACATTTTGGTAGACCTTTGGCTGCTGCCTTGACCTGAGAAGGCCTTGAGGAGAGAAAGAGAGAGTGGGAGAGAGAGAGGATATTGTGAGGGAGCTTGTGAGGGGATTCACAAGGGTTGCTTCAAGGATCACTTTGCTTCTTCTTCGTCTAGAGTTTCTCGTCAGTGAAAGGGTCGGTAGAGATAAGGAGTTAGCTTTTGGTTGTGGTTCTCTGCCAGCTTCAGGAGGAAGCAAAAGGAGATAGGTTCTCTGCCTTGCAAGGGTGGCAAAAAGGAGGTGCTTTGTAAAGGCTTCTTCACCTAGCTGTGGGGGCTAAAGGGGAGTCACGTTTGTAGTGCAATACTCAGAGGGTGCCTCCAGGGAGTGGACGTAGGTCGAGTTGACCGAACCACTATAAATTTCTGTGTTCTTGTTTTCTTGCTTCCGCACTTTAATTTCCGCATTTATTTTAGTGGTGTGATTTTGGTTTATGCGATTTTATTCTTTGTGAAAAGAAAATTTTAAAATACCAATTCACCCCCCCCTCTTGGTTAGCTTGGGCCAGTTTTATAGGGCTTAACATCCCTAACGAACTCTCAAACACGAGCAAAACGGCCATGATGTTCGGGAAAGCAGTCATTAGCATGAAGAGGAGAAAAATTAAAGGAATCATGGGATTCAAAGAAGTGAAGGAATTCAATTATTTGGGAACAAAATCGGCTTTAAAAAGACTGCTCAAAGTTGATTTCCAATTCATATTAGATAAAATTATGAAGAAACTGAATAATTTGGGGACCAGATTCTTTTCCTTAACAGGTAAAATTACCTTGGAAAAGTATGTCATTCTATCGATCCCTTCTTTCCATTCAACTGTGTCTTTAGTGCCGAAATCTATTCTCAGAGAGGTGGAAAGGATTTGCTGAAATTTTATATGGAACAAATCAAATGAAGATTTGGGAATGCATTATGTTAGCTGGAAGAAGTTGTGTGATCCAGTTGAACAAGGCGGTAGAGGGATTCAATCCTGTTTGAGCAAAACGGGTCCTTTAAGAGCTAAATTAGCATGGATATATATGAAAGAACATGATTCTTTATTGCATAAATTTCTGTTTCCAAAATACGGTTCCTGTTGGGTAGCTGAAAACAGGAACAAATCAAATTCTGCAGCATGGAAAATTATCAAAGATGGCAGCAAATCTTTGAGAGATATTGTGAGATGGAATGTATCAAATGGTCGCTCAAATGATGTTTTTGAAGATACATGGATTTGGGACAAATGCTTAAACAAATGGCCTACATTTATTTACTCTCAAGAAGTTGGGGCTGATGCTATTAGAGTGGATTGTTTGATTTCTTAAAATCAATGAAGTATTCCAGATCTTAAGAAATATTTTGGCAAAGAACTGATGGATTTAATTTGTAGAATCGATATAAATCCAAATTTAATTGAAGATCAAATTGATCTCATTCACATGGAATTTGGAAGGACTATTACTTACATGGCTGCGGATCAAAAAGAAGATAAATCAAATGTCAATGTAGAATGGAAATGGTTGAAAAAAGCAAAATTATGTGCAAGAGTAGACATTTTCTGGTGGAGAGTCTTGAACAATGCCTTGCCTACCAATGCTTTTTTAACTTACAGAAGAATTCATACGGAATCTAACTGTCCTAGAAACTGTAATGTGGAGGATAATATTAGCCATCTAAGTTGTAAATGTCAAAAGATTGTGGAGGTTATTCATCAATTGAATGAATGGGTCTTTCGCATTCCTCTTTTTGAAAATAAAGAAGAGATGTATAAATGGCTATCCGAGCAAAATTTTTTTCCCTCTACATTATTGTGCAATGCAATTTATTTTACTTGGAAGGACAGGAATGATATTGTGCATGAAAAGAAGGAAAGAAGTTCTATCTACATAGCAGCCGAAGCTGTTAGTTATTTAGGAGTTCTCAATACTCCAAATTATATCAAATCAAGTAGGTTGAGTACAAATCAGCAATTGTTGTTTGAAAATCGTTGGTATTCTCTTCCACCCAATTGGATCAAGGTGAATGTAGATGCTACATTATTTCATTCTTTTAAAGAAGGTATTGGAGGAGTGGCTAGAGATCACAAAGGAAGATTTATAGCAGCCTATGGTATATCTTAGTTGCATTGGGATATTACTAATTTAGAGTATCAAGCCATAGCCTCAGTCAAAGAGATGTTAAAGGATCAGATGCATGGATTTCAAGGCATTATCATTGAGAGCGACAATATGAATGTTATAAAGTTTATCCATAAATCTTTCAAGAAGGGAGGCCAAGGTATGGAAAAATTTTCATTTGTGGATAAATTTAATTATGTAATTTTCAATCATGTCAATAGGAATTCTAATAAGTTAGCGGACTTATGTGCTAACTATGGAGTTTTTTCTTCTTTCTTTTGGGATGATTTAATCCTTGACAAGGTTCCTTCTTCATTTATCAATATTTTGAAGAAGGATTCTATACCTTGTATTCGGTAGGGATTTCTTTTGATCCCTGCTTTTCTCTTTTTAAATATTTGCTTTATGCTTTCTCAAAAAAAAAAGGGGTGATTTTATAGTTTTGATCCAATCAACTCCAAACTAATTGGAATCACCCCCAAAGGTCAGAAATGACTTAAGGAGATGTTTCCAAGTGTTTGAGAAAAATTTTGAATTTTTAATAATTTTTAATATTCTAATAGGGGCAAAAATATAATTTTTAGTTAGAGTTGAATTAAGGGCCATATTAAGGTCAACCTAAGGTTCTCTAATTATCTAAAGTTAAGGATGAAATTTTGAACAATTCAAACTCTTATGGGTATTTTTATGAATTGAAATGGATTTATTATAATTTTTAGAAGTTATCAGGCCCTATTTAATGGGTAAATTAGGGTTCGTTAGTTAAGGAGTCTAAAAGCTCCTAAAAATTCCTAGAAAATTCTGGGATGTTTAAGATGTCACTAAGTTTGAATGTTAAAGTTTTCATGCAAATTAGGGATTTATCCTAGCTCCTAGAATTTTTTTTAAGTTCGCTAGATGGGTCCTAAATTATTGTCCTTAGGATGTCACACCCTTGAGTAGGTTTAAACTCAGTTTTGAACTAACTCTCAAGGTAACAATGCATGGAGTACACAAAAGCAGCAAATACATCATATCCCTAGATCTAGGAGAGCCTAAACTAAATGCTTGTGCATCCTACGCATGCAAGGTATGATAAAAGAAAAGTAAGTGCACCTAACAAAGTGATTAGTGAATGATTTAGACTCAACCATTCACTAATCCCCTCCCTCATGATTATTCTTCACATGCACAATCTATGCTTAAAATTCCATTGGACTGGATCTCCTGAAGTTAAGGGATTTAATTATAAGTAGTTTCAAAATAATTAAAATACCTGTAAATATATAAATTTTGGAATCCCTACACAACGGGATCTACTGTTCGGACCAACCACAGAATAGTGAGATCACAGCCGTTGGTCTCAAAATCAACGGCTGCAATTTCATGCAGTTCAATAGGACTGAACCAAAACCCTAGAATGGCTTTTTGCTTTGTTCTCACAAACGACTCAACAAAAATTCATAAAATTTTAAACATAAGCTCTAAACATGAACAAAAATCATGAGATGGTGTTTATTTGGCTTAAAAGCAGCTTTTTATATTGCTATTTTACCCTATGTATAATGACCTATTTGAAGGGTTTTTGAGAGATTTCACCATTGGATTTTTGCATTCTTAGCCTTCTTGCACTTGTAGATTGTCCACGCACAATTTCCTAGTAGAACACGAGCTTCAAAACACCTTGGATCGAATGGGTGAGGCTTTGGAAGCTTTCGATCCTCGGTTGGCCAGAGATCTCACTGTCGGTGAGGTCTTGGCAATTGGTTTGACTTGGAAAAAATGAGGGATGGTTAGGAGAGCTCTCACACAAAATTCTAGGGCTTTTGGTGGCCTAGAGAGAGAAAGGGAAAGAAAATATCTTCATGAAGCCCAAAATTTAATTATTTAAAGGCCTAAACTTCTCCTCAACGGCCAAGATTGAATATCTATTCAATTGGGAGGGAAATCAGAGGGAATTGGCCGTGGTTTGAATACTAGGGCCATTAATGAGGGATTAAATGTAATTAATGGGCTCTTAATGGGTTTAAATGGCTTAAATTGACTCATTAAAACTTGGGTTGACCAAGTCAAGGGTTGACCTAATCAACCTAATCAATTGGGTCAAAGGGAGTTGGGGATTAAGCCTTGGATACTTTGAATTAGTTTTTGAATTGAATTGTGCTCAAGTGGGTCAAATGGGTCAACTTGGGTTGACCTGTTCAACCAGGTTGACCCAGGTCTCAGGTCTGAGCTCAACAAAGCTGGTCTGACCCTCTAAGTCTAGGGGTGAAGAGAGATTGAGCCAAGAAGGTTTTAATTTGATTTAAAATTGAGTAAGAAGAGTTTGGGTCCATTTAGGTCAACCTGGGTTGACCTGGTGAACCAGGTTGACCCATGGCTCAGATCTGGGCCTAATGGGTTGGGTCTGACCCACTAAGCCCAAGGGTGAAGAGAAATGGGCTTGAGAAGATAGGGAATTGATTTGAAATAAAAAAGAAGGCATTTGGGTCAACTTGGGTAAATCCAGGTTGACCTGGTCAACAAGGTTGACCCAAGGCCTGGGCCTAGGCTCAACAGACTCAATTTGACCCACTGAATTGGATAGGAGGGATCTTGGGTCCTGGCTTGGTCAATTTGACCAAGTCAACCCCTTGGTCCAAGGATTTGGCAAAATCAAGGTCAATAATCATACAGGTGGTCCTTAGTGAATTCTAACTTGGGTATGCCTCCAACTATGCCTTTGTGGGTAATATTCCTTAGGGTCTTCATACTTGTATTACATAGTCTCCTATGCCATAGCCAGGATTCATCAACAATGGTTTTCAAACAAAAATATTTAGAGTATTCTATGCAATTAAAATCAAGCTTATAAACATTATTACCTCCTTTCCTTCTAGAATAAATTTATCATTCAAACTAATCATTCATTTTATAGATAAAATTTTAATGTAAAAATCTCCATCACAAAACTGACTAATGCTAAGTATATTATGCTTTAAACAATCCATAAGTAAAACATTCTCAATGATAAAAATTGATTAAGTTTTTAATTATACCTGAGCCCACCACTTTTGTGGTGTTGCTATCTCTTAGTGAGACCTTGCTCCTAACCTAGCCTCCAACATAATGAATTGCTTCATATCTCCAATCATATGCCTTGAGCATCTGCTGTATATTGACCTTATTTTCTCTTGCATTCTTCTCGAGGGTGTTTAATTAATTTAGTTGAGCAACATCGAGCCTGATTTGCACTTGAGGAGACTCAAGCTTAGTCAAATTAGATCCAATAAAGTTTGTTTAAACTTGATTGATGCCTATAAGCCTCTTTGACTGTAGCTTGATCCAAATTGGCATCGATTTGGGTTTGATTCTACCAAATTAATTTAGCTAAATCGAATAAAACTTGGATCGACTCAATTTGAGTCAAAGTAAGTTTGATTTGAACCCCAATTTGATCCAAATCAGCCTAATTAATTTATAATAAGTTTGATTTTATCACGCACATAGAGGCGTCGGGCGTAGCACTTGCCGCTAACTCATTGAATCATGCGAGAGGGGAGAAAATGAAGAGCCTTTCTCTCATAACTTTTGATTCGCACTGCTCAAGAATTGGGACACCCCATTAGCATGCCTCCAAGCATTCGCATTGAATCTATCTCTCGACTCTTCTTATTCGGACGCCCTCAAAGACTTACATGGCTTTCCACTCTAGAGAGGTTTTCCATTTGTAGAACTCTCTTGGACTCCCGATACATCCCATTCGCACAAGACAAGGTGAATCAAACTTCCCCGTCTTCCTTCTTCTGTCATTCTCGAAGCCCAGGTGGATCGAACCCTCCACTCTTTCGCCTCCTTTGCCGCAATTGTCGGCCTCCCCTTTGCAAACAAGTGAGCTTCTCTCTTTCCTTCTTCTTCTTCTTCTTCCTTTAGATTTTTCTCTTCCCCTCTTCTCCTTATTCTTCTTCTTCATCTCCTTCTTCCTCCAAGATTCATTCACTCCTTTCTTCCTCCTTCCTTGTGAAATTATAGCAACAAAAAATGATAGCAATGATGAATGATAGATTCATCTATTAGAATTGTTTGTTGAAAGTTTCATCAAGCTTATATACTTTGATTATTCCTTAGTTCTTCAATAAATAGCCTCAGGAGATGTTGACTAAATTTGTGTATTCATTTATGCAAATTTGTGTATTTGCTTATGTTATTGGAAAGTGAACATTTGGTATATGTGCCTATGATTCATATCTTGTGATTCAACGTTTTGTGTTTATATTGTGAAAAATATGTTGAACATGTTATTCTTTGAAAAAAAAAAGAGATGCATGAAAGGTGTTTGTATTTTTGTCCTTTTAAGATTAATACAAGTTTCTAACCAAGCAAAGAGCCATCAAAAGGTATATTTACACCTTGTTTCACTTATACTTTTGGGAGATTGAATTTGAATGAGATAAGATACTCATGTACTTAAGTACATCTTAGGGAGTGGTATGCTCAAAGTATTTGTATAATGCGATCTATGTGAGTCTTGTGGATGTTTAAAAAAAATTCAAACATGTGAGTGCTAAAAAAAATTAGTAATGCACCTTTATTCTTAAGGATATCTTTATATGCCTATTTGTATTTTAATTTATTCATATATTTCTGAGCTTCAACGCCATATGAAAGTTATATGTAAACAAAACACATTTATATTCCATGTCATTCATGCTTTAAAAATAAAATAAAAATATGAAGTGAGAGAGTTCCAAAGGCTTCATTCCATGTATTTGTAATATATGTTTTAACTACTTTAAATTATATCCCATTTAATTTGTATTTTCAAGAAGTCCATGAGTTTGGATAAAATAAGGAGTTCGTTTAAAATCTTCATGTTTTGACAATTAAATATATACTAATGAATTTAATACACTCATACCCATGTTCCAAACTATGTGTGATGTTAATCCCAACAAATGACATGTGCACTCATATCTTTAACCTTGGTAATAATAATACTTTTAATCCAAATATCTCAATTTTTTTTAACATCGCATTTTGTGTCTCAATCACTATGCATGATTTGTGAACATGATTCCTTAAAATATGTTACATATTGTAATAATACATAAACATACACACCAAGTATCATGATATACAAAGATTTATGAATGTGTTACATAGCTTTATCAGTCCCATGTTCAACTCACAAGCATGTGTAGATTAAAGTGCTTATACTTAGCGTTGTATGATGTAAAGTTTGATAATTTTGTTGGATAACTTTCAATCTGTGAGCTTGTAGATATTCAAAGTGGAAATGTTTTGTTTATGTTTGAAAGAATGTGAACTTAAAAAAATTAATATGCCCAACCTCTCTTAAAATAGAAGCTTGAAAATTATTTAGACCTCTTGTTTGTAAACAAAGTAAATGGTTGTTTCTTCTTTTAGTTTCTACACTTTCAATAAATGGTTCCCTAGTTTCTCTCCCAGAATCGTATAGTATCTTCTTATTCATGATTATAAGTATTTCCTGAATGTCATGCAAATATATCATTATTGATGGATTGGCAATGTAATTTGACCCTCTTATAACAAATATTTGAGAAATGAGTGATTATGTCGATTTTGGATTTCACTTGTTATCTCTACCATAATTCATGGTGAATGAATATTATCAAAACTTGAGAAATATCTTGCTGGAAACCTTATTTGATTGTGTAAAAACATAGCTATAATGTCATGCATATATATACATTTGTGGAATCTCTCATGACACATTTCATTTATTTATGTTTGAAGTGATTACATGTCTCTCGAAGTTTGTTTTCTTGTAGTTTTTTAACTACCAGTTTGTAAATGGCTTGTTTGGTTTACTCTTTATATAATATTGATGAAGAGAACATGAAGAGAGGAATGAGTATTTACATTGACTTTAAGTTATTTGATTCTTTGAGTTTTATCTTATTCTCCTTCCTTTATCTATACACTTGAAATATATGGATTAAATCAAAAGAACAAACCTAAATTAAAACATGTTAAGTTAAAAGACTCCTAAAACCCAAACTCTAATTTATTAAATCTTCCTATAATTAATTAAACACCTAACTTAAAACAAATCTAATATTGAATGTAAATAAATTAGAACCTAATAAACTAAGTGAACAAGATAAGAACTTATTAAAGGCTGAATCATGACCCAAATTTTCAGAATCTAATAACCAACCTAAAATTTAATCAAATCATAAGTTAATATTCTAAAATAAGCCTATCAAGCTAATAGTGAAATCATTTAATATACATTTTTTTTTATTTTTAACCAACTAAATTAACTTAACTAAATTAGTTACTAATAGGTAACCCAGGCCTACGAAACTATTAAATTAGCCCCAAGGAGGCTGAAATAAATCTCATAGCCTTAGTGAACAACAAAGGTGGTAATCATTAAAAATTAAAATAAATTCTTAAAATCAATCTTAAGACATTAACACTTTAACTTAAACTTAAATTTTCCTTTTGGCTTATAACAAACAATTTTAACAAATTATCCAATATAGGACATGCCCAAAACCACACAGCTTGTTATATACACTATAAGTTATTTGCTAGTATCACGGACTCTAGTCTTAGACTAGGCCATTAGTGTGTTTTGCTATGAGGTGGGTACCTTGTTTCGAGGGTATCCTTGGTGTATTTATTTACTTTCTCTACTCTGGATGTTATATATGCATCTTTATACACCTTACTTCCCAATGCACCATGTCTACATACTTACATCACATCATTATTGCTCAAGTGAAAATGTTAAAATAGAATGTATCTAAGATTCTTGTAAAAGAAGACACAAAGTAGAATGTATATAGGTGTAAATATATATACAAGAGTAAAACATAAATGTAAGGCGTCAAGAGTTGTACATATTTAAAGGTATTTGCTTATATACATACACAAGATTCCAAAAGATGATTCTCTCTCTTTTGGAGGATATTCCATCTTGGAATTCTATAAGGAAGATTAGAGCTAGAAGATGATAAGAAAAATACATTTAAATCTATATGTCTTATAAGTATAGAAACCAAGTTTTTTGTGGTGGAGCCTGACCACCTTTCTTCCTTACAGACCCTGGGTTATATATATATTCTAAAGAAATGAATAAAAGATTTTATTCATGCATTTGCTTTATGCATCCTTTTATATAGGGTTAGATAAATTTATTTACATATTTTATGTATCCTTAATTTAAATATCTGAACTAAAAATTCTTTATTCCTTAGAATAGAGCATTTTTATTTTACATATATATATATATATATATGGCGATTGATTGTGTTTAGGATGTTAACTGACGACTCACTATAGGCAAGCATAAGCCCAGATTATACACCCCTTAGTGTGTCTCTTCTAACTTTTGATAAATTCTAAATCTATTATTTCTCCTAGGATAGCAAATTCAATCTTTAATCTTCTAAACTTAATTTTTAATCACATTTTTATATATTTAAAAAATTCTAATCATCACTAAAGATAAAGAGAATAGTTTATCATCTTTGGAAAAGAATATAGGAATCCACTATATGCACCAAACTAAGAAGAGAATAATGTTGCATCCTTAATTGAGAATTTTATTAGGCTCAGGTCTAAGATGCAATTAACCACAGGGGCTTGCACCCATGGGAAACCAATCCCCACTTCAGATAAATCCCATTTGAGTTGATGTATTAAATGAGGAAATCTTATGACTTTGATCAGGTCAAACATATTATTATCCATCGAGGTGTGTAGGTGAAAGCTGATATCCTCCATGGTTAATCATATGTATGACTCCATCTATTCTTCCATTAGCATACTTACGTAGAGTGTAAGGGCGTACGACCATTTTGTCTTACAAGATAGTGCGATCTTACTCTTTACATTCTATTCCCCTCAATAAAAATCCTTTCGGAGACCCACACTATCCAAGTACCACATGCTCTCACTAGGCCTTCTGTTAAAGCACTCCTATAAAGGCAATCAATGATTAAATTTAGAAACCCAAGTGAGTTTAGATTCCACCTTATATTTTGATAAATGACTTGCATGCATGCTATGCTAGGGTGCAAGTGATTTATGCCTCCACACTAAATAGTCATATGGTTTATTATGTATGTGTGGGCAATATGACCTAGAATGCCTTAAGAATGACACCTAATCCTAGGGAATAGATTTACTAGTTTATGTTGGGGGTTATGCCTCTTCCTAGGGGTATGTAATGCATGCAGTGATATGGAGTTATACCATTGTGTCTATATAGGTGGTGGTTTGTTGTGTTGAAGTGCATGAACCTTTGCTTTTAGGAACTCATTTGCATATTTAAAACTTGTAACTTTTAATTTAATTGCATATTCATTATGTTCAAGTTCAATTATAAATGCTTCTAACTATTTGTATGAATCTTCTAACTCAAGATGCTTTAACTTTAATGATTCATGTGCATTAGATAGGTACACATACTTCTTATTTAATGCATCAAACTCATCGGGTAAAGAAATGTGATTTTTATCTACAGAAGAATGTTCAACTCTTAGGCTATCATGCACTTTTTTTAGTAGAAATATTAGTATTTAAGCTAGAATACATCTTCTTGAGCTTCTTATATGAATCATAAATTTTTTTAGATATAATAAAAAGTTCATCATAGGATTGCTGACATACCTCATGTTGATTTGACTAATTAAGACTATCATTAGCCATTAGATACAAATTAGTTACCTCCTCCTCTGCTTCCTTCTTAGATGATTCTAAGGCGAGATAAGCCCAAAAGGCCTTTTGTGTCCTTTTCTTCCCCTTTTTAAACTTTGACTTCTCTTCACCCTTCTCCTTGATTGGGTGAGTCTTCAAATTGGGGTAGTCAGTTTACAAGTGGCTTGGTTTCCTGCTTTCAAAACAAATTAGGTTAGATGATGATTTAAATTTTTTACTACTTTTACATTTTCTTTATTGCTGATGATGCTTCTACTTTCTTTTTAGAAAATTTTTGAATTGTCGAGCCATCATTGTCACATCATCATCCTCCTCAACTTCAGAGCTATAATTGTCTTGAGTCATTAGCTTTCAAAGCCATAGTTTTCTCCTTTTCCTATCACCTACATCAAGTAATCTCTAACTCAGTCCTTGCTCATAGGTAATTAGTAAGCCAAGCAAGTTATCAATTGAATACACATTCAAATCTTAAGATTCAAAAATTATAGTGACCTTCGTGTCTTAATCACTAGGTAGACAACATAGCACTTTGGTAACCATTTTAGAATTTGATTGTTGTCTACCTAAAGCATGTATGGATGTCACTATCTAAGTGAATCTAGTATACATTTCAAAAATTGTCTTGATAGGTTTCATGTGAAATTGTTCATAGTCATGTAGTAGAATATTTAACCTAGATTGATTGACATCACTAGTACCCTCATAGGTGATGCACAATCTATCCTATATCTCATTTAACATAGTACATACAAACACTCTCATGTAATCCTCATATTTCAATGCATAAAAAAATCAAGTATTTTATATTTAATTAAGCAAGCTTTATATCCTCGTTACTCTAATTAGTAAATGGGACATCGATTTTGCTCCATTAACTATATGTGATGAAAGTAAATAACTGTTTAAATCATATGCATAATTCTGAAATTAATAGATTATAGAAATATAGACACGTAAATTTTTAAAAAATCAAATGAAATATTTTCAAACAGAGGTAAACAGGTTATAGAATAAGACTTTGTTATATTTTTATTACCAAAATATGCCATAAAATCTTTACTTAGGGATTTTCAAATTATGAATTCCAAGACCCTCTCTAATTCCACTTGAAAGTTTGGGAGAGGATGTAAGACTTCATTGAACTATCCCTAGGCGCATCAATAGGGGGGTGAATTGGTTATTTTAAAAAAATACTTAATTTTTTTTTTATTTTAACCAAAATCTCATTTTCAAAGTTTTATAACATAAATAAATCAAGAGAATTATATATATATATATATATATATATATATATATATATATATAATTTTCTTTTCTACCTAAAATTAAATATAACCAAGCAAGACTAGTAATTAAACTACAATTTACAATAAAATTTAAATTCACACAAGAAATTGAAAACATAAAAAATAAAGGAGCAGAAAAAACCAAAAAGAATACACCAAAATTTTATAGTGGTTCAACATTGACCTACATCCACTCCCTGGAGTCCCCACTCTAGGTATTACACTAACACTATAATGACTTTCCTTTAGCCGCCATAGTAAAATAGAGAAGCCCTTATAAATTACTTCCATCAAACTCTGTGCGGCAGAGAACTGAAAGCTATATAACCCTCCTGTTGATGGTAGCGAACCTTTGAAATCTTTCTCATCCTTTTGGTGATGAAAGAAAACCTTCAATCCTTTTTCACCATCCTGGTGAAGGTAGAGAACCCACAAACCTTGACCTTGTAGCTTCTCTCCTAAGAGAACCTCTAAGAACTCACCAAGGGCATTGGAAGAAGCAAGGCGCAACCTTGCCTAGAGAAATCATGTGAAAACCCATCACACTTCATCTCCCTCACGTACAACCTTACATTATCCCTCTCTAGGCACAATAGCTCTCTCAAGAATACTCCCTCAGAGTTGATTCAATAGCTAAAAGTTTTTTATAGTGACAAGTTTGAATTGCTTAAGTATAAGGCTTAAAAAAAACCTTAATTTTTTATTAAGTTGTTACTATTAGTACAGTACGATTAGTTCAAAATAGGGATTAGTCCAAGATGATGGTCAGACAAATTATTAAAATTTTTGTACTTATTGTACAGTACAATTGAATGTTTATATGATACAATTAGTTCAATTCCTTCTGTTCATATAGGATGATCACCAGAATGATTGAAAATCATCTCTATCAATCATCCAATATGATTTACATCATATTGTATGTTTAGTTCAAATGTCAAGGGTTTGTCCAGTATGATTAACATCATACTATATGATTAGTTCAAAAAATTAATGTTTTATCTAGTACGATATCTGACATGATTGAATTTCATCTCTATAGGTTGTACAGTATGATCTATATCTTACACTATAATTGGTCATATTTATTATACTTAATTTGATTGACTAGTCATGGGGATTAATATGAGTAAGATTTCAAATATCGTACAATATGATTAGGATCGTACAACACAATTAGTTTAAAAATTAATTTTGAAAATACCTAAATCATTTAGCAACTAGGGATTCCTGATGGAGATGAATCGTACAATATAATCTTCATCATACAACATGATTAGTTCATAAGCATTCATTATAAAATTAGCCACTAAAACTAATTTTTTGTATAGCTGATCGTACAATACGATCAAAATCATACGGTATAATTAGTTCAAAAAAATGTTAACTCACTTTTCTCACTCCCCTGTGTGTGCATGGTTTCCAATTTATCATACACCCTTACATGGCCATACACAAAAAATATTAAATAAAAAATTGAAAATACTGACTCTTTAAAAAATATCGAATTCTACCCAAACATGAGCCTCAATCATTCTTGAGCGGTGTATAATGTACATAAAATGTTAGTACATAATACATATGCTATGATAAATAAAATTTCAATCATTAATGGTTGTTATCATCACAATCAAAACCTAAGGATCCTAGATTGCAACAAAAGATTACCCATTATAAACTACTATATTCAACTAATGAGAAAGACTCTTATAGGTTTATTATACATACACCTACACAACCTTTCATAATTAAAATTACAAAAAAAAAAAAAAACTAAGAAAATATTTTCTTAGAGCATAGAGAGGATAGCTGATGTGCAGACAGGTGCAAATCAATTCATCCCATCCCAAAAAGGGGGTGTAATAGCTTTCCACCATCATTATAGAGTTCAAAGATAACTAAATAAGGTTGATGAATAACCAAATAAAGTAAAAAAGGAAATTAGATGCTCCATCTAGTCATGTAAATAATTTTTAACCTTGGGAATTTTAGGAGAATAGGGAGAAGGAAATAGAGAAGGTAGAGAAGGAGAAGGAGGTGATGCTGGAGTAAGAAAGTGAGAAAAGGGCTTACACTACAGGAAAACTCATTATTACCGGCGAAAAAAATCCGCCGCAACTATAAGATATCCGTCAGAATTATGGGTTTTCGGCGCACTTTCCGGCAGAATCCCCTGCGCCGGTTTAGCTCGTGTCGATAAATGTTTTTCGAAGCATATAATGCACTGGAAACATTTCCGTCACACTTTCCGACACATTACCGGTGCAAAAAATGATAGCAGCCGGCTACTTTTCGACAGATAATTCCGGTGACATCGCCGGCAGATACGACACAGGAACATGTGCTGATAATTTCTAGCATACGAAGAGACGCCGGTATGATCGATACGATTCATTGTATCGTCGTTTAAGATGAATGGCCGGCGCAAAATCCGTCAGAAACCTGTAGAATTGACAAAAAAAATTGCCTTCCCAGCCAACAGTCAAATTTCCACACCTGCAAACCTATACAAATATCTATCCATAATAGTTTATAACAATTCCACAAAAGTTTATAACAATTCAACAGATGCACAAAAACATAAATACTCATTAAAAGGAACTGTTCAATAGTAACAACCAACTTAAAACATCACATATTGTTCAATATTACAGATTCAAAGAAAATAAACAAGTTCATAAAATAAACTAAACTACTCTGAATCCGTGGACTCCTCCTCAGCTGGAGTTACCTCTTTTCCACTCATCTGCTCCCTCATTTTGCGCATTTCATCCAACAACTGATTGTGTTGCTCCTGCATCTGCATTTTAACCTGTGCTTGCAATTGAGCTTGCCAATCAGCTTGTGATTTCCTTACTTGTTCTAGCTCAGCTTGTAGGGCACTTATTTGTTGAGCTTGCAAGGAGTCATGAGAACTGGATGCGAAGTTGGATGCAGTAGAGGAGGTCATCCCCTCGTATGCCTGAGCTTGCGCACCTAAACCATAAACTCTCCCATACTGCATTCCTCCGACGTCCTGCGACCAGATGCGATACTTAGAAAACTCCACAGACCCGCCAGAAGAGCCCTCACCTGCTGCGACATGAGCCTCTCGAAGTCGTGTATATTCCTCCTATGAAAGTAGAATATAAATATATATAATTAAACTAAAAATAAAAATTATTAAACACATATAAATATATACTTACATGGGCTTTCCTTGCTCTCTCATCAATCCATTATTGATCCTCATGTCGCTTATGAGTGCGACTATGCAATTCCATAGGAGTTGGTTCTCTACCAAGCGTCGCTTTCTGTTAGAATTAAAAGAATTTTATTAATACAAATTAAAGAATAATTTTAAAAAATATTTAAAATTCATTACCAAACGACGCCTGTGCTCAGTATGTGGAACGGAGCCTCCTGTATGAAGTGAACTACCCAAGCCCCCAACATCAGAAGCTCTGTTCTATCGATTTTGATCCCTCCTCCTAGTGTACTCTTCGCTGCCCCAAGCTGCATTCAACTCAGCCCATATAACCTCTCCAATCCACAATGGTCGCTTCCCATGCTTTCTAATATCTGTGAACATGTCACGCATCCGAGTAGACCCACGCTTCTCAAAATTCTTTCTAATCCTGTCATTGTGTTGGGGCAGCCAATAAAATTCTTTCTGTATTCAAATACATATAATATATAATATATAAGATTTTTAGATTAAGTAAAACAGAATAAATCATTTTACATAAAAACTAAAACAAAAAAATACCACAAACTCTCTAAACCACATCTCCCGGACTTCTTTCGGGACTTTCTTTCAAGAAACATAGGGAGCGTCAAACCTGCTCCGTATGATGTCCCATATTTTATGTGTCAGTTGTTTTGATGGGTAGAACCTACAAAAATAAAGTTATGTGAAATAAATATAAAATATAAAATATAAATGTTTGTTAGCTTAAATAAAAGAGAATGTGCGTACGTGTCACCCTCAGGTGCTATCAACATTCTACCATCTGTCGCTTGCTCTACTACAGCTGCTGTCGAAGGTCCCGCTGCTGTCAAAGGTCTAGCTGCTGTAGGCTGATGGGATGGTGGGGGATAGTATGGTGGAGCATATGATGGAAATGGATAAGTAGGAGGGCCACCAGCATAAGGTGGGGGTGTATAGTATGAGTAAAAAGAAGTACTCTGCCAAGGATCTGGTGAAGGTAATCGGGGGTCTGCTGAGTAAAACTGCAGGCTACTGGCTCCAGGAGTGGGTAAAGGCTGTGTAGCAGGCTGAGACTAGGTGGTCCCCTCAATACGTACTGTCCTAGCTAGTCCAGCTGTAGTGATCTTCTTAGTGCGCTGTTAAAAATATTTTTTATCAATCCTCTACTAGGCTCTTCACCTGAAGCCATCTGCACATAAATAAAAAAGAAATATTAAAAATATGAGTTATAACAAAAATTTAAGAAAAAATAACGCAGCAGTAACAATAAAATAAATGCAGTGAAGTAAAATGCAGGGAAGTAAAATAAAATGCAGTGCAGTAGCAAAAATAAATTAAATTTACCTTATGTTGTTAACTCATCATTTGTTGATTCACTTTCATCAGGTGATACACTTCCAGCACTATCAGATTCATCATTACTTTCCTCTATGGTTAAATCTAACTCCTCTAACTGCAACTCGCTCTCATTAATTTTAATTTATTCATCTACATTGATTGGGAGATTTTTTAAATTAGACATAAACTCTTCTTGATGTGCTGATGGTATCAAAGTGGTTTTCTCGATTACTCCTCTTGGTTTTGTCTTCATAACTACCAGCCAATCCTGTTTGCCTCGTATTCAGCTTGGATAGTTAGCATAATAGACTTGAGTTGCCTGACTAGCAATGATGAATGGATCAAACTTTGCATATCTCCTAGCCCGCTTTACTTCTGTTATACCGTAAATTGGATGAACTTTCGTGCCTCTATTTGGTACTGGATCAAACCATTCACAATTGAAGAGATACACAGTATTCCTGTGACTGGGATATTCAACCTCTAATATTTCTTGTAATACCCCGTAGTATTCAGAATCATCCCCTGTATAGGTGTTCCCTCTTACACATACGCCTGAATTTTTTGTCTTCCTACCTTTACACCAATTTTTTGTTTGGAATTTATAACCATTGACCACAAATATTTGATAACATTTTACTAATCTATTTAGACCCCAAGCTAACTCAGATAACCTTGAATACTACGAATTATCCGCCGAAAATTGCGCCGGTGATTTTTCGCCATAACATGCAACGAAAACGGTGAAATGTCGGTTTATGCCGATGCCGATACCGGCGCAACTAACGCCGAAAAGGTTCCGGCATAGTTTACGCCTGAAAATCCGCCGTAGATTTTCCATTGCAACAATGCGCCGTTACCTGCGCCATGCTTACCGGCGTAGAATTTTCCGCCAGAAAATCCAACGGTAATCGCGTGTTTTCCCATAGTGTTATTTTCAAGATAGTTTATTTCACCTACTTCAAATATAGTAACCAAGAAAAGGGCTTATGAGCTTAAGATGAAGTGAATTCTCATTAACATGTCCAACCATAGTATGGGTGAAGATAAAGCTCTCAAGGAACTTATTTTTACTCATGGACAGTATGATGTTGAAGCCTCCATTTTGGGTATTAAAATGTCTAGAAAGGCCACAATGAAGGCTAATGGCCTCCTTTGAGTTGAAGACCAGGAACTACCCTCAATGAGCTAAGAGAAATTGCCTCAAGTGGAGGCCAATATCCCCCACCAACAATGGCTTTGAGCCACTGGATTGGTGAACAGGAACATTTCCAAGGGTGGTTTAAAGAAGTCCTTTTGGGAGATACCCCTCCAACCATAATAGCCACAAAGAAAGGAAGAGTTAGTCTATTCCTATATATATAAACTTTTAAAGGCTATCAATAATAACAATCTAGAAATGAGGTTGAAGAGATCAATTGATAAAGCCATCTACCTAACTTTAGCTCACTTTTGCAAGGATAAGGTTTCAAGAAAGCCTTACGGAGATAATGCCAGTCCTCATCCCTTCTACCACGATGTGATAAAATATCATTCGGGTTCTTGATAACATTCATATCATGAGAAAAAGCCTTTGAAAGAATATTTTAGTTGTATTCTTAAGAAAGACTATACTCAAAGATATTATAATCGAAGGTCTCGATGACCTTACCAATGGTTGATTCCATCGAAGGTACATACATGACTAAGCAATCAATATTGCCTAGTATCTGGTGCAAATCTAAGGAAGCATACAACTATAAGGTATCACCAAGTTTGGGTTCTGAAGGAGCCTAAACATCCAAAATTTCATAAAGATGAATAGCTCCGACATAATAACCAAAATTCATCCTCTAATAAGGGATCTCTTACCAAGCAAACTCCACCAAACAAAGGAGGAGGTTACTATTTACAAGGAGTCCTCTGACTCTTAGCTGATTCATTAGAAGAGACGCTCATAGCTTGAAGAAGATTTTGAGGCCTACAAAATATATGATGTGGCTTTCTTAGGTAGAAGAGCTTCATATAATAATAAAAATCAACATGATGAATATGAGGATGCAGAAGAGGCAGATCCCATGGTTATTTAAGTTGTGAGAATGGTGAACCTTACACTAGATCAACCTTTTCAAAGAATGTATACTTACAAAATGCAACCTTGAATCCTCAAAATGAAGAATAAACTAGAGGTAGCCTAGAGCAAGAAATACCTATAAATAGAATACCCTTCACAATAGGAACAGCTTGAGGAGGAAGATCAAATTTTAAAGGGCTTTTCTTTTTTTTTTTTCAAAAATATGGCATCCTATCGATGTACCATCTCATGAAGGGAGATTTGGAGACACTTGTATTTCATTTCACAAGATCAGATCAAAGATTTGATGGTTGAAGGCTTCAGGACAATTGGTCCCAATATAAGTCTTCAAAATTTTAATATGAGGTATATGTTTTCTCTCCACTCATTCCTCTCCCCTTTCTTCTCTCTTTTTTTTTTTAACAAAACCTGCTTTGCTAAATTTGTACTCATAAGAATGGTAAAAGGCGGGTTGGCCGTATCAAGCCGCTCTAAGTTGCAGGCTTGTTGTGGGACTCGAGATTGGGTACAGATTGAACCTCTAGGTTGGGCACTAGGAGAAGTAGGCTCAAGCCATGCATAAGGAGATAGAGTCTGAGGCCACTCACTCGCAGGCTAGGAGTGTGGGTCAGGACAATGATAAAATGAGATACGTGTGTCACGCTGTGTACACGATGTGCGAGTGGGCCAGACCAAAGGGCCATGGGATGCATAGGCATGGCTACATAGAGACGGATTGCGTGGTCTCGTATACGGCTGAGATGGAAAGCGACATCAGGATGGAATAGGAGTTGAAACTTCTTCTTCATCTTGTGTCTACATGCGACACAGAGAGATGGGAGGGAGAGATTGAACATTATGTTATCTTGCTTGTGGTTCCTACGTGTAGGAAGGAGTCGAATGAATTAGCTGTCATTTCATCCATTTTTTTTCTAAAGCCGAACAAAGGGTGGAATCTATTCATGAAGATGAGTCTGTCCATTATTTTATTTTTTTATATTTCAACATTAGGTAGTTATAATAAAATGATGGTGAATGGACTATGATAGTCCAACAATTATTATTAAATAATAATTTGGTGATGGTGGTTATATGATGGAAGTCCCACGATAGATTTTAGATGATGATAGTGAATTGCGATGATCATTTTTGAATGTAGGATATAGCTTTATATTTCTTATGATCTTTAAGCTCCATCAAAACTCAAGTTGATGTCTTTTATACATGGAGATCGTAGGTCCATTTTTTTGTTTTTTGGGAGTGGAATTTTAGTAAATATGGTAATAATTCTATAACACTCAATTACATAATCCATATTAAATACTGATCGTGGGCAATTTATTCAACATTTTTATACTTTAATGACCTCATAATTGAATGATATTGGAGTCAATGGTTTTATGTCATCAAATTGCTTGGCTATAAGCATGTAAATTTTAAAGACCATTTGATCGTGAAATTAATGTTCCAAAGTTTCTAAATATCTTTTGAGTGCTTGATATGTCTTCATGTGGACTTAAATTAGATCACTTTGGTGTTGTTGGGTTTATCTTTCTGAGATGTTCAACTCAATTATAAGTTTATTGAATCAAAACTCACATATGAATTTAGCTCCAAAAGTTTACAATACATATATTGCATCAAAGTTCATGTAAAAGAAGATGTTTGGAGATGTATCATTCACTCATTATTTTTTAACATCGAACTTTATTCTATTCAAAAATATACATTATATTCTTAACAATTTTATGACAAATTATATTTTAGTAACAATATAGAGAGCAACCACTCCCTGAATGTAATTTTGACCCCCTAGGGTTATGAACTAAGTAACATCTCTTCAATTGATTGGTTTAAATGTCAAATCTATAAAGAGGAAGTGTATTTTTATTTCAAGATTAATCCCAAGAATATTTGTCAAACTTCAAGTAAAGATGTTTAAAAAGATTAGCGTATTTTAATCTATCTTTCTTTAAGAGCAATGAGTTGACTCTTATGGTGCATGTGTGATGCTCTTCTGATAGTGGAACATGAATCAATTTCCTCATATGGGAGGCCCTCTATAGCATATATTTATGTTCGCAGATAATCATGGCTAAATTTTTCTAAGATAATAGTACAGTAGGAAGACTGGTTATTCCTTCCACTCTTCCTGGTTGATTATAAAATTGATATAAAGGTCCTACAGTCAACTAGAGCCTCTCCATAACTAGTCCCAAATTGAGGTATCTAGAATAAAATAGAACAATAATTGTACTTCTATTATCAATGAGAATTCTCTCAACATTTTTACACAGATCGTTGATCTGAGTATTTATGACCAACGAGTCTTAATATAAAGTTTGGATCCTTTCATATTAAAATTATCATATATAATAGAGTAATTGATCTTGATTTCTTTAATGTTACCCCTTCAAGAGTGTTGAGCAGAACTGGAGAGGATACTAATGATTCTTTAGCAATGGTATCGATTTATACAAGCATTTAATAGTTTCCTTGTTAGTGCCTTTATTACTGTTCTTATTGATTATGCATCCAATATGATTAATTCTATTTTTTAACCAAGTTAATTTTGAATGAACTGATGAATATAGCTCTATTGAATTAACTTTTCATTTTTCTTCTTTATTTATCTGCAAGTTTTAGTAATATGTTCATGACTTTATTATAAATGAAAGTATTTCTTCTAAATTTTGTATTTGACCTTTGTGGATCAAGCCATTTAATAGTATTTTCATCTTAAATAGCCATCAAAACATTAGATTGAAATGTGTCAAGAAGACTTCTCCTTATCTTGTATGTATTCATGATGTTGCTAAGAAGGAAGTGGAAGAACTTTTTTTTTGCTATTTATGCTTTATTCACTGATATTTTAGGGCTCCATCTCTTGCTAATTCTTTCTTTTATAAGATAATTGCTGAAACAATTTCTGATGTGCATTGATAGTTTAATCGATGGTGATATGTGTTTCCACTCTGTGAATAAGATCAACATAAGAATGAATATTCTCTTGTGTTGCAGATCAATGGTTTATCATTTTGATGATAGCAAACATTCTTATTTCTCTACGACTGCCTTATGTACTGACATTTCAGGTTCACACGATCGGACTGCAATTTGAAATCAGCTCAAGATTGGGTAAACTAGGTCTGAGTCAATTTGTACATTTTTTCCTTTCTTGAGTCTATTGTACTTGGTGTGGCTCCTGATGTTTTATAACTTGAAAGATTTTTTATTGCTCCCTAAAGATTTTTATTTTTGGTAATATCATCCTGGACGATATTTATATCGACCGGGACGATCTGTTCAAAAGCAGAAACCCTAATTAGAGCATCCTCATTAAAGCAGCCATCATTATGCAAAACACATCGTCCTGGATGATTTTCTATCGGCCAGGACGATAGGCTCAATTCAGAAAGAAATTGCCGCCAGATCTACTAAGAAAATTCTTATTTTTGGATATCAGCCTGGTGAATCGGCCTGGACTATAAAATATCGGCCAGGACGATCCAGGATAATTTTTCCAAAATTTCTCTGGCAATTTTGGAAAGCAATTAGTGGTGATTTCATCCGGGATGATCGAAAGATCGTCCGGGACGATTAGACATCGTCCAGCTTCATTTCAGGGCAATATTCAGGATGATTTTCCTCATATTTGAACTAATCGGCCAGGACGATATGTCTATTATCCTGGACGATAAAGTCTGCAGCTTGCATTAATGAGCTCGTTTTTAGCTCTTCTATTTAAGCTATGACAAGGCACTTTGTAAGTGTCTTTGGCAGCCATTATAGCTTCGTTCTTGTGGGAGAAACTTGAAGAGAGAGCTTGAAAGGGAGAGAGAGGAAAGGGTGGAGTTTGAGAGGGAGAAGATCCTGTGATGGAGAGGGAACTCAAGGGAGTGTGGAGGGGATTCCACACGGTTGCTCCGGCGAACTCGCACCTTTGTACCATCGGATTCAAGGCATGTCTCAAGGTAAGTTCACCAAAGAAGAAGATCTCTTTGGTGTCAAAGGACCCGGCGACTCCGCCGCACCGGGAAAGGTGGAAGTGATTTTGTAAGGGCTTCTCCACCTAGCTGTGGGGGCTAAAGCAGAGTTACGATTGTAGTGCAATACTTTGAGGGTGCCTCCAAAGAGTGGACGAAGGTTAAGGTTTGACTAAATCACTATAAATCCGTGTGTTCTTTTCTTATTATCGCTTCCGCATTTATTTAATTTTCGCACTTTGTTTGTGGTAATTTGGTTTGTGATTTTATTTCTTTGTGTAAAGAATTTTATTACCAATTCACCTCTCTTCTTGTTAGCCTTGGGCCAGTTCATAAGGGCTTAACATCCCTAACAAACTTTTTAGTGCCATCAGAGCACTTTTAAGTGATATCAGAGCTTTACTTTTGATAAGAATAACTTTCAAGTGGTATAAGAGCCGTTTTCAAAAAATAAGTTTTTAAAAGCTTTTGAATTTTGATCCATGGCTAATCGTAATATTACGGAAGGTTATTCAATTACCAAACCTCCTTTATTTGAAAATATGTCATTTGATTTTTAGAAAACTCGCATGTCTATTTTCTTGCAATCAATTGATTTTTGCATGTGGTATATGATTTTAATTGGTTATTCATCACCATCACGTATTGTTAATGGAGTTAAAACTGATATTCCTTTTAATCAATGGAATAAGGAAGAGCAACTGAATGCTCAACTGAATGCAAAATCTTTAAATTGTTTTTTATGTGCTTTAAATTCTGAAGATTTTATGTTAGTATCCACATGCACTACTGGTAAGGAAGTTTGAGATAAACTACACACCATATACGAAGGCACTAGTGAAATGAAGCAATCCAAGTTGAATTTGTTAATGTATGATTTTGAACTATTTTCCATGAAATCTTATGAGACAATCTTAGACATGTACACTAGGTTCATTCAAATTGTAACATCATTGCATGCCTTAGGAAAAGAGTTTTCAAATTTTAAAAAAGTCAATAAAATTCTACGTTGTTTACTTGAAAAGTTTAATGCCAAAGTAGTTGTTATTTGTGAATCAAAAGATTTGAATGATTATTCTATTGATAATTTGATTGGCTCACTCATTACCTACGAGTAAAGTTTGGGTCAAAGACTTTTGGATGCAGGTGAAACGATTGTTCTAAAAGCTGAAAATATAGAAAGAAATAGCTTAGTTGGTGACGAATGCAATGACTTGTCAAGCAAATCACAAAGCTCACCAAAATATAAGCAAAAGTGGAAAAAAGGTAAAAATGGTAAGGATGTTCATATTCCTTCTGACGTTATTTGCTTTCGATGTAGGAAGCCTGGACATATGAAAATCAGTGCCCTAATTTAAAAATTCTTCCTATGAAGAAAAGGGCAATGCGAAGCAAAATTTAAACTGGGAAAATAATGAAAGGCAAAAAAATCTCATGGGTAGATCTGGTTTCTAAAGCATCGGACCACGAGAGAGATAATAGTTAAAAGCCTTTTATGTTTTTGTGTTGTGTTTTTATTTTTATATTTTTTTTATTTTTATTTTGTATTTTTGTTTTGTTTATGCTTTGAAATTTTTGTTTTCGTGAAATTTCTTTTCTGATCAACACACACATTCACTTTTCTAAAAATGAAAAATCTACTTCCTATTTTTTCTTGAAATCTTTGGTAAGTTGCGATTGACTTCTCTAAAAATAGTCAAAGGAAGGAAACTCATATTTTTTATTCTCAATCTCTATTTCCTAAAAGAGGTTATCCTAGTTTTGATTTAAAATCTTTTTCATCTTTTAAATTGGTTTTTGAAACTAAATATTTTATCTCCTTACATTTTATTTATAGCATAGGGATCTTTTGCAAGTTGTTGACTCTAACTCATAATTTTTTTAATTAAAAATTCGCTTTATCAATAGGATGGGTTTACTTTTGTTTTTCTTTAAGATTTCAGAAAAGTAGCATATTAAAAAAAATTGGCGAATGATGCAAAAAATAAAAGATGCGCAATGACGCCAAATTGAAAAATATACACAAAAGTATATCAAAAATCAAAAGATGTGCAAAGAGAGTCATTCAAATTGACAAGAGGCATAAAATGAGCCCACAAAATGTAATGCTTACCATTCTTGTACTTCTTAAAATCTTAAGAAAACCCTTGATACTTTTGATACTTGAGTTTGAAAATCTTGATTCTTGATTCAACAATTCATGCATTAATCTTCTATTAGATATATTTTATGAAAGGAGTTCTTAAAAATTACTGTTTCTTTCTCTAATTTTTCTTATGTTTTAGATATTGAATTAAAAAGTTTTTGAGCCTTTTTAAAGAACTTGAGTTTGGATTATCAAATTATGAATTTCTAACCTTTTCTGGACTATGCATTGTCAATACAATTCTACTAAATTTTTGATTAAAACCAAGAGGTAACTTTCTCATTTTAAGAATATTTATTTTGTTCACTAGACCAGGGATCATTTTTGTCTTTTGTTCGTTTTGTTTTTTGCGCCACCTCTCTTTTTGATAATGCCAAAGGGGAGAACGTAATGTTGAATTTGTATCTTTTTTTTCTTTTCAAAAAATTAAAAAAAATAAAAATATTTTTTATCTCCCCTATTTTTTTAAAAAGGGTTTATTCTAGTAAGGGGGAGATTAGGAGAAATTACTTTTTTTGAAAATTCAAATTGATTTGCTTGTCATCATCAAAAAGGGGGAGATTGTTGCAGATCAATGGTTTATGATTTTGATGATAGCAAACATTCTTATTTCTCTACGACTAACTTATGTACTGATATTTTAGTTTCACACGATCGGACTGCAATTTGGAATCAGCTCAAGATTGGGTAGACTAGGTCTGAGTCAGTTTGTACATTTTTTTCCTTTCTTGAGTCTATTGTATTTAGTGTGGCTCCTGATGTTTTATAACTTGGAAGATTTTCTATTGCTCCCTAAAGATTTCTGTTTTTGGTAATATCATCCTGGACGATATTTATATCGACTAGGACGATCTGTTCAAAAGCAGAAACCCTAATTAGAGCATCATCTTTAAAGCATCGTCATTATGCAAAACACATCGTCCTGGATGATTTTCTATCGGCCAAGATGATAGGCTCAATTCAGAAAGAATCTGCCACTAGATCTACTAAGGAAATTCTTATTTTTGGATATCAGCCTGGTGGATCGGCCTGGACTATAAAATATCGGCCAGGACGATCCAGGACAATTTTTCCAAAATTTCTCTAGCAATTTTGGAAATCAATTAATGGTGATTTCATCCGAGACGATCGCAGGATCGTCCAGGACGATTAGACATCGTCCAGCTTCATTTCAGGGCAATATTCAGGATGATTTTCCTCATATTTGAACTAATCGGCCAGGATGATATGCCTATTATCCTAGACGATAAAGTCGGCAGCTTACATTAATGAGCTCATTTTTAGCTCTTCTATTTAAGCTATGACAAGGAACTTTATAAGTGTCTTTGGCAGTCATTGTAGCTTCATTCTTGTGGGGGAAACTTGAATAGAGAGCTTGAAAGGGAGAGAGGAAAGGGTGAAGTTTGAGAGGGAGAAGATCGTGTGAGGAGGGGAACTCAAGGGAGTGTGGAGGGGATTCCACATGGTTGCTCCAGCGAACTCGCACCTTAGTACCATTGGATTCAAGGTTTGTCTCGAGGTAAGTTCACCAAAGAAGAAGATCTCTTTGGTGTCAAAGGACCCGGTGACTCCGCCGCACCGAGGAAGGTGGAAGTGATTTTGTAAGGGCTTCTCTGCCTAGCTGTGGGGGCTAAAGGAGAGTCACGATTGTAGTGCAATACTTGGAGGGTGCCCCCAAGGAGTGGACGTAGGTCAAGGTTTGACCGAATCACTATAAATCCGGTGTGTTCTTTTCTTATTATTGCTTTCGCATTTATTTAATTTCCGCACTTTGTTTGTGGTGATTTGGTTTGTGATTTTATTTCTTTGTGTAAAGAATTTTATTACCAATTCACCTCTCTTCTTGTTAGCATTGGGCCAGTTCATAAGGGCTTAATATCCCTAACAAACTTTCTAGTGCCATCAGAGCACTTTCAAGTGGTATCGGAGCTTTACTTTTGATAAGAATAACTTTAATCTTGCATTAATGAAGAGTAAAATGGGTTATGGTGAAAATCTCCAAGAAAGACACCACACAAGAAATTAGGATCCACCCCAAATTTTTTAGGAGATTTAGAGAAACATTTGAAACTACTCTTTTAAGGATTCTCCTTAATTTTGGCAAATTCTTAAATGATAGGAGGAATCTTTGATGATCATCTAATACTCAAATCTTTGCTGAAGAATAATAATTTATAATGGTTCAGTCAACCTGACCTACGTCCACTCTTTGAAGACTCCCTCTCCAAGTATTTCACTAAACAGAAGTGACATTCCTTTTACTCCCACAGTAAGGTGAAGAAACATGTACAGATGTTATTTCACCTTTCCGGTGTGGCAATGAACTATGACTCTTTTACATGCAGAGAACATCAACTCTTTTTTCACCCTCCTGGTGATGGTCAGAGAACCACAACTCTATTTCACCCTCCAAGTAATTGTCAAAGAACCATGATATTTGCTAAAGAATTTCTTCTCTAGAGCCTCAGAGATTCCAGGCAAATGCTTGCAGGTACTAGGTAAGATTCTTGCTTAGAGGAATCATGTGAAACACCTCATAACTTCTCCCTCACAAATTCTCCCTCTCTTCTCTCACTAAGCTCTTCTTCTTCTCTCCCCCAAGCTCTCTCTCAAGAAGACTAAATAGAAAAAGATATCTCAAAAGAATATCTGAACCCCTTCAATAGAGGGCTTGAAAAAATTTGAAAGTTTAAGCCATCCATCTTTTGTTCATACAGTATGTTCAAACTCGTTCACTATGAATTAGGTTGTTAAGCCTAAGTTTATGTCCCACGGCTAACCAAGAGGGGGGGGGTGAATTGGTATTTTAAAAATTAATCCCTTTTTTGAGTATTTTAAATTGAAATTAAACTTTAATGAATTTTTGTAGAAATAGTTTTTCAACCACAGTTTTAAAACAGTAAATCACAAAAATAAAAAAGTAGCGGAAAAATGAAGACACCAAATTTATAGTGGTTCGGTCAAAACTAGACCTACATTCACTCCCCGGAGGCACCATCCGAGTATTACACTAATACCACTAGTGACTCTCCTTTTGCACCCACAGTAAGGCGGAGAAGCTTTTAAAAAATTCTTTTCACCACTATCCCTAGTGCTGGCAGAGAACCGTCCATCCTTTCACACTCCTCCGATGTCGGCAGAGAACTGTTCATCCTTTCACACTCTCCTAGTATGGGAAGAGAACCCTTCATCCTTTCACACTCTCCTAGTGTGGGCAGAAAACCCTTCGTCCTTTTACACTCTCCTAGTGTGGGCAGAGAACCCTTTATCCTTTTACACTTTTCTAGTATGGGCAGAGAACCCTTCACCCTTTCACACTCTCCTAGTGTGTGCAGAGAACCCACGGCTGTTCACACTCTTCAACTGTCGGCAGAGAACCGGATCTCCTTGATAGATCTTCTCACAAGAATTCTAGAAGGAAGAAAGAAAAGAATGAAGTAATCCAAAATCACAAGTAGAGAATCTTACCTTTTAAAAAAAGTGAAGCCTTCATGCTCTAGTAGTAAGAATTCTTCTTTGAATACTCTCTCACACTCTCTCATTGACTGTTCTTTCAATAGGTATGAAGATCAATGAGCAAAAAGATTGGGTGGCAGTAAAAATTGGACCTTATATATGAGAGACAAGAAAAACTGTCCAAAAACTGCAAATATTCAAGTCAACACGAAATGGATCGTCCCGTACGATCGTGGATCGTCCTGGACGATTTTATTTAAAGTGTCAGAAATGATCCTAATGAATATTGGTACGAATTATGTTCGTACACGATCATCCTCCCGTACAAACTAGGTTCATCCGGACAAACAGTTATTTCATAGGCCGGTTCCCAAATTACCACAGGATGTAACCAACTTACTTAAGTCAGTTCCCATCGTCCTGGGACGAATAGGACTTCGTTCGGGCGAAATTTTTACAAAGGGCAACTCGTCCTGGCACGATTATGAATTTCGTCTGAACGAAATTTTTACAGAGAAGACTTCGTTCGGGGACGATTTGAATTTCGTCTAGACGAAATTTTTACAGAGCCCAAGTCGTCCTGGCACTATTATAGATTTTGTCTGAACGAATTTTTTATAGAGCCTAACTCATCCTGGGACAAAAATAATTTCGTCCTGGACTATCAGGACTTAAAAAAATTTCCTCCAACTCTTGTTCGCATTACTCATACTAGGAGATAACTGTGACCGTATCGTTCCATACAAACTAGGTTCATCCCGTACGATCAATACAAATTTTATAATATCTCCTTAAGTGTGTGTGTGTGTGTGTGTGTGTGTGTGTGTGTTTATTCACTCAATTACAATTACTCCCTCTCAATTTAAAGAATAATTTAAAGCTTCAATTTACAAAGGATTGTATGCTGAATTTGATTTGAAGTCTTCATAGTTTGGATTTCGATTTTTCTGAAATATTAGTACACACAAGAGCAAAAACAAATCTTCCAGAAAGTGTTAGGAGATAACTATACATAAAACAATAATATTTAGAATCATCAAAACTATACAAGTTGCAAGAATATAAAACATGCAAATTCCAACTCTCTTAACATAGTATGATACATGTATCGTATGGTATGATCAATACAATTCAAACTCATCCAACAAGATCGTTCAGACAAACTATTCAATTTTTATAATACATCAAATATGTCGATTAAATATCGTATTGTACGATATGTTGTATTTCCTTCTGTTCATTTGGGCTGATCTTTGGGACGGACAACTTCATACATAAGTAATCGTCCAACACTATGGACATTGTACAGTATGATCAACATAATAATCATGTATTTAATTTGGTGCGATCAAATGGATGACAAATTTTGTACACGAGTAATCGTACAGTACGAATTATTTCATACAGTATGATTAATCACAATAATTATCCATAACTTGATTGCCTGATATTGTGGGATTAACTAAAAAAGATTTTAATTAGTACGTACAATATGATCCAAATTATACTTTATAATTAATAAAAAATTAGTATCTTTCTTAACCTTTGGCAGCTAGGATTTTGAGAGAGCAAAATAGCTCATACAGTATGAATTAAAATCGTATAATATGAAACCAATTTTGTACAATTTAAAAACTAGTTTTGTACCGTAGAATTACTTTAAAAATAAACTTTCTCAAAAATATTTTTATCTCTCCCGCTATGTGTGTGCAAGGTTACTCAACAACATTATCCACTCAATTACATGTTATGACTCAAGAAAAGAAAAAAATACATAATAAAATGAAAATCGATTGTAACTCTAGTCTACCAAATCTTAAGCTGATCAGAATTGCAAGTGAATGGTGGACTAATTTTCTGAAATGTTAGTATGCACAAACACAAAATAGAATATCACAAAAATAAGAGAAAGTTGTTACATATATAATAATATTTTTTATCATTAAAATTGCAGTGCTTGAATATACATATATAATAATATTTGTTATCATCAAAATTGCAGTGCTTGAATACAATTTGCAACAGGGTCCATAATAAACATTAATTGTAGCTAACTTAAACTCCACTAGAATGAGAGGTTGAGAATTTTATCAATTTGGGGTAATGACTCCAAGAAGCTTCATCAAGGACTAAGATGATTCCTATCTATCATAATAAATTCTTCTTAAGTATGATGTTGTGGCTCATCTCATATAATGTCAAAAGGAATATTCATAAGTTGAGACCAAGTCAAGTCCACCAAGGAAGGTGGAGGATTTTAAGTCAATCGAATAGCATGAGAATGATGATTTAAATTAATATTGTCAATAAGTTTTGGATTAGGCTATTATAAAGGAGAAACTTTAGCATGATGATCAGGGTGCCCTTTGCAGGCATCTTCAAACTACCCAATCTCATTTTATTTTTGATATTATGGATGGTGAACATTATTATTCTGTGAATGTGCTCTTTGTTGGCAAGCATTCTCCAAAAGTTATAAGATTCGAGCTTATTACTAAATCATACTTATTTAAATCTTTAGAGATAAGTCTCAGGGGCCCACACTTATCTGATTACAATGTCCATGATTGTTAGATAGATTCTTGATTTTATAAGTGTTGGAACAACATAATAGACTCCTAATATATTCTTATTAGCCATTGAAATGGAGTTGCTAGGATATTAGGATATTTTTTGGAACAATGGTGCAAACTATTACATACTAAAAAAATTTTGATGTTAGAGAAAGAGTTTTTCAACTTAATTTTATATGAAAATCCAACACGCATACACAAAAATGGAAAAAAATAAAGGAGACACAAAATTTTACTAGGAAAAAAAAAACCAAGAGGCTTAACCCGATTGAAATAACTATTATGTATTGTGCTCTTCTATATAACAAGAGAAGATGGGTTACAATATTATGCACAGTAGTTGTAGTAAAAATTATGAGAGAAGTAGTTGAGAAATGATGATGGTATTCATATTATAGTAGTTGGGTAATTATGGATGAATGGTAAGACAATGATGGTCAGGTGATAGTTATCGAATGATGGTGAATGGATCATGAAGGTTGGATGGCAATAATCTGAAAATGATTATTGAGTGATGTTGGCCAAGTTATGACAATCAGATGATGACGATCTCACATTCGTAATTAAACAACAATGAATGTTTGTGGTGATCTTCAACGTCAAACATCAATTAGAACTCTAAGGTTTCCTATATTTCAGAGTTCTCTGCAATCTCAAGTTCAGATCCATTTCATTTTGAGAATGTAGGTCAAATTATTAAGATTTGATAAATTTAACCAAAGTTTCATAACATAACACTATATTAGACGCTCATATTGAATCATTTAATTATACGTCAGTTATTCAGCATTTAAGTGTCTTATAATCATAGAACTTGATGATATTAGATTTGTTAGATTTATCTCATCAATCCACTCAATATGATTAGAAGCATGGAAGTTTGGATTCCATCTGGTCCTAAAGTTTTTAAAATTACTTTGAGTGCTTGATTTGGGTTCATCTGGATAAGCATCTGATTATTTTTAGTGTTGTTGGGTTTACCTTGTCAAAATGTTATGTTTGACTATTTTTCAGCACATACATTAAGATTTCGTTTGGGACGGCTTTCTTAATGCTTTAAGAAATAAGTAGCAAAAAAGTCGTCCCAAATCAGGCCTAAATCAATATTCAAATCGATCAACTGTTTTTGTTTATAAATTTTTTTCTAGTTATTCTTCTAGTTTTTGAATAATTTATATAAAAGCTTTTTGTCATAATTAAACAATTAATTGAACTATTACATGAAAATCTAACGGTCCAGATCAATCATCTTTCTCTCGAGTAAAAACCTAACTCAAGCCTAACTATTTATAGCCTTAGCCGCAGTCCCTTCCGCAGATCTGTCACTCCGTTTATATGTCCTTAGCTATTAGGGATCTAAAGCGGCCGCCGTCGAGGATCTTTCGACGTTTTTTATTTTGTTTATTTTCCAAAATATAGATTTTATCTATGTCGATCTTTTCAAGTCTCTCTTGCTCTATTTTGATTTTGTTTTAGTTCATAAAGTTGCTTCAAATTTCTATCCATATTTGCCCTCTCTGCAAATTATTTGGTTCTACTGTTCATTTTTTCCGATCGGCAGTGGAGATTTTGAAGAGGTGCGAAATCGAACTAAAGAGTCTTTGGACATGCCGTTTCCAGATCTGAGATCTTTCTTACATGGATTCTGCAATTTTCTCGTAGGCTCTACAAATCTCGCTTTTGTTCTTTCATTCTTTTTCCCCATTGGCTCGAGGATGACTATTTTGCTTTAACCACACCGAATTGAACAGGCTGAGTCGGAAATCCTGTGATAATGTCGGAGTTGCTCCCGTTCTTGGTTTTGCCCTATGATCTTCTTCTTTTTCTCAATTGATTATGAATCGGCACTTTATTGTCCATCCTTTTTCTGTTGTTTAAAGGATGAAGAGAGGGCTTGAACAAGAATAGGGGCAGCGGATTTGATGAGTTATTACAGGTGATTCGTCCTCGGCGATGGCTCAAAACGTGGAAAAATTTGGCCTTTTCTGAGAGCTCCAATTTCTAGAATCTAAATGCTTTAATTTTTTGTTGTGAATTTAGTTTTCTTGTTTGTTATTCTCATGAGATGCACTTCATTTTGGTTTTAAGTATTTTAGGGAAATACCTATGCGGAGAAAGGTTTTGACTTATCTTTTTCTAAGTAGTCCCCACATTATGGGGAAATTATTCTGTGCGGAATCGGTTATAGAGTTGTGTTCGGATGCTTAAGTGGAAAGTTAAAAGTCCGCCATATTTATTTGACTTACGTATTAATTGAGTATTTATTGCGTATTCGTTGCGTAAAATGTGCGTATTGATTGAGTATTTTATTGCGTATTCGTTGCGTATTTATTAAGTATTTGTTGCGTATATGTTGCATATTTTCTGCTTAATTACTGCTTATTTATTGCAGATTTCTCTTCTTTTGTAGTAAGTCCGAAAGACAAACAGGTCGGATAAGAAGTCAAATAAATATCCTAACTTTTCACGTAAGCACGTCACGTGTAATGATTTTACTAGTATCCGAATACAGCTCTATAAACGGATTCCACATAAAATAATTTCTCCATATTATGAGAGAGAGAAGGGTTTGCCATATAGTCAAAACCTAAGCATTGAAAAGGATCTTCATAGTGGTTGTGGAGTTACTAATGCAGGGAATGAGAATATATATTGATGCACATTTTATCTATTTTTTTTTTTTAGTTATTTTTAGGAGATGTTTGGCAACGGACTGGATTCAACGGATTTACTAAATCTTTAGTTATTCCTATAAACTTTAAATTTAGTAAATCCTGAAGCTTTTAAGTCCTCTAAATCCTGAAAATTGTTTGGTAATTTAAGTGATAAATTCTGTTAAATCTTTCAAGCCATTTTGTAATATAATTCAAGATTTATGATGATTAGTTTATTTAAAAATTAAATATATTATATTTTGAATTTGATTTAGTTGTTAAGTATGAGGAATTTATTCTTTTTAATTTTAATTATTGTTAATAAGTTATAATAATAAATAATATAATTATAAATTATAGTATTAATTATCAATTTATTTATTTTTGTTAAGTTTATAAGTTTTTAAATCTAATTAATTAGTTAATCTTTTTTTTAAATATTTAATTAATATTTCTATTAGTAATTTAATTAGTTATTTAAGTGTTATTAGTTAATTTTAATTATTAATTATTTTATTACTCATTAATTATTTTATTATTATTTACATCATTAATTATATAATAAAGAATTAGAATTATGCTAAGTATGTTAATTATACGAATTTTTAATTACTAATTATATTATTAATAATTTATTAATTATATTATATTTTTGAGTAATTTTAATTAGATTAGATGAATTAAATTAATTAAATCTTATAAGTCGAGCTCGAGCTCAAATGTGAGCTTGCGAGCCGGCTTCTTTTCACTTACACCACCAGGTTGGGCCTATGAGCTCGAGCTCGTTTATCAAATGTAAGCTCGTTAACGAGTTTAGATCGAGTCAACTTGCGGCTTGGCTCACTTACACCTCTAGGTCCAGGGTTTGCTTTTCATCTTTTCTAGCAGTTCTGTCACTTGTGCTTTGCCTAAGAGGTAGTCATGCTTCTGTTGGATTAAAAGGAGCTCGCTTGTTTCAAAGATAACCATTTTCTCCCTTTCATGCAGCAAGATTTAGTAACTCTGGGATTAATGGAAAAAACAGAGAAATAGAATATTTATTTCGCCGTGATATCTATGGGGCGCTCAAATACCGTTTGGCAGGATTTAAATAAATCCTACTCAAGTCCTGCATAAATCCTGTTGCCAAACAAACAACCCATTGGAAATTTTTGTTTATGGTATTTAAAATTATTCTATTTATATATTTAATATTTAAAAGTTGTTATTTTCATTCTTAATATTTAAAATTTTAATAACCTAAGATAAAAACACATTTCCCACCTTACCTCGATAGATCTTCATATCTTGCACGCCATGTTGATTTCATTGCGTACCAACAAATTCTTTTTTTTTTTGAGACATTTAGGCCATTAAAGGCAAACTCACACACACATGCATACACATAGACTCGAACTCTGGACCTCTTAGTTGGAAGCCTAAACTCTCAACCAATAGGCCAAGGAGAGTTAGTGTCGTACCAACAAATTCTCATTGCCGTTTTTTCACCTTGATGAGTCGCTCGCTCCTTTGAGCAACCTCAGGTACTCGATCTCTCCTAAAGAAATCATATTCATCAAATTGAACTACATGAAAGCACTTCTCATAGTACCCTCTAACTTCCTCATTGTGAACATTGAACTCAGAGCTTTTCATTCCCACAACATCTCAATCGCTTCTCCTTTCTCAAGAGATCCAATATCCCCTATATAAGTCATCAACAAAGTCAACAAGCATGCCAGTTGTTGGTCCTCCATCTCAATATTTATCATCAAAGTCGCTCAAACACATTTATGACCTTATCCGCTTGACTCGAACTCGCTTGAAGCGCCTCGTTAAAGCCAATTAGGAGATATTTGTCTAGGGTAGCAAGTTATGTTGTATGGGTAATTTGTGTAGCATGATATTTTTTATTTTTTTTATGTATAATGTTTCTTTAACTCTTATAATCCTATTAATTATAGGTGTTGAGAAATGATTTTTAAAATTTTTTAATTGATAGTGGATATTCTGCCAATTTGAGATTTATAATTTTTTTTAAGTATTTTGTAATCACTATTAATAAATCAAGTTTTTGCAGCACTTTTTCTAACCTATAACAGCGGTTTAAACATCTACGAAATTATTTGCAGCGGTTTAAAATCTGTCGCACATCAGTCGTATCTGCATTCGCTGGAAAGGTATTAGCATCGATTTTGAAATTGTTGCTGTAGGGGGGCTTTAGCAGCGTTTTTTAGCAGGTGTTAAAACCATTGTTAAAATGTAAGATTTATTAAAAAATAAAATGCAAAAAAATCAATTTTTATGATTAAATATTACATAAGCAATGTCAAATGGATATTTCAACATACTAGTAAAAATGTTCATGTAATTAAAAATTTTAAAATAGAAATTTATATTATATATATTTTAATTATATTATCATTGTTTTTTTTTTTTTGGACATTTAGGCCATTTAAGGCAAACTCACACACACAACGCATACATAAAGACTCGAATTCAAGACCTCTTAGTTGGAAGCATAAGCTCTCAACCAACAGGACAAGGTGAGCTGTGTATATTATCATTGTTAAGATGAAAAAAATATTAAATATATTATTATTAATAATTATAAACACTAATGATTATTTGCATATGCACAAAGTCAACAAGAATAAAATTTAAAAATAATTAAATTTAGTGAAAACTTGAAATTAATTTTGCTAGTACATCACCATAAACAAACTAATTAGTATATCATCATCAGTTTCAATATAATTGTAACAATGATAAGAAAATGCAATAGAGGCAGCTACAATTTATACCAAATCTTATCAATATATTATAATCATCAAGCATTGAAGCTTATTAAATGTTTCAAACCAGAATTTGCTTCTTCCTTGGACTCCTTCAGGGTGACTTATAACCTAGCGCAGTGATAGTTGCAGGAACATAATCTCATATGGGCACTTCCTAAACATGATATGCCAATAAATATTCCAAAGTGAAATTATTTTGAAGACATGTGAACTTCCATTAATACCAGCACAGATAGATAGTCAAATACTATAAACAAAGAAAACACAAAAATATATGAAAAAAAGAAATGCAAACAGTTCCAGCAAGGTTAGAATTATGATAAAATTAAGAGCTCTGCCATCACAACAAACTCAATAGACCTACAAAACTTCAACAAATTTGAAAGGCTCATCAAAATATACCCTCATCAGCGTGGCCTTGTCTTGACAAATACAATGGTCACAAAGCATATGAGTTTCTAAATGGCCAATAAGAAACCAATAACTTAAAGAACCGACTATCCAAGACTAACTGAATAAGAAAAGAAATTCATTAAATGAAATGGCATACAGGCTCCTTCCTTGCAGAGTGCAATGCATCGGAATCAAAAGTGCAATCCTCTTTAGTTGGTAGTACCAAAAATCCAATATCATATATCATTCCTCGTTTCCTCGTGATCGGCTGCAATTCAAAGATGCCGCAAATAAGGATCAACTGGAAGCAGAAAGAAAGAAAAGCAATACACTCATTCAAAAGAAAAGAATTTGTTAACAAAGTAAACCTACGATATCTTTCATAAACAGGACTTCCAGCTCTATCATATTTAGGACTTCTTGGATCAGGCTGCTTATATGGACCATTGGGCTGTCAAACTCATATTGAGTGAAGCTTAATATTAATGTTTAGCAGACAAAGTGCTAATATGAACCTCATGTTCGTAGCTTCCAAATAGACCTTCTACCACCACGTTCTTGCTACAAAAGGAAGCCAAAGAGTATTTGATTGAATAGCATAAAGCAAAAACAGCCATTACATGGACAAGGATTGGTTTCTACCTTTGTCCACTCAACACGAAGTTGGCCTCCCTATTTTCCAAACTCTCTCCGATCAAGTCCACGGATTGCATTGTCAGTATCGTGCTCATCTTCCATGTAAACAAAAGCAAACCAAATCTTGTCAAGCTTGTAAGTTATCTTTAGATTTCTCAAGGTCTAGTAATGCAGAAATGAAGTTATCAAAAATATTTTTCTCTATATGCATAACATCTAAATTATGAGGTAATGTGTTATATTGCCAATAAGATAAAAAATATATATTGATTTCTTCTTCAATTTAGTGACCATACTGTCATTGATAGACATTGCAGCTTCGTACCCTCTCTTCAATATTTTTAACCTATCTTTAACAATTTTTCTAAGAGTGAATTGATGATTTTGTAATTCAATACAAATTTCACTACCATATATCCTTGAAGGAGTCGATCTGAGTTCATCTATATTATCAAAGTACTGTTTTTGCTTGTAAAATAAATGAGATGATGTAAGCCAATGTCGGTGGCCCATATATGCAAACTTCTTACTCTTATATAACCATAAGGACTCTATATTGTGGGCACAACATGGAAAACCAAACCTGCCTTTGGTGCTCCACCCCGAAAACATGCCATATGCGACAAAGTCATTAATAGTCCATAGTAATGCTGCACGCATCATGAAATTTTCTTCATTTGTTGCATCATAACATTGAACACCTTGCCATAATTGTTGCAATTCATGAATCAGAGGTTTAAGATAAATGTTAATGTCATTTTTACGACTTTTTTCACCTGGTATAATCATTGAAAGAATGAATAATGTTTGTTTCATTCCACTCCAGGGGGGCATATTATATGGCACTAGAATCTCTGGCCAAATGTTGTATATGCTGCTCATAATCTTGAAAGGATTAAAACCATCAATAGCTAAACCAAGGCGAACATTACGTAGATCTGAGGCAAAATCAAGAAATCTATAATGAAATGATTTCCATGCTTCTCCATCAGCTGGGTGTCGCAACATACCATATGTATTTCGTTCAGTGGCATGCCTAATCATCTCTTTTGCCATTTTTTTTGTTTTAAATAATCTTTGAAGTCTTAGAATCAAGGGAAAATATCAAAGAATTTTAGCAGTTTTCATTTTAACTTTTTTATCTTGTGCAATATTGCTCTTTTGATTAGGAGCCCATCTTGATGCTCCACAGACTTCACAATCATTCTCATTAGTCTTATCTCCCCAGAATAATGTGAAATCATTAGGGCATGCGTGTATCTTGGTATAACCAAGATCAAAAGCCTAGATTAATTTTTTAACTTCATAGGTACTTTTGGGAAATGAAGTCCCTTCAGGAAATGCTTCAATAAGTAACTCTAATAATATATCAAAAGATCTTGCAGTCCAAGAGTTTTGACATTTCCAATGAAATAAATGTAATATAAATGACAGGTTCGAAAATCTCTTACATCCCAGATATAATTCTGCCCCCACATCTTCTAATAACTTTGATTGTTTTTCATCTTGTTTATTTGAATCTTGAGTAACATTTCAATGATGATCAACTAAGTTATTTGATTCATTGATTGGAGCAAATGTATCTCTCAACAATCCTTTAAATGTATATATATATATATATATATATATATATATATATATATATATATATATATATATATATGGTTGCTCAATTTGAGTGGTTTGTGATTCAAAATTGGACATACTAACAACACCTTCATTTTCTGAACCTCTAACAACAACTTGATGATCCTCCCCATGTCGATTCCAAACAATATATCCCGTAAAGAATCCATTCATCATAATGTGTTTCTTCACATTTTGTACTGAATGAAATTATTTGTTGTTGCATGATTTACATGGGCATAATATCTTTCCTAATAGATTCTTACTATGACCAGCAAAATCTAAAACATTTTCAACTCCTTTGTTGTTTTCATGACTCCATCTTGACTTGGTTATCCAGCTCTTATTCATTTTAAAATTGAACTGCAATTTTTAACCATTGAGAATAATTAAGAAAACATTGACAATAAATATAAGTCGTCATATCAAGTTAAATTTTAATACCTGAATGCTACTAATATCTATCTTGAATTTACAATACTCAACAGGTGCATGTGACTTTTGCTTGACCAAATAACAAAAACCTACAAAGACCAAATTATTGGATACTTAAATAATTAATGCAAGTGTTAAATATAAGACAACAATTAAAATCCAACATAATTTTTTTAATACAAAGGCAATATATATGTTCATCCAAAGGATTTTTTTTTCTTTTTCAGGTGATAAAAATAGCACTATACTTCTCTGCATGCCTAATTTGGAATTAAGCTTCAAATAGATTCACTGTTTATTTTTGTGTGTAGATCTAAGCTAGCAGGTGGGGTGGAATTTTAGGTGCCCAAATCTTATGCCTAGTATAATAAGATCAGCACACAAAATAAACCTAGCATCCTTTCATAGACAACAAAGGCACAATATTACCAATAGTTGCCTAACAAATCTTTCTAATATCCTCTCATTCAAGTTTGAAAACTAAGTTAATCATGCATTAACTTCACCCTCCCCTTAACATTTGGAATTAGGTAAGACAAAATTCAAATCACCAAGTAAAAATAAAACAACAAGAAGATCTAAAAATTCAAGTTATTACAATAAAAAAAATAACTAGAAGATTAGTACATAAAAAAAACTAATATTTGCTTAATTTAAGGTATGATTCAAGAAGTAAAATGAGAAAAAGAGAGCAACGAACAACAAAACAACAAAGTTTTTGTTAGAAGGGAAACAACTGCGTCGGCGTTGGTGTTAATGTCGCTGTCGGCTTCATCGTCAGTGTCGGATTTGGCATTAGCCTCGGTGTCATCGATAGTTGGAGAGGCGCGGCTGCGGAGGATGGAGGTCACTCGCTGAGGAGATCGTGAGAGGTCCATATGACATATAAAATGAGCTAGGGCTTTAGCGTCAGCTTCGGTTTCGGCGTCAGCATCGTCGTAGTGGACGGTTGGGGAGGAGGTGGCTAGGAAGGAGGTGGATCACGCTCAGAGGAGATCACTCGAGAGAGTTCACACTTGGAGGAGATCACTCAAGCTAAAGGTCGGGACGACGGAATAGAATGAGGGATAGGGCTTATTTCCTAATCGTAGTTTACTTCCGATTTGGCGCCTTATTTTTAATTTGTGCGCGAACTAATAACATAAGGAGCGGTTTAAGATCGCTGTCATATCCGATCTACAGCAGCAGTATTTAATTTGCTGCAAATAAATGCTATGAAAACCATATATTTTTAATATTGAATATTTTCTTTTATTCTTCTTATCTTCTATTTATATAGTTTCAACTCATCGACTTATTAGATAAATTGGTTTGTAATGTTGGGTGTCATCCATAGAAATTTAAATCTAATAAATATATTATATACTATTAATATTAATATTATTATAACTATTATATTTTGAATTTTTTTATTCTTCTTGATTGTTTTTGCTGTTAGTTTTAGTAATTCAAAGAAATATTATGAAAAATAAATTTGAGCGAAGTAAGTAACATAAATGTAGTGTGAATTATTTTAGTTCATTTTTAAGGTAAATTAAACTAGCTGAATCTTAAGCAAGATTTATTTACACCACAACAAGTTTTCTTGACCCCCACTCATCATCGTCGCCACCCACTAACAATAATTGGGCATCGTTGCCACCCACCAACGATAATTGCAAACGCCTCCTTCACCCACCATTATTAGCCACCACTTGCTGCTGACCATCGTAGGAGACCACCAAGAGCGATCACCGCCACTACAGGACACCATTATCACCGGTCATCATCGCCACTCCTTGTCAACCCCCATCACTACCAACTGCCATCATCTTAGGTCACTAGCACCAACAAGGTGTCGATTTCCATCATTTTTTAACTTTACACTACTTTCATTATTTGAAATCAAACAAAAAAGAAATCATTCACTGGTATTTTATTTACATTCATCCAAATAATTTCAAAGTTTTCCTTTTACACTTCAATCATATTATACTATATATATTTTTACACTACTTCCATTTTTAGTTAATTAAACTTCCCCTTACATTAGAATATAAAAATTATTAGATATCTTTTGAAAGTTCAACAGGGATGTTAGGCCCTTATGAACTAGTTCCAAGGCTAACCAATAGGGGGGTGAATTGGTATTTAAAAATTTCTCCAAACAAAATCATAAACACGACCAAATAATCATCATAAAAATTAAAGTGCAGAAATTAAATACGGAAGAATAATAAGAAAGAACACACCAGATTTTATCGTGGTTTGGTCAGCTTGACCTACGTCGACTCCCCGGCCTCTCCTCTGGGTATTGCACTAAACTCAATGTCTCTCCTTTTGCCCCCACATCAAGGCGGAGAAGGCCATACCAAAACTCCTTTCCATCAACCCTGGTGAGGTAGAGAGACTAACTCCTTTTTCTTCCTTCTGAAGCAGGCAGAGAACCTAACTCCTTTTTGCTTTCGCTTGAAGTAGGCAGAGAACTCAACTCATTTTGCTTCCTCTTAAAGTAGGTAGAGAACTCAACTCCTTTTGCTTCTTCTTGAAGCAGTTAGAGAACCACGATCAGTTGCCAAAGTAAACCTCTCTTGAACCTCCAACGATCCAGGGATAACGACCAGAGAAGTTGACTCGGATCCTTGCTTAGGAAACCTTTGTGAAACCCCTCATAAACTCCCCCTCATAAGATCCTTTCTCTCTCCCTTCCTCTCCCTCTCCTTTTGGCTCTCTCAGGTCATGACATCAGAGAAAGATCTCCTCTTAAGAAAATAAGATATCTTTTAAACAAGGGCTCAAAATTGCCCTTATTTATAATTAATCGTCAAATATCATCTAGGACGATCGACCAATCATCCCGTACGATCAATTCAAATTAAGCTTAATCAGCTAGAACAATTTGGGAAAGTCTAGACAATTAGAAGGTTCATTTATTCAGATCATCCAGGATGATATACTATCATACTATATTATTCAAGTCGACGAATATCATCTAGACCATCACCCTGGATGGATGTCTAGACGATGAAAAAGTAACTTGTTCATCCAGGCTGATCTCATGATCATCCAGAATGATTAGTTCAAAACATCACGTATCGTTCAGAATAATGACCTGGATGGATATATGGATGATGAAAAATTAACTAGATTGTACAGGCTGATCTCACGATCGTCCAGGATGATTAGTACAAAACATCACATATCGGCCAAAACATCACCCTGGATGGAGCCAGGCCAATTATGGATCGTCCAGGAAGAACTAAGGTTTGTTAACTGATCATTTCGGATGATCCTGCAATCGTTCCGAATGATATGATCGAGCAATCAAATCTTAATTAATTTTCTTAATTACTAAACTAACTTAGGCATAATTATAGTACATCATCAAGGATGATGTCCTGGACAATATCTAAAAATAAAACATTCCTAAAAAGATTTGGCGGCTGATTGTTTTTTATTTGATCCTATCATCTCGAACGATGATAATATCGTCCACTATGATTTGCTTAATTATGGGTGCCCTAATTAGGGTTTCTATTTTTAACCTATCATCTAGGATGATTTTTGGATCATACTAACAATGTGATCAAAAATAGAGAATACTATAGATAAATAAAATTACTCCCCAAAGTATTGTTGCAATTCGAGACCCCTAGTATGAGATTTTGATGATGACAAATAATATCATATGAATTACTATTTATTAAATACCTTTGATTTATGCCATTGTCTGTGAGTACTAATATTTTAGGGAGATCATAAGTTACTCAGGACAACAAGAAGACTCAAGATTGGGTAGAGTAGGAGTATTAGTTTATAACATTATAATTTTTAATTTATTTTTATTTTTTCTTTTCTTGAGTCTGGCCACAAATTGCATATAAGACTGAGCAACCATGCACATACACAGAGGTAGTGGGTTTTAAAAATGAAGATTTTTTCTCTGTTAATCATACTGTACGAGTTTATATCGTATTGTACGATCTTATCTGATTGAAATGGCTTTCCATGAATAAGTCGTACTGTACGAATTATATCGTAATGTATGATGTGTTACTAATTCAAAATCCTAGCTGCTAGAATTGATTTAAGTAAGTTTAATAGTCATTCGTACTATACGACCTTATTCATATTATACGATTTATTTTGAATACTTACTTAAATTAATCCTATGATTAGTTGATAAATTAAGGATTAATTTCTGATTGGTCATCATACAGTGCTGTACGATACTGTTCTACTGTATGATCAACCGAGGCTATTTTTGATCGTCTCGAACTTCATACTGGATGATCCCTTGATTTTGACTAATCGTACTGTATGAAGTATGTCATATGCTACGATGTACAGAGATGAGTTTTGATTGTCCCGGCAATCATCCTTTATGAACAGAAGAGTTTTATATATTGTATTGTATGAGTTTATACCATATTGTACGATTGTATTCATAATTTTTGGCATATTCGTAAACCTTCGTACTAGAATGAAGCCCATTTTATACTAATCGTATTGTATGATAATATTTAGGCATTATTTAGGCATTATTTATTTTTGGACATCATCCTGGATGATGTAACATAATTATGCCTAAATCAATATGGTAATTAAGGAAAATAATTAATTTTTAATTGCTCCATCATATCATCCTGGATGATCGCAGGATCGATTGGGATGATTAGTTCAAAAAACCTTAGTTGTTCCTAGACGATTAACATTGGCCACCTTCTATTGTGGGCGATGCTTTAGATGATTTACACAAATTTGAACTAATCGTCCGGTATGATCGTGAGATCAGCCTGGACGATCAAGCTATTTTTCCATCATCCAGACATCTATTCAGTGCGATTGTTTGGATGATATTCATCAATTTGTACTAATTAGACAGGATGATATCCTATCGGCCTGGACGATATGAACAAAAACCTTCTGATCATTCCAAATTATCCTGGCTGATTGAGCTTAATTTGCACTGATCGTACAGGATGATATTTATATAATTCAGGATGATAAAGTCAATTTGTTGCAATTAAAAGTTATTCTGAAGCTCTTTTTTATAAGTTCTCTTTTTCCTTTGAAGAGATGATCTTTTGCTATTGTTCTGGCCTGAGAGAGCTAAGAGGAGAGGGAAAGCAAGGGAGAGAAAGAGAAGATCTTGTGAGGGGGAGTTTGTGAGGGGTTTCACAAAGGTTGCTCCAAGCAAGGATTCATCATGTTCCTCCAAGCAAGGATTCATCGTCGTCTTCTCCAGTCATCACCCTTAATTCCATGGGGGTTCTAAAGAGGTCTACTTCAGCATCTGATCAAGGTTCTCTGACTGCTTTAGAAGCAAGCAAAAGGTAGAGTTGGATTCTCTACCTTCTTCCGGAGGAAGCAAAAGAAATTAGGTTCTCTACCTCACTTGGGTCCAGGAGATTTGTAAAGGCTTCTCCGCCTTGCTGTGGGGGCAAAAGGAGAGACACTGAGTTTAGTGCAATACTCAGAGGGTGCCTCCGGGGAGTGGATGTAGGTCGTGTTGAACAAACCACTATAAATTTCTATGTTCATTATTACTTCTTTCGCATTTAATTTCTGCACTTTGATTTCTGTGATGAATCTTGGTTTTGATTTAAGATTGTGTTTTCTATTTGAATTGATTTTTTAAAATACCAATTAACAACCCCCCCCCCCCCCCTCTTGGTTAGCCTTGGGACTGGTTCATTAGGGCTTAACATCCCTGTCAAACTTTCAATGTGATTTTAATGAATTACTTAATTGTTTAATTTGAGCTGTTTACGTATTTTTATACAAAATCAACTCCAATCCTCTTAAAATCTTTCCCAAATGTCACTAATGACTCTTAGGGGTTATTTGGTATCAGATTTGTAGTAGGATTTAGGCGGTATTTATGATAAATCCAGCCAAATAGTTTTTGTGTCTGCGTTAAATCCTAGCGATGGATAAATCCATAATTAAGAATTTTACAGCATAAATATGAGATTTACTAAATCCCTTTGTTTGGCTGATTTACAGGATTTGGCCGAAGAAGAGTGCGAAAGGGAAAAAGTTACCTTCACAGCCAGCGAGTTCTTATTGTTTCTTCTGATCAAAAACTTTGTAACTTCTGATCCGACAGGAAGTGAAAGTCGTTGAAGGAGTGTAGTAGAACAGTCATGAGCCAAAAAAGTGACATGTGTAATTTCTACACCTTCTGTGAAGCAACGAAGCCGAACAAAATTGACAAAAAGAGGCAAACCCTAGACGCCTCTAAGTTATTATTGTTAAACTTAAGTTAAGTAACTAGTGATTTCAAAATAAATAAGAGGATTAAATATAATTTTAAATAGAATAATTACTATATATTATTATAAATAATAACTAAATATTTTTATTAAAATATTTAAATGATTAAAAAGATAATTAATAATATAATGAATAATTAAAACAAATTAAATAATATTTCAAAATTAATTTAATTATTAGTATGAGTATTAATTAAATAATTATTTATTTAAAAAATTAACTAATTTATTAGATACTTACTTATTTATCATTATAATTTTTTAACTATAATTAAAATTAAAATTAATAAGTAACTTGTACTTAAATGTTATTAAATTCATAACACATTAATTTAAATTTTTAATTATAAAATTAACTTTTAATTAATACTCAACTTTTTTCACATTTAAATGTCTAACTGTCATAAATCCTAAAATATGTTACCAAATAGTTTTTAGGATTTAACATTTGTCATACCAAATTATTTTTAGGATTTAACACCCTCAGGATTTACTAAATCTGAATATACCGAATTTATTAAATCCCACTAAAGTTAAATCCCAATTGTTGACAAACAACCCCCTAAGGATGATTACTAGTGTTTAAAATTAATTTAATATTTTTATTTTTTTTAATTTTAATTAATTCAAGATTTTTATTTTTAAATAATTTTAAATTTTTAAGGTTTATGATTTGGCTTTTAATTATCATTAATTGATCAAACTTAGGTTCATTAATTTTTTGACCAAATGAACTCCAAATTTAATGAAATTTGAAACATAGATTCATTAGAACATATGCTTCAAGCCCACCAAATTTGGAGTCAAGAAAATCTTCCCAAGTTTTACAATTGACCTCTAACATTAAATGCATCTATACATTTGGGGATTTAATTTGGGATATCTAATTATTAGATTATGGTGAAATCAGTGGCATTCTAACCCTCACAGAAAACTAAAAACCTAATTCTAGGTTGTGTGTGAGTTATGAATTTTTAAATTTTGGGTTAAAATTTGGCCCAAATATTTAAAAATTCAATTAAATATGATCCAGCCATCACCAGAGCCTAAAATTTTTATGGAATATAAGAAACATCCCTAAGTATACCCTATCCAAATTTTAGCACATTTGGACCACTAAGAAGTGATAAATTGAGTATAATTTATTTTTAATAAAACTCAAATCACTTGAAATCAATTTTAAAATAAAGTTAGGCTCGATACGGTTGCTATAAGCCTAAGAACATCAAATTTGGATTACATATGACTTTTTGGTGAATTTTTAATATTCCAAACATTTTTTGAAATTATTTTTTCATTGTTTGACTATTTATTATATTTTATTTAAATATTCAGCAACCTAATCATTAAAAATGCATTTTTTATGATTGGATGGCAGCTGGGATACGTGGCGACTCCTAGGGAACCACTTAAACACATCAGATTGGGTCATAGGGTGTCAAATCGGTGTGCTTTGGAATTGATTGCCAGGATTATGCCATGCAGGTGTGTGTAGCCCATGGGAGATCTCATAGGACAGCCATATATGTTTCAGACAAATCTAGAACATTTGATTGATCTATCAGACGATCTAGATTGATCCAAGCTTCTTAGTTCAAATTGAACCAAAACTTTAAATGCTCATAACATTGTGTAGAGTGCTCCAAATTTCATGAAATTTGATAAATAACTTCCCCACACGCATATAAAGAGTGAGGATATGTTCGTTTGCTTTGAAAACCATTTTTTTCAGAAAGCACGTTTTGAAAGAAGTTCTAAGCTTATTTAGGGAAAATACCTTGATTTAAATATCAAATTGACTTGATTTTAGGTTTTATAGACTCTTGTTGATGTCATCTACAACTTCCTTGAAAACCTTAAGCCTTGATTTCCACAAGATTTAAAGTTACTTGCAAATTGTCACTTTCTCTCTATATCCTCTTTACTCTCTCTCTCTCTCTCTCTCTCTCTCTCTCTCTCTCTCTCTCTCTCTCTCTCTCATTCTTCTTAATTGAGGGGCTTTTTTAGCTGGGGAAGGATGGGAAAGGATATGGAGAGACTTGGAAAGATGTTTGGAGATATGAGGAATAAATACCAGGGATATGGGAGCTTAGAAATGGGAGAATTGAGTGAATGAGTGTGGAATGAAAGATTTCTACCCCCTTTGTCCTATTACAATCCCTCTTTTTCAAACAAAGGGTTGGCATTAACTAGGGAGACTCCTTGGATGATTTCCATATATATAGAGTGATTGGAGGAATTTCTTTGGGGTAGGAGAGTGGTTGGGAAAAGGACAAAATGACGTGGAAAGTGATTTTTTGCCTTTTGTGCACATGTGGCCAGATGGGATGATTTGGGATAATTTGGATTAAACCATTGCTTAAGCATGGATTAGATGATAATTAAGAATATCCTAGAATTAATTTGAATTAGTCATGTAGGATGGTGTGTAGGGAATTTGAAATTAGGACTAATTTGATCATTTTTAACCATTTAAGCAATTTTTATGTAATTGACCATCTTGACTTGTCGAACTTAGCCAAGCCACTTAGGATGGGTCCTACTATGTTGCACCAATACGGATACGGTGATACGGATACGACACGATACGGATACGGGACACGCCAATTCTTAAAATTACAGAATACTAATACGGCGTGGATACGGCATTACAATATATAAATAATACATAAAAATTAAGAAAGTAATCAAAGTGTAATATTTGATATGATAAAAAAATTAAAATAGAAGTAAGCATTAAATATTTAAATGTCTAGTACATCAACAAAAACAAGAATATAAATTGTCCAGCACATGAAATTTCAACTATTCAATAGAAGGAATGATATGATTAGCTTCTTCAGTGGTTTGTCTTTGAGTTTCTATATCATCTTCAATAAATATCATAGCTTCTAATTTAGGCTCATCATGTGAAAGATTAGCAATTTTTAATATTCCCATCTCCTCAAGAAATTCAAATCCATCTCCAGCAACATCTCACATCCTGTTGTCTCCTTCCATATAAGTTGGAGTTTTCCTTCTGAGAAGCTGAAGGTTTGTATGCACGTAACTAAATCTTCAGCCCTTTGTGGAGTAATTTTATTTCTCTTCATCGATTGGATGAATGAGTATGTGCTCTAATTTCTTTCACAACATGATAAGGATGAAACTTGGCCAAGCTTGGAGAGCATTTTTTATTTTTTTGAATCTTCTCAACATCACTATAACTAAGGCAAACTGAGTTTCAGCAACTGCAAGCATCTTTAAATTAGAGAAATCATTAAACATAGAGAGTCTCATTGAGTAATTCATAATAAAATTCCTAATTACAATTGCATCTCCAGCAATCACTGTGATCCAATGACATTCATTATAGGTGATTTCATTTGCCTCGATATTCTTAGCTATACAAATGTTCTTCAAAGCAAGATTAAGCGTATGCACAATGCATGGTGTCCAGAAAATATGAGGATATGCTTGCTTTACAAATAGACCTGCAGCTCTACAAACAGGTGCATTATCAGTAATGACCTGAATGATGTTTGAAGGCCCCACCATCATGATAACTTCTTTGATTAAATTAGAAATGAATAACTTATCCTTGTACTATCCTTCACAGTTTACAGCTTTGATAAACATAGGATAGCTCTCTATTACAGCCATAAAGTTGATAAGTGGTCTTCTTTGTGGATCTATCCACCCATCACAAACCAAAGTAACTCCTTCTTCATTCCAAACTCGTCTAGTAGGCTCGAGCAACTTCTCAATATTGTCCCTCTCTCTTTGCAACAACTTCGTTCTAATGACATTATATCATGGTGGCACGTATCCTGCAAGATTGTTATTGTATGCATATGTAAAGGCATTCTTGTAATGTTGATTCCTTGCTAGGTTAAAAGGAAGTCTAGCTGAGTAAAACATTCTAGTTATTTTCCCGTCTAGTTGTTCTCTCATTTATAAATTAAATGCTTTCTTCAAAGCACTATCTACAACATGTTTTCTTCTTTTTGGTTCAAATCCCTCCATTCGAAAAGGCCCTTTGTTTATAGTACTGTCATCACATCTAATTGAAGAAGATGATGAAGGATATGAAGCATGAGTGCTTGGAAGTGGAATATGTTTTGGAAGCTCTTTTTTACTCCTCTGCTCAGCTTCACTAATTTTTCTTCGTAATTCAGCCATTTGTGATGAGCTTATCTTCGGCCAAACTTTGATTCCATGACCACTAATCTTCAACAAATGAGCTTTCACTCTGTAATATGATCCTTTGTATGTTGCATTACAAAAATTGTATTTGAATACAATATTACCTCCCCCTTTTGATGTTTACCTATTTTTATAACATAACCCCATAGAGGTTTGTTATCTTCAATATTGATTTCTGATGGATCATCATCAGAACCAATTCCTACTCCACTAGAGCTCATTATCCTACAATGGATTTATACAAATTAAAGCATATGAATTTGAAATATGAAAAAATTTAAGTAAAAGTGTAGATATGTTGCGACTCTACCGGGGGTCCAGGGGGGGGCGCTGCCCCCTGGCAGGGTTCGACCTACCCGGTTAGGTAGTGGGGTCAAGGGGCAGCGCCCCTGCGGGGGTTTTAGGGGGCAGCGCCCCCGAAAGAATTTTTTTTGTAAGAGTAATTTTGAAGAGCTATTTATTTTGAAGTGCTTGGTACCATTCGGTACCCCTCTATACTAAGAATACAAAGCGGTACCGAGCAATACCGAGCTGTACCGAGCATACCGAGTTCCAATACCGAGCGGTACCGAGTTCGAGTACCGAGCGGTACCGAGTTCCAGTACCGAGTTCCAGTACCGAGCGGTACCGAGTTCCATTACCGAGCGGTACCGAGTTCCAGTACCGAGCGGTACCGAGTTCCAGTACCGAGCGGTACCGAGTTCCAGTACCACTCGATATCGAGCAGTACCGAGCAATACTAAGTTCCAGTAGCATTCAGTACCAAGCAGTACCGAGTTTCGATACCGAGCCTATGATTAAGAAAATGAAGAACAACGAAGAAAACGAACCTTCACTGCTCACGTCGCCTTCATTGTTCGCGTTGTCGAGCCGCTCCGTCGACGAAGGATGATCTTATCGACTTTAATGCTCGCGTCGTCAAGCCTCTTTGTCGACAAAGGATGATCTTGTTTGCTTCTATGCTAGCGTCATCGAGCCACTCCTTCAACTATAACAAAGAAGATGAACACTTATGTGGAAATGAAAAACCTAGCTCTTTGAAATGTTTCAGCCACATAAATGAATATAGATATTGAGCGGAAACGGTGGAAAGCCGAAAAGAATAAGGTAAATTGCGGCTCCGTGTTTTTTTTAATAGGACACGCGTATCTGATACGCGTGTCCAGTCAAATTTAAATAATATTTTATTTGGACACGGCAAAGCCGTATCCGACATGTATCCGTGCCGTATCAGAGGCGTATCCGTATCCAACACGTGTCCGATACAGCACGCCTTGAAAATAGGAGTATCCGTGCAACATTGGGTCCTAGGGAAGTTCAAGAGGCTATTTGCATGAATTTAGAAGGATTTGGTTGCACTGATGTGGAATTTGCATTTTTAAAGTGTGTATGTGAGAAATTTAACCAATTTATGTGAGTTGAACAAGTGAACTCACCATGAATTGCCTCACACATGGCTTCCGCTCATTCAAGGCATCCAATAGAATAAATTTGGGTGACTGAAAGATTTGATTTTATAACAATCATTGAATTTTATTTTTTTTAGAGCTAAAAGGCTTGTTTGTTCAACCATGGTTCACTTGGTCAACTAGGGTTGATCAAGGCTTGGGGTGTGCTGATAAAGTAGTTACATCAAAATATTATAATAATTTTGGGCATATATCAAATTTTGTATAATTAGTATTATTGAAAACAAAATCATTCAATGTTTGAATATTTTTCCTCTACTTTCATTTCTTTGAAGTATGAATGATATTTGTCATGTTAATCTCCATATTAGAGAGCCTCCTGATAATGAACAAATTTTAGTATCAAATTTCAATTGTAATTTCCTCTTCTAGTTTGAAAGAAGTTCAATAAATTAAAGAAATTGACGTTGATATTCAGGAAGATCAAAACAATTCGAAATGATGATATATTAGATCAAATCTTTTTAAGTTTAAGAAGTGGTAATTACTTCAGCTTTGAATACCCACTTTTACAGCTTAAAAAAAGGATATAAATGTTATTACTCAATATCTTTATAAACATCTTATTAAGAAAAGTCAAGATAAACTCAAAGCTTATATCTCACATCATAAGGTAAATTATAATATCTTGGCTTATTTGAAAAAAGATTCTTACTTTATTAAGATGCCCAAAGATCTTTATAAAACCCTAATAAGAGTTTTGCTTGAGCTTGAAGTTTTTTAAGATATTTTATTAAAAAAATGTTAAAGAGGTGTCTTCCCATCGAAAACCTTCTTATAGTTATATTTATATATTATATAATCTTCTTTTAAAAATAATTTATTCATTTATGCTATTATGATCTTTGAAAGTACAATGAACTACATTATATTAGCGGGTTAACGTTGTAATTTTCGCACTCTTGAGTTATTGTCTTTGAATGTAAAAAAGTTATATTCAAATAAATTAATTAATGTTACACGACTGCAATAGAAAATGTCAAATGACCCTTGGCTCCTTGGCTCCATCGACCTGCCTTCAATTTGGTGAATTTAAATTTGAAGTTAAGCTTCATGTTATTAACATTAACTAGGGCTGTCAAAAATCGGGGTACAGGTCGGGTTTAGGACTAATTCAGAACTGACCCGACACTGTTCGACCCAACTCGAACCCAACCCATTTTTACAAACAGGTGTTTTTTTTGGATCCGAACCTGTCCCGCTTCGGGTCCGACCCAACTCAACCCGCTCAGGGCTGGTCAACCGGAGCCCGACTCGCTTCAGGTATGTTTTACTAATTTTTTTTAATTTGATTTACTTAAATATAAATCGAATTAAGATAAGATTTAATTCAATCAATTTAAAATAAATCAAGCTTAATTCAATTTGGGTAACATTGTTTATTATTTTTTAGAAATAACATTTACTTATTTCATAATAATGTTTTAAACCCTCATATATCAATTAAAAATGGGTCAAACCGGGCTGATTTCGAATTTCTGGTTCAACCCAAACCTGGCCCGATTTTACAAATGGATCGAAATCCCTAAGCCGAATCCGACCTTCGGGTTCAGGTTGACCCGAACCTCGGGTCGGATTTTCGGGTTGGTCAAAAAACCCATAACATTAACCTGTTCTATTTTTCTTTACTAGGACAACATTGGCTTCATGAATGCGAGATTATACCTTTCACTTTACACCAATGTATTACACCCATGGCGAAGAAGAGTTTTCCATCTTAGGTGATTTATAATATTTTGCAATTAATAAAATTGGCATATACGAATATACGTTGATGTCAAATACTTCACAACGAAGAAAAAGCCAATTCACTCGTTATCTGCCTTAAGATATTTCAATCAGAGATTTAAAAATCATAATTATGATAATTTGCATGGTTTCGAAAATCTGACCGGACCAAACGGTTCAACCAGTTTAACCGCGAACTGGCCGGCTGGCCTGTTACTGTTCAAATCGAAACCGCTATAACATAAAACAGTAGTTAAACCGCTCGAACCGGTGGTTTGACCGCCGAACCGCTGAACTAGTCCCAGTTTTTGCTAACCGGCCGATTCAGCTACAAAGCCTTTTAGCAAAATTGAGAAGATCCGTCGGCTGAGATGCGAAGACGGTGATGCGAAAAAAAAAAATAGAAACCATATTTCATTTGTCACATATGTTCTTCGTTTCTCCTGCTCGACTTTTCTTTTTTGGCTCTTCCCGACGTTCCCATATCGCAGCGTCTCCTTCTCGTTTACAATGCCATAAGCCATCACCAAAGAGGCCTGCTCGTTCGCGAAGACAAAAGGCAAGTCTCGCTCGTTCTGGTTTGTATCGTTTGTTTCTAAAGTAGTTTTTTTTTTTTTTTTGTCAAATCAAGATACATGAATCAATGAATGTGTTTTTTTTTCATGTATGTTTTTAATTCCATTTTCCTATTCTAAAATGCAAAATATTTTTTTCGAAGTTCAGCTTGTTCGGCATATCTTCTGCGGTTTGGAACTTCTTCTTTGATTTCGGCATATATTCTTCGGTTTGCTAAGACAGAAGCCATGATTAGTTCAAATTTCAGTTTGTTGATAGTATTTAGGATATGATAAAACTTCTATTAATGCTCTTACTTTTAAGTTTTAACTGAAATTTTAAGTTTCAACTAGGAGAATGTTCAAACTTCAATCTAGGATTTAACGATTTAACCTAAATGTGCACTTGTACCAGCAACTAAGTCCGCAAGTGAATGTTCTTGTGAGTTCAATAAGGCTTGAAACTTGATCCTAAAACTTAGAGCCTCAAGAAGAAGAAGATTCTCCATTCCAATATGATTTTACAATTGAACCTCCACATTCATGTGAACTTCAATCTAGGATTGAATCAAAATGTGCACCAACGCCAATGTTTAAGTCCACACTTGAATGTTCTTGTGAACCAAAACAAGACTCGAAACTTGTTCCCAAATCTGAATTTGACCATAAGCCTAATCACCTTATGCTTCGTATAATTATTAGTTTGCTTGCTTCTTCTCTTTATCTTACTCTCAAGAAAGTATCTATTAACAATTATCAAATGTACTTTATTAGCATAGTTAAGATTTCCCAAGTTCACAAATGAATTTTCTTGTGAACTAGAGCTACTCTATACTTGATCTTGAATCTAAATGTAACATTGACCCTGATGACCTCATACTTGCTAGTTAACTAGTTTCATTAAGGATATAACAATTAATGTTTTAGGAGAATTGATAAATAGATAATACATTGATTAAGAAAGTTAGAATTCTTGTAAATGAGATACCTTACATTTTTAAATTTAGAGAGTTATGGGAGATATTATCTTAAACTAAATAAATAAACATAACATATTATGTTTTTTCTTATCATCATTAACATTATCCCAACTATTTGGGCCAAAATTACAAATTCTAATTTATCATTTATTTTCATTGAGAATTGTCAATGATGTTAAACTTACTTTAATCAAATTGTTTTATCTAAGTTAATTTGTTTTTTCTCCTTCATAAATATGAGACACTAATTTTATCAACTAATTCTTCTTTTGAGATAAAACTTGATTTTTTTTAACTCCAGAATGGATCTACCAACAATTTTGTCTCATAGTGTGCGTGAAAAGATCGATATTGTTTGGAGTCATTATTGTGAAAGTAAAGGTTCATATGGAAAAAATATATTATAGATGCCTACATTGTGAGATTATTTATAAAGGTGGAGGAATTAATAGGATAAAGCAGCATGTAGCAGGAATAAGAGGTAACATAGCTTCATGCAAAAAAGTCCCACGTGATGTTCTAAATGATGTTCAAAATGACAATGAAATAATTGAACATCAATAAGGCAATGACAATATTGATGTTTTTGGAGGGAAATGTTTTGATGAACAAATATTTAGAGATATAACTTTTGATGATTCAAATCTAGGAGATGACTTTCAAATTTATTTGCAGATTTATGTTTGAACTTTGAAGTTTGACTTGATATGAACATTTTGTTTAATGCCAAAGCTATGCATTTTTTTATGTTTTATTGCCTTATTTGATGTGACACTTATATTATGTGTTATTTGTTTACGTTTTATAAACTTAATTGATGTCATGTTTATGCTATTTGAATCAGTGGATATAAAAATAGAATGTAGAATGAAAGTATTAGAGGAAAATTTAAAATTTATTTTATTTTATTTTATAATATTATTATTTATTATGTCATCCAATTCAGTCTCGGTTTGAACCGATCGAACCGTGAACCCCTCATTCTTCCGATTTGTTGTCCTATCATATTTTCAAAACCTTGATAATTTGATAAAATGCAGCATTAAAATTTTCAGATTATAAGCTAGTTTTTTACTACTTTTTCATCAAAGCGGTGAATTAATTTGAAAACCTTAAATGCTCTGTTTTATCCGCAGGTTCTTATTATCCGTTTCTGCCCAGTCCGCCTACTGGGTCTGTTAGCCTTCCAGGCACCACAGCTCGGCGCGACGATTGTGTACTGAGTATACGCAGCATCAATATAACTAATTATTTACTGCCACGTAGCTGGAGTAGTTTAATTTTAAAAGATCGGAATACCCCATCCTACGCCTTTATTATTTTTCTCAGATTACGCTCACCAGAGCGGGGCGCCATTTTCCTCTTTCAAAAAAATTCGAACTCCGCTACTTCTCTCTTCCACCCAGTTCGCACTGACCAGTCGCCATGGATCTTCATCCTACCCCTTTTCCAGGTTCTCTCTCTCTCTCTCTCTCTCTCTCTCTCTCTCTCTCTCTCTCTCTCACGCAAACATACATTGTATCAAGAGTTTTCTGTAAAATTGCATTCTCAAATGATTGCAGGAAAACGGAGGGCAGCGATAAATCTGACCACAAAGAAAGAAAGGGATCAACCAAAACCCGCGGTACCTCAAACTCAATCCAAGTAAGTATCATAAACTCCGAAGCAAACTTAGGTTTCCTCCACTTTGTTTTGCCACAATCATCCGATCTGGGGATCCTCTCGATCATTGACAGGCCTAAGCGCACATTTGGTAGAAATTTAAGTGGCAACATTACCTTCGAGAGACCATCGCAGAAATCTTTAACAGTAAAGCCATGGAAACCTTCTGGGGTTTCCAAGAACACCCAGAAGCCGCCTATGATGGTTACCAGTGCTTTGGCTTGTGCTGGAAGTGCAAAGTCCGGCAGCAACAAGAAAAACCATCATGTAACCTTTCTAGAAACGCAACCTCCGGAGGTGTTGGCGGTGGATGAATCCATTAAGGTTTCCTATGATGATGTGTTAGTCTGCACGCCTGTTTTGTCGACTGATACCTCGATGCAGGAAACTCCTTACCAGAGCGCTGAAAACTGCAGTAAGTGTCGGCTTGACAGGCTTGAGACCGCCTCCTACTGGATTTCACAGGTTAAGGTTGCTGAGCCAACTGGGAAGCATTTTGTGTCTGCTGCATTCTTCCGCCTCGCCCTAGAGTGCAGAGCGCAGGTTTTCACTTTCGTTTTTTTATTTTTAATTAAAAAAAAAATTAGACTTTTTAGTCACAAATTCACATACATCACATACTCAAGCTTCAAACTCAATGAGCTGGATCACTCGCGTCACTTTCCTATTTAAAATATTCGAAATCTGAATTGGATAAAGTAAATTTTAATCAAACTGGATTTAATAAATCTTATAAATTCAGATTTAAACCTTGAAAGGGTTAAAACCTTGGAATTATTTTGCATAACAGTTGTAAAACTTTGTTAACTCCTTATGAACCATTCAGCTATCTGTTTTGTGGTTTAAGATTCGTTAGTAGGAAAAAAAAACATCTGTTAAATACTAAATTATAGATTTAATCAATAATGGAGCTGCAATGAAATTTATCAGAATGTTAGGATTTGAAGTCCCTAAAATTTTATTTGGCAGGTTTTAAGATATATATTGGTTAAATTCTGCCTAAAATTAGATACCCAATAACCCCGGCACGCTATGGATTTTCTTATTTTTTCTTCGTTTTGATTCTTTCTTTTTGATGCTTTTGCTTTCCTTTTGTCAGCCATTTGTTATGCTTCAGAATGAGCTTAAGCATTATAGGGATCGGCATGGTGGTGTTAATATGGAAAGTTTGTGGGATGATCTGTGCCGGAACTATGGGTTGATAAGTGAGCAATCTGAAGCTAATTCTGACGATGTTGACAGCATTGATGCTGTCGTAGTTGAGCAATTTTGTTCCAAATGCACTGTTAAGGAAGAGGGAGATGGTACTGATGACATAGATATGTGCAAAGATTATGATATAATTGTTAAGCCTGAACACATTGATGAGGACATCATATGTCCGTGAAAAATTTATCAAAGAAGGGGCAGAAGATCTATGGCTATGATTGGACTACTTTATTTCTAAGCTTCTATGTGTATTTGATTTAGTTATGTATCTTTTTCCGTTTTTATCCTCACTGGAGAGAGTAGACTTATATGACCCCATGGGGGCACTTTTGTCATTAGATATGATATTGTATTTTGGTTATTTATAGACCTTTCTCCCTCTTTGGAGAGGATGATGATTATTATGAAAAATTTATGTATTTTGTTTTTTTTGAGAGTTGTGAGAGTTTGAAGTCACTTGGTGAGGGTAGTGCATTACCCATCAGCCGCAAGAAGGGTCTGAACTCGTGGTTTTTCTCCGGCCAAATTATGAGAAGGAGCATGTTTCATGTTTAAATATGAACAAAAGAGCGTTAATTAAAAAGAACTTAAAAAGGAGTGAATACGGAGAGCGAAAATTTGGTTTCTATGAAAATCTAGAAACCGGATTTTGATGATCCGGTTTCTATAGAAATCGGATTATCGAAATTTGATTTCCCCTAATTGGGATTAACCTGTTAAAAATGGTTAAAAATGGGATTAATGATTAAAAATGGGATTTGCAGTGTTATTCTAGATTTTTGCAATATTGTTTTTTTATTAAATTATTATTTCCTCTTCCTCGTGAATTCCATTTGGATTTTTCTCTTGCAGCGCTCACCATTAGCTTCTCATTTTTCAAGCTGGACCCCCACACGTGGAATGTTGGCGTGCCCCTGATGCACTATCCTGTGAAATTTGTTCTTCTTTCTTGTAACTTTTGTCACAAATTAAGATATGACGAAATTTTTTAAAGGATCATCATTCATCGTCGGACCACCACATGCGAAATATGGCAAAAATGGCTTGCCTTCGCTCGTTCCCCGACCCCCCCCCCCCCCCCCCGCACACAATCTTGCGAAAATAGCTTGCCTTATCTTTATTGGCCGACCCCCACCACGTGAGATTTCTGGCAAAATTGATCACGGGAATGGTTACCTGTGATTTCTCTTTTTTTTTTTTGGGAAAATTATGGCCTTAGCCCATTTCATTAATATAAACTTGTTACATGTAATGAAAAAAGAAAAAACAGAAAAGATATAACCTTGCCAAAACAAACAAGATCCATTAATGGGGTAAAAACAAAATCCCCAAAACTAAAGCTAGAAGGAGAAAAGAAAACTATGCCAAAGGAAAGATCTCATAGATGAAGAGAAACATAAAACCCGAAGCAGAAGGAGCACAATCAACAGGCTGAGGAAGACAGAAATACCACGGGCTCAGGAATTGCTGCTCTCTCAACCTGGTTGCAAAAATAATCTGCCAAAATATCCTGCCATCCAAAGGAGAAAATGGCAATTCTCACATCATTGCCCATCTTCCATCCCAAAAATAAGAACCAGCCTGCCATAAAAACTGCCGAACTGCAAACTAGTAAATCCATCCAAGCAATTGCAGTGATACAGCAGAACAACAGCCTACGGTATACCCAGTACACCTGTGATTTCTCGCTTTCTTGGTTCGTGAAGCAGCCCACCAAAGGAAAGAAAATTATTTTTAATTGCTTTATTTTGCCTATAAATAAGAGGGAATACATAACTGAAAGATTTGATGTTTCAAGGAGAGTTTAAGGGAAGCGCTGTATCAATTAAGGTTAGTATTTACAGTTATTTTTAAGTTCTTTTTTAAGTTCTTTTAATCTTCAATTAACAAAATTTTTTGCAATACAGAAATTCTAGCAATTTATTTTTATAATTTTATTGAAATTTTGATGTATTATCCCACATCATATGTGTATAATGTTGAAATTTTTTTACGAATTATTGTTGAGAATATGATATTGAGAGCAAGATATGTTGAAATATTGACATGAAAAAATTTGGCAATATTCTTGAAGCCAATATTATTGTGAGAATTAATATTTTTATGATTATGATTATTGTGTAGTTATTACCTATATTTAGATTTGTGAAATTTTTTCTCGCATGTATATTTATCAAAATAGTGTAAGTTGTTGGCATGCAAAAAAAAATTTTGTACATAAATCATTGGAAAATTTTATTTTTGTAGAGAGAGAGAGAGAGAGAGAGAGAGAGAGAGAGAGAGGTAGAGAGAGATTAAGAGTGAGACGGTGAGTGAGTTAGAAATATTCTTCCGGCTTAATATGAAAGTATCTGTAATTAAGTTAATGAAAATATAGTTTTGAAAAATATTATTAAATTAGAAAAAAATATTTGAAAATAGATAAATTAATTATAAGTCAAATTTATGAAAATAATAAGTGTATATATAGCTGTTTATAAATAAGTTATTGAAAATAAATATAAATTAGAATAATATAAATTTATATAGAAGAAAGGTTTATTAGTGAAATGATGATTTTTTATTATTGATCTAATTTTAGTTTTCTAGTTAAATTTGTAAATAAATAATAATGTAATATTTAGTAATATTAAATATTACATATATATATTAAACTTATAAATAATTAAATAGTAAGAGAGGGGCAGAGAGTTTGAGAGGTTGCCAAAGCTCAAAAAAGTTAATAAAATAATTTTAAAAAACTATAACAGAAAGCTCAAAAAACTTAGAAGTTAAGACCCGTAATGTTTTGCATTAATTTTTTTGGTAATCACACATCAGAATCTCATCTTATTTTTTTCCTATTATTATGAAATTTATATAATTTAAAAAACCCTTATAATATTTAAAATTTAATTAATATAAGAATATGCTTATAATGAAAATTATTAAATAGAAATATAGGATAACTAATGAATATAATTGTTTAATAAAAAAAAAGTTCATTTAGAGACATTGACTTGTATGCATATCACATAAAATAATTTTTGTAAAGCATCCCTAAGATAGATATTAAATTTCATTATCATGATGATAATTAAGGGGGAGGTGGGCCAAGTTGTTTTAAATTAGTGGTGAGCCTATTGGGTCAATTAATTTATGATAGAACATTTTTTCACTAACAAAGTGATTTAGTCTTAATTTAAGAACCTAAGAATTTATTTTAAATTAAAAAATATTTGAAAAATGTAATATTTGATTTTAAATTTAAAAATATTAGATAATAATAAATATGGTAATAAATTCATTCAATATACAAACATTAAAATTTAAATGAATAATTATATTATATAAGTATAAATTATAGTCAAAGGGAAAAATATTAATATGGTAACAATGAAAAGCATAAAATTTAAAGTTGTATATTACATTAAAAATAAATGTAGAAATATATGTATTTCTTTTTATGTTGAAGCTAAGGAAATACAAATATTAAAAAAGTAATAATTTAAAAAATATAATAACTATTAGGTATAAAAAATTATTTTTAATAAGTATATATATATATATATATATATATATATATATATATATATAGACACACACACACACACACACACATTTTTCTTATGTAGAAGTTAAGGAATATTATACTTTTTAATATTTATATTAATAAGGAACTTATTGATAAATTTAATAAACGTGGTGCAAGTTGTCTCTTTTCTGTGCTATCAATATTTTATTGAGAATGATGAGAGATAAATCATAAAATGTGTTACTAAGGCTAGCTTTTTAATTTGAATCGTTTGTTGTCTTGTATAGGGTCTACCCCTTCTAACGTTAATCTCAATAATGGCACGTTTCATTATGTATTACGATGGTCATCTAAACATTACGGAGGATTTTATCCCTTCGTATACTGGTGGAATGAATCGTCCGATTGAAATAAATTAGAATGTTACACTTCAAGAATTAAATGATAGAATTATTAAAGTATTACACCGTGATAGTGAATCGTGCCGGGTCGACCTAGTATGTCGTCTTCCTAATAATGGAGGATATACAGCAATTCAAGTGACTGACGATGAAATATGTGAGTTCGTACTTAATGAAGCTCGAAGGAGGATTTTAATTCTTTATGTTCAATTTGAACAAGTCCATGGGCAAGGCATTAACCCAAGTTATGACCACCGTTCTTCTTATCAATAACCGATATTATCTTCCCATGCTGAAAGGTTCGTATGTACCAAACATTCATTTGCTGAAACTAAAATTTATTCTAATTAAAATAATATGTTATAATTTAAGCTTCACTGTTATATTGAATCTGTGTTATAGGCCCACTATAGATGAATTTCGCCGCTTAAGTGTTTATGAACGTTCAGCACAAAATGAACCAATAAGTGTCAGTCGCTTAAGTGTGAGTGAGCGTCCATTTAGTGCACCAACACTTCACCTCCACCAACAAAGTCAACTGTTTCAACAGGAACATGATGGTGATGGCACAGCAATAGCCAGCAATAGCTGGAGGATATGAGACGATGGACAGCGGAAGTACTGAGAGCTCAAGTGGAACACCTGCAGGTGATGACATAAATATAATTGCAGAAGAATTTGATGCCTCATTGCCTGGGCATGATCTGGTCCGTAACCATGCATTTCGTAACCAAGCTGACTAAGGTTACATGGAGGAAAATAACAGTTACGTTGAAGTTCTACGATCAGCACAGGCTTGGGATAGCACGGATGATATTGATCCACTAGCTACTGCTTTTGTTGGGGAATTGGATGTTACTATTCCTGATCATTTATACGAAGGCATGACTTTCATGAGTAAGGAGGCCCTCCAGTGTGCACTCAATGGATGGTCAATCATTAATATTGTATAATACATTAAAGGCACATCTAATAAGAAAAGGCTAAGTGTTAGATGCGCACAACATGATAATCCAACACGTCCTTGCCTATGGCGCCCGCACGCTGCGAAGAGCAAACGACTTGGTGGAATATAGAAAGTTTCATCATGTGGTCCTCCACATAGTTTTTTAAATCATATGATGTCTGCAGGACATCGCAATTGTAACTCAAAGTTTATCTCTTACTACATCACTGTTGTTCTTCATCAACAATTTGACTTGAAGCCGCGTAAGATTATTGCTAGGATGGAGTCTAAATTTGACATTAAGATCTCTTATATCAAGGCTTGGGATTCCCATAGGAAGGCCATTATATCAGTATTTGGTAGTTTTGAGGAGTCATACTCGTCACTACATCGGTTCCTTCATGCCATTAGATTTGCACTCTTACTACATCACTGTTGTTTTATATACATTCGATGGTATCGGTCGTAGGCTTTGCTATACTTATTGAATGTGCCACAACAACCTTCAAAGATGTTCTACCAAAGATCACCAGGCGAGCAGTTGATGGTTAGCATGCTTGATTTAGATGCTCAATATAATAAATTACTCATATAATATACTAATATTTCATTGACAAAACAAACAGGCTGATTACATAAGGCGTAGTAAACATATGACATAGATTTGCCGATCAGCATGCTGAAAGTGCAAGCTCTATGCAGCAGGCACTTGATGATTGTGATGAGTTGTACTCCAGGCTAGAGGCTTCACTATTTATTGACTATAATTTCCTTGATACTGGTGAGGAGCATGGGAGACAACAATCCAGCAGAGGATTTAATGAGCATCATATGTCAAGACGGTCTACATCAGATGCTCCGTCTAGGATGATGGGAGAGAGCAACCATTCAAGAGAGACATATGAACCTACTAGGCATTCAATATATGTTGGGTTTAAAGACTTTGTTGTGCCTTCACAATTCACAGCAGGCTTTCTAAGCATGATTTGTGTGTGTGTGTGGGGGGGGGGGGGGGGGGGTGGTTCGTCCGGGGCAGGGCCATCAAGATAATATTGGAATCAATATGGCTTTCAATTAGGTATTATTGCTCCTGCACACCAGATAGATACTTAAGCATCACAACAAAACTCGCTAAACACATCGGGCATACAAATCTCGGCATGGATGAATCCGTTTGGACTGCCACACTCTCATAGACAGCAGGATGAGCTCCTCCAACATACTCAACCTACACAAATCACTACAGACTTACAAATCAAAGAGAGTATGGAGACCCAATTAGATCCGAGGAGTAGCCGACCACCTGATAAATATACACCGGGTAGTGCAGCCAACACCATATGAAAGAAGAAGAAGTAGGGTTGAAGAATTGGAAAAATGTATAAATGCTTATGGATTTAGGATTTCTAACTATTTATAAATATTGTTGAAATATTTATGTTTTTTTTATTAATTTAATGAGTATTGCATATTTAATAATTATTAAAAGCTAATTATTTATATAAATATCTTTAATATATATATAAATATATAAATTTTATTTATGTAGAAGTTAAGGAATATTATACAATTTAATTTTTCTATTACTAAGTAAATTAAATAACTATAATTGGATAAGATATAATATTATTTAAAAATTCAGTAGATAATACATAATTAATTAAAAATTAAAACCATATTAAATAATGAAGTATATGAAATTTATATAGAATATAAGTTATATTTGTAACAGAATTTTAAAATTAGGATAATATAGAATATATTTATATTTATTAGTTAATATTCAAAGATACAGGTTATATATCTTAGATAAAACTTAAAAAATAACTTAATTTTCAAAGATAAAACTTAATTTTCAAATATGAAAAAAAATTATTTATTTTCAAAGATAAATAAATTAGAGAAGTGAAATATTTGATATAAGATGTGTAAAAATATATTATTAATTTCAGTAAGATGTATTAGGAAATTTAAAAATTATTAGATTAAAAAATAATTAATAATTAAAACTATATTAATTATTTAAGTCTTTATATATATATATATATATAAGATTAAATATTATATTTAAATTTAGATAATAATAATGATTAAAACTAATTTTAAAGTTAACTTTGTACATGTTATATTTTCTACCTCTCCCTCGCCAACTTTCTTTATCTTTTTAACTATCATTTATCTCTCTGTATCTATCTAACTTGAAAATACAAAAAATTACATTTAAGTTTTACAAAACTGTTTTATTTCATAATTTAACTTTTTGCCTATCTACCACCTCTGTTAGATTATTCAACAAATCACAAACTCGTTATGGATGCCTTCCTAGATGATTACACCAAAAGAAGGATTGTAAGTGGAATTAGCCGCTTGCGTGAGAATTTATCATTTCTGACTTATGAGATACTCGAAGCCAAGGTATCATCAAATGAACTATTCAGATGTGTTTTGCATAGTTGGGGGGAAGATCAGGATTGCATACTGTGGAATGAGCATCAGGTGGTGAAAAAAAATAAGGCATATCAGACTGGCTTTGAACTTCGAGATGTGGGTTGGAAAAATCTACAACAAAGAATTGACCACATTGTACCAATAGATTTTCTGAAGGCTCGAATTCTTGAATTTGGTGTTGATAAAGAAGGTACAGTTGAACCGGGAAGGTGGGCTTAATTAAAGTAATTAAGGAATTAAACACCACTCTAGGGCAGGCCATAAGCACCCGCCTTTCTACTCTTCTCCTTCGCTTGATGTTTTCACCTACGAAGGAGAAATAAATCATCCTCCCTTTGCCAGCCACTTCCCACCCATTCTGGCACTTTAATACCTTGTTGACTTCAAGGTGTGTTTGCCTCAATGCCTATCTAAGGACGATCAACGGCCGGATCCTGGAGAATGATGGAGCAAAGTCCAGAAGCTTGCAAAACCTCTTATATTCAACTCCTCCTCGATCGCGTCATCATTGAAATTATGTATATTTCTATGCTTTTCCCTTATTATGAGCGCGTGTGAGTGGATGTTTATTGTGACTAATCTAATTGTTAATCGAGAGATTTTTTTTTAAAGCTCCACATCAGTATTGTTTGATTTAAATTGATTATTTTGTGCTCCTAATATTATCATCTAATTGATTACCTTCGCTTAATCATTATCCTGCTGCTTTCAATCTTTTGTTTAATACGAGCGAAGTTGATTAATTGTTATTATTCTTTTCATGAGCGTGTAATTTCAAATTAACTAACATTACACGTGCATGTAGTTCTACATCACACATTATGAAGGATTTAGAACCTAAAAATGATGAACCTGAAGAAAAAAAGACCAAAGATGAAATGCTAAAGCTAAGCTCATCATTGGATTCTCCTTTTAAGAATTTTCATGACGTTGAAAGCCCAAGTTCCAATTCTATTTTAAGAGGTAGTGTGAAGAAATCAGTTAAGATTGTAGTGTGAAGCCCAAGTTTCATGACGTTGAGTTTAAATAAGCCGGCGCACAATCCGCCGGTAACGTGCGCCGAAACGTTTCCGCTGTAATCTGCGCCGGTAAATTTCCGGCGTCAGTTCCGCCGGAAATAACGCCGTAAACTTTACGTCGCATCATTCCGCCGGAACCTGCGCCGTCAATGCCGGCGCAAAAATATCCGCCGGAAATTCCGACGGTAATCGCGTGTTTTCCCGTAGTGTGATGATATAATTTTTGATGATTCAATAGCATATATCAAGATAAACAAGTGCATTATTTCGAGCAAAAAGTTAGAGCAAGCAGGGACCAAGAATTTTGCTTGTATGCCAGCTTGGAAAAAGAAAGATAGGACTATAATAGGGTCAAGTGATATGTTGAAGAGTAAAAGAACAACATAAGAGCAATTAACAAGCAATCATTTTGGTAAGAAGATTTTGATGGATTTGCGATCAATTTTATCAAGTGTTGTGTGAAATTAATTTTATTTATTTGTTAAAGATTTGCAAGCAATTTTATCAAATCTTATTGGTATGCCAGATGAAAATGTCAACCTTGTGCATGGAGGATAGATATAACGTGGAAGCAGAGGAGGATGAAAATTTCAACCAAAATTGATATGCCAATCTTATTTTCCAGAGTAAAGAGGTGAAATTTTTTTCTTTGAACTTTTAAGATATGTTTTCTTGGTCATTTACACATGAAGATGTTTTTTAAGAATTATTGTAGAAGAACATATGTGGTGAATCGAGCATGCACATTTTTGGCCTGTATCAGAAGAAATTATGTGGTCACTTGTGCTAATTTTCTTTACCTTCCACATTCATGTAATTTGTGTCTTCCATAAATCCTGATGTCTTCAACTCAGTTGAATAATGTTTGAGAGCAAGTAATTCTCATAGTGGCTCTACTCGACTTAGTTGGCTTTGGGTCCATGTACTTTATTACGTTAAAAATTTTAATTTAAGAGAGTTGCGACTAATGCAAAGAGCATTAGCCCAAAAAAATGGCAAATAAAGGATGCATAGATATGAATATAACCTCAAAAAATAGAAATCAAGAGCACATACAAGTTTAATAATGTAATGTAGATATCAAATAATTTAATAAGTTTTACACAACTCTCCTTGGCCTATTGGTTGAGAGCTTAGGCTTCCAACTAAGAGGTCCAAGGTTCGAGTCCATGTGTATGCGTTGTGTGTGTGAGTTTGCCTTAAATGGCCGAAATGTCCGAAAAAAAAAAAGTAAAAAAAAAAAAAAATTTAATAAGTTTTAAAAGAGCTACAATGTATATTAATTTTATACAAAGTTAGAAATTAGGATAAAAATATCATTTTATGTATGCTAATAACTAAGACATAATGCATATAATTATTGGAAAGATATGAGTTGAACGTGGAGAAGACATTGTTCCTATTATAGTTTTCTTCCCTTCCATGCTACAGAAGTTCATATAAGTGCTTATGCTTGATATGATAAAAACTTTTTTTTTCCTTTTGAAGGAACAAAAACTAACAACATGTCCATCTTGAAAAGTGGGAAGGCCTCAATTTTGCAATCACTTGGAAAAAAAGTAGCATCCATTGTCTCTCAATTATCAATCTCTCCCCAACTTTCTCTATCTTCATTTTCTCTTTATTTGTTTATAGTTGATGTAATGCTCCCTTATCATAAGGATTATATTTGTAGTGGTTGCAAATATATATGAAAAATTAATTGCAAGATCTCTTAAAATCAACAATATAATCTTTTTAAAATCTTTGCATTAATGGATCTCCAAAATATTCTCATAGGTTACAAGATTTGCCAAATATTTATTAGAAAGAGGAGATTCAACTATATCTTACAAAAGTTTTATCTCGAATGAATTTTAATTCCACATAATTAATAATAGTCCACTTGAAGATATTATTTTTTATGTGCTTGCTTATGGTAAATGTCTTAAAACGTTTTTGTTCGACACATCTTTATCATCATTCGTAGGTGTTAAATGAGATTTCATGATGCCTAAACTTTTTAGTATGCCTTATTTTTTTAGCATATTAGTAGGGCTTTCTTTCTATTTGATCTTAATGAGTTGCAATGCTCCTTTGGGAAAACTTTGTCTATAATTGTACTTGAGTTGCATGTTTTTGTTAGTGAGTAGAAAATTGTATTTTAAATAACATTTTCATTGTATAAAAGAGAGTCACATTTTATTGTAACTTATTGAATTCTTTAGGAAGATTTTTAGCCTATCATCTCTTGCTAGCTTTTGTGGGATCATGTTTCTCTTCAAGTTGTGGTATGCCTGATTTTATTTAGGTATTCCTAATATCCTGAGATTGAAAGATGTGTACATTATTTGCAACTTGTTGATTGAGGAGGGTTTTCATATATATCAAAAACCAGCTTTACAATGTATATTGTACTCTTAGTGAGGACGTTGAAGATGATATTTATGTTGAGTGATAGACAAGTAACCCTGATGTAGCACATCAAGAAGATTCATATCAACTGGAACTCCAAAATTATTACAATATCTTTTTAGTAGTTTAATATTTATGTAGTTATTATCATGTGGAATTATTATTATTATAAATTAAAAATTGTATTGTTCATGTAATATATGGACTTTAATATTGTATTAGGTGAAATTTATTATTGTATTAATGCAAAAAATATGGTGTCTCAAAGAGAGCAAAAGAATGGGTTAGGCAAGGATCAACCAAGGAAATATCAAGGAAATTGTTCAATATAGATTGTAGAGCAAGATAAGGGTGAGTCCAACTGAAGGATCACATGCCTATCTTTATTATAATGCTAAAGGGATGTCCAAGGAGGGCAATTCACATGCCAAATAGTGTCCTACCAACAAACTTACTCCATAATTCAAGGAAACATACTTCATATCTTAAATCATAATTTTCTCAACTTGCTTGGAATTGCCACTAACTACCGAACCCCCTTCAAAATCTTGTTTATACTTGATGTATTGGTATAAAGATGATGTTATGTTTGTTACATTCTTGTAGATGGATCTTTTGTTGAATCAAAATTCAAGAGAAGTTGTATTATTGGAGATCTTGCTTGGTGGCTTTCAACCAATCTTATCTATTTAATGAGAATTAAGTTTTTATGTTTTTTTTTAATCTTCTTTAACATCCTCCGCATCCTTAATTCATCAACAATAACATCCACTTCATTTCCATAATTTATTCCACAAGATTCCTAAAGCATTGGCTACACCAACTACCTCCCCCAAAATCTAACAACACTCACATCCCTCCACCAGCTTAGAGATCAACTCCTCACATTCTTACCTTTGTCTTGAACTTTCAATTCTAATGCCCAAAGACCTCTCTCACCCAAGCGGCGAGTGAAAATCATAAAACATATTGATGTATAAATTGAACTTTTATAAATGTTAGAACTGGAAGGGTAGGCATAATGGTGTTATTTCAAGTTTATGGGTCACGTTGAGTCTAGCCCAAAATAATCTGACATAAATATAATAAATTCAAATTTGACTCTCTTTTGGTTAAAAAACTTAATTCAACATGATTTGATCAAACTCAAAGCAAAAAAAAAACAAAGTCACAACAGCTTTGTTTCAAGCTAACCCAAAATAGACACGAGTTATTTGATCTAGACACGATAGCTCAATAAAATGATGCAACAATTGAATATGAACTTTTCATTCAAAAGACAGAATCAAAAGATTAAATCGTTATTTTGGATTAATCCAATTAGATTTTTTTCAGCCACTTAAGTAAATCTGAACTTGACTGAATATTAGAAAATCTGACATCAACTTGGATTTTCTTATATCGGGCTCAATATTATCACCTCTAGGTGGCCCATTCCATAACGTATTGTTGCAAATAAACAAAACAACATAATCTAAATGAAAAGTTGATTGGTTTTGAGAATTATTGCACATCATAATATATGATATTTTATTTTTACATTCATTTCCATAATATTTCTTTTTATTGCTACCAATTGATTCAACAATTTACACTTTTTTATTCGCAGAAACCAAATTAAACTGGATCATTACAAGTGAACTATGATGATGTGTGTGTGTCTTTCATCAGATTTTATTAGCAGGTATTGTGTGCCTACTGTCTTTTATGTTATTTTATCCTCTTTCATGCATTAGCTATGGCTTGCCTTTTGTTATCCTATATTGTGTTATATCTGTGTGTAACATAAGCGTTACTTCCAAAATGAATTTGTGCTGTTAAGTTCTGTTTTGTTCAAATGGTTTTTATTTTTTTCTTAATTCCTCTTTATATAACTCTTCCGAATGATCAACTTTACAAAGTTCTAGCTATTTTTTTTCCTAAAACATATTATTACCATTAATTTGACCGGGCCTTCTGATTATTTCCAGTTTTTTATTTCTGTTTTTTCAAAAAGATTTATTGGGAAGTCTATAATAACGTAGCTCATCTTGGTTCGTTGGTTGAGAATTTTGACTATTAACTAGGGTTTCATTTGGGATAGCTTTCTTCTTGTTTTCTAAAACAATTTTTTAGTACAAAAACTTATTGAACTTGAAATTATTGTTGTAGAAAGTAGTAAGGAAGTTGTCTCAAATGAATTCTAAGAGGTCTTGATTTCTAGTCTTGTGTATATGAATTTAACTTAATTAGCTTAGATTATGAAATGGACGTAACAACAGTCGCCGAATTTATTCTAGACACTCGTACTCATCCAAAACGCAGCATCCTCCGTTTATTCTCCTCCTCCAAAATTCTCCGTAGTTTTCACAGAATTAAAGTTTCTTTTGGGCAATTTGTTTATTACTTTCAAAAATAAATTTTTAGTTCAAAATGATTCTATATTAAAAAACTCATTTTAAAATTCAACAAAAAGCTATCTCAAACGATGTTTAAACATCATCAATATTAAAGTCAACTAATAATAAAAAAAATTATATTCATTGCACTTAAAATTATCTAATTTATATATTTAATTATAAAATCTTGCATGATATTCCATTTTCATAAATAATATAAAAAATATCATGTCATCGCTAACTTCTATAAGCTTTCTTGATGCCCTACCACTTATCACAACTTTGTTAACACTTCTTCATCGTGGATTCTAGAATTGTTATATGCTACGTCGGTCTTATTAATGGTCTCATAGAGCAAGGTCTTATTTAGAGGGGTAAATAAGTCGAGTCGAGCTTGACTCATTAGTCAAATCCTGAACCTGAACTTGAGTCGAGCTCGAGCACGAACTCGTGGCACTAAAAACGAGTCTGGGAGCAGCTCCTGAAAATGAGCTCTCTGGAAAGCTTACTATGAAAAAGGTATTTCGCCGGAGAAGAAAGTTGGAAGGCATCTCGAGCTAAGTCGTGCTTGAGAAGGAGAGAACACTAGAGTCTACTTTTTAATATTTTTTGAAAAAATGATTTAAAAAAAAAAGTTGCAGGTTGGGAAAATAAAATTAATATTTTAAATAATTTTCGTTTAATATGCTACAATATAACTATTAATTTTTTTAAATATTCAAATTTAATAAAAAAAAAGAATTATCTAAATAATAATAATAGTGATTCGAGCCGACTCGTGAGGGCACGACCCGAGCCTCATTTAGCTCAAACTGTAGCTTATTTAATAAAATAGCTCGAGCTCGTGACCAGATAAATTAGGCTCACGTTAACGAGTCGAGCTCAATCCAACTCGACTCACTTGCACTTTCATCAATGAATTTCTCAAGCAATATCTCATCATGATTTTTTTCTTCACTTCTTCATTCTCGATCGACTAATTGCGCACATCTTTGGACCTTCATGCTTTTCTCTAACGAGATCAAATTACGTCTTCATTTGTGATGGTTTTTTTATTGCTTTATAAAGCAACTTTTTAGTACAAAAATTAAATTTTTATAATTAGAAAATTATTTTAGGAAGCAATAAAAGAAATTTCCCAAACGAAGCCTAAGACTTTCTTATATCATTATAGGAATTGGTATTGTTGCGTCCAGGAGTATTCGCGGCGGTAGAGAAAACTGAAGTTTAACATCTTAGCGTTGTATGAAAATTCGGCACGCAATCAAATAAGAGAGAGGGTGTAGCATTCACTAGAGACACCAAGCTTTTTACGTGGAAAACTCCTGAAACGGGGAAAAAACCATGGGACCTAGCCCAGTTTGAATGAATCCACTATTGTTGCAGTTGATTACAAATGAAGCCCTTCCTTGGGGGAAGGCCTTAGCTTTATGTACATCTTATAGAGTACATTACATGATGTGAATACAAAGAGTCATTATTGACGTGTTCGTTTGGTCGGAAGGACCGTAGTTGGCGGGCACGGAGGTCGGAAGACTGTAGTTGGTGGGCGACGTAAGTAAGAAGAACAGTAGTCGGTGGGCGACATAAGTTAGAAGGACCGTAGTCGGCGGGCGACGGAGGTCGGAAGGACTGTGTCAGGTAGAAGTCCAGAAATGAACAGAAATCCAGCATCAGATAGATGTCCAGCGAAAACCCGACAACGGGCATAAGTCTAGCATCGGGTAGAAATATGGCGACGAGCGGAGGTCTGTCGTTGGGTAGAAGTCCAAATTCAGTCGGCGGCCGGGAAGAACTCTGGCGTTAGATGGTATTCAGGCAAAACTCCAGAGTCACTTGGAGATCGAACAGAGTTCCGACATCACTTGGGCGTCGGGCAGAATTCTGACGTCACTTGGGCGTTGGACAGAATTCTGACGTCACTTGGGAAGAATTCCAGCATCACTCGGGCGTCGGGCGGAATTACGGCGTCACTCAGTTGTCAGGCGGAATTATATCTGGCGGTGGTCGAGGATGATTTTCTTCCCTCCTATCCTTCTTCTCTTATTTTTCTTCTTCTTCTTGCTTGGGTCCCCTCTCATGAGAAATGTGGGGTCTATTTATAGATATTTTGGAGTGGCATGACTTGTAAATATGTGAGAAATCAGGGGTAAATAGGGAGTGGTCGGATGGACGACCGATATTGAATCCCTTGATCGTGTACCGTTCGTCATACATTTGAAGGTCTTAATTATTTCAGAATTCGGCGATCTTGGGTTCGTTGGATTCTTCTCATCGAGCCGCTCGATTTGACTATAAAAACGTGATATTTTGAAACCGTTTGGCAACTCAAATTATGGTTTGAACTTTTTAATAGTGCTTCGGGTGCTTGATTTGACTCATTTGGGCTCGGATTGAGTCGAATTTGGTGTCGTTGAGTTCGTATTTTCGAGACGCTCAGTTTGATTGTAAGTTTACTGAAATCGGAGGTCAAGTGATTCTGGATTTAATTTTTGAAATTTCCGGCTCGATTTTGCTTTGAGATTTGTGCCCGATCAAGATAATTTTTTGAGGATATATCAGGTATATTAATTAAATAATAAAATTTAGATACTAAATTTATAAATTAGATAATTTTAAATGTTAAATGCACTAAAAAGATCTGAAAAGCAAAAGCGCTCCCACTCACCTCCTCCCCACTCCTCACATAAAACCATCACCCTCATCATACTAAAGAGTGTAAACACAGAAAAAACAAAGAAAAGGAAGAAAATTACAGAGAGATGTACAGGTTCAGCAATTCGGTCATCGGGTACCTTAACCTCCTAACCCTCCTATCTTCCATCCCCATCATCGCCGGTGCTCTCTGGCTGGCGAAGAGCTCCGCCACCTGTGAATCCGCCCTAGAGACTCCTCTCCTCGCCGTTGGCTTTATTATTCTCCTCGTCTCCCTCGCCGGGTTCATCGGCGCTTGCTTCAACGTGGCTTGGGCTCTCTGGCTTTACCTCTTCGCCATGTTTCTCCTTATCGTTGCTCTTCTCTGCATCACCTGCTTCGGCTTCGCAGTCACCGGAGGTGGCGGCGGCGTCCAGGTTTCAGGGCGGATGTACAGTGAGTATCACCTCGGCGATTATTCGCCCTGGCTTCGCAGCCGAATCACCGAGGAGAGGTATTGGCGAGCCGCCGTTTCATGCGTTGTGGGGTCCAATGCTTGCGCGGAAATCGTGAGGTGGACCCCACTTGATTATATGCAGCGCGATCTGACGCCTATCCAGGTACGCTGTACTGCTGGACCACTTTACTTTACGATATGAATAATTTGTTCGAATTTATATTATTGGCTTTTCTAATTAATTTAAAATTTGTGATCCATTTTTATCAAAAGTGACCAAATTTAGTTATAATTTGTTTTAAAGATATGAAAGTTATTTTAATATATAAATAATATAAATTTCAATTAAATTTTCATTTATTATACTTTTTGTTTTAAATTGCAATGATAATATATACCATTTTTTTTCCAAAGAGTTTGCTTCCATGCTAAGCAAATTTTTATCTTTTTATGAGTGAATATATTCCCCCTTTTTAAGATGCTTCAATTTTTTAATATATTTTCGTGTTATTTGTTAAAAAACATGTTTTCATTTGTAGTGAAGTGCATATTTATTTTATAATTTCATGAATGTATGAAATTGTAAAGTAATTTATAAATTTACATAAAAATTATAATTTTATTTCATATAACATGACAAAATAAGCATTTTGATGTTCGAAACTATGGGTCTAAGTGAGTCGTGTTGAACTCGAGTCATATCGAACTCAAGCTCAAATCATCTAATTAAACAATGGTCTCGAGCTTGAGCTCAAACTCGAGTCACATATAACTCAAGCTAGCTCAGCTCACTTACACCACTATTAGGTACTGATATTAAATTTTCACTTTTTTGTGGGTTTTTTTATGATGAAAATATGAGTAATTATTTAAATTCTATTAACATAAAATTTTATTTTTAAAAGGAGGCATGGATAAATGATAAATTTTATAAATACAACAGCATTATATTTAAGATACATGTATTATATTTTACAAATAAAAAATTAACTATTTTCTTAATTTATAAAGCTATATAAAAATATATATTTTTAAATACTATATAAGAATGTAATCGAAGAATTTATTCCCCGCATTGTTTAACAATATTTTTTTTATGCACCAACATCCACTAATGGACAATGTCTTTCTTTTATCAGAAGAGAGCATGTTAGGTTATTTTACCCTCGTCTAAGCTGAGAGAGGCCTTTGAGCCTCTCTTGTCACCCTCGTCTTGCTTTTTACTTTTTTTTTTTCTTGGACCTTTTTAAAATTAAGAGCTTTTTAATCTTTGAATATTTTAAATCTGATAAATTTATATTTAATTTTTAAATAATGTGTTTGATATTTTGTCATGTGCCCATTAAAAATGAAAGATAGTTAAAATTAATAATAATTCAGTTATGTATCTTTTAAATTAAATACTTGTACTAATGTTAGCACTTTATCGGTAGGTAGATAGAGCAGTTTAAGATCAAATTTTTTTATGGTACAGTATTAATTATTTTAGAATAACTTTTTTTATTAATTAAATTTTTTGTAATACTTATTTATATATTAAAAGTATATCACTATTAAAAAAGGAAATATTTGCAATAGTTAAATCATTTAAAAATTTCAAGATGATCTTTTAAATGCTAAATTATTTTTACCTATTGATTATAGTGCAACAAAATGTACAACAACAACATCAAACCTTTGTCCAACTACGTGGGGTCGGCTACATGAATTTTTTTTATCATTGTGTCCTATTAAAAGTCAAATTCTCATTCAAATCTAATAAAAAAAAATCATTTCTAATATTTTCTAACCAAGTCTTTTTAGGTATGCCTCTACATTTCTTAACATAAGTCAAATCTAATGCCTCAACTTTCCTAACCGGGTCATCGGAAGCCTCCGTTTAATGTGACCAAACCATGTAAGGCAACTCTCTCTAATCTTATCTTCTAGTGCTGGAGCTACTCCAACCTTTTCATGTATATGCTCATTTTGTATCCTATCTCTAAGGGTAAAGTCACTCATTCACCTAAGCATCCTCATCTCTACAACACTTAACTTATTATGCTTCTCTTTTAATGACATGCATTCGACACAATAAAGAATTGCAAGTCTCACCACATCTTATAGAATTTTCTCTTAAGTTTGAGGGGGCATTTTCTACCACACAACAAGCCCGATGCATTCCTCCACTTCAACCATCCAACTTGAATTCTATTAATAATATCCCCATCTATTTCGCCATCACTCTGAAATATATGAGCTTAAGGCTGATCCTTGATGTAATCCAACTGAAATAGGAAAATACTTGGTCGAACCACCTTGTGTTTGAGCACAAGTAATAGCTTCTGCATACATATCTTTAATGATTTGAATATAAGCATTATTAACTCCTTTCTTTTCAATAACTCTCTATAGTACTTCTCTTGAAACTTTATCATATGCTTTCTCTAAATAAATAAATATATGTAGATCTGCCTTCTTCTCTCTAATTTTCTCCATTAAACCTCTCAATAAATGTATGACTTCCATAGTATACCTACCCGACATATATCCAAATTGATCTTTAGAAACATTAGTATCACGTCGCAACCTATGCTCCATAACTCGCTCCCATAGTTTTAAAGTATAACACATTAATTTAATTCCTCTATAATTCGCACACTCATATGCATCACCTTTATTCTTAAAAATAGGAATTAACACACTCATTCTAACTTAATTTCTCTATATTAGACAGTGGTCAAAAAGATCGTTGTCTAGCGATGGAGGTCGGAAAGACCATAGTCGGTGAGAGATAGTGGTTAAAAAGACTATTGTCTGGCAAGGGAGGCTGAAAGGACCGTAATCGGTGGAAGATATTAGTCATAAAGATTGTTGTCTGGCGATGGATGTCGGAAGGACCGTAGTTGGCAGGAGAAAGGGGTTAGAAAAACCTTTGTCTGACGATGGAGGTCAGAAGGACCATAGTCGACAGGATATAGGGGTTAAAAATATCGTTATCTGGTAGTGGAGGTTGAAAGGACTGTAGTAGGCGACGAAGGTCAGAAGGACCATAGTCGGCAGGAGACAGGGGTCAGAAAGACCGTAGTCATAAGGCGGTGGTCCAGCAAAAGTCCGGGTATTATTCAGTAGTCTGGCAGAACTCCGACTTCTATTAGTGGTCCAACAAAAGTTCGAGCCTTAGTCGGTGGTCCGGCAGAACTCCAGCGTCAAGCGGTGGTCCTGATGAAAGTTCAGCGTCATGCAGTGGTCCAGCAGAAGTCCGTCATCAGATGGTGGTCCTGACGGAAGTCCAGGGTCAGGCGGAGGTTCGGCGAAACTTGCATTAGGTGGTGGTCTGGCAAAACGCTGGCGTGGGGTGGTGGTCTGGAAAAACTCCTGCGTCAGGCGGTGGTCTGGCAGAACTATGGCGACAAGCGGTGGTCCGGCGGAACTCCGACGTTACACGATGGTCTGGTGGAATTCCGACATCAAGCAGTGGTCCTGCGGAAGTGTGGAGTTGAGTGGTTGTCCTGACCAAAGTCCGGCGTCAGGTAGTAGTTCAACGGAAGTCTAGAGTCAGACGGTGATCCTAATAAAAATCCAGTGTCAAGCGGCAGTCCGGTGTTAGGTGATGGTCCTGATGGAAGTTCAGCATCAGGCAGTAGTCCGATGGAACTCCGGCATCGAGTGATGGTCCGGTAGAATTTTGGTGTTAGGCAGTGGTCGAGGAGGAGTGAGGAGGCAAGAGCGATCTCAAATTTCTCTCTTGATTACTTGCTTGGGGGTACCCTTTAATGAGAAAGAAGGCACTATTTATAGATTTTTTAGAGTGACATTACTTGTAAATAGATGGAAGATCAGGGGTAAGTTGGACTGGTTTGGATGGACGACCGATGTTGATTCCCTTGATCATAGACTATTTACTAGATATTTGAATGTCTTAGTGATTTCAGAACCCAGTGACATTGGGTTTGTTGGATTCACCTCATCGAGTCGCTCCATTCGACTGTAAGCATGTCGCATTTGGAAACCGTTTGGTAATCCAAATTGTGGTTTGAACCTTCCAACAGCGCTTCAAGTCCTTGATTTTAACTCATTTGGGCTCATATTGAGTCAATTTTGGTATTGTTAGGTTCGTAATTCCAAGATGCTCAGTTTGACTGTAAGTTTGCTGAAATCAAAGTTCGGATGGTGCCAATTTTAATTTTGGAAGTTTCCAACTTGATTTTGCCCTGAGATTTGTATCCAATCAAGATGATTTTTTGATGATGTATCAAGCATCATTTAAATGATTTAATAAATCTCTTTTTATTTGGAATGAAATATTGAATCCATTTTAATACCTTATAAAGGGGTTTATAATTAATGACTAATCTAAATTTTATGCATTCCTTTTCGGTTGTGTTTATAACATATAAAGTAGTACATCTCCAAGGGGAACGGGATCTCTAACAAATTGATTTTGTAAGAAGATCATTAGTCTCAATTTGGCAAAGATCTAAATATTCTTTATTCATTTATGAAGGCCTGCATTTGTAGTGCCTTTGTAGGGATAAATTTTTCATCAAAATCATAAATATATAATGATGTGACATCATGTATTTTTTAAGCATTCCAAGAATTTGATATTTTTTATCATCAGTAAGGGTGTATAGACCCAACATTTCCCTAATGGATTTGTAGTTGTTATTCTTATTACAACAACTACAACATGATTTCTTCCTAGCGGTGCATTGAATGAAATAATGACCATGTTTGCCACATCAACATATTTATATGTTTTTTTTCTTTTGTCACTATCTCTATGTTTCTTACTATCATTTATTTGATGATAATTCAAGGTCCTCTTATAATATCTACAATCTTTAGTTGATTTTTATTTACAATTTTTTTTGGTATTTTCCTCGAAATAGAGAGCAAATTACAAACAAATTGTTCACAGAAAGCTGCTAGCTGCTCTCATTTGAAGATTTTCTCTTTCTTAATTTGTTGTTTCATTTGATATCAACACAAAGATCGAAACTAGTTTAGTCAATAAACCAATTTAATATACTTAAGGTCATTCATCACAAATAATAAGGACTAACTCTTTATCAAACAATACCTATGAAGAACTTTAATTGGTAAATCGAGCAAAAAGAACAATTTATTTAATTATCAGACTAACTCTTTATTCAGAATGGGTAGATTCATCTTTGCATTTTTCTTGGGTAGAACTTTAGAAGCTGATTGATGGCACAATTGAATTTTATTTTATTTTGTCAAGCACAAATTTTATAGATATGGTATTGGAATTTGAAAATCGGTCTTGATTCTACTAATTGTAGAAGCTAATTCATAAATTATTTTATTAAATGATGATTATCCATTATCATTAAAGGGAAATTGAAGGATATTAAGCAAGCAATTCAAAATATTCAAGTCTTGAAAAGATTAAAAAAAAAAAGAAGAATTCTCTTTAAAAGTAGCCCATGATACTTAAAGAAGAAAATTTCCAAACAAAATCTCAGCGAAAGTCAAGTAAGGTTGAAGCAAGCTTATGAACAACAAATGATGAAATTGTTTGAATATAAAGAGAAAAAGTCACAATCTACAAAGCAAACTAATGAAAGTGAGGACCCCCGCCCACCCAAGAGCATTGAGATATGATTAGCATAAAATCAGGAAGATCAGAGAAAAAGAATATTAATAAAGAGAATAAGAATCTTTTTATGTATGTATGTATATATGCCCAAAACATATATATAGTTAAAATATAGAAAGCAATCTTGGATACAAAAAGCTCTTTATTTTATTTCTTAATTGTCTAGCTCAAGAGAAGGTAATCCCATATTATCCCCTGTCTTACTACCCAAGACTCAGCAGTTTTACTGCCAACTACAACACCTTTCTTGATTAGATTCCTTAAGAAATAAAATGAAGAAAATTTAAGTATCTGGTTTCAATTTGTATGCGTGAACTGTCTTACTACCCAACACTCACATACTTGGCTCGGCTCAGTTCGTTTGCAGCCCTATCGTTAGGAGGCGATGGAGGTCAGATGGACCATAGTCGGCGGGCGACGGAGCTCGGAAAGTCTCTAGTCTGGCGATAGAGGTCATAAGGACTATAGTCGTCAGGAGATCGAGGTTAGAAAAATCGTAGTCTGGTTACATATGTTGGAAGAACTGTAGTTGGTGGGTGATAGTGATCAGAAAAATCGTTATTTGGTGATAGATGTTGAAAGGACCATAGTTGGCGGGCAACAGTGGTTAGAAAAATCGTTGTCTGGCGATGGAGGTCAGAAGAACCGTTGTCGGCGAGAGACAGTGGCCATAATGACCATTGTCTGGTGATGGAGGTCAGCAGGACCATAGTCGGCAGGCGATGGTAGTCAGAAAGGTAGTAGTCTGGCGACAGTTGTCGGAAGGACTGTAGTCGGCAAGCGATGAAGGTCAGAAAGATCGTAGTCTGGATACGGAGGTTGGGGCCCCCTTTTTCTGTATGAGTGGTAGCTACAATGCCGCCCCACCTATAGTTTTTTTGTGGACCCGTGCACTTTTTTTAATGAATTCTAAAAAATTTAGAATGGGGCCCAAATAATTTTGAAGAAATCCTAAAAAATTTCAAAAATAGTTTAAGCATCTTTGGAGGCAAATTTTTCCTCTTTTTTCTTATAAATACCCCCCAAGGCAAGGGGGAAATTACTTCTTTTCTCATTGTCCCTTCTTCCTCTAACTTTCTTACAGTTGAGGTCTTCCACTTTCTTGAATAGGTGGCATCCCTTATCAAGTACAAGTGCCCATCTCTTGAGTATAAGTTAGAGTTTTCAGTTTTGTTCTCTCTCTTCCCCATTTTCCTTCTTACTTTAGAGGCTTTTATTATTTTTTTTAAGTGACATCCCCTATCCAAATTCAGTGTCTCTTTTAGTATAGAAGGAACTTTCTACTCACATTTTTATTTTCTTTATTTTTTTAAATTAGAGGCATTCCACTGTCTGAGATAGGGGGCATCTCCAATCAAGTTTTAGCACCCCTCCTTTGTGTAGAAAAAGCCACGATGAGAGTTTTTTCTCTCAATAGAAAACCCTTGAAAGAAGAAAATCAACTATCTCTTGTATGCGAGGACAATTTGTTATTTCTCTTATATCTCTCCATCAAACCTCTCAATAAATATGGCTTCCATAGTAGACCTACCTAGCATAAATCCAAATTGATTTTGAGAAACATTAGTATCACGTCGCAACCTATGCTCCATAACTTGCTCTCATAGTTTTAAAGTATGACACATTAACTTAATTCTTTTATAATTCGTGCACTCATGAGCATCCCCTTTATTCTTAAAAAATAGGAATTAACAAATTCATTCTCCACTTATCTGGCATCTTTTTAGTCTTTAAAATAGTATTAAAAAGTTTAGTAAGCTAAGAAATTCCTTCATCTCCTAAGCCTTTCCACATCTCTATCAGAATATCATCAGGTCCAATAGCTTTTCCACACTTCATTTTCTTTTAAGCCTCTCTAACTTTGGTTTGACTTATATGCCAATAAAAATAAAAATCTTTATTTTCTTTTAGGGTGATAAAGCCATTAAATTCAATTGTATTTTCATATTCTTCATTAAAACGTTTAGCAAAATATCTCATCCACCTTTGTTGAATATCATCTTCTAAGAAAAGTAAACCTTTTTCATGATGTTAGATATTTTTCATGTGGCATGCTAGGACACATTTCACACACTTACACTATTCACCATAGTACACATTGGGTGTAAAGACCCAAATTGCATGATTCATAGCATAACCATATGCATTGCATTCTTCTTTTCATATAAGGAACTAAGTTTCTAAATCTGACATTTGATGATTTCGTAGGCTTGCTCTCATAAAAGGCCTCATGAGAGCATGTTGTACTTAGATAATGGAGACTGATAACTCATAATTTCATAAACTTGTTACTTAATAAATTCTGATTTGTATGTTTTCTGCTCTATAGTTTGTTGTAATTTTCTATTCTTTCTTTTTAGTTTTGAGTGTTTATTCTTTATTCTTTGTTATTTTATAGTGTTTTCATCTCTGATGTTATCTTTTTGTTTTTCTTTTTGGTCATAGCTAAAATGATATTTTATGCCTTATTGTTGTTTTTGAAAATCTATAATCAATATTTTACATCTCTAAATTACTTAAAGGGAGAAGCACCGTTGATAATTTTCCTCCCTCTTACCTCTTTTAGCAGTGTAATTTTCTTTTCTAAACACAAGTATATCTCAAATTAACAACAAGACATTGTGATTGAGATCTTTTCTATCTTGCTATAGTAATCTATCTTATATATATAATGTTCAAAGTCATTATATTACTTTCAAAATTCTTTGAAATCTTGTCATTGCATTTATCATATGAATTTGATTCTATTTTATAATTTATTCTTCTTTATATTAAAGAGTGAGTTTTTATTGTCTAATATCTGGAAGATATACTCATAATTAAGAGTATTTAAGAGTTTTGAAAGAGATCTTGCTTGCAAAAATATAAAGGGCATAAAATGAGCCCCAAAAAGAAGAAAAATTAAAAAGATGTACAATGACTGTCAAAAAGAATTGAAAGATACACAAAGTGTATCAAAAATCAAAAGATGCATAAAGTGTGTCAATCAATTGACAAGAGATACAAAATGAGCCCACAAAAGGCAAGCTTCCTCTCTTTCAAAACTTTTAAATCTTAGAATAATTCATGTGTCATTTGATAGTTTCAAAGGCTTGATTTTGAATCTCAAGATTGTGACAAATTACTTTGGTATATTATTCTATAAGATATTTTTCTGGAACTAAGTTTTAAATGGATCTCTTTTTCTTATCCAATTAGTTTTTTTGAGTTAGGTCTTTTATTTTAAAAAAATTATTTACCCTGAGAGAAGTTCAAGCTAGGGCTAACATGGTCGATTATTCTACCATTTTTTTAGATTTTGATGATGTTAACTCATTGTTCTTACAAGTTTTTTAATTCAATCTCATGGAGACATTATCATATTCATGCTTTGACATAAAAAAAACATTGCTTTCATTCTTCTTTTTTGTCTTCTATTATAT